>JAHGAU010000033.1:0-707865 GCA_019925105.1 Niebla homalea
TTTATTATTTTATTATTTTATTATTTTATTATTTTATTATTTTATTATTTTATTATTTTATTATTTTATTACTTTATTACTTTATTACTTTATTATTTTATTACTTT
The DNA here is from genome assembly GCA_019925105.1 of Niebla homalea. Classification (NCBI taxonomy): domain Eukaryota; kingdom Fungi; phylum Ascomycota; class Lecanoromycetes; order Lecanorales; family Ramalinaceae; genus Niebla; species Niebla homalea. The sequence continues at coordinate 108 of JAHGAU010000033.1, forward strand.
ATTACTTTATTTATTTAATAATCAATTTATTTTTTACTTTATTTTTTACTTTATTTTTTACTTTATTTATTACTTTTTTATTAATTTATTTCTTAGTTTATTTCTTAATTTATTGATCTATTTTTTTTTTTTTAATTATTTTATTTATTAATCCATTTTTTAATTATTTTATTTATTAATCTATTTCTTAATTAATTTATTTCTTAATTGATTTATTTATTTATGTATTTCTTAATCAATCTTCTCATTTATTTATTTAATCATTTATTTATTTTCTTATTTATTCATAAAGGGTATTTTCGTGATAAATTATTTATCCTTAGCCTTTTATAATAAGAGATTTTATTTGATTATATATTTATTTACCTGTTTATTAATTAATTATTTATTTATTTATCTATTTATTTATCCGTTTTATAACCTACTTATTTTTTCCTTTACTTATTCCTTTCTTTATTCATTTATTTATTTATTTGATATATTTAACCCATTATTTATTTATCGTTATTTCCTTTTTTACTATCTAGCTTTAAATTCCTTGTTTATTTATTTATTAATATTAACCCTTTTAATATAACCATTAATAAATAATAAAAGAACTTATTTTTTCTTTTAATCTAAACTCGAATATTCTATTATAAAGGTTTATTTTATTTTAAAAGGTATAAGGCAAATATTTAAAAGCTTTTCTTAAAAAGATATCCATAAATTATCTATCTATTTATCTCCAAATTGAATTAAGGTGAAATTATGTAATAATATCTCAATAAACCCGTTAATCTCCGCATTTCTATAACTCCTTTTTGACCGTCTATAAGTCAAAATATCCTTTAACTCCACTTTATCCTTGGTAAATAAGTATTAGATATTTTCTCAATATTGTTTTATCGATGATTAAAAAATCGGCTAATCCTTTATATAATAAAAATAAGTAAAAAGGGTTTCGAAAACCAGGCTTTATCGATATAAACAGGATTTTTTTCTAGTAGGTTTATAACCCTTATCCATAGGTAAAGGCTTAAACCGGGTATAAAAATCCTGAGGTAAAAGATATTTAAAATATCCTGAGTATTTATCTATATCCTAATAATAGAGTCTATTAATCCAAGTCTTTATAAAAAGACGTATATCGTAAATATTGTGATTTTAATATTTATTGAAAGAGTATTGTAATAATACCGATATATCCGAATTCATATATATTTTATAGTTAATATAGTTTTTGGACTAGTACTATAAAGTCGATTTTAGGTTATCTAGATTTATTTCGTTTTTCCGGTTTTCCAGTAAATATCGATCTTTTAACCTTAAATTATAAGATTCTTATAATTTAAAGTCAGTAAAATCGATATTTTATCCGGTAAGGTCCGTAGATAAATCCTTTTCGATTTCGGTATTAAGTTTTTCCTTTTGGATAAAGCTAGAGTAAATATTATATTTTTCCTCGTTTTCCTTATATTTTTCCCGGTTTATAGAGCCGTCTATAACCGAGTCCAGTATAATCCGTCGATATTTATCGTTCTCGACATAATCCTTTATATCCGGGTCTTCAGGCCGAGATAACCGAGGGCTATAAAGGATTATAGTTTTACTTTTTTCCCCTTATCGACCAGCTCGTTTACTTTCTTGGCTATAAGCCTTTAAGTCCCTTAATAAACTAAGGTGAATAATAACTCGAATATCCGGTAAATCGAGACCTATAGATAAAGCCGAAGTAGCGGTAATAATAGGGGCTTTTTTATTTCGAAAGTTTTCGAGTATTTATCGTTTTTAATCCGTAGTCCCGACTTTAGTATGGTATTTCGGTATATCCAAAAATTCACTAACTTAATCGGTAAGGCTAATCGTCCTATAAAAAATCAGGATTTGGTTATTTAGATAAAGTTTTTTTTTTGAATTTATTAACGGAGGTAAGCCGGTTTATAAATCATCCACGGTAACGTATTCTTAAATGGAATATTGAATATTTGGCCGTATAGTAAATTCCCGTAATATAAGTATATTGGATAAATTGATACCAGCTAGTTGGAATTATGTACTTTGGTTTTTTAACGGTAAGGAAGCCGTTAAATAAATGAGTTAGGTTTTATATTTAATTAAAGACTTTAAATCCTTAATTTTCGGCCGAAAATCCTTAGTAGAATCCAGAAAAATATAAGTTTCATCGATAATAATACAGTTTAAACGGCCTTATTTTTTTGATCAATTTAAAAATTAATCAAAAGTTTTAATAACGGTTATTTCCGGAGTAACCAGTATAATATTAGCTTAATTTTTAAGGCTTTTTAAGGTCTACTTTAGATATTTAAGGCCCTAATTTTAAGCCTTAAGTAGGATTTCTTCCCTTAAAGATATAAGGGGTAATACCATTACCGTAAGTTTATTAGGGCCAGCGATAAGGATGGGTACTATAAAAAAAGCACTTTTTCCGCGTCCAGTACCAGATATAATAACGATTGGATTTTTTCCAGATAGAATTGCCGTTAATCCGTCTTTTTATAAACCCCGAAACTCCAGATTTTAACCGTATAATTGCTAGAAGGCTGGTAAAATTCGAGTAAATCGAAATCTTTAGTATTTTTCTTTATAAATTTCCTTAATAGAATTTATAAATAACTCAGATTTCTAGTCCAATTTTTCCGGTATAAGTAAAGTACTTAGGAATTAAAGGAATTAAAAAAGCTAGATCAATAAAGCCATAAATCTTTCCCTTTAGATATGTATTTGGCCCGGTATTTCGTCTAGTAACCGGGAGTATATATTATTAGTAATATTATTAATATAGGCGGCTTATAAGTCGATAATTTCGTCTTTTTTATCGTTATCGTCTGGATTAATAGCGTTTTCTTAGTCTTTATTTATAAATTTACCGTAATAACGTCGAAAAATAACAATAATAATATGCCGTTAAGCCAGGGTTTTAATATTTACTTTTACCCGGGACCAGAACTCCTTAAATAAAGCCGTACTAAAAGAATTGGACGTTTAGGTATTATAACGGTAAAAGATATCTTGAAATTCCTATTAATTTAAATCCTTTTTTTAAATTTCGTCCGAGTTACTATTAATTACCGTTTAGCGTCTTAATCGTTTTTATTATTTTTTTGATTTTTCGGTTTTTTTTGGTTTTTTGGTTAAGTAAATCCGTTCAGGTTAAAGGTAAGGGGTAATATTTAGGTTATCTAAATATAAATTTAATAAGTTCGTTTTTAAAGGAATATAGAGCTAAAGGTAATAAATAAATAAAACCGATAACTTATAAGGTATAAAGCGGTTTATAACCTTAGTAGATCCAGTAATAGTAAAACCCTTATAATATAAGGTAATAAACATAAATAAACCGTTCTAAATAAAGATATTCCGTTTTGAATTAAATTAATTTCGGTATCGAATTAATTGGATTTCAGGGCTTCAAGCTGGACCACCCTAGGTAAATTATAATAAAACCATTAACTCCTCTTTGAATTTGCGGTTCTCTTTGAATAAATAGTAAACTTCGTCCAGTTTCCACTGAGTATCGTTGTTTTTAAATTTAAAAAAACGGTTTTATAAAGCCGGTATTTGGTGGATTTTTTTATAAAGCCAAAAATCACCTTTAAAAGGTAATTTATTCCGCTCGTCCATAAAGAAATTCCAGTCCGGTATACTGTTGGTAATATCGTCAGAAAAAGTAATAAAATCCACGGAGGGTAGATCTTCTTGGCCGGTAAATAATAAATTATTAAATAACCGGGATTTAACGGTTTCCAGTAATCCAAAAACTACGGAACGGTATTGATCTATAGTTAATAAGAGGTTTTTATAAAAAACCTCGTTATTTTCTTAAAATATAGTACCTTCTTTAATAATATTATAGTTTAAGGTAAAACTATAACTCCGTAATTTTAAGATAAAATTAATAGGTCGTAAGGGGGTATTGACTCCGGTAAGGAATAAGTAATTTTTCGTTAATTCAATAGTTTTATTGAATAAAGTAATAATAGGTATATCTGAATTTAAGGTTAAAGTTGAATTTATCGATTTATCCGAGTAAATAATTTGGTCTTCAGGTTTAGGTAAACTGGGTTAAAGGGTATAAACCCTTAAAAGGATAAGGGCTCGAGAAAAGGTAATTATAGCATTTAATTTAGTGGTATAATTTATGGGTGGTAGCCAGGTAAAATCGGTATTAATACCGTATATTATTAAGCCACTAAGTAAAGGGCTTTAGTAATCGTCCTTCAATAAATCCTGGTATAAAAGGCTTAAAAAAAACCGTAATAATAAATCTTTAAGTTCATTTAAAGAATATAATAAATCCTTTAAATCATTATCGGATGAATTATCACCGAGCTCTTCATCAGATTCACTAAAAAAAAAGCATTATTAATATGTAATTATAAGTTAAAATTAAAGGGTGAATATTAAAGGTAAAAAAAAAAAGGTAAAGGTCAAAGGTAAAAAAAGGGTAAAAGTAAAGGTAAAAAAAGGGTAAAGTTGAGAGGGAAAAAAAAGGGTAAAAAGTAAAGGGTAAAAAAAAGGGTAAAAGTGAAAGGGAAAAAAACAAAAAAAAAAACTTACTTTTCTGAAAGATCCTTTGTAAATCTTAATACTTTACTAAATAAAGTAAAAGATAACTTGGTATATTTATACCCCGGACGATCCACTATAGTGAATAACCTGGTATTCCATAAATAAATAAATATATTAAGTTAAACTTCAATATAAATATGGATAGTATCCAGACCGAGATATGTTATAAATGGTTTCTCATTTATAACGTTACCGGTTTCTTTGCGGTTTACGTATTCAAGTAAGTTCCGGCTTACGGTACTCGGTTTGCTGACTAAAACCGCCTTTTTAAATAAAGCCTTAATCGATTTCATTATTAAATATAATAAAAAAATCGATAATTGCTCTGGGTCATTCGATTTAAATAACGGTTTTTCCGGTGGTTTTAACCAAGACCGGGCTATAACTAAATTAAAATTAGATAAATAGGTAGCCTATCCGGTACGGGCTACTTAGGCATTAACCTCGAATTTTTCCGGTTCCGTAATCGTTATATTCGTATTTTCAGTAACCGTTTTCATCCGTTCCGTTAATTTCCTTATTTTAATAATATAGATAAGGGCTGGAATATCTATAGGTAAATCGTTATTATCGTTATTATTATCCGTATTAAATACTTTAAATAAATAACGATTAAATCCTCCGGTATATAATTACTAGTATTTAACGGAAGTCTATTGGGTATTTAACTTTGGGTAATTTTTTCATTGAAAACCACCCTGTTTTTAAGGCTTATAAATATCGGAATGGTCCGTCCGGTAATAAGCCATTATACCGTTCTAAGAGGAATAAATATAAGGATAATTATTATATTTAATACCGGAAGAAACCGGTAATAAAGGTAACGGTGTAATTAATCCGTCCGGAATACTTATATTATCTAAGTAATTCTTAGTAATATAAGTAAAAACTTTATTCCTTATTAAAGAAGCAAATTAAGGATATTGCTTATTAAGGTGGTCGCGTAATTCTAGGAATCTGATGCCGTATTTATGATTACAGCATATTAAAGCCTTATAATCAGATAAATAGAGGAAGGCCTTTTCGGTAAGGGCTTAAGGTAAGTCCATTATATAAATGGATATAAATAAAATATAAATAAAAGGGTAAAGGTAAAGGGCGATGGTAAAGGTAAGCGGTGGTAGGTGGTAGAGGTAAAGGTAGGTAAAGGTAAAGGTGTTAAATGGTGAAGGGTAAAGGTAAATAAAGGTAAATGTGGTAAAGGGTAAAAGGTAAAAGGTAAAAGGTAAAAGGTAAAAGGTAAAAGGTAAAAGGTAAAAGGTAAAAGGTAAAAGGTAAAAGGTAAAAGGTAAAAGGTAAAAGGTAAAGGGTAAAGGGTAAAAGGTAAAAGGTAAAAGGTAGGTAAAGGTATAAGTGAGTCGAGTAATAGGTAAAAGGTAAAGGGTATTTGGTTTGCTTGGGTACTGAGTAGATTGAGTGACTTGAGTATAATGAGAAAAACCGAAATTTAAGGGGAGGGGAGGGCTATTATATAGACAAATTATTGGCCAAGCCTTTGCCAAGCCTATAACGATTATTTGGAAGTGAATACGAGTTCCAGGGGCTAAGTTTACTAATAATCCAAAAATAACCGGGCTATATAAAGGCTAATAATTAGTAGCGGTGGCAACGGTGGTAGCAATGTAATAATTTAAAAATAAACCGGTCTAGGCCGGGCCTATCGACGTATTCATAATAATTTCATAATAAGTACCCAGTTTTACCTTAATAAGTATAAGTTAATAGGCTATAAATCTATAAATAGCCCTTTATTGTATAAATAAAAAGGGGGTAATAAAAATATTGAAAATAAATCCTTTTTTTTTTATTTTTCTCAAATTACTTAATAATTACTTACTAATCTTTGGTTTTTCTTTCATTATACTATTTAAAATAAACCCTTATATAAGGGGATTAAGCTATAAAAAAAAAGATTAAATATTAAGTAAGTTATTAATAAAATAAGAATTAGATTTTTAGATTTAAATAACGTTTTTAAATATATATTTAGATATAATGAATGGATTTTTTTAATTTTGACGTCATTTAATAACGTTTTTAATCCTGAATTTTTTGGTTTTTTTCAAAAAATAAAATGGTGGATAACCTTCAAGATATACCCCCTTAAAGAGTTTTTGGATTTTAGCGCCGGGAAGTAACCCTATACTTAACCGGTTTAAGTTCCAGAATTTAATAATATAAATAACTTAATAATCAACCATCCGATTGATTTGAGATAAATAATGTTTAAAAGCTTATACTCAGATTTACGCTTTTTTTATTGAAGCTTTTATTATTGGGTATAAGGTAATAAAGGAAATAAAACTTTAAAATTTTAATTATAAAACCCGGTAATTTTATCCTTTATTATTTTATAAATTACTTCTTATTATTTACCTTATTTTATCTACCTTTTATTAGTTACTATTTATCACTATTTATTATTTACCTTTTATTATTAAACCTTTATTATCCTTCTTAAAGTAAGGCCTTAATAGTTAAATAACTAATAATCTTATTAATATAAAAGGGTTTTTACTGGTTAAAGGTTATAAATAGTAATAATTAAATTAAGCAAGGATTTTTTAAAAGTCTTAACATAAAGAGGCGACGTTAACGGCTACCCTATGCCAAGATTTTTTAAAGATTACTTAAAATAAAAAAATTAATAAGGGAAAAAAATAATTATTATTTTTAAGTAGATAATCAATTTATTAATATATACCGGATTATCGTAACTCCGGTACCATTATAACCGTTATTCTTTATATTATTTTTCTAAATTAAAACTTAAATAAAAAGGATTAATAATACTCCGGATACACTTAAAAAAACCGTAAAATTAAAACTATCGGATATATAGCTTAATACTATAATAAATAATAATAAACGGATTTTTATTTTTCCGATATCGTTAAAAAGCTTTTTACTTAAGCTATAAAGTTAAATTACTAAATTTTACAAAGGAATAGCGGGTTAAAAAGTAAGCTTTAACGCCGGGAAGCGAACTTAAACTTGAACCTCCAGAATTCCAAAACGTAGTAAAATCGATAAGTAAATCGCCCGCTAACCGATTTAGGCTAAATGGGGCTCGTTTTAAAGCCCGTGCTGAGATCTACACCTTTCATATAGAAAGTTAAGGATTTTATAGAAAAAAACCCCTCTAGTGAATCACTTTAAAAAATGATTCACTGGAGGGTCTAGCGGCGTATCGCGGAATTCCCCCCGGGTGAGGAAATGATTCACTGGAGGGTCGAATGCATCACAACTAGATGGTAACCTTTTATTTACCCCTTTTTTTCCCTTTATTTTACCCTTTTATTTACCTTTAAATATACCTTTTATTTACCCTTAAATAACCCTTTTTTTTACCCTTTTTTTACCTTTAATTAACCCTTTATTTATCCTTTATTTTTACCTTTTTTTTATTTTATATTTAACCTTTTTTAATTTTTTTATTTTATTTTTATTTACTTTTTTATTTATATTTATTTATATTTATTATTTTTTATTATTTTTATTTAACTTTATTTTATTTTTTATTAACTTTAAATTAATTATTTACCTTTTTTAACTTTACTTTTTCCTTTTTATTAACCTTAAATTAATTAATTAACCTTTTTAATTTTATTTTTTATCCTTTATATTTTTTACCTTTATTTTTACTTTTACCCTTTTTTTTTCTTATTTTATCTTTATTTTACTTTTAATTATATTAAATATATTAAAGAAATAAAGAAACATAATAATAATTAAGTATTAAGGTTTATTATTAAGGGAAAGTTAAAAAATTAAAAAAAATATAATTTAAATAATTATTATAATTTTACCCGGAAAATAATTATAAATTTAAATATTTTATAAAAGTTAAATTACTTAAATTTATAATTTCCGTAATTTTATTAAATTAAGTTTTATTTAACTTAAAATTATATAAAATAAATAATCCTTATAAGTAAAATTTTAATTAATATTTAATTTAATTTATAAATATTTTTATTAAAGGAATATTTATTTAAGTTTTAATTTTTTAAACTTTTTATATAACGTCCGTTATAATATAAATAATAGTTTTACGGAGCTTTTTATTATTATTTTTAATAATATTTTTCTAATTATTTATTATAAATATATATAATTTAATTAAAAGCTTTTTTTTTAATATTATAAAAGAAATTTAAAGTAAAAATAACGGAATAAATAAGCTTTTTACTTATAAAGTAAATAATATAAATAAATTAATTATTACGGATAAATTTAAAGATATTATATTTAATTTTAATATAAATATATTAAAAAGGTTTTAAAGTATTATATAAAATAATATTTATAGTAATAATATTTAAAATATTATTAATTTTAATAAAGTAAAAGATTTAAAAGGTATAAATTTTATATAAAGGTTATAAATAATAAGATATAATTTAAATAAAAAGTAATTAATTAATAAACTTATTAATAAAAATATTTATAATAAAGTTTTAGATTTTATAAATAAAATTTAAGGTATAAATAATTTAAATTATAATTTAAAAATTAATATATATATTAAAAATAAAAATCAAAGGAAAAATAATATAATTAAATTAATTAAAATTATTAATATAATAAATAAAAATATTATTAATTTAATAAATATTTTATTAAAAAGATCTGTTTTAATAAAAATATTAAATAATAAACGGGTTTATATTTATTTTATTTATAAAAAGTAAAAAAATAAAAATATAATACGATTTATATTAATAATTTAATAAAAAAATTAATATTATTATTATTATTATTTATTATATATTAAATAATAATAAGTAAATATATTATAAAAATAAATAATAAGTATATAATACGTATTTACTTAATTATAAAAATACATAATATAAGTATATATATTAAGTTATTATACCCTTTTAATATTAATACTTAATAAGCTCTTAATATATATATATTATATATAATATTTATTTTTTATTATTTAATTAAATACTTATTTTTTATTATATAATTAATTATTTACCTTTCATTTTTTATTTAATTATTTATATTTAATTATTGAAAAAATAATTTATTTTTTCTTATTTAAGGAATTACCTACTTTTTATTATTTGATTTTATTACTTATTATTTAATTAATTATTTATTACTTATTATTTAATTATTTATTAACTTTTTAATATTTAATTAATTATTTATCCTTTATTATTTTTTTAATTTTTTACCTTTTATTATTTATTTATTATTTCCTTTTTTTATTTAATTAATTAGTCCTTTTTTTAATTTAATTTATTATTTACCCTTTATTAATTAATTAATTATCTTTTAATATTTAATTAATTCTTTACTTTTTATTATTTACTTTTTTTATTTAGTTTTTATTTTTTATTTACGTTTTTTATTATTTATTTAATTAATTGTTTTTTTTATTTAATTAATTATTAACTTTTTATTATTTATTTATTTACGCTTTATTAAATAATTAATTACTTACTTTTTATTATTTAATTTTTATTATTAATTTAATTATTTATTTTTTTTCTTTAAGAACTTTTAATCTTTTATTATATAATTGATTATTTACCTTTTATAATTTTTTTATTATCCTTAATTATTTAATTAACTATTTCTTTTTTATTTTTAAATTAAGTATTTTAATTTTATTATTTAATTAAATTTTATCCTTTTTTATTTAATTAAGTTTTATTTTTTTATAATATACCCTTTTTTATTTATTATAAAACCTTAAATTATTTATAAGAAAAATATAAATAATATATAAATAAATATATATATATCTTTTTATATTTTTTAATTATATAATTAATTTTAAATATATTTTAAATAATATATAATTTTTAAAGAATAGATTTATTTTAATAATATAAGTTTTTAAGAAACCCCATAATTTAATCGTTAAATTTAACGGTAAAAAATAAGGTTTACTTATAATAAATAATCCCTTTTTTTTCCGGTTAATTTTGAATCCTAGGTTCCTTAGAATAAATCTATTAAGACTATATATAGTCTCCGTAAATTCACTTAAATTATATCTTTAGCGTTATTTAAAAAAGTGGTTGAATTTTTAAAAATATATTTATTTTAATTTAACTTAAAAAGGTAATATTATTTAATAAGCGTTATAAAGTATATTATAGTAATAATATTATAATTAATAATCCTTCCGTTTAATTATTAACGGTCTTAATAATATTAAGATTAATTACGAAGAAAGTAAAGATAATAAAAGGGTATATTACTATATATAATTATTAAAGTATCCGTATTTAAATAAATAATAAAAAGTAAATAAAGTAGTTATAATTATTGAATCCTTTCTTAACTAATTATTAAGCATTATATATAGTAACTTATATTACCTTTAACCCTTTTCCCCCCATACCCCCCCTCCCTCCCTTAATCTTTAACCCGGTTACCCTATATAGTCTTACTTATATTATATAAAACCTTAAGCCGGGCGCTTATTTATATATTATAATCTTTAAAGTAAAGAAGGATACGTTATTATGAATTTTAAATACGGGGGGAAGGTAATTATTAATAGCTTAATACTTCCGGTATTTATACTTATTAACGCGGCGTAAATTAATAAAGAAACGTACCGGATTCTTACGCTTATTTACCTAGTATTTCCCCCCGGGTATTAATAGTAACCGGATATAAGACTTAATTTACTTATTATTTATACTTTTCTAGGGGTTAATATAGTTTATATTATAATAATTATATATAATTTTTTTATTATTAAAGCTGCTTTTTATGATGACAATATTACTTATAAACTCCTTAAAAATATGACGATTAATTTTACCATAAAGGTCCTTAAACCTGAATATAATATTAACGTAATCTATAAGTAGTCTGCTCCCTTTTTAAGTATTTAATAGGATACCCTTCGGTTTAAAACGCCGCTTATTAAGAATAATTAAATTATTAAACGTATATAGCGGTAATATAATAAAACGACTTTACGTAGTCTCCGGTTTATTAATATTGGCATCCTTAATAATAATAATATTTTTATTAATAAACTTAAACGGACTATATTGCGTACCGGCGCCCCTTTAATTATCTTTAATAGTTGTATTTTCTCTGAAATTACTTACTTATTTATCGCGTATTTCCTCGATATTAATATAAAAATAATCTGGTACTATATATAACCTTATATTAATTAAAATATATATAAAAAGGGAAGGGGGGTAAGGAAAACTTACGTTTACGACTATTAAGAAACTTATATACCTTTTTACTCCTTAGTTCAATAAAGGGATTTTAGGTAAACTGAATTCTTCCTTTTTATATAGTTTATAATTAATAAATATACGCGTTTTCTTTAATAAAGAAAATACGTTTAATAATATTAATAATTATATTATCGGGAACTCGGGGTCCGACCGTGGGGGGACCCTTAATAATCGCCTGCCTATAATTAATAATATAGGGTATTATTTACTTACGGAAGTGGGATTAAAAAGTACGGGAATTAAGGTTAAGTCTATTTAAGGATAAGCTTAATACAGCGAAGATATTTAAATTATCTTTATTAATAGTTAATTAATTATAAAAGTATTAACTATTCGATATAATAATTACGTATAGTATAAATAATTAATAATTAATAATATTAAATGAAAAAATAAGATAAAAAGGATTACGTATAAAGTATATAATTAAAGATAAGAACTATTAATTACATAAAATATAAGAAAACGAAAAAAAAAAGAAATAAGAAGAAATAGGTGGTTATTTAACTTATACGTTAATATTATTTATTAATTTTAATAATTCATATATATTCACCCTTTATTATTATTTATTTATATTCACTTATATTTATTAAAATATATTCACGGAGATTATATATAATCTTAGGTTAAAGTAAAAGTAAATAATATTGCTTACGGGGATACAAGTCCATAATTATTAGTATTTATCTCTTTTAAATCCTGAGGCTATTTAAAATAACTCAGAACCCTTATTATTAATTATATTTACGCTTATTAAAAACTTTAAATAATAAAATTCTTCTACCCAATTAATTTAATAATATATTATCCGGACTATATTTAACTTTAAAGGGCGGCCGAAGAATTAATAATTATATATAAGTTACTTAAGGTAAGTAGGGTATTATTCTGTTGGATCCGTATTTAACGTTGGGCCCCTTAATTACTAGATTAATTCTAATAATTCCGGGTAATTTTAAGTAATAATTACCCAATAGCAATAGAATATAAACCACGGATACCGGCACCCAGGCTTATTTTTTTATTAATAAATAAAAAAAAATTAACCGTAACGATAATATCCAATTTTAAGTTTAAATTAAATAAACCGCCGGAAATAATTTATAAAGTTTTTATAGCGTTATTATATATAATCCTTATAAAGAAAAGGGATTATTTAACGACGTTAAAAAAAGTATAAGATATAGCTTTAACCTTATATAATTAATCGTTATTTATATAAGGCTAACGCTTTAATATTCTTTATAATATTTAACCAAATAAAATATATAGGGAGGGGCTGGAGAAGTCAAAGAGATGGGCCGGTAAAGGGGGGTATAAGACGGCAAAGGTACTAAGGCAATCCTTTACTATCGCGGTGGACAGGATATATTTAGTAAGGTTTGCGGGGGAGGAAGGGGAAGTTACCCTAAGGCGGATAAAAAAGGAGAATACGGTCTTCCACCCTGGGCTAGAGATTGTTAATTATAGCCTTCCCGCTATGGCAAAGAGGCTAAACGCCTTTAATTATATAAAGAAATATTCTACGGTTATCTTAAGCGTAACGTCAATAAGGATATACGATAATATCTTTAATAAAGGGGTAATAAAAAATGGGTTTTTTAAGTTAACGAGATTTTGAGACCGGGCAACGGATATCTATTAATGCTTTAAATATTAGGGGTACGGGTATATTATTATGAGGTGCTTTAATAATATAAAGTACGCGGTATATACTGAAGGGCATAATATATATAAATACGTTAACTTAATAATAAAGGGCTTAACGAAGAACGCGCTGAAATACGTAGCGTATAATAATAATGGTTATTTAACGTAAGACTTACGGTATACGGTAAGAGCGAAGGAGATTTAACGTAAGGAGATTAAGATAACGGTTAAGGTTTAATACTATAATTTATATAAACTTAAATTAACAAAATAACTAAAGACGGTCTTAAGACACGAATAAAGCTTATTAAACGGGGAAGGGTAAAATGTAATAACCAATAATATAAAAAAGAGGAAGCTTATAATAATATTAATCTTTAAGACTAACCGCCCAACCGGGATTACTATTATAATAAAAAGATTAGGATAAATAACGCTTAGCCTTAAAAAGAAACCGTTTATATAAATAAAAATCAATAAAAAGAGCTTAACGGACGTTAATATTTAATATATTTATGCTTTTAAGGATAATATAATATAACGTACGTAAAGAAGTAGTTAAAGCCGTAATACCGATATTTAAATCTAAAAAAATAAAGAATATCGATATTATAACGATATAGAAACCATTATATAATCCGTATATCCATTTTTTAATTAATCTAAGAGATGGTTTTTACCTGGTTTTTAAGGGTAATAAAACGATATAGATATGCTTCTTTATTAATAAAAGGCTAAATATAAATAACTAGGACGTTATTTATTACGGAGGGAACTTATATATACTCCAAATCGTATAAAAAAGGGATATTAAGGATACTTTAAATATTTATAATACGTATAATCCGCTACCGGCCAATAAGAAAAAACCTTTTACGATCCCGCTACTTAAAAATATTATAACCGCACCCGGTAAATACCTCTTAATAAGGGACTTTAATCTTTATTATATTCAATAAAACGAGGACGATTATATAATTAATTATATTGAATTTAAGAAGCTATTAATAATTATTATATAATTTAATTTTACGTTATTAATACCGAAAAAAGCTATTATATAAGAAAGCCGTAAACTTAAGATTATAATTGACTTAATATTCAGCTCGGAAAATATTATTAACTTAATTATAATATACGGACCTTAAAAGGACTTAAAATACGGTTCGGACCACGTCCCGATATAAATAACCTTAAACTGGTTTATCGATATAACTCCGTTTTTACCGTTTAAATAAACGTAAAAAACGGCTAAGGAAGCCAAGATATTAATGAAAGCGGTAAAAATAATATCTTAATTAATAAAGCGTCCCCGGCTTAATAATAAGGAATAGATCGACCGTTTTATAAAGCGGGTAATAAAGGCTTTAAATAAAGTAATTAACGTTATAATCTTAATAATAAAGCCGTTTTAAAGAGTTAAAATTTATTAAAATGAAAAATATATAAAGGCGACTATAAAGGTAAAAGCGCTTATAAAATAAGCTATTAAATATAGGAATTAAAAGACGCTTTAACGGTTAAAGGAAACTTAAAAGGAAAAGGAAAAAATTATCCGGAAGGTTAAATAAATATACTTCCGGGCTATAATATATAACTTAGCGGTTTCCTTTTATAGTATTTAGAAGCTAATAAAATACGGTAAAGAATAAAGTAAAAAACTTAAATTTATCCCCAAGTTTCTACCCCTAAAAAGATTAAACGGTACGGTAATAAATACCTTTGACGGCAAAATTAAGGCTCTTAAAAAGGCGTTTTTTCCTTTGTTACCGGAAGTTAACCTAATAAATATCGATAGTATAATATATCCTAAATTAATAATAATAAGTAAAATAATAACTTAGGAAATAATAATTAAAATAATTAATAGGCTAAAGAAAAATAAGGCCCCCGGACTTAACGGTATATTAAATAGGTTCCTATCTATAATAACGTTATTATTTAAAGAGGTTTTTATTTACCTATTTTAAGCTTACCTTAATATAGGATATTACCTTTATAGATTTAAGAAGGCTAAAACGATTATCCTTAAAAAGTTAATTAAGTTAAATTATTTAAAAATAAAATTATATAAACCTATAGTATTCCTTTATACGCTAAAAAAGGCTTTAAAGACGGTAATTATAAAGATCCTAAATAATTACGTAAAAAAGTATAGGCTACTCCCCGATTAATAAATAAAAGTAAGAAAAAGACGGTTGACGGAGACGGCTCTTAAAGGCTTAATTAATAACGTATATATGGTATAAAGTTATAGGAAGAAATATATTATAAGTTTTCTTTCCTTAAATATTATAAAGGCGTTTAATAAAGTAAATTATTAAAGGTTATTATATAATTTACGGAAAAAAAGGATCTTATTTTTCCTTATAAATTGGATAGAAAGTTTCTTAAATAATTAAGCAATATTAATTAGCTTAAGATAGAAGATAAATACGATAGAGCTTATAATAATAAGGATTCCTTAAAGGTTATTTATCTCCCCAGTTTTATTTTTATTCTTTAACGGCCTATTTATTAAAGACTTAATAAAATTAAAATAGAAAATTTAAGTAAAAAGCTTTATTAACGATATTTACCTTTTAGCTTATAGTATATTTATTTATATAAACTATTTAAAGCTAAAATAAGCTTATAAAATCTATTTATAATAAATAAAGATATATAAAGCCTAGTTCGCCCCGTATAAGTATAAGTTTATTTATATAATAAGGAGCCCGAAGCTATACGATATAATAACTATAGTAAACTTAAATAATATAACGGTAAAACCGGAAGCCAATATTAAGGTACTTAATTTATAGGTTAATAAGAAATTAAACTAAAAGGATTATATAAAAAAGGTCTAGAAAAAAATAGTTTTATAAGAAAAAGGCCTTACCTGCCTTACGGCGTTAACGTAAGGAGCTACTTTACAGAAAATTAAAATTATTTATTAGGCGGTTATAAAGTTTATAATAACGTACATAATAACTATTTAATACGTACTTAAAGGCACGCTTAAATATAGGAAAAAGCCCGTCCGGTAATTATAAAAGGTCTAAAACCGATATTTAAGAGTAATAAATAGAGTATATAAAGTAACTCCCGTTCCGGTATTAGAATCCGAGGTCTTTATATTATTAATAAAGCTAGCCTTAAATTAAATAATCGCTTAAACGAAACTTAAAAAAAGTATAAATTCAGTTACATTAACAAAAAACGAATATATTCACCAGAACTATAAAAGGCCTTAAATAAAAAAACGTAGAGAAACGGTACTTACTTCTTTTACGGAAGTTAAATTAAAATAAGTTAAAAAAGAGATTAATTTAACTTACGTTTAAAAAGTTAACGTAAAAGTATATAAACTCTTATTTAAAGTGAAAGCGGCAAAGGAAAAAAAGGCCGTAAGAATAAAATTAACGGCAATTACCCTATAAACCATAAAGAGGTAAATAAAGCGTTAACGTAGATATAAAGAATTAATCCTTTAAGGGTAACGGTATCCGGCGTTAAATAATGACGAGGTTATTAATAAGTATCTCCGGTATTATAAAATTATAAAGAAAAATAATAATACGTTAATAATTTAACTTTAAATAAGTAAGAACGGCTTAATTTATTTCCTTTTTTATTATATACGTTAATAACCGGATTAACGCTAGTTACGAATATAGGTAACGAAAATAAAACGCTATATACGTATTAATCTCCTATCCATTATTTAAGGAGCTTAGACCGGGACTAATTAAAAGGGTAAAGATTAACGATTATCGTTAAATACTTATTAGCAAAAAGGGTATTAAAGCGGCCGCCAGATTTATAATAATTACGGGCTTATTATTATAATTCAGTTTAACCAAGGAAATAAAGGAAGTGGTTAAAAACTTAATTAAGAAACCTCGTTATTAACCCGGGGGTAAAAAACAGCGGCGGGAAAACTGTACCTAATAGGGGATTAAGGGGGCTATAAATATCAGGGTAACGTAAAAGGTAATACTATATCGGTCGGCAGAGTTATATAAATAAGGTAATAATAATATACGTATCGGTAAGGATATTTAGTAATATAATCAGAATTCTAAAATTATAGTATTAAATAAACTTATAAGGTAACGGAAAAGTAATAAATCCAAAGATAATCTTTAAGTGGATTCGGTCGTAATATTATGGGTTTTCTTGGAAAAAACGTACGAATGGATTTTTACTCTCTGGACGGCCGTGGATACTCTCAGCCCTTAAGACGTGAGTAAAAGCTGGGTAAATATTAATTTTTATTCTTAATGTTATAGATATCGGGTTTTTTACGGTTACCAGTAAGGCCAAATGGCCGAGTATTAGGGAACGCCGGAATTAGCTTAGCTAGATCCGTAGTATAAATCAATCAATCAATCAAATAAAATATATTACGTTATTAAATATAATTAATTAAAGAGAAAAAACCGGCTTTTTTTATAACCCTTATTTACTATATATAGACTTATAATCTTTTAAACTATTAAAAGTTATTAAATATTCGGCCGGAGACCCTTTATTTATTTTACTCATAGGTTATAACGGTATTAACGTAACGTAAAACTTTTAGCTTATAGCTGGATTTAACTCCTTTATATAATTTATATAAAGAATACGCTTAATATTATTAAACCCTTTATATATAATCCCATAATATCCTTAAATAAACTTATTGAAAAAAGAGGTTAATAGTTATTATAAATAGCCCTTTAAAGTAAGAAAACCGGCTATTTAACGGATATTTTTAATAAGAAAATTATTACGGTAACGGCGACCTTAATTAACGGTTTAACGGGATAACAAGATTACTATATAAATTACATATAGTTTATCCCTCCCTATATAACTGGTTTCTTAATTATATAAAGTAAAGTTTTACGGAATATCTATATAAATTACGTACCGGATAAAAGGGTAATTAAAATTTATACTTAAGGCTAACGTAACGATTAAGATAAGATACTTAATAAAAGTATTTTATATAATTATAATATTTTATTTTTTTATATTTAAAAGCTTTATATAATAAAAATTACTTTAAATCTCTTTTATAAGTTAAATATTGAGGGCTTTTTAACGGACGTAATAAAGTATTTACGCCGTCCTTTTCTTTACGGGTAATTATTAATAATATTCTTTTTTATAAAAATTAATAATCGTTTAAATTAATTATTAATTAATATTAATATTAAATATAAATTAAAATAATATATTTAAAGATTAAACGTAATATTATAGGTTAAAACGATTATTACTATTCCGATAAAAAATTAAACGTATTAAGAATAAAGATTATTAAAGATTTAGCTCCGCAATTAATAATAACGTAATTATTAAATAAATAAAAGGGTATTTAACCTAATAAAGTATTATTAATAATTTTAGGTTTTCCCGGTAATTTAATACCGTAAAGATTAAATAAGTTTTATCTAGAATTAATTAATTTAACCGGTTAACTTAATAAAGCCGGTAAAGGAAACCTAAGAAAGTAGGAAAGATTATAACGTTTATATTAATAAAAATTAACCTAAAGATTATATATAATTATTCTTTTATATAATTTATTTAATTAAAATATTAATAAGGAATTTTCTACTCTTAATAACGCTAAAAGAGATTTTATTATAATAAAATTAAAAAAAATATAATTATAATTATTTATAAAATTAATAATAAGGAAAGTATAATATATAAAATAATCTTTCTACCTCCCGTAAGCATTATAATAACCGTTTTAAGTAATAAACGAATAATTAACCGTAAAGTATCCCTTTATATAAAGTCTTAAAACGCCGTAATAAAATTAAATAATTACTGAAGTTTAACTTTAATCGCGGGCTAAATTTAGAATTACGAATAGACTTTTAATTGCGAATTAAAGGTAAACCGTTTTTATATTAAAGGTTACTTTATAAAAACGTTTATCGGCCGTTTTTAATTAAATATAATTTGGATAAAGTCTTATATATAATATAGTTAATATTAACTCTTACTTAAGTCATAGAATTCCCCGAATAAATTATTATTTAATCTAGACGTAAATAATAAGGTATTATTATAATAATTACGATTTATATAGGTTATATATACGGCTTAAATATAATAAACGTTATTAATAATCTTTACAATAAAATCCTCGTTTAACCTTATTCCTTTAAAATTAGAATCCAAAGAATCATCCGGGAGTCTTTATTAAAATATAATTTTATAAAATTAATAATTTAGTCCTTAAAGAAACCATCGGTTAAGAATAATAATTATATATTATTAAGATTACGGGCTTAATTAAACTTTTAATAATTATACGGTATATTTCTTAATATATAAAGAAAAGCTATTTAATAATTATATTTATAAATTAAAGAAAAATAGGAAGCCTTATAAAATATTTATTAATATATAATTATAAAGGAAATAAAGAAAAAAAAGTATATAAATCAAATAACGGATAACGAGATCTCTTAATTAAAAAGGTAAGAACTATATAATTAATCGGAATCCTATACGCCAAGATAATTTATAATAGCCCGAAATAATTATTAATAGCCCTTATAAAATATAAATATTATAAAAAGTCTTTTAATTATATTATAAAAAACTTAATAGCTCTTTACGTTAAAGTAATAATCCTATAATTATATAGATTAAAATTATAATTAACTATAAAAACTATTAATACCAATTAAGGTAACCTTTAATCTTTATACGGTTTAAATTAAGGTTAATATTAAAATTTAATAAATCCTTAAAAAACTTTAACGTAAAGAATTAATTATATAAATTAATATTTATATATAATTATTTAAAAAGCTTATTTTATACGTTATTCAATTTATTACGTTAATCTTTAAGGAAACTTTATTTAAGTTTTTTCTTTATAAAGTTATTTTATAATAAGGAGACGGGAAACCATTATAACTTAATTAAATTAAAGAATAAATTTTTAGATAAGATCTTTAAAGTTTATCGGAATATTAATTATAATCCTTTTTATTAATAATTAATTTATAACTTAAAGTAAGTATAATTAATTTATATAGAGTTATCCAAAATCATTATAATAAGGAATTATATAAAGTTATTATTAATAATCCGATATATAAGTCGTTAATAACTTAACTCCGTTATTAAACTTAAAGTATTATTAATTAAATATTATTAATATTATTTTAATATAAAATCCTATAATTATAATTAAAAATATTAACGTTAATAAAGGTATAAATAATAATTAAGAAGGAATAATTATATATAATAGATTATATTATTTAAAAAAGGATAGAATTTTATAATTATAATTTAAGCTTTATTCTTATATAAAGCTTAATAAATATTATATATAATAATTAATAATAAAAAAGTATTTTATATATATAATTAATAAATTAAATTAGTTAAAAATTAATTAATCGCTTTATATAATATCCGTATATATAATTAAATATTTTTATTTTTTTTATTTAAATTATTATTATTATTAATTTTATAAAAGTATTTATTAAAGCTTATATAAAATAAATTAATTATATATAACCCCTTTATAGTTTCTAAAACCTATTAAACGTATATTTAAAGCTTATAATTATAATAAAAAAACCGAGAATATAAATAATAATTTAATTAACGGAGGATCCGTATAAAAAAAATTAATAATAAACTTTAAAGGTTTATATATTTACTTAATATTATTATTTCCTGGATTTTAATAAAAGGGATTATTTATAAATAGTTAAAGTAAAAGCTATTTAAATAATATAATATTACCCGATTTATAATATACCGACTTAACCCAAAACAATAATAACGACGTAAGTATTTTATATAATTTAATATATTTTTATTAATTAAGACCTTTACCGATAATTCTTTGGATTCCTTATTTATATTAATTAATACTATATATAATTATAATTACGAAGACTTATTATATATAATTATTTTTAATAAATCGTTAAGTATCTTTTTATCTATAAATAACCCTTTTAAGAACGGTATAATATTAATATTAAATAACCAGGGAAAAATTTAAACTTTATAAAGTTAAAGATCTAAATTAAGTTTTTTAAATTATTTTTCTTAATTATATTAATTTTATTAATAAAAGTTATTTAAACGTTAACGTATATAATTTACTGTTAAAAGGTAAAAGGGAATAATTATTATAGTAGGATTAACTTTAAATTATTAATATAGTAAATATTAAAAAAATAACTATATATTAATTATTTCAATTATTCCTTTAATTAATTTTACTTTTTTTTTAAGTTTAATTTTATACGTTTTAAAGATATATTTTACGACTTTTTTTTTTACTTAATTATATATAGTCGCTTTATTATTATAATACGGTAAAATATACCTAAAGAATTCTTTAACTTAAAGGTTTTTAATTAACGGACTATATAATAAAGGAAGTATTATATTTAAAGGAAAAGAAAGTTTAAGAAAAATAATTTTATTTATTATATTTTAAACTTAACGCTTTTTAACTATATATTAATTTTAAAGATATTGCTTAATATTTTTAACTATAATATAATATTAATATTTTATATAAAAAATTACTTTATATTAAGGGAGGTACCGTAATTTAACGTTCTTTATATTATAAGAAAATAAAGGGAATAAATAAATATAATTTATAAAAATTAAAATAAACCAAATATAATCTAAATATATAAAGTATAATCGTAAAGAATATATATTAAAAGAAATAATTTATAATATTTTATATAAATTTAGCTTTAAGGATTTAAGTTAAATTATATAAAGTTACTTTCCGTATTTTAAATAAGAAATATTATGAATAATATTTCCTTAATAATAACTTTATAAAATTTTATTAATAAAAACTCGTTTAAATACGCTTACTTTCCTTTATAACTTTTATATAAAAAGTTAATAAATTAAGTACTTAATTTTCAAGATATATTAAGATAAAGTATCCGTACTTTATATAAAGTTCAGATCCAAGACTTGGCAGATGACTTACTGCATGCAGCCTCTCCTATTGGTCAGCTATCCGTACTTCACATGAAGTCCAGACATTAATAGTGTTAGGTCCCGGTACTCGTTCCCCAACGTGAAGACTGGGCCTACTTGGAATGGCACCCAAGCTTTCGAGTAAACATGCGGCCATCTGAGGACGGAGCCTACGAAATGGTGCTTAGCAAAGATCCAGCCCTTGAAGGTGTACGAAGCTTGTCCTGCAACTTTCCAGACGTCGAGGAATGGCACACGAGAGATCTTTTCAAACAACACCCCAACCACCCGGGCCTGTGGCGATTCCACGGTCGGACGGATGATATCATAGTCCTCTCGACTGGAGCTAAGTTCAATCCTGTTCCAAGTGAGGCGATCATCACTGGCCATTCTCTGGTATCCGCAGCTATTATAGTCGGGCTCGGCAGATTCCAGCCGGCTCTGCTGATCGAGGTGAAAGAAGGAGTCGACATGTCAACAGAGGGCGTCATCAGAGAGATCTGGCCGACCGTGGAGCAAGCCAACTCTCAAGCACCTGGCCACGCTAGAATCACGCGGTCAATGATTGCACTCATTGATAGAGCCAAGCAATTCGAACGAGCAGGCAAGGGGACGGTCATTCGCGGTATGACGGCCAATAAGTTTACAAGCGATATTGGAAGGCTGTACTCCAATAGCAGCATGGAGCAAAAAACAATCTCGCTTAGACGTGGGGGTATTAGCGCAATGAAGGAGTTCGTCCGAGAATCAATAAATCTGTCGTTTCCAGTGACCGATCTGGTAGACGAAGAGGATCTATATGTGCGTGGCCTTGATTCGCTAAAGAGTGCGGAAATCACTAGGATTCTCAAAGCCGGCATCAGCGAGTCAGACCAGTATAGGCTGTCAGATACTTCATGGCTCACCACTCAGACATTATACGAAAATCCCACGATCCAGAGGCTGTCAGCTTCCATACACATGAAACTGAACCCGGATGCGCTTTCCGATCCAATCGTGAACACCGCCTTGAAATCCCGGATTGAAACAATGGCCTCTCTGATAGCCAAACATACCTCGCACCTACCTCAACGACCCCCAAATCTAACCCACGCCATTTCGCGCAACCACTTTAATGTCGCCCTTACTGGATCCACCGGCTCCTTTGGCCCCCACATCCTTCACTCCCTCCTCTGCAACCGCTCCGTCACACAGGTCTACTGCTTAGACCGTTCTCCAAATGCTCGTGAAAAGGCTCTCACCACTCCCTTCCAAAAAGATCTTACATCGGCCAACGTCAAATTTCTGACGGTCGACTACAGCCACCCCCAGCTCAATCTGCCCCCAGCCGATTTCACCGACCTATCTTCCACCGTGGACATGATAATCCACAATGCTTGGAAGGTCGATTTCCATCACTCCCTCCCCTCCTTCGAGCCCGTGCACATCCGGGGCCTACGTCACATCATCAACATCAGCATCAGCAGCCCTCGCCATCCGCAGATCGTGTTCATCTCTTCTACCTCCTCAGTCGGCAACTGGCAGACTGTGCACCCAGGAGGAGAGCCAGTGCCCGAGAATGCGCAAACAGATCATGCTGTGGCGCAGGAAATGGGCTACGCAGAATCCAAACACGTCGCGGAATGCATCCTTCACCAGGCGAACTCCAAGGCCGGCGTTCCGGTGAATATCTTACGGGTGGGGCAGATTGCAGGACCGATATTGACTGCGGGGGCGTGGAACAAGAATGAGTGGTTCCCCAGCTTGATGCAGACGAGCAAGGCGTTGGGGTGCTTACCGGATTATGTGCCGGATCCCGATTGGATCCCGGTGGATGTGCTGGGGCAAGCCGTTGTGGACATTGCGCTGAATGCTTTCAGGAAAGGTGACATGGCCGCGTGCTGGTATAATGTGGTGAATCCGCTGCCTACCCCGTGGTCGCAGGTGGTCGAAGTGGCGCGAGCACGGTTGGGGTCTGATGTTAAGGTGGTGGAACTGGGGAAATGGATTGAAATGTTGGACGCCGTTGATGAGAGCGATGGAGCCGAGCTGGCTGTTAAGCCTGCTGTGAAGATTTCGAAATTGTTCAAGGGTTTTGAGAAGCAAAGGGCCAATGGCTCTTTAACGTTCATGACCGATCATGCGACGACTGCAAGTAAGACCATGGCTGAGTTGGAGCCTGTGAGTGCTGCATGGATGGAGACATGGCTTTCGCAGCTGGGTTATTAGGCAGGTGCAAAGTGGTTATCGTACGGTGTAGAAGGGCTCACCCCTCAATCGGACATGCTAAAGCATTTTCGTGGTCTTCAACCCACTCATTACATCCTTGTCACTCTATGGAGGACACTTACAGACTGTCCGTTAGTAGTATTTGGAGAGCCTCATCTTCGCCATCACCCTCACCCTCACCTTCACCCTTGACGTCACCCTCGGTCTCACAAAACAAACCCTTCAGTGGACCCTTCCGCAAATCCCTCCGCAAGCCCTTCAACATAAGGCCCGCCTGATCCTCATATATCTTTACCGCGCAAAGGCCAAATCATCGCGTTTTGGTGAAGGGACTAGTAAAAGGTTTGGTAAAGGGTGTGGTAAAGGGCCTCGGGAACCGACGATCAAGCGACTGACGAGGGTACCTTATATTTGGTCGATCGAGTATGGTAACAGGAAGTGCCTCTGGAACGAGCGCTAGACTTGCTGATGACGAGGCAGGACGTGAGCCAAGCATGATGGACCCCAATTACCTTAACAAAGGAAAAGCTCCAGTGCGCTCCCGCTGCTCCTACATGTTCTCCCTTGCTCCCCGTGCTCCCTCTAAAGCGATCCTGCTCCCTTTCCTGGTCGCACACGACAATTCCCAATCCTAAGTCCGGGGTGTCCAAAGAAGAAGACGCCAAAACCCCCGTCGATGAGCGAGGAGCAGCCGGCCAACGCATAAGCTTTTCATTGCATAAGCTTAAACCCCCGAACACCAGCGGCATAGCGAGCACAAGGAAACGCAGCCTTGGTGGCGCCGCCGGACTTGATGCGGCAAGACCTCGGTGGTGGTGGTGACTCTTCGTCGGACGAGGGGGTTCGGAGGAGCAAGATGATGATGATAAAGAAGACAGGGTGGATGATGACAATGACGACTCAGGGCTACAGGGGTTTCCATCAGGGAGGGGAATATTACAGCTTGAAGACCATGGCAGTACGAGTGACCTCCCGTCTGAGGATAGTCTGAAGACTCTTGATTTCAACGGCATAGAAAGCTACGACGGCTATTAGTAAAAGGCTACACTAATCAAGGTAGAAAAGAGAATCGAAGAAAGAAGAATAGTTCCTGATGTCTATGTTTATCTTCAAAGCTACGTACTTAGTCATGGCCCTACCACCTCGACTCCCAGTGAAAAACACACCCCAAGCCACTCTCTCTCTTGTTCAAAACATCAGCACCCGGTACAAACATTTAGAAACTCTGACTAAGGGAATGGTTAATGAATGTGAGCTATTGCTGCGTCGGGTCTCTTTCGCCGATACAAAGTTTTCGGGATCAGTGATTCGTTAGCGAAGAGGAAGGACTAGGCATAGTGTTCGGATGCAGCTGAATCGTAATTTTTTGGTACGTTTTCATTGTCTGTAGTTGTATTTTTGGATATCTGCGAATGCGAAGACGACGGCTCTGCGTTTGTTGGGGCGCTTTCATGGTCTTTTTCATGTTCTGTCGTTGTGTCCATCGATTCTGGCGAATGCAAGTAAGACGGGAAAGTCGGTAGCGGTACGTGAGTCGAGGATCCTTGTGTTGGAGTTGACGGAATAGGTGTGTCAGGCGCAGGCTGATGACGTATAAATGACGTCTCGGGACTCAGCGATAGCGCCCTGGGGTATCCTTGTGGTGTCTCCAGGCTTAGTATGCTTGACATACCGCTAGGTCTAGATATCGGAGCCGCCGAAGCCCACTCTCCTGGGCATTCTGTGGATTCTTGCGCTAAGGCTGGTGGTGCTGCCGGATTGAGCTGATTACTGCGAGCATCGGTCCTGGCAGATGGTATGGGAGACACAGGGTTCGTCGGTTCGTGGGAGCTTTGCTCGAAATCTTCTTGTGCAGGGGATGCTTCAGGGAGAGGTGGATCTGGTTCTTCAATCAGGGGGCTGCATTAATGCCGTACGTATTCGATTCACTTACGAGACTCGGAGGCGCCAGCGTCGATTGACTCCTTGTTGGCATGAACGCTCAGCCCCGATAAGGTGATGAAGGTTGGATCTACTGCGGATATATCTGGCTGACCCTTAGGCTTGTACTGCTGCATTTTACTGAGCCTGGTTCTGCGTTCAAGCAACGCTTGATTTTCGAGATGGCTTGCCTGGAATGGACCAGGTATTTCTGAGCAGAATTAGTATTTTTCATTCCCAGTATACAGGACAGTACCTAGTTTGACCTCATCGTCGAGCTTCTCCATTTCGAGCTTCCTCAATAGTTCCATCTTCTGCTCCAATAGTGGCACTATGTCTTCGTGACCACGATTTCTTGCTAGTGTCAGGGCATCATAGCCGAGACCTCTTACAAGGAATGGATTCGCATCTTTTTCTAACAGAAGCTGCACGAGATTCCTCTTGCCATAGATAGCCGACAGTTGTAAAGCGGTCGCTTCTGGGTAACCTTGAGAATTGACATCGATCTTTGCATCGAGTAATAGACGAACGATATCTTCATCCCCTTCTTCCAAGTCCATCTTGTACCTGCTTGCAATGATCAACTGCGTCTCAAGTTGAGAAGCTTCTTGACTGCGAGGGTGCGTTATGATTATTTCAACAGATCCCCTAGATTCTTGAGATTCCAATGACGCTTTGGTGTTCTTATCGATCTCTGACAGCTCATGCGGCGACGATCCACTGCTTTCTCTGGAGAGTCGGCTTAGTAGTGTCATCAATAAGACAGATAAGAACTCGCGCTCGTGGATTCTCATGGACACTCTTTGGTAAGGCTTTGACATGACCATGTCCAAAGCGGTCTTTCCGCTATAATTGGTTGCGTTGACATTAGCATTGTGTTGCAGGAGGAGCTCGGTAGCTCTCTTGCATGACGATCTTGCAGCCATATGGAGTGCCGTTTCCTGTTTATAACCAGTCTCTTCCACGTCAACTTCACCATTCAGCAGGATCATCTCGGTATACTTGTCTAAGCCACATATAATTGCCATATGAAGCTTGGGCGTGCTGTTCTTCCAAGTTGAGATTCGTCCACCTCTCGGATCTAGCAGCACCTTCCCTGCGATGACCTGTAAGGTCCCGATAGGAATGCCATCTCGCTCGAAAACTTCGGAAAAGTCACCAAATAGCCCCGGCTCCTGCTCAAGACAGTTGCTTGCATGATAGCCCCAATGCAGCGCAGCATAATTGAGAAACGGAAATTCCGAGTGGCGCTTTTCTCGGTCATCGGAAGGGTCCTTGAAGTCTGCAAATTTCAGGTAAGTCATGCAAGTGCTAGCAATTCTTTCTTCAGCGCCTTGGAACCAAGCTTTGTCCCGGTGCTCGGGGTCCTTCAAGTATTCTACGATGGTGTGATGGACGCACTGCACCCTTCCGTTTCGAATGGTCAGCAGTCCTGCCGTACGAGTGATGAATTCGTTAGCAGCCATGATACCATATCTAATAAAATGGGTATCTCCGTCCCGAGTGGCAAGGGCATGTTGTAGCTCGGGAACTGTCAAGGGACGAAATGCATGTATAACCCAGGCCAAAATTTTCATCCCTACATCTTTCGAGTCTCTGGATTGTGATTGAATCCTATTCACGGCGATTGAATAGGCGTCATAGAGTTTTGTGGGCAGTCTTTCCAGTTCTTCTGTTACATCTCTGATCGATGGTTGGAGTGTTAGATGCTTCAGATGAAGAGCTGGAAGTAGGAATCTATACTATCAGCCGAGTAGACATGGGTATGAGCGGGAAAGCTTACTGGCCACAGGCCTTTTTGATTATGGAGCCGATGATGTTCTGTGCTAGCTCTTGATCGTTACGGACTGTTTCCACATGTCTGAACTCGTCGCTATAAATAAACGAGTAGACATAAGAGCGAATATCCTCCTCCACGGCCACAATCTCTATACCAGTCGCTTGAACTTTCCTTTGGTATTGAGTGTAGCAGTTCCCGCGAGATGTTACAAACATCCGGCAGGTACCATGGCAGTCTAACATGACTTTTCGAAGTTCATCAAAAATTCCTACCCGTTGGAGAGTGTAAGCCTCATCATCAGGATCCACGTATTCATCGAGTGCGTCAATTACGAGTATAGACCGGTAAAATCGTTGGAGGACCGTAGTTAGTAGTGCCTGTAACACACTAAGACGCATGGTTGTTTCGCCCTGTGCATGGTCTTTATATGCATCGACAGCTTTGGAAGGCATACCTTCGACCTCGTTGAGTTGTAACATGGCCTGTTTAAGTAGACTCGACATTAGACTGTGGGTGCTTTGGCTATTCCGTTCTTTGTAATCACAGTATATATAGATGATAGCCGGCTTGGGATCAAGACTGAACACGCTTTTGCAATGCTCGACCACGAAGGAGCTGCTGCAAATAAGCGAAAATTTGAAAACTAAGAGGTCAACTCACGTCATCACGCTTTTCCCGGCACCGGCTGAGGAAGGGTCAGCGAGGTATAGTGACACAAATGGAATACACAATTTGCATAGACCGACTTACGGATGCCGTGACACCACAATATTGGAGGGACTTCATTGTCTTCCAGATCCGTCTGGATACCGTTGCGCCAGTCCAGAAAATCTTCCCGCTTAATCAGCCATTCGCCAGTGCCTTTATGGTGCTGCCCATGCAGTTCTTCGTGGCGCTTCTTGAAATCCATGGTTGAGACCCAGGAGAATGTTTTTGAATTATCCTCGTCTCGGATGCGATTTTCCTCTAGTTTGTGAAGTTTACCAGCAGTATCTCTTGCCTCTAACGAGGCTTCTGTACCCACGATAATGACAGTATGAATGATCTGCTCGCAATGGCGATGGGCTTTCTGGATAGACTTCTGTAGCGATTCCGCGCGTATTGCCTTTATAACTCGATCCCAAGCATTCTTAGGAAGAGTTATGGCATCACGTAGTTTGCAAAGTTCCCTTTCACAAGAAGTTATCTCATCTTTCGTTGACAATGAAGCAACAGCAGATTGCAGAACAGGGTTCCTGTCAATCCGCTGTAGGTTGTCCAGAAGGGCTTCCAGTTCTATTTTGAACCAACTGACATCCTCGGGGGCGCTCTTCCAGTCGGCAACGAAGCCATCAAGAGTTTTTATTAGATCTAGTGTAAGAGCCGCGACAGCGGGTATTGCACCTAGAAGGGAAACAGGGTCAACCATGCCGCTTGTAGTGGCTATGATAAAACAGCTGGGCAATCAAATTTTCCTTGAAAGTAAAAAGAAAAGGAGAGGTTAAGAAGAGAAAGAAGAAGGCTTAAAAATACCACTGAGCAAAGATCTATATCGAATACGGACCGTTGCCACGCCCATGCGCCGCAAGGTAAAAACTTGAGTCACAGCCCTTGACGCACTCCCTCGCTAAAGCATACACATATCCCTGCAATCGAGGGATGATTGGTGTCGCTAAGCAATGGCGATGGCCTAGCTCAGTCTAAAATCTGCTTGGGCTATGCTGTAACGTCGAAGGTCTCAGATTCGCGAATACTACGTCGCTGCTTTTGAGAGCTGTATAAGCCTTGGCCCTCGCTGTTACTACCGCCCGCCACCCAATCATAACGGTTCCACCAGCGTCTCCACCTTCGTTACCACCCTCGCTAACACCCTCGCCACCACCCTCGCTACCACCCTTACTACCACCCTTATCGTTACTTTACATTCGCAGTATTACGTCGTACGCGAAGGCAACAGTAAGGGTGCTGGCAGAGCTGAAAGTAAAGTATAAGGACCAGGTCGTATCCAGGGTTGCAGAGTGATGTAATGGGTATGCGGCGTATTCATTGATTCAGCTATCGAGGTGTGTGTAGGAAGAGCACATCTATCTCCAAAGGATACCCGGCCGTTCTGATATGTACGGTCAGGTGCTCTAATATACACAACACTTCTGAGTCAACACGTACATGCACTGGACAACACCATGAGGAGTCATCAACACTCCAACACAGAGTCCGATTAGAAGTTTGAACGGCAGTGCCCCGTTTGAACTTTTAAATGTCATACCTACTAGACTCTGCCCTCCCCTCGTCCATGCACTCGCCCGACTTCCCCGCGCGATGCCATTGGCCCGTCTCAGGCCGCTTCAGGGCCAGCGCTTTTTTAGCGGCAGCGCCCTAATTATATGTAGCGCCATTTGAGAATGACAAATATCCTTCGCGAAGGTGCCTCATCTTCCGATTTGGGGCAGTAATTACATCAATCTTCATCTAAATAATGCATTACTCGTTAGGGCCTACTCATGATTGGGCTGCCAAAAGGAACACGCAAGCTGAGGTGTATCATGCGTGAAGCCTCATGCATCCAGAAATACGCCTAAGGCGATCGAGAGGCGGTTCGTGTCGAGGGTGTGAGGCATTTTATCACGGAGTAGTGATGGAGGGTAGCTCTGGAAACCCGATACTCTGCAGCCACCGCAGCAATCCCACTTTCATCCTGATAATCAGCCTTACGATACGCAAGGACCCGAGATCAGATTCCCTGCTTCCTACTCCACCTATAAAAGGCTCAAGGAGATAGATCTCAGAGATCGAAGTCTGAAGGCAGAGGCGACCGTGTAACTCCTGCGTAAAGGCAGTAGCCAGGGAGCTCATTAGAGGGACTACGGTGAGCGAGACCTGCATGAACCCTATAGCGTTTGCTAATGCAATTAGTGAGTCTCTGAGAAGATCACCACAAGCAAAATCACGAGGCGAAGATAAATTATTGGACAGCAGCGAGCACTCATAGGCCAGCCAGGGATCTGATAAGCACCAAGTCGAATCCAACCCTCAACTTGAAACAGGAGGTATGGCAAAACTATCTGAAAAGTCAATGATCAACGAGGAACTTGGTAATGCCAACTTGCCAAGCGCAGTCGAGCATTCAGATATGGACAACGAACCGAAGACCGACGCAGGCGAGCATTCAGATATAGACAACGAACCGAAGACCAACGTAGAGGACTCAGATATAGATGACGAAACGAAAAAAGACGCAGGCGAGTACTCAGACATGGACAACGAACCGAAGATCGAACCGAAGATCAACGCAGGCGAGCACTCGGATATGGACAACGAACCGAAGACCAACGTAGAGGACTCAGATATAGATGACGAAACGAAAAAAGACGCAGGCGAGTACTCAGACATAGATAACGGACCGAAGATCGACGCAGGCGAGCACTCAGATATGGACAACGGACCGACGACCGACGCAGGCGAGCATACAGATATAAATAATGAACCGAAGATCGACGTAAACGAGGACTTAGATATGGATAACGAAACGGAAAAAGACGCAGGCGAGCACTCAGATATAGACAACGAACCGACGACGGACGCAGGCGAGCAGTCAACTACGGACATTGAAATAAAGACCTTCACACGCAACGCTGTAAATCAGGGGTGGCTCTCAATGTGCATCGATCTAAATCGGACTTTCCGGTCGTTGAGACGCCTTCTTTTGTCCATCTTCATCCTCTTGCTTCTGCTTACGATGTTTGTAAATATCTGCATCGTTGCTCAAGACGGACTTCTTAAGTACACCAAGAGCCTGCTCCGTAGCGCGCCAGTTTGTCTCGGGCCTACGTGCTATGAGCAGTCAGAGCCCCATCAGATGGCCACTGATCGTGCGATCCCCGATCTTACCGAACCCTATCAGTGGTACGAAGAACTTGCCAACCATAACCTCGTTTCTCGAAACGATGAAGGGGTGCTCCCGAAGATAAAACACGAAGGTGAGGCATATCAATCCTAATGACATTGGCAGTACTAAGCAGTACTGAGTCCTTCAGTTCAAAGCCTTGGTCACAAAGTGCGGAAGTCTAAGCTCGACAAGAAGGTTAAAGAACGCCTATTAAACAAATTTGTCGATCAATCGAACGGTATTGAAAAGGCAATAGAGGCAAAGCAGGGACTTGAAACCACGCTAGCGGAGTCGGTCAAAGAGGTATTCACGCAAACGAAGATTTCTAAAGAGAGCCTTGAGAAAGCCGAGCGGGAGAGAGATGAGATGCAGGAGAGCTTGACGGGTTTCACCTGGACCGGCATAATGGCGATGTCGGTGAAAGAAGTACTGACGCAAATGAAGATTTCTTCTCTTGAGGAAGCCGAGCGGGGGAGAGATGGAATCCAGGAAAGCTTGACGGTTTTTACCTGGACTGGCCTATTGACAAATGGCACGCCTCCTCCAAATTCTCTTAAGGTCTCTCCTCTGATCGAACTATTCACCTGCTAACGATTGCGTGATAGCCGCCCTGTGGATCGCAAATCAGAATGTAGTCCCTGTTCTGGTGTCAGCACTGGAACATCACATCGATTCACGTATCTTGAAGTACGAGCGCAAAGCAGTCGCCGATTTCCGGACCGACATCTGCAGAATGAATAATACCTTGCATAGAACTCTAGCGAAGGCAAGAGAGAATTCCCAAAGATTCGCGGAGCTCAGAAGTACAACAGATTCCATGGTTTATGATCTCCTACAGCAGAATAGTGAAGAATACAACGAGAAAGAGGTGATTATTCAGGACCGAGGGTATATGGCGGCAATACTCAACCAGCTGGGTATGCCTATGAGTGATACCGAAATCAGCGACGCAAAAATAGCAGTCCTTGAAGAGCAATCAGTTTACTTTGAAGGCTTCCAACAATACTACGAAAAAGAAGTGGAAATGCTTCAGCCAATCATCTCAAAACACGATGCAATGATTGTTTTCCTAAACGAGGAGATTGAGGATATTCAAAGGGCGTTGAAAGGCCAGAATGATCTCACACAACCGAGGACCGACGTTATAAGAAGTCTCAAGATCGTCAATATTCAAATGGAAGCAAAAGAGCCAGAATTACGTGAGATTCTTGAAATGCGGCAGCAAAGACTAAACGACTATTACGCTCGCGCTGAAGCCTCATTTACATAAGTACCACGGCTTGATGGTGACGTTGAAGCTTGGATACATCTTGGATCGAGGATTTCATCGCCAGTGGGCTCTGATTATTACTGTTAGCCCTTTTCAACTCTATACCCATCCTCACATGGGCTTCACTCTTAGAACAGCAAGACCGCAAGAGCACCAGCACCTTTGTTATAATCCGTGGGAGTGTTGTGCGGCCGGCGCGTCTACAGTCGTAGGAGCGACGGCTGGAGCCTGGACCTCCAATTCAGCTTCAGAGCAACGACGGACGGGGGAAAAGGGAAAGCCAGGGTGTGGATACATTCTTTGATCCGCTGTTGGCTAGGCTTGTGACTTACAAAGGGAGTAAATACCTGATTCATACATAAAACACATGCCACACTACTTATATCATACAATTTCTCTTGAAATCGTTCCTGGTTCATATACAATACGATCTGCGCCTTAAGAGCTCTTCAAGGGCCGGAGGCTGAAGCACAAAACTTGGGCTGTGTCGGCTACTATGACAACCCTCATCACTCTGACCCTCACTTACCAGCTGCAACACTTATTACCCTCAACACTCATCACCTTCACTGTTGCTCACCCACACCCTGCCCTGCACCGTCATCACCCTCATCACCCTCATCACCCTCATCACCCTCATCACCCTCATCACCCTCATCACCCTCACCCTTCATCACCCACACCACCTTCCCCACCCTCACCACCCTCACCCTCAATCACCACCCTCACCACCCGCAATCACCACCCACAATCACCACCCGCACCTGCACCTGCACCTTTTAGGTACCCTCACCTGCACCCTCACCCTCACGTGACCTCACCACCTTCATCACGCTTACCCTGGCTGCTATAGAGGCTTTTAACGGTGCTAGCGAGAGCAGGGCAGGGTATGTGAGGGTGCAGGGTAGGTGCAGGTTTCGGTGCAGGTTTCGGTGCAGGTGAGGGTGCAGCTTGCATTCTAGTCGCTCTACCAGATGCACAGCAAGCAAATAGGTATGCAATAATGTGTATGCGTTCTGTATGATCCATGTGATGGTTCTATCTATGAAGACTACAGGGTAAACAAGTAGGTGTTCTGGGGATGTAACGGCCAGGTGATGGATATCTACACGCACGCATCATGAGGATGTCTTTGGCATTGCCTGCTCCTTGCCCGCACTCCATGCCCGCAACACACCGGTTGATAGGATCTAAATGTAATAGTGTATGGGTTCAGGTAGAGGAGTGGATGATGTAGGCAAGGGTAGCATTGTTTGTTTATGTATGAATGAAGGTATTTGCTCTTGTAAAGGAGAAGGAGGGTGGATGAGGTTACCCTTTCAACGTTCGGTATTTGCGCAATCAAGACGCAGGCAGGGTCTCTCTCCATCGTTTTAATATCTAGTATTATTATATGTATGTACAGCGCCTCCAACTCTTGAGGCTCTTATTTTATACGCAGGCAAGGGTAGTGATGCGGTGGAGAAGCTCGTGCCTGTCATCGGATCGTCTGCTGCCCTTCCTCCTTGTCCCACCCGACTCCATATCGACTCCGCATCTTCTTCTCCACCTGCTCCTGCGCCGTTGCCTTTGGCCCGTATCGCCACCGCGGCGGCTCTTCCAGCGGCAGGACGCCCGGATACATATCACTGGCCTCACAGGTGGTGGGCCAATCATCCAGGGTAGGCTCGTACATGATGCCCAAGCTATCGTATTTTTCGATGACGCACGCGCGGCAGGCGTGATCGGTGGGGAGCTGGTTCCGACAGTTGTAGTCGTGCATGCGGACGACGTGGTCGTTGGGGCCACGTTTGAAGGTCGGGAGCCGGTCGAATTTGATGGCGGCGTCGACGAGGGTGGAGGCTTGGGAGGTGATAGCATCGTGGTTGTCTCCTTCTCGGTCGCCCTGATTGGCGGGTCCATGGCCGGCTTCTGAGTGTGAGCCTCCTTGTTCGCCTTGGTTCTTGGGTGGACGTTCACGGCCCTCACGCCGAGAGTTAGGGCCATCTTCTTCTGCTCCTGCGCCACTGGTCGATGGGCCGCTTGTCGTCTCGGCTGCCCGAGAAGTCGATCTCAATCTAGGCTTCAGCTTCTCGTCGTACAGGTCTGAAAGTTGTCGCAAGTCCGCTTTGATTTCGGCAGGCAAGCTCCCAGCTTTAATCCCCAGGGCATAAAAGCCTCTTCGGATGGTAGCGAAGGGGTTGCCAGGCCATGTCTTCTTGTCCCTGTAGGGGTTCTCCCCATGGGCCAGCGTCACCCCATTTTGGTAGTAATCCCGCAGGGCATACCGCTTGTAGTATCCACCGTCCAAGCTCTCGGATGCAATGCCGGCTCTGGTAGCGCAGTGCATATGGTAGTCTTCTTGCGAGGGAATCCGTCTCCGTTGTATGCGATTCTCTTCATCTAGTATCTTTTGTCTTTCTTGCAGATCTGCTTTTGCTGCGGAAATGAAGTAGCCTAGATCATCTGGCAGGAAGATGAAGCCAGGGCGGAGAAAGTCATCGAAGTTACGGTGGCAGAGAGGGCAGAGAGTGATGCTATTCTCAAAAGACTGGAGGAAATCGGGTGGGAGGAAGCCGTCACGCTCTAGCTGGGCAACCTGCGACGAGTCAGCCGAGCTCGAGTATGAAGGCCCAGGGAAGGGCAGGTGACAGGGGGCAGTATACGTCGAGCTCTTTCTTGCCGATGACATGACACATATCCACAGGTGAGGCACTGCAATTCCAGCAATGATCGCTGTCTGACTGGTCATGGATCCGTTGCCTGACACTCGATGGGAAGGAGGTCGCTGAGGATGCTGTGGTCCGGGTCCGAGGATTACGTCGTTTGGCAGGCGGAAGCATAAGTCCTTGTCCTTGCTGAGTATCCAAGGCATCACGCCGCCGCTTTCCCGAAGCTGAGCTCGCACTCTCAGCTGCTAAAACGCTCGGCTCATCGCTTTGGTGGGAGGAGGAGGGGGCAGAAGGTGAAGCTGATGGTGACTGAGAGTCGTCGGCTACAGCATCAACATCCTGGCCGGGCTGGGCCATCTTGTCGATACAGACGAATTATTGTGGTGAGTATAAAATAAATGGTAGATGAAATGAAGATGGAGGATGAAGAAGAGACGCCAAGGCATGGAAATAAGAATTTCCAATTTCCGGATCCGTGAGTTAGCGCTTCGAAAACGCTGGTCAATCCTTGGCACTCAAAACCCCCCCTTCTCCCCACATGCAAAAATAATTGCAACGTAAGCAGCCTGGCGATACTTTTACCGGTATGTAGGCAGGTGTGGGAAAATAATACTAATATACATTCATGGTGTATATTTTAATAAATAACATGCTTATTAAAGCTTTCTTCATTTAAAGTCGTTTTAAAGACTTAAAGAGTATCTTAATGGTGGGAAGGTCTTTAATGCGACTACCATACAACTCGCCAACATCACCTCGCCGTCATCTATTGCATCATCGCATACGTCTACACCAGTACTGCTGACCCTGTTTGTGGTGTTGACATTGCTCATGATAAAGGCGACCGAAGTCTGACACGATTCTGAGCTTGGCAACTATCGATTTCATGCGGGTCTCTGGTAGGAGAAGTATGACAGCAGGAAAGTAACGCCACGCCCTGAATTGTTATCCGTCAGCAAGTGATCCTGCTTCAATGGCATTCAACTCTTCAGGCTTGACCTCTTCGCAAATCCTTTGACATATCGACATGTCCCGAGCCTATAAGACGTCAACAGCTGCAGGGCCCTCGAGTGGGGAAATAACTTGCAGGTTGGAATGGCGAGTAAGTGGATGGACGTGAAGAGTGGTGGTAAAACCTGATGGGAGGATGGCGGAGCAAGGGCTGGATCAAAATAAAGAACAGTCAAAACGACATCCAAAAGGGCCTGTCGTCAAATAATCCTCAAGTTCGTACTCTCGCAGATGAACCTCTTAACAAATCTACATATCAAAAATTGCGACATTCAGTGAGCCTGTCCGAGACGACATTCCCTCATGAATCTCGCCCTTTATAAATGCCCTTGATCATGCACTTGCTGGAATCACAGACAACTGGCCTGCTGCCATATTGGCGGTCCGTCATCGCCACGTCAAGGTGATCTTATTGCCGGACTCTACGCCCCTTCTGTGACTTCACCGCTATCCCGTCTTCGTATTGCGCCATGGCGGAAACAGAGACCGTTGCTTGTGTAAGAGGACATGGCAAAAACCCTCTGTTCGGGCGGTGCAGGAATACGGCAGAAACCACATAGATCTCCGAGGAAGGTCTGGCTAATTCCGCTCTGCAGCCTTAAATGATCACTCTCGGAAGCACTCCCGGTATGGAACTTCCCACAGGTCCGGATACCTTGCGACGTGACGACGGGCAAGTTCTGGGGAATAGCAGTAAATGAAAAACGATCTTTTGTTCTGCATCGGTGCTGCATGCGGCATCACAGACGCGTAACGGAACATTATCCCGCCATATCACAGCTCTTCCAGTCTTCAGAAGAATTACGCTCGCGAGATATATGTCTGACATTCAAGCCGCCTATCCGCGGCTTGAACCGTAGATCGCCCCATTGCGAGCCGCCAATAGAAGGAACGAAAACTGTTCACGTTTGCCACCTCGTTGGCCGAAGAGTTTCAAAAGCGAGTCGAAGCCGTTCACGCTTTGATTGCCCTCCACAAGAAGCAGGAAAATCAAAGCTTACGCTACCATGATATAGACGTCAGGGTTAAAGAGAAGGCTGAGAAGCAGATTTTCTTCAATGCCGAGTCTATCGGAGATGCTCGCGGTCGAATGTAAAGCCACCCTGTATAGTATGCTAAGCAGTCTAGTGATTTTGCAGATGACCTGATACGCTTAAAGAGAAGGAGAAGCAAGCGAAATCCCGAAGAGGGTCGCCTACTCCATCGAGGCTTGACCCTGTCACGGGGAGTACATAGGTGGAGTGGTGACTGTCTGGATGATTACTCAGTGTCCACTGTTCCCGCTGCTCCGCTTGACTCTTCGTGTATTATATGTACGCGGGTCTGCATAAGCCGAAGACCCTGGCTGACCTTGGCATTCATAAATATCGGTAACTCCCCGCGCACCGAGTCACCAGCGGATACTGACACTCGGCTGTAAGTCTATCAGGAATGGAATCGCAGCCTGATTCATAACGATCATGCTGCCCGTCTGCCTCCCTGTACTCTGCTCTGTTCTTTTCTAAGGCCACCCATAACCATGATCAGATTCTGGTAG
This sequence comes from Niebla homalea, assembly GCA_019925105.1. NCBI lineage: Eukaryota > Fungi > Ascomycota > Lecanoromycetes > Lecanorales > Ramalinaceae > Niebla > Niebla homalea. Next base: position 38,792 of record JAHGAU010000033.1, read on the forward strand.
CAACGGCTAATACGATCTCAACCACGTCGTCCTGCGTAACTCGTTCCGGTTATAAATCACACCGGTCCTCCCAACAGCGCTACCCAGGCTGTTGGTACAATATGCAGCAGGCCAGGCTCATTTACCTCGGAGCGGACGGTAACGTGGACAGAGATTGTAAGCATGCACTGGCATAAAGAGGCGGAAGTGAATATAAAGAGAAGAGTGCAGGGCATAGGCTTCGGGATGACACCTGCGTCATATATCCCCGTGCGAGTGATTCGCGGCATCACCTTCGATCCACCTCCATGCGTGGCAGGCAATGTGATGGACACAACGAGCAATTCTAGCATACTGACAAATCAAATACAAGCCTCAGGGTCGGCACAAAGACCGCACAGGGTTCAAGTAATCCAGTTGTGTAGTAAGCTCTGCGAGTACGGCAAGCTATCAGTCCAAATATACGCTACTACTCAAAACGAGTATATGACCTCGGCAATCCTACGGAGATTGTATTTTGGAGCGATTCAGCTCAGGTTTATCACCCATAAGCACGACTACTTCTCAGGTGGCTTAAAAACAGTTTCCGGAATCGTCACCTCATAGTTCCTCATCCCTTAACTATTACTCATACTACGCACTTCAGGAAGCACTCGGAGCTTCCTTAACATCATATGTACCGCCGAAAAGTCAATCATGATATTATATACGGTGGTAATACCGACGAGGACGTTGTCTTTTCTCGATTTCATAGGCACCAAGTCACGGATGCCGATTGCTCTTGGTTGCTATATGAGAGATTGATACGCGCGATATCTTGTTAGGAGTTGGCAAGAATTGCAGGGACCCCAACAGCAACCTAGCCATCTTCATATCTATCCGAAATTCTCGTGCAGCCTTGTCATCGCCAGCTAAAAGCCAGTCGCAGGACCGTTGCTCTTCCTGCAATGACCTTATCTTTGCCCTTGATAAGCCAAATCAAATCTCTCCGTCGTACAGCATGGCACTGGATCTAGCCGTCCAAAATATCTTTGGGTCGTAATAAAAGTGCAGCGATACCCTGCCCTGACGCGATTAAACATACGCTTCCATACCGCGTCGAAGGCTTGTCTCCCCCATGTGTAAAGATCCCCCCGGCAATTACAGTATATATTTATGCGATCTTTATCTTAACCGTAAACATCCCCCTCACGTATCCAAAGTATCGAAGCCTGACACGCCCGTTGATCTGCCGCGGGCACGCCAGGTAACGCCGACAATTTATGCATAACTTGCCGCCATTTCCAGCTGACTAACGCTTAGCTTGAGGCTGGAGGCGGCCTTAAGCTATTGCCTATAGCTTACACAACATGATTCCCAGAACGAGGGAGAGAGAGCAAACCAGGAGAAATGCCGCAAGCGCGTAACTTGACCACTTTAGATCTATACGTGGTTATGCGTGCGTCAGGCTGGTCAATTCTCTACGTATTCGAGCCAGAGAGCATGATGGCGGCGGAGTGAGGAGTAGATCGTAAATGCTATTGCGAGGGGACGTTTTCTGTATCCAACTACTGCATCCTAGGAACATTGCTATAAAGGGGTATAACGTATAACGTCTTCGCGTTTCGAAGAGCTAGTTGTGGACAATTATAATAGGGCAGCAGATCCCCGCAATAACCTTGAGGAGCAGATTCTAGCGTCGGTTATGGTTTCAGTGCTCTGCAGCACTATACTCCAATGCTCTTAAGCGTAGGTGGTAAAATCTGGCAGGATTCGTGATTCATTAGTGGCAAAATCGGGTATAAGCAACAAGGGTGTTGAATAAGCAACTGGAAAATCGAGACTGAGTCAGTGTCCTAAAGGAGGAGACCATCGTTGCAATCGTGGTGATGTATCATCCTCATGAGTGATCCACCCGTGGTACGACCTTCCGTACTGATATTATTTTGGTTAAATTCTTCTTTCTATTTACCAAAGTTTTACGGGCAAAAACAAATAACATTAGCCAAATAATATCTAGCAAACACTCGCAAGCATCTCGAACATATTTACAACGCATAGAAACAACAACGTAGAACCATGGACAATCAAGCACAACTCAATTCATTCACACTATCTATCGCTGCATATCCTGCTGTAAGTCACGCTAGCATCAATCAGTCCCGCCCCATATTCCATACTTCAAAGGCACAAGCCAGCGGGGCGGAGAGAACTCACAAAGATCTGCACTGTATAATCGAGGCCCCTTCTCAGGCGCTCAATCTCCTCCCCATCCTCCCTGGCTTGCTGGTCCGCCACCGCCAGTCGCGCCTTGAGCGACGCGATCTCTTCCTCTTGCTGCCGGAGCAGCATTGTGAAATGCTCCAGGAGAGCGGAGGTGGCAACGCTCGTGGGGGCCGCGTCGGCCGGCGCAAGACGAGGTGGCGAGGGCGGGGTGGCGCGAGAGAATGGCGCAAGAGGCGAAGCAGGAGAGGAGGCAGCACGCAGACGAGACGGCAGGCGGATGGGGCTGGGGCGGCGAGCGGAGGGCTGGCGGCGGGCGGGCGAGCCGAGGAGGGTGCTGGCAGAGGAGAGGGAGGCGGAGAAGGAGTGTGGGGGCTTTGAGGGGGTGGTGATGTTGGCGCTGTTGGCGCTGTTGGCGCTATTGGCCTGCTTGGTGGTGTGGCTGTTCATGGTACTAACATTATGTTGCATCAGTAATGCTTTGTGGGTCTTCCTGCAGCGTGCAAGCTTGTGCAAACTTCTGCTGGACGTACGAGAACCGAGTTTCTGTGTTAGAGCTTCAGCTGGTGTATCTGCTAGAGTGCAGGAAAAAAGAAAGAAAGAGAAGAAGAAGGGAACGAGGCTTGCAAGAAATACACCCCTAATGACCAATCTTTTCAGTCAAGAACGACGTAGACAGCGTACAACGGCAGGAACGAAGTTTCCCGGGAAACATCAATTCGGCAGGTAGCGGGCATAGGGACTAACTTCCCTTTGCTCTTTCAGTAGGGTTGTCACAAATCGATGACGTTGGGCAAGCGCAGCTCAGATCCGATTTACCTGGGTGCCCAGTTGGGCTCGTGAGAGGGCGGATCACCACGGAGTGCGGAACGCTGAAGTAAGGACCAGCATGATGAGGGCGTGGGTGAGTCTCTTGATGTCCTGGAAAAGATGAATGGATGTCTTGATTAGTCTGTAACAAATCACTCAGCGCTGTTAAGCCTGAGCATTGGGCAGAACCAGTCTTTCCAGTCAGGCGTTCGACCGTTGATCGGCTGGCGCTTGGGCTATAAGAGAGTCGTATTGATCATTAACAGCACGAGGCGAAATGCCAAAAGAATTCCAGTACGGCATGTAAGTGAACTTTGATTCGGCTGCTGTAACTGGCTTTGCAGAGTCCAGCGTCCAGGACGGATAGAAAACTTTGGATGCCGCTAAGAGAGTCTTTATTATCCGAAATTTCAGGTGAAGGTAGAGATTGTCGTGCCTTGTTAGCTCAGAAAAGTATCTTAGCACATACTGCACTGGTGGCGATGAACGCTCCCCGAAGACTCCATAATTAAATAACCGATCGTCAGTGCATTGCAAGGAATGGATAAAGAACAAGGGCTTACAAAAGCTCTGGATCTCGATCCCTTAGAAAAGAGTGACATACGAGAGTCAAAGTAGCGTTTTCATTCATCTGCATTGGACGTGGATGGCATTACATGCGATTGCAATTCTCCATCACGCGAATATCGTCTCTTTTTCGGATAGTACTACCTTTCATGGCGATGAATGCCCGAGAATCAAGGCGGGACATTGCATCGATGATCAAAGCTTCGTCAGTGAGCACATTGAGGTGAAACCCTGCTTTGTGAGCAGTCATTTCATCGGCTTGGCCAGTAGCATTCCAGAATCTGAGAGTGGGGAGGGTACGTGAAAGCACAGTCTGTGGTACATCAACTGCCACTAGGTAGCAAAGTAATCGGACCATTCAGCGAGTGCGCTGACGGCCGTTTTGGAGAGTAGTCGTGCTGATCTACAAAGCTGTTTCACTGTCTGGTGAAGATATCAAGAGTGCCCGATAGTTTGTTCACATCTGAGGAAGCAGACGTTTAGATGTTCAGATCCAAGATACTCATAAGCGAGACTGAACAGAAGCACTGAGCTGGGAGTATAAGCTTCTGCTAAATGCTCCATCATATAATCTTGACTGTTCATCCTAGGACGAGGGGGAGATATTTATGATATCAGCAATGGAGACCGGAAAAAGTTCGGCGTTCGGCTGAGCGGCCTCGGTCAAACGTATCCTCCGACAACGGGGAAACATTATTTTAAGCTTGTTTACCCAAATTCCTTTTCTTTTCCCAACGTCCCATTAATTGTCACTTCCACATTTTATAATACACACTGGATCTTCACAAATCAAGCCAATGCTTCCAGACTCGGACCTTCCACCTGCCTTGTTCACGGCAGTTGATAGGTGGAGAAAGGAAGTCACCAAAACCAAGACGAAGACGAAGACGAAGACAAAGACGGCCTCGCCCAAGTATCGAACCAGACTGCAGACTCGACTTTCCTCCCAATCCCATCGCCCTCCTCTTCTCCCAATCTCCCCCAATCTCAATCCGAATCCCAATCCCAATCCCAAATCCAATCACCAGCCATCATCGAGAAAACGGCAAGCCTCCTCCGAGCTCCCCAGCGCTCCACCTTGCAAGCGCCGAGAAATGCGCGGTCGTGATAAAAGCCTGCGGGGCCCCCCTCAAGAGCAACATGGACACCAACCAGATCCCCCAGCTGAACAAGAGGAACAAGAGGAACAAGAACATCGTCTTCGCCGCCGGGGACGGACCATCCCATCTCTATCAGAGCAGCGGCCTCCAGCTCACCAGATGGCGAATGTCAACCTCCAGACTATCCTATCTCTACCCCAACCACCACGCTCCGTCCTGCTTCCTACTCCCTCGGAGCAGACCCGGTCCTCTCGCCGCACCCCCAAATCCAGATCCACATCTCCTCGAAAGGCCAACATCAAAACATTAGACCAGCCAAGATCGGCCAAGAACGTCGATCTGGCCACCTTGCGCCTGTGCAAGCCTGCCCTCCTCCCTTTGACCTCCGTACAGGCGCGACAACGAGGACCCTTGCCGCCGGCCGTCGACCACCTCTTCAAGCAATTACAATCACTGCCCCCCGGCCTCATCCCCTCCGAGCTGAAGGTTGGCGCTCCCATCCTCTCACATTCATAACATCACATCACAGCCGCTGACAAGTATATCAGGCCACCTACGACGCCGAGGCCAACACTCCGATGAAGTCCAGACCCGCTCCCCACGCTGCGCTCTATCTACGCAAGGGAAAAACCCCATTTCCTCCCGAAGCATTACAACGCATGAAGGAGAGAGTTGCAAAAGTGGTCGAGGAAGCAGCTTGGAACAACTTGCATGGGGCACATGAAAAGCAATGGGGCAAGCTGGTTGCTCAATTGGTTGGCGAACTCGAGGTCCTGCCGTACGGGAGCCGATTCAGGCTCATGAATATGTATGTCACATTCCTTAGTCCCTCTACTCCCTCTACTCCCTCTACTCCCTCTACTCCCTCTACTCCCGCCCCTCTCGACGCTCGCTAAACGACCAAAACACTAGTGAGACCTGCGCCATCAATCCGGAAGAGATCCGCCCCACCCTTCCTGATGACACGCCTCTCCTCCTTGAGCTGGGCGTCGACGACGCCAGCAGTACCTATAGCAGTAAAGATCCGCAGACAATGGGCAGGATGGTGGACTGGACACTCGGAGTGAAGCTTTCAGACGAGGACATGGATCTAGTCAACGCTGCCTTTGGCCAGAGTGGACTCCCGCCCAATGCATACAGTCTCAACCAGACCCTGCAATACCCCAAATTCCATCCGCTCTTCTTGGACATCGAGATCAAAAAGTCCTCCTCCCTCCTCGATCCGAAAGTCCAGCTTGCAATCTGGAAACTCGCCTGGCTGAAGAAGATGCAATATCATGGCTGGGATATTATGGTCCCGATGCCTGCTATCGCCATTACGGGTCATGTCTGGGAATACTACCTGTTCTATCCGGCGGACTGCACGGGGAAGCAGCTGGTACGTCGTACAACCATCCCATCCCATGCCGTCCATCACTGTGATTTGCAAGCGCCTTTGAGACCCGTCGACGCGCTGACACTGTCTCTTCAGATTATGATGGGTCCGGAGATTCTGGGATCGACCGCTCAAACGACCAGTGTATGGGAAATCCTGTACCGATTGGACGTGCTGATTCGGTGGGGTGTCACTGACTATGGCGGAAAGAATATCTTAGCCTGGGCTCGCGAGCTTACCTCAAGCCGCTAGGCCAGCCCCAATGACCTTTGTCTCAAGGGCAAAGGTCCTGATCAAAAGCCATTCAGTGCCGACTCCTCTCTTCGCATAAGGTCCCCACCACATGGTTGTACCCACGACCAATTTCTCCTTCTGATGCCCTTATGACAAGTCCATCTTCAATTGCGCAAAGAGTAGTCCCTTCCTTTTCCCATCGCAATACACCCCCTCTCTGACCCTTTTACGCCTCCCTTCCATAACCCCTCTTTTTCCATCCCGCGCTATTAATGCCAATTTTCACTACTTATGTTTCCTCGTTTCGACTGGCGTTATAGCCTGCACTTGGCCGTCTATTACGTGTCGACGTGACCGATACTTTATTTCTATCCATTTCAAGGTACAAAGTTATAGCAACTCGCTTAAAAAGGTTCAAGAATGAATCTTTCCCTTCAACGCTATCCCGAGCGATCTGGACACGGCCGGCCCTCTATAAAATTAGATCCGGCGCATCTGCTCCGCTTAACTCAGGGTAGTCCATAATCTCGCATCGTATAATAACAAACTATTAGCGTTTAAACGCTCTGGATCTTATATCCTCACAAGATAATCAGTCTTAGTCTTGCCAAGCTGCGCCTATCGCGCCGCTTTCGAAATGGCTCGGTATAGTTCAAGCTGCTGGCCTGTATATTTACGGTTGATACGGGAATGCGAAGGTATATCTAGACCGCATTCAGTGTTTGAATTCTTTTTATAACTGGTCGCTCGCTGGGAGCTATAGAATTGCAGGGCAGGTGGTAAAGGAGATGCTGCATATCATTTCGTAAGTCAAAAAGGGAGAACCCACGGAAGATACAGAATATGCGATTAAGTTCATAAGGGATATAAACATTACAGAGGGCTGATTAAGGGTGGGAATCGATTCGTATATACTTTGAAAAAGTAAGGGTAAGACTAGATAGACCAACATACTTCTTATACCTTATTTACTTATATAAGGGGGCTTCGGCTTATCTTCTATTATACGTTGTTATTTTATCACTTTTTGCTTTTTAATTGCTTTTTATCTTTTCTTAAGTCATAGATGGACAATTAATCTACGTTGGATATGGGATTTCTTTCCAGTATACCACCGTACGACGTTATATTAATTAAGCGTCTGTCGTTCTAAAAATAATATGGTTCCGAGTTATTTTATATTCTGGGGGCATTTCCAGCAATTTTTCAAGGAAAGGATCATTATTGGTTCTAGATTGGTAAGCAAGAAAACCTCGTTGTTTTCTTTGTTAATTCGAGCAAGTATTTTCATAGGAACTAATAAGGCATGCGTATATGCAGAAATCTTCATAGCTAATAAAAGGCCTAGTAAGGAAAAAAGGAAAAGATTAAGTGATTCAACATATAATTTAATTAAGAAATATGCGCCTAGGCCACTCGCCGGCGGTCTTCGGTACTATAATGATTTGGAATATATACTTCGCTTGTATAAAATGATAATCCAAGTCTTCAAGCCAGTTATCCGGTGGGATCGTAAGGATAAACGGCGGCTTTCCAAATGCGAAAAGCTGTTCAAGGGAATAATGATTATGCTGCGGCTAAGACGTTTTAAGTCTATAATTGTTAAGGCTACGGTACGTAATGTTTTATACCGGAGGCTTCTATTATACCTCCTTAATAACTTACTTAAGTCCGTTTCGCTCTTTACCTATATTTTCTATGGTTAAACCCCGAAGTCGATATTACCGATCAACTAAATAACCAGTCTTCAATAGAGTTAAGGGTGATCTATATATTACCTCGGGAATAATTAATCCATTCCCTAAAAAAGAATGGATCGACCGTACCGACTTACTTTACCGCATCCCCTCCTCCACAATGCGGTCCGCTACTTTTATTGCCGCAATAACTTTACCCGGTTGCTCTCCAGCCATATCCTAGCTGCTCGTAATACCAGGGTTTCTATCTACTGTCTTACTACATTACTCGGAGGTAAGGGCGAGCTCTACGCGATTGAGGCCTCAAGGATCGGGAACGTGGATATTGTTGGCCGGAAAACGTCATAGTACTATTGTGATTGAAGGAAGGGGTGTCTGCTGTCGATTAAGACGGCTCTTGTTATGTGCATACATAGCATGGGGGATACGCGGGAGCATTCATAGGTGTAGGACACTCTTTGTACGTAGAGGACAGATGATCCTTAGGATCCCATCTGCATTCAGGTAGAATGATCATTCATACATTATCACACTTTTTGGTCCATACACCAACAGCTCTGGAAGCGGGGGTGTTAATATTAAAGGAGAGGAAGAGCCTACGGGATGTTCAGACCTTATCTTTTATCATTTCGTAAGTGAGTAGGGTACGTACCGGAGTATTTTAACAGTCGTCTCCATATATTTACTCTTGCTAACTATAAACTGCCGTCTCATCATTAATTCATACATTTACATCTTGGAGGATAGTCATTTTTACTAACGAATCCCTCTTATTCTTGTATTAATACGAAGGCGAAAGGGGAACCTAAACCTTAGTCCATCATAAAGGTGGTGGATTAAGTTGGGAGGAATCACTTTCGTAGGGTAATAGCAGTACGAAAAGTGGAAGGAAGGGGGGTAGGAGCGGAGGAAGAAAGAAAATTAGAGGGTATAACGAAGACCTTGTTGTTAGGTATATACATGGTGAAGATTTGATGATGAACAGCGGAGACGGCAGAAGTATCTCCTACCAAGCGTGAGAAAGATGCTATCGACGTGCATGACATGTATAAGCACATCGTTACACTTCCTCTTATTTCCGGTCTGGCCTTGAGCTTGCTGCACTTGTCGTTGTCTTCCTTTATGGGATACGTACGTGGATTGAATGCCTTAATCATTTGACAGATGCGATTGTTGAAGACTCGAGTTGGAAATAATCAGAAGAATCGGGAGCCAGTGCAAGCCTCTATTGATTTACTTAGGTATATGCGTCGATTCAAACCGCATCGGCCCCAACGTTGTAAAGAAGGTGAAAAATTATTTGGTCTATGGATTCAATCAAAGGCTATGTCAAAATGCTCTTCTCAAATGAAAATGTTTCCTGTAGTACAGTACATCAAGACTCCAGAGCCGACCGGTCTAAAAATCACCAAAGCCATCCAATCCGCTCCACAATCCACCGCAAAGACGTCGTTCGCCTTGTGAGTAAGCAGCACTTCCTCACAGAGAAATCAGAAGCAAATCTGATGATTCATCCTCATCACCCTTTTTCTCTTCCCTCTTCTCATCCCCCTCTTCACGAAACTGTCCTTCCCCGTCACCGATAACAACAGAGCCTTTCCCCAAGTCCACGCCCGTCTGCATCTCATCAAACAGTTTGCCCTCCACTCCTTCATCCTCAACAGTAGCAGCAGCGGCAGCGTTAACCTCCAACCAACGCTGTAAACTCGCAATCTGAGCGAGCACATCCTGCACGGCCGGCTCCTTGGCCTTTGCTTTCGATTTCTTTCCGGTCCGGTCGGCAGCCTTGGCGGGAGTCTTGATCGCGAGGGGAGGTTGGTCTTGGCCTTTAGCTTTGGCTTTACCCTTGCCCTTGCCTTTGCCCTTGCCTTGTTCCTGGCTCGAAGAGGAAGGGGCTTCATCCAGCGAAAGGGGCGGAGCCGGGACTGAAGATACCTTGGCTTCGGGTTTGCCGCCGAGCTTGCCGGGGGCAGCGGCGGTGGCGGAGCTAGGTAGACTGGAAGGGACAGTGGTGGGGGGCTCGCTCGAGCAGATGCGGCGGGCATTTCCGGGGTTGTATGTCGTCCCCTTGATGCTGTCGGCGGCAGCGGGGATCTTGGCTAGGGTACGCGTAGGATCAGGAGCGCTGGTGGAGGACAGGGGGAGATCAGCGGCATGGGCAGTCGGTAGGTGTTGGGCCGACCCCTTTGCCTTGGATCCTGTCGCCTTTTCGGTCGTCTTCGTAGTCTTCGTAGTGTTATGGGCCTCGAGGCGAGGGGAGCGTCGTAATGATTTGGCGATGGACGGTGTGGCCGTCTCGTCTGGCTTGACTGACGGCACTGGTAGGGAGAGCGTGTTGCTCGTCGATTTGGGAGCTTTACTTGTCCCCTTTTCCTGCTTGTTCTGTGGCTTCTGCCGATTCTCGCTATCCTCGTGGGCACTAATGTCCATGACCTGCATGACTTCCTCCTCACTCTGGACGGTCAATACTCTCAGACCTTCACGATTCTCCTGGCAAATGGCGCACAGGGTGTTGTCCTTGTAGACGTATTTCTGACATTTGATGCCAGTGCTGATGACCTGCCCATGACAGAGACGGTGGCGTCCGCAGCGATGAATGTTGTAGCCATCGAAAGCCATGGAGGGTGCTTTGCATAACGGACCCAGGCCGCGTTTCAGACGGCCGGTGCAGGAGGGTGGCGAAATTTGGTCCTCTTCCTCCTCGCCAGAGCTGTAGTCTTCGTATTGAGCGGGATGGTTGGTCTCATTAGCGGACTGCATCGCAGAGAGCATTTTTGCGGTAGAAGCTATGTCAAAAGGTTTTGTGAAGACAAAGATTTATATCCTGAGGATAAGAATGTTTATTGATCGAGGAAGTGTTAAGGCAAGACTCTGAGCTGGGCAAGTAACTATGAATTGGGAGTGACCTTTGTAACGAGGTAGCAGAAAGGCAGACGCTTTTATGTATTCGCCATCGTAGGGGGAAACGGATAGACAGAATGACAAGAGAGCGCTTAAGAGGCGTCTTCCGAACGTTCTGCTGTCTGGGGGAACAAAGAAGGGGCCGTGCCTTGACGCCAGCGACCTGATAGGCTGCAACCCGGCAACTTGCAGCAGCGCATGAGAAGCGGCTCCAGACGTAGACAGGGAGACTCTTGGTCGCCTTTTCGTCGATTGAACGGTGCCCTTGACATAGTCTCAGCCGCAGCTGCGGCTCTACGTCCGACTTCTGATGCGAATACTCCAAATATCAGAATGGAGTAGCTGGCAAGTAGAAGAGCCTGGCCAATACAGAATGTCACGCCAGTCTCCTTACACGGATTGTACCTGCATTTCCGGTCCTTGCTACACATCTTGATGTGTAAAGGATCCAATGTTTGACTTATTCACCGGGGTCTCTCCCCTCTGCAGCGGGCCGGCCTGTTCTCCCGCATTTCTTCGTCCAGCGGCCACTCATCCATTCCCATTACATGTTGCTACTCCAACTCCTATCCACAATCAGTCTTCCTCTTCATGGATGTATAATCCCCTGTACTCGTTTTCCCCGTTACATAGGTTTCCCACCAATTCGCAGCCCAATAAAAGTGAAGCTGCCCTTTATGACCATCCTCATCTTCCTCTATAGCTTGCACGTTATTAACTTCAACCCAGATGTCTTCCGTCTTTTCCATAAGACCAGCTGATAAAGAGCCCATCTGGTATTGGAGATGCCGCTTCGATTGTCCCGTCTTTTCTGCCGCTTTTCGTATTGTGGGTGCTGGAATCTCTGCTAAGGACCACCGTGACTGAAAAAAACCTTGTCGGTGGCTTCTTCAATGTTAACATCGACCCGATGGAGCTTCGTATTATATGGATCGGAAGGTTTGATTCGGATTGTCAAAAGCAAGGTATCGGAGGCTCGGACGAACCCTCGTAAACAACCGCCTGGAAGAAGGGTGCTGGCGAGGGCAATATTCCGGCGATAGGTAACATAGCTTGGATCTGCTGGTCCAATTGCGGGATCTAATATACGATGTCGGACAAGACATCGCTTAGTCCTAAGGTGGCCGGCTGGAGAGTGCTCGAGTCAGTGAAACGGTGCTTCTTGAGGAATACAATCGGGATGATGAAGCCGATCCCTTCCCAAAGGAATAGGGCTATTGTGTAAAATAATTGCGCGTAATCTTTCGGTCGTGACAGCCTTGCCCATTAAGACTTGTTTTTGATAATATGCGCGCTTCTTCAACGCTAGAGGTCCGCGCTTCTTCAGAGCTCGAGGTCCGCGCTTCTTCAAAGCCCGAGGTGCGAAACTATCAATCCAATCCTTGGGCTCTTCATCCACCGGGCCTCCGCCTTCCGTCGGTGGGTTTAAATGGTAAGTGTCCCGAGTCCCTGTCAAACGACAAAGCGTATTCAAATCGAATAGCTTAATCACGGTCCCATCATAGGCACTGGATCCTTCTTGAAGCCATTCGAGCCAGTGTAGGGTATATTTCTGTAGGTGGTCCCACCCTTCTTTATTAATAGTAGCTGCATTAGATTCGTACTTGAACCTATGACCAGCTTCCCAAGAATCCTTACTATTCCATATGCTCTCGGTGCTGCCAATGAGGTATCTCAGCTGCCCGGAAGACTGAACACAGAACCTCTGTCGAATTATTGGAAACGTAGTCAGCAAGTAGATAGTTATGAGATGCTCATTCAAGATCAGCCAAGTTTCCCTATGGCTATTCTTTTTCGAAGACTTCGCATGTTTCAGCATTTCCTCGGTGCTCGCGAAGAAGGCAGCACTTATTTTGATAGAGAAATCTCGCATACTCTGGCCGCCGAGTTCACCAACTTCTGCGAGATACTCCGGTAGCAGCATGGTTATGGCGAAAATCCACGCCAGGGAGGGATTGCTTTCTTCATAGTCTGTGAGACGGGGTAAATAAAGAGGCTTTCGTGATAACAGTGACCTCAGCCCCAGAAGGCACGAATCGAGCATAATGCTGTCATGCCAATCCAAGAGTACTGAACAATATTTTTGATAACCCACAAGTTGATGAAATCCGGCCTCCTCAGTCGTCTCTTCGATTATCAGCATAAGGGTCTTCGCAGCGGGCCTCACGCGCTGCAAGTATTGATCGATGTTGTCCATGTCATGTTTCCCGAAACGACTGGTGACATAGTTAATTAAAGTTTCCGCTACAACCATCAGCCTTTATTTGATAGCAGAAGCTTCAGATAACGTACATCGATGGAAGAAGTTCAGCTTGGAAAGGTTTGAGTCGATACAGCATGTCCACGGCACCCACTGCACCATAGCATTGGAGTGGTTTTTGGCTGCTCTTCGAAACAAACATTGACATTGCTCACAAGGGAAGGTCTCCGAGCACTAGGCATGCGTTAACTCGGGCCGGAAAATGCAGCTGATGTTGCAATTTACCTTAAGTTTTTGCCGTTGACATCGTAAACATGTCCTTTTTACTTTACCAGAATCTAATTTGATCCTTTTTCGAGCTTCTGGCTGCGGCTTCTCATCCCCTCCAAAGCGGAGGCTCTTGCTCAGATCAAGTTCGCAGAGATACGACGCAGGAACATTCTTTCCCTGAGGGCTTCGCTTCCGCTTATTCCCGCTTCTCATGGCGGAAGCGTGAGCGTGGGGTACGAGAGCCGCCTGATGCGATACATGAGACGGACTCAAAGGGGCCTGCCGATTTTCGACGCATGATGAACTGGTGCTTGGTGATTTCTTCGAAAGGATGGGAGCGTATGTACGATTAGGAGCTTGGGGTAAGAGATGGCGCCCGTAATTGGGTATTTTTGGCGCAATTTGGGTTGAAGGCAGAAGCGCAGAGCTTGAGTGAGGCGTCTGTTTGGCTAGACTTGCATTGACAGTCCCTGTAGGAATGACCAACGTTGTAGCTTCCCTCGAGGGTTCTGGATCTGAAAAGTGTGGCACCCAAGCGGAGTTGGAAGCGCTGTCCAAGACAGCTTCTGGAGCTGCAATATTTGAAAGTGAGCTGCGGCCGTCAACGGGAGCGATCTCCTGCGTCACGACATTGGCCGTTTGTGAGTATCCGGCAGTCTCAATGAGCGTAGAAGGTTCTAGCCAATCTGAGTCAACAGCAGATGTCGCCACAACATTATGATCTAGCCCCGGAAGATCCAGCCAACCGGCTTGGGCAGCATTCGTGGAGGATGCTCCTTGTTCAAGAGGGTCAGCGTCCGTGCTTGCGTGGGCCTCGATCTCCGTACGGGTCGCTGAGTTTTGTTCCAGATCAATCAAATTTACGTAGGGAAAGATTTGATCTTGGAAACCATATTCTTGCATCGCTCCTTCGGTAGCTCCGGACGGTTCGCCAGATGTAGGAAGTTCGATGCCGAAATCATCAGCGGTGACTTCAAACTGGTCAAGGCTGGGAGTGAAGTCGTTGGGTCCAGTAGAAACCTGGAAAGTTTCTGCTGGATCAGGGACGGTGGGGGCTGGCAGAGGGGGAGGAGTCCAACGTGCTATATCGGGAGTCGCTATCTGGTTTGACAGATCCTGGTTGTCGTAGTAGCTTTGGTATTGTGGTTCTTCAGGGAACATCTCGGATAGGAACTGGCTGAGATCCCATGCCTCAGGGTTGTCAGAGTTTTCAAAATGCGAATCCATCTCGTGTCGGTCGTGGTTCTGGTATGCTGAAGTCAAGAAACAATTGGTTTCCGGCGTGATGTGTCTTGCAAGCAAAGGTCTTACGAGGGGCGGTTGGCGGTATTCGATACCATTGACAGATGAAGTGATGTTGGGATGAGCTCGGAGAGAAGCAGGAGCTGTGGTTAAGGAAACATCTATTCAAGGTGGGAAACAGCCATTAATGTACTCGTCAGAAGTGGAGACCTCATGCCTTCCGGTCGCTTCATTTGGTTAGCTCGTAAGGCTGAAATCCTTACAGATCAAACCAATCGAAAATGAAGCATCAATCCGGTCGCTTCATTTGGTTAGCTCGTCAGGCTTAGTGTCTTACAGATCAAGCCAATCAAGATCGAAGCATCGATCCGGTCGCTTTTTCAGGTTAGCCACCATTAGGGCAGCATTATAACCCTCCGGCCAAGAGCAATCAAGCATTGGCTGCCTTGTTTGATAGAGCATATATTCTCATTCTGAACTATACTGCTTTGATGATGGCAGTGAGCTTCCGGTCTCAAATACTCATGTCATTGGTTCATGTACTATTCGAGCTTGGGTTATTAAGTAGTTGCTGGAAAGCTACAAATTGATGTGTGATGGACACCCAGAAGTCAACCGGCTGCCCGTCCAGAAATACTGTGATCAGACTTTCGCGAACCCAAAGGTACAGTGAGCTTTAGGTCACGATATCTGTCTGTGCGGTCTCAAAGCTTCGTTGACTGTGCCTTCAGTTCCCCATGAACTCGGTCAACACCACCCAAGGGTGGTCAACTTCATCCATTGTGGGCTTATCGACTCTACTTGTTGTGGCGGTGACGGCTCCTATCGGCTGGATGGTCCATTGTTACAGGGCCAAGAGAGGTAAACCAAGCTACCATTGACAATGCTTGGAACACCATTTTGACCGCTCAATTGTAGACGCAAGAGTGATGATGTCAAGTGAACAACATGAAGGCCATAATCAGCAGGCTGCGGAGTTGGACGAATTACAAGAAGACGGTAATCGGCGGGCGGAGGAAACACACCGTCCAGAGGAAGAGTAAAGAGAGAAATGAACACCCATGAACATCAAATCTGACATATCGGAATTCGGAAAATGGTATAAGTACACACCAGAAGCCTGCCCTCTCCGGCAGACAATCGATCAACCCTGCTAGACCGCCATCAGTTGAAAGACGCATTGACCAACTCAATTCCCTCGCTTTGTATTCCTTTTTTTGACGCAGAAAAGTCTCCTCAGCACCCATAATCTATCCCTTGTGCTCAGCCAATCTGCCCGGCCAACAACGACCCAATCAGACACTCACCCAGTCATCAGAAGAAGACTGCGTCTCGACCAAAGGTTTCCGTCTCCAAATCACCACCCTCGGCACCACCCTCGCCCCGCCCTTCTGCCTCATCATAAACCCAACATCAAGATCCTTCGGCAACTTCTCATTATTCTGCCCACTACCTTTAACCTAGCCCTCCCTACCACCCTTGGCCCTCCCTACCACCCTTGGCCCTCCCTACCACCCTTGGCCCTCCCTACCACCCTTGGCCCTCCCTACCACCCTTGGCCCTCCCTACCACCCTTGGCCCTCCCTACCACCCTTGGCCCTCCCTACCACCCTTGGCCCTCCCTACCACCCTTGGCCCTCCCTACCACCTCCTTCTGCATTTCCAAGAACTGCCAACTCTGCCCTCTGCCACACAAACAATTCCCTTTGAACTATCACCCATTTCAACCACTCCAAACTCGCCTTCTCCAGCATCCGCGCTAACGATGCTAGCACCCTCCACATCCAGCTCATCCCACTGCATCCGGCCTCCTGGCCGGAGCATCTCCCACGCCATTTGCACGATGGTTGCGGTGTCACCGCCTCTGATGACCAGGCGCGCGAGGTGATGCAATATGCGCAAACGGGTGCAGGGCGTGAGAAAGTAAGCTGTAATACCGTCAATAAAAGGCCGTTTGGTAGGCCTACACGCGACAGGTCTTCAGTGCGAAGGCTGCCAAGACAGTAGAGAAGGCAATGGAATCTAGGACTTCCAAAAAAAAAAAAACATCCCCACTTGCATGCATCCACCGCACCACCCCTTTCTATGGTAATGTCATGTGATGCAATATGCGCAAATGGGTGCAGGGTGCAGGGGAAGGGTGAGTAAGCCGAATCACTTGTATTGAGTCTACCACTATGCTTGTCTAATTACACCGTAACAACGACCGTATTTGTATCCATCCCAAGGGCCGTTTGATGACCGTATACTCACCGTACCTTATGCACCGGTACACCTGTAATACCGTTAATAAAAGGCCGTCTGGTAAACCTTTATACGATAGGGTCTCCAATGCAGGGGCTGCCAAAACAACCGCGGAATACCCCCGTATATTACTCCCTCTTTAAAACTACGATAAATTTACGACGGTAATACCGCTATTAGCCTATTAAATATAATTTAAGCTTTAATTGATTCATTTTAAAGGGTTATTTTAATAAAAACTTCATTATAATATTTATAAACTAATCCTTAATATTAATATACTTTATTAAAATAAGGCCTTTTTATATTTTTTCCTGAATAAAATAATATTAAACGTTAATATATTTAATTTATAAGTAATTCTCCAGGTTCTTAATAAAAAAGATATTACCGTTATTATTATTAAATAAAATAATAGACTTATAACCTTTAAAGAATCCGGTCTTATTAATTTATTTTATAGATTAAATACTCGCTTTATACCCTTCGGAAAAAGCTATATACTTAACTTTTATAATAAAAATAACGATAATATGCTGTTTCCGAGTATATTATACGTATATTATACCGGTATTTAATATTATAAAGTTATATAACGATCTTTTATTATTTGTTAAGAATGTGATAAGTGTAATGTATGATTGGTGAGTAGCTAGGTAGGTAACTATGGATTTAAGTGAGTGTGCGCGCCAAAACCCCCGCGGAAGCTACCCGCTATGCTTATGTATACCGCAAGCCGTGATGCTATGTACCTAGAGACTTAGTTCTTTAATAATATGCCGGCAAAACAACAAAAAAGCAACGCCTTCGTTATATATTATCACCCTTAATATAGCATCACTTATACCCTTATCGGTAATAGCCATAATATATCTGAAGCGCCGAGAATGCTAAAGAAGTAAATCACATAAATGGTGGCGGCGTATTAACGCCGTGTTAAAATTATATATTAAGAAATCGAGAAAACCGTAAGCCGAAAAATCCCGTATCCCCCCGGTTTATAGTCGTGGTTTTTAAGACCTGGGCTTAAGCTAAATCGCTTAAAAGACGTATTTCCGGTGTTTTACCGGGGTTATATTTTAAGTAAGTTACTATTAAGACGGCGTCTGTAAGAATTACTTACGGTTTTATTTACCGGCTTTATAGGATTGTATAGAAGGATTATATTGCTATGTATCGTAATTGCTATTAACGATATATATTAAAGGTTCTTAGTATTACTTACCTTAAGTAAAGTCCATCTCTTATCCATATTACGTATTATACTTATTATATGCGTCCGTATAATATATATAAGGTCGGTTTTGAATCGTTCTTTAAGGGTTTATTAAAGCCTATCTACGAAGAGGTTAAAGAAAGGCTTATTAAGTAAATATTAACGTCGTTATTACCGGTAAAGCATTTAATAACTATTATAACTTAGACTTCTAAGGCCTGAAGTTCTCGTACCGTATATATTAAGCATACTTTCATAAATTAAATTAATTAATAAAGGACTAAATATTACCAGTAATAGGTTTTAAGAGGGTAAGTTATAAGTTATACTCAATATATTAAAAGACCATGATAAGCTTATTTAACGTAATATAGCTATCTAAATAACGGAGCAATTTAAGCATTTCATAAAGGTAGGTAATAAAGTCTTTTTTCTTAGTTATATCGGCTCTCATATATCTTAGGGAATCGATTTTCCTAAGGGCCTTAATAGGGTTTAATTTAAACCTTTTAATAAGTATATCGATAAAAATATCGATTAAAGTAAAAACCCTTTTAAGCATAAATCTCTTAAGGTTAATTAATTTAACTTTATACTAAATTTTAATTAAATTACGTAATTGTAAGTTAACGTTTAGCTGAACGATTTTATAGCCTCTTAACTTAATAACTTAACGGATACGATTTATAAACGTATAAACGTCATCGAGTACAAAGTTATAGGTCTTAAGCTCTTTATTTCGTTAACGTATATTAAGCGTAATTATTACTTAATTTATTAGCAAATTTAATATAGGAAGGGTATTGCCTATACTAAAGGCTTAAGGATTTAGTGGAAATACAGGTAAATTTAATGGATTTAATCTATCTGTCTATGGATTTATAGGTAATAAGTAAGGTTCTTCGACGCTTAATTAATGCTATTAACTATAAAGGACTTTTATAAGTTAATTAAATTTTATATTAATAGATCCTTTAATTATTATTAATAAGTTAGCGGCTTATTTACGAATAAAGCTTAAAAATAGGTTTATTTAAGCTTAAGTTAAACTTTTAACCTAAGCTTAAGCTTAAGCGATCTACAAGGGTATTCAGGTAAGTATATTGTTACTATTATTACCGCCAGCGAGCTCGTCTTTTATATTAGGCTTTAAGGATAAAGAGTTATTATTAATAACCTTCTGTTTCTTCCTCCTTTATCTGGAAGGGTTTATTATCTTCGTGGTATAAAAGGGCTCTATATTAGGGAGCTGGATGTTAAGCTATACGGTAAAGTGTCACCGGAGTAAGAATTTTTAAGGTCTATATATCTATAGATACTGAGTATATATCGAGAGCTTAGATAAGCGTTACTATATATATAACGACATGTAAAGAACCGACTTAGCTATTATTACTATTTATTAAGAATGTAATAAGTGTAATATATGATTAATAAGTAGCTAGGTAGGTAGCTATAGATTTAAGTAAGTATACGCACCAAGACCCCCGCGGAAGCTATCCGCTATGCTTATGCATACCGCAAGCCGTGATGCTATGTACCTAGAGACTTAGTTCTCTAACATTATTTTTATTATTAATAAACGTAATATTTACGAAGTATTTAAATAATTTATTATTACGTCGGAAATATAAGCTTAAATTTAATATATTCTTTAAATATTTAAATATTTATATTAAATAATTTTAATATTAAACGATAAGGTTATTATAAAATTAATTTAATTTTAAAATTAAAAAAGTTAAATCCGGATAAGTAATAACTTAAAGGAATATAAGCTTATTAAGAAGTTATTAATAAATATATTAATTTATTTATTACTTATTAAATCGGGTTATTTATATATTTTTATATTTATTTATCGGAATATTAATATTATTATAGTTTATTATATAGTACTTTTTAAAGACGTTAATAACGTAACTTATTTAATTTATAGTAATAATATCGTCGTTTTAAGATACTTATATCTTAAAAATTACCTTTAATAAGCCTTTTTCAATAAACTTAAATATTAAAGTTAAATAATTTTTTATTTACTTATAGATCTTTAAGCTTTTAATAATAATAACGATATCGTTAATATAAAAAGCTATTAAATACGTTTTTTTATTAAACTTTTTAATAAATATATATAAATTAATTTAAATAAAAATAAAACCGAATTTATAAAGTTATAATTAAAATTTCTTAACTTAAATTTTTCTTAATTATTTAAATTTATAAAGGCTTTTAAGTAAGTAAAGGTA
Organism: Niebla homalea; assembly: GCA_019925105.1. Lineage (NCBI taxonomy): Eukaryota > Fungi > Ascomycota > Lecanoromycetes > Lecanorales > Ramalinaceae > Niebla > Niebla homalea. The sequence continues at coordinate 59,078 of JAHGAU010000033.1, forward strand.
TTTACCGGTATTTTATTAAGTTATCGGAATGCCGTTAAAAATATTTATATAAATCTTTTTATTTAAATTACCGTTTAAATACGTAATAATAACGTTTAAGAGCTATAATTAAAGTTTATAAATAACTATAAGTATTAAAAGTAAACGGAATAATTTATACCTTAAAATAAATAAAAAGGTTTCCTTATAGTTAATACCTTACTTTTAAGTAAAGCCTTTTATAATAAACTTTATTTTATATTTATTAATAAAACTTAAAATAAGGAACTTTTTCTTAAATATTTATTTAAAGTTAATAAGCTTACGGTTTTTCGGTTTATTTATAAACTTTTAAGTTTTATTTAATAATAAACTTATAATCTTTTTATTAATAATTTTAATTTATTTAAATCAGTTTAAAGAATTTATAGCTTATTAATAAGTAAATAAATTAATATAAGCCGTAACGATAAAAATAATATTATTAAAATTAATATTAAATACGTAAAAATTATAATAATAATAACCTTAATAAAAGCGGTTAATCTTAAATTTATCGTTAACGTCGTTATTTATATTTATTTTATTTTCCGGAATATATTTTAATATTAATGAAATCTTACCCGTTTATTAATAAATTAAGATAAAATTATAAGTATCCTTAAATAGGATAAAAATATTAGCTTTTTTTAATAAAAGTAAATTAAAAATTTTATTATTATTATAATTTTTATAATTTATAGGATTTTTAACGTTTTTAAGGTTTTTAATAAGTTTTCTTAAATTCTTTTTTTAAGTAAACGTTCCGTTTATTATTTTATAGATTTTTAATAATATTTCCTTCTTATTTTACTTTATTTAATTAAAGACTTTATTATTAACTTAAGGGAGATCGGGATTTACGGGATTTATATTACGATTTTCTTCTTTATTTTAAGGAACCGGATAAATATAAGTTAATATAAATTTATTTTTATTAGGTTCTTTAAACCCGTTTAATACGTATTTACCTTTATAATAAGTTATATTATTATCGGTAAAAGTTATCGGTTTTAAAACTAATAATATATTTTTAATAATAAGCTATAATAATAAATACGTTACCGTTTTTTTATTAAAGACCTTTAAATTTATAACAATTTTTATATTCTTTTTATAAAGTATATAAATATATAATTATAAGCTTAATATAATTTTTAAATAAATATTATTAATAGCGATTTTATTTAGTTTTAATCGTTTTATTTCTTTAAATATATTTACTTTATATAATATCTTAAATGTCCTTTTATTTTTAATAAGAAGTTTTATTTTTATTTACTTTTTAAAAGAGTTTATTCCCTTTATAAATAAAAGTTTTTATTTTAATTAATTAATATATATAACCGCGAAAACTTAAAAGCTATTTAATAATTTAATATAATATATTATATACCGGATTATCGTTATAATTATTCGGTTAAACCGTTTAGTTACGTTATTTTATTTAAGTATATAATATATAATATATTCTATAATAATATTACGTTCTTTAACGGCCACTTTAAGGGCTTAAAATTCCTTTATATTATTAATATAGACGTACTTAACGGTAATATTACCTTCCTTATAATTAAATACGTTAATAATAAATAAAATTCGATTAATTACCTTAACTTTTATTATTAATAAGGTAAGGTTTAATTATCCCGTAACCTTATTAATAACGGATAAATAATACTTAAAAAGTATTATTCTAGGGATTAATACCTTAATATTATAAAAGCTTTAAATATCGTAAAAAAGATAAAACCTAAGTTTTATCTCTTTTATATAACGGTATTTACGTATATTTCTCGTAAGTTTATTATTCTCATATATATTATAGAAAAAGTCCTTTAAGGCCGATATCTTCGGTATTTTTAATATTATTTTATATATAATATATAGCCTAGTTATACTTAAATAACTTAAACGGTTATAAAAAGTTATAAAGAGCTCATTATTGCCCTTTTTATATTTTTAAGTGATTTTATTATTATTACGTTTAACTTTACCGTTTTTCTTATTTTTTTTACTTTATAATTTATAAGGTACAGGATCTGAGTTTTCTTTATTAATTATTAACGTAACGTTTTTCCGGATATGTATAAATAAATAAAGCTTTTTATATTAATATTTTATTATAATAAGTTAATTTTTTTACGTAATCCTTATTTTATGTCCGCTGAAGATAATATTTATATTTTTATTCTTTAAGGCTGAAATAAATAAAAAGTTAAATCCTAAATAAGGAACCTATAATACGTTTTAAATAATACGGTTTTAACCGTTTATCTTAATTATTACGTTATTACGTTTAAATAAGTTTAAGGAGCCTTTACCCCTTATTATTATTTTTATAGTTTTTTCTTTAAAACTCCGAAATATACTTCTCCGAGTATATATATATCTTATAACGTCGGAGTCTATCGTTTAAGGGGTTTTTTTATCTTCGGACGGTATATTTTGGCTTGTTTTATTAGGGGAGCTACCCCTTATTATTATTAAAGCATAATTATTATTACCGGTATTTACGGATTTTATGGGGTTTAAGCTTTTATTATTTTAAAAAAAGTCATATTTTTTCCGTACTTATTTTATTATTTAATTATATAGATTACTCTTAAGTAAGTAAGTTTCTTTATTACTTATACCGTTTATTATAATAATATTTCTTACTTTATCGTCGCCGTTATAAAAACCAGGATTACTTAAATTTACCGTAGCGGTATTATTATTAAGTTTATATAAAGTTAAATTATATAAATTTTTATTACTTTAATAATTTTTTAAAGGCTTATTAAGGTTAATCCGTTTTTTATTAAGAGAGTAATAAGGTTATTATTATTATTAATAAATATAAACGTTAACTCTTTAATATTATATTCCTTCTTATTAACGGCGATAAAGCTCGATTCTTTAGATTTTTCGTTATTTTTAATTATAACCCCTTTAACTCGTTTAACTTTAAATCGAATTACTCGTTTTTCGGGTTTCTTTACTTTCTTAATTTTATTTTTACTAACCTTTTTACCGTCTTTACCGTTTATTTTTACGTTTTCTTTATTATAGTCCTTAGTTATATAGCTTATTTTCTGGTAATTATAGCATTTTACTATACGGCGGGGTTTAATATTATCTTTTTTACTTACCCTTATTATTATAATATTAATAATCTGTCTTTTAACCGTATTAATCTCGATTACCTTAAGTTTCTAAATAACTTTTTTATTATTAAATATATCCTTATTATTCTTAAGTTAATATATAATAAGGTTAAACTTACGTATTTCTTAAAATAAGTTTATAATTATAAGGCTTAAATAAATATCGTTTAATATAATAACCTTATTAATTTAACTTATTTATTTATTTATTCTCTTTATAAATATAACGAACTTATTTATACCGTTATTCTTTTAAGCTTTTATAATAAGGATTTTCGTTAATAAGGGGATTAATTTTCTTTTACTTTTTACGAAATGGATCTTATTCTACGTTAAGTAAATCTGAAATAATATAACGTCCTTATTTATTAAGATATATAATCTTTACGTTATTATTACGTTATTTATAAGTATATTAATAGTAAAGTTAGCGTATATAATTTAAATCTTAACTTAAGAAAAAACTTAAAAATATAAGGTTAAGTTATTTACAATACTTTATAATAAATAACTTCTTAAAAAACGTTTTATGGCTTAATTCTATTTATAGAAGTTATTATTATTAAGCTTAAGAAGCTTATATAAAGCCGGCTTTATAAGGGATTCTTTAAAAATATTTAAGAATAATTTAATAATTCTTACAATAAGTGCCTTAAGTAATAATAACGTTATCCTTTTATCTTAAGCATTATTATTACCGGAAGTATAAGGTATATATTACGTTTAATAAAGTAAATATTATTACGTCGAATTACTTTTTTAATATTTTTATAATTATAATTACTTATTAAGGTATCGGAAATTAAAGCTATAGTTATTTTACGGTCTTAAGTAATTATATAAATATTATAGATATTATTTAAATAAGATTATTACTTAAATAGTATATTACAATTAACTATTTTATTAACTAAGCTTAAAACTTAATATAATATACGTAAATAAGTATAAGGTATAAAGGAAGGATAAATAAGCTGAATTATTTATATTAAGTCTATTATTATACTTATTTAATTATACCGTAATAACGACCGTATTTATATCCATCCTAAGGGCCGTTTAATAACCGTATACTTACCGTACCTTATGCACCGGTGCACCTGTAATACCGTTAACAAAAGGCCGTCTGGTAGGCCTTTATGCGACAGGGTCTCCAATGCAGGGGCTGCCAAGACAACCGCGGAATACCCCCGTGCATCATCATGACGGAAGGTGTGCCATCGCAATCGATCTCTCGAATTTCATACAAAACCGAGCGGTGGGTTGTGATGACCTCACCAAAAGTGTTCTTTTAGGATTTAGCGCGAGCAAAATCGATGTCGTTTCCTTGGCATTTACGACTCCACCCCGACCCCGCAAATTCTGTATGTAAATTCATGAATCCATAATATTTTCAATCCATTCATTAATAAATTGTTGCTATTAAAGTTGTTATATATTTACCGGTGGTAAATTCAGCGTTATAGCTAATATACAGGTTCCAGAGCCATTTTCCCTTTAACTTTACCCCTTTAACTTTTTTACCTCCTCTCCTCCCTTAAGCTTTTTCCTTAAGCTCCTTATTATTATGGCCCTTCCCCTTAATTCAGAAGCTCGATGTACGGGTAGCGAGCTCCTTTAAAACCATTAAAAACCTAAGGCCGTTATATAATACGTTAAATACTCGATCCGTACGGCTTAAAAATAAGAGTAGAATTTATAAATATATAGATATATTAATCTACTTTATCTCTTAAAGGCTAGCCGTTTAAAAAAGGCTTATACGGCGGCCAAGAAGAGTTTAATAAAGTACTCCCGTTAATATCTATAGAAGTATTAAGATAAACTGGCTGAGTTCCTTAATAAAGAATAAGGTATAAAGGTATTACGGTTTACTATAGGCCAGATCCTTAAAAAGGCGGTTATTAATTATAAGTATAAGTAAAGAATAAAGCCTTAAAATTAAGCTTTAAGAAACGGGTAATAAACGGAAATGCTAAATTATATTATAAAGTAACTTGATTGATTGATTGATTGATTTATACTACGGGTTTAATTAAGCTAATTCCGGCGTTCCTTAATACGCGGCCTTTTAACCTTACTAATAACCGTAAAAACCTAATAATTATAATAACGTCAGGGTAAAAACCGGCGTTTACCAGGCCTCCACCCTTTATCCTTTAAGGTAGAGGATGTTAACGGCCGTTTAGAGAGTAATAATCTATTTATATACTTCCTATATTCCAACTTCCTTAAGAAAATCCATAATATTACGACCGTATCCTTATAGGGATTATTTTTAAACTTATTGCTCTTCCGTTCCTTTATATATCTATATTATTTTAACCTTATATAATACCTTTAAACGTCTGTATTAATACTTACGCGTTTAATATATACCCCTTTTATATTATTATTACCGTTAACTCCTTTAAGGACTTTTAATAAGTGTTTACTATTATATCTTTATGGTTATAAAAGATACTTTCCGGTTTATATAATTAACGTAATTAATTTCCGTTTCTCTTTTTCTTTTTTAACCGGTAACGGGCTTTCTCCGTAAGGTCTTTAATAACCTTATTTATCTTTATAATAAGGTTAAACTATAATAATAATCCGGTAATTATTATAAATTTAATAATTATTTAGATACTTCGCTTTATAAATAATATCCGGTAATAAGTATAAATATTAACTTTTATAATAAGTTTTAATTTAACCTCCGTAAATAAAGGATAAAAAATAAGGATATATACGGCGTTTTACTTTTTTTATTTATATTTATATCCGGCGTTTATCCGATTTCCGGTATATATAATAAATAGGAAGTAAATTAAACCGTTTTTGTTTATCCGGAGTTGGATTATTAATATATTATTACCCTTCTTTATAATATTATAGTAATAAAGATACTTATTAATAATCTTTTCATTATTAAAAATTAAATAGTAATAACTTTAAAGTATAGAATTTTTATATTTTTATTACCGCTTAATTTGCTTTATCGTAACCTATAAGGCGATCGTTATAGCCTTTATTTTTTAAATCCCTTTAATCTTAATTTTTCTTACGTTTAACGGGAATTTATACCCGTTTAATTTAATTTTTAGGATACCGGTAAGGTTAACCTCCTTTTTAGTTTATTTTTACTTCATTTTAATAAGAAAGGGGATAAATATCTTTAGTTTACTCCCTTTAACTTAAGGCCCGCTAAGATTCTAGCGGATCCGCCCGTTTCCTATTATCGTAATTAAGTATATATATCTTTTTAACCTTATTTAAGTAACTATTTAATTTAATAAAACCTTAATTAACGGTATAAAAACCTTAAACTTTAATAGCGGGATAAAGGTTACTTTATAAATACCGTTAATTACTCTTAAATACCGGTTTTAAACTTTCTATAATATTTAGATAGGCTCTTTCTTATATCCCGGAGTACTTTTAGGTATATATTAAATAACTATAACGTATATTATAATTAACTTTATTATAGCTTAATAAATAATCCGGGCCTTTTATAATATAACTTCCTATATTGATACGGCGAAATAAATAAGGCTTTTTTCTTATAAAATTATCTTCTTTTAAATCTTTCTTATATAATCTTTTTAGTTAAGCTTCTTATTTACTTAAAGGTTAAGGACTTTAATATTAATATCCGGTTTTATTATAACTCTATTTAAGTCTATTATAATTATTATATCGTATAACCTCGGGCTCCTAATTATATAGATAAGCTTATACTTATATGGTAAAAATTAAGCCCTATAGGTTTTCATTTACTGAAAATAGACTTTATAAGTTTATTTTAATTTTAAATAGTTTATATATATAGAAATATTATAAATTAAAAAATAAACGTTATTAATAAAGCTTTTTACTTAAACTTTTTATTTTAATTTAACGAGCTTTTTAATTAATAAACCGTTAAAGAATAAAAATAATATAAAAGAAATAAACAATCTTTAAAGAATTTCCGTTATAACGAGCTTTATTAAGTTTATCTTTTATTTTAAATTAATTAACGTAACTTAATCGCTTAAAAAACTTTTCGTTTATTTAATTAAGAAAAGTAATATCCCCTTTTTCCTTAAGTTATATAATAACCTTTAATAATTTATTTTATTGAAAATACCTATAATATTAAAAGAAAAAAGACTTATAATATGTTTTTTCCCGTAACCTTATATTATATATACGTTATTAATTAATCCTTTAAGGGTTATTTTTATTAATTAACCTCTTTTTACTTTTATTTATTAATCGGGGAGAAGTTTATAGTTTTCTATATAATCGTTAAGGATTTTTATTATTACCGTTTTTAAGGTTTTCCTTAATATATATAAGAATATAATAAGTTTATAAGACTTTACCTTAAAGTAATCCGGCTTAATAAACTTTTTAAGGATAATTATCCTTATTTCTTTAAATTTACGTAAATAATAATTAACGTTAAAATATATTTAAAAAAAAAAAGTAAAAACCTTTTTAAACGGTAAAATTATTATTATTAAGAATCTATTAAGAATCCTATTTGGATCCGGGGCTTTATCTTTCTTTAATTTATTAATCGCTTTAATTATTATATTTTATATTATTATTTTATTTATTAATATAAGGTTAAAATATATAACGCCGTTAATATTATTTAAGTTAGCTTTTAATAAAGGGGGGAAAAATATTCCTTTAAGGGTTTCAATTTTATTATTAAAGGTATTAATTAATATATTATTTAATTTTTTAAGGGGCGGGAATTTAAGGATAAACTTTGGTTTCCTACTTTATTCTCTATTATACTTTATTAACTTTTAAATATTATAAAATAAAACCGTTAAGTTATATATTATAGATTAAAAGTATATTTATTTAACCTTTTTAATAATTTTTTCCTTTTTTTCTTAAGTAACTTTTAATTAATTAACTATTTTTTAATTCCTATATTTAAAAGTTTACTTAATTAGCTTTTTCGTTTTTATGGTTGCGGTTATATACCCTTTATTTTAATAAATTTTAACTTTCTAAGAAAGTTTTATTATTAAGATAGTTTTATTAATTATTTTATTTAATACTTTTATTACTCGCTTTATAAAAAGGTTAATCCGGTTTTTATTATTTAATTAAGGGAGGTTTATGAATTATATTATTATCTTTTTTATTTTTATATAAATCTTTGCTTCCTTAACCGTTTTTTACGTTTTCCTTATTAATAATAATAAGGTTATATTAATAATTTAATTTAAAGTTATTTATATCGGTATATAGTCTAAATTATATTTTAAGTCCTTTTATAATTTATATATTATAATTACGCCGGCAACCTTTTCCGTATTAAAAATAAAATTAATTATTATTTTAAACTTATGATTCTTTTATATAATAATTTTTCATAATATTAATAATAAAAAATTAACTTAAATAGTAACTATTAATAAATTATCTGATTTAATATAATTTATTATACGCTTTTCTTCGTTTTATATATAATAATATAAGTTAAAGTTTTTAAATAATATATATTTATTTAAAGTAATTAAAACCTTTTTAAATAACGGTATTATAAAAGGTCTTTTTTTATTAACCGGCGGCAGGTTATATACGTTATGGATATTAAGGTTACCCTTTAAGTCCTTTTCCTTCGTAATACGGAGTATATAAAGGTTTCTATTATAATAAATAATATCTTAGTTATTTACGTTAAGCCGCTTATTTATAAAGAAATATATTTTAATTATCTTATCCCCCTTAAAGGTTAAGTAAAACCCTTTTTTTAAGTTAATAAATAAATATATATATAAGCTATATAGTAATTTTTATATTATTATAATATTAACGTTTTTAACTTCTTTAAATTTAAATATTAATATTATTATTTTAATTCTTTTATTACGGACATTATATTATATTATTCTTAAAAGCGTTAATATATTATATATTAACCTTTATAAAAACTCCCTCTTTTATATTTATTTAAGTTATAGATTTCTTATTAAAGTTAAGCGTTTTCTAATTTAATATCTTCCCGGTTATTATTAAAGACGTAAAACGGCTGACTTTTAAGGTCGGGATCGTAAAGAGCTTTTTCTTTTTATTTTATCTATTACCGTTATTTACCCCTTATTATTTAATTAATTAAGCTTACGTCTTAAGGCTACCTTTGGTTAACCCGTTATATTAATTTCGTACGTATTATATTATTGGATTTTCGCGGTTATCCGGGTTTCTTTACGTTTAGTTTCTTTAACTCTTATTATATATTTAGAATCCTATATTGGGTATTTCTCTTTATTATACGTAATATATTTAAGTATATTTTTTATAAGTTTTTTAATTATTAACTTTATATGCTTATAAGTATTATAATCTTTAATATAAACCGTATACCTTATAATATTAAGGTATTTTATAATAATATATTTATAACCTTAATACTTAAAATATTAATAAGTATTAACCGCTTTATCTTATAATTAAATTATCTTAAGAAATCCCCCTTTAATAATCTTTTTATTTAAAATGTTATTATATATTTTTATTAACGTTATACTTAATATAACGGTAAAGTACCTTTTTACGTATTTTAAAAAGTTAAATTTCCTCGTTACCGGCGGAAGCTTATAGTTAATGATTTTAAGCCTTAAATAAAAAACTGTATTCTCTTTTTCTATATTCCTTAACGTAACCTTTTTTTTGGCTTCCTTAAAATATAATAAATATATCCTATTTATTATAACGGTAAATAATTATCTTAAAACCTTAATTAACTTATATTCTTTTTTATTAATTTAAATTTTAAATTTCTTTAAGTTTTTTTTCGTTTTTAAAAATACTATATTAAAAAGGATATCCTTACTTTATAATTTACGTATTGTAATAATCTATTTTATTAACGGTTCCGTTATTACTTTAAAAGCCTTTATTAACTATAGCGGATTTACCTTTATAACTGCGTTTTTCTTTTTATTATTAAATAAACGGACCGTTATTATTTTTACCTTTTTTAATATAGCCGCTTTTTCCTCCGTTATCCCTTTATTCTTTACCGCGGATACTTTTTTTATTATTTTTATCGCTTAGCTTTTTCTTATTTAAAAGGCTGCCGTTTTCATACCCTCGCCTTATATACTTAACCTTAAGCCGCTATCTTTATCCTTTATTAACGTTTTTATTATTGTCCCTTAAAAGTCCTATAGCCGTTCCGCTTCCTTTAATTTTACTTTTATTTTTATATAAAAGTCCTTTACGTTTTTTAACTTAATCCGTAGTATCGGTTAAGTTTTTAACGTAATATCCTTTCATTTTACCGTAAAGAGTCCTTTTAAGGTTTTTATTATTTCTTTTACCGCTTTTTTACCCTTATTTATTAGGCGATATACCGTTTCCGTTTTTTACTTTTAATCCCTTAAAATCCTATCCTTCTTATTAACCTTATTTCCTTTTTATATATTCTTAATAGTATTTTCGTTGCGGTCTTTCTGCCTTTTCCTTTTATTTATACCCCTCGTTATTAATGCCGTACCGGCTTTCTTACCCTTTTATTTATTTTTTATTTCCGCATTATTATTACGCGTTTTATACGTTTCGATATGTATATTTTACTGACCTTAATTCTTTTATTTATTTTAAGTATTATCCGGCTTATTATTATTATATTATTTATACGCGTTATTGCCGTTTCTATTAATATAAGTTACCTGCCCGTTTACCGCTTTATTCTTAATTATTATGTTACTTTTACTTATCGTACTTAATATACTTTCTTTATTATTACGAGAGCTATACGTATACGCATCGTTTTAGACCTCTGGGGTCCCTTTGTTCGTCGCCATCTCCAATCGTATCTATAAAGTAACTTATTTTTATAGATAAGTTATTATTTAAAATAATAAGTTATTAACGAACTATAATATACGGCCTTATTAATAATTTAACTCGATTTTATAACGATATAAATCGTAATAATTCCTAATTTATACTTCCCGTATATATTATAAATAAATACCTACCTTATACTGGTATACGTAAAGGTTATTATAACCTAAAGGCTTTTTTGGAGTAACTTAGAAATAAGCTTTTACCTTATTATAATTGATTTTTAGGTCTTAATAACGTTATTTACTTAAATAATGTTAATATATACTATAATCCGGTAGTAAAAGAAATAATTTAAACGGTAAGGCTTAAGATCCGTTATCTATTATTTTACTTACCAGACTTTAACCTTATTAAGCTTACCTTTAACGTACTTAAGGCTTAAATAAGATATTATTACCGTAAGATCCGCGAATAGTTTTAAGGTTAATTTAAGCTTTTCCTAAGGTATACGTTAAAAGTAAATAAATGCGATCGGTTTATAAAGGAGTACTTCCGGTATAATATAGGTAGATATATATTTAACGGTAAGTATAAGGCTTATTAAAGGGAACTTAAGCTCTATGCGAACCAGATTAACTAGGTAAACGCTAAAAATCGATAAATTGGATCATAAAAGTTAAGGATTCATTGATTTACATATAAATTTTGCGGGGTCGGGGTGGAGTCGCAAATGCCAAGGAAACGACATCGATTTTGCTCGCGTTAAATTGCGACGTGGTAATCGGATAAACCCCCCAGCGGACAGTACAGATGATACCTTATCCGACTTTTCAATACGCCTGGGAACACCCCTGGAGGCGTAACCAGAGCTTCGTTTCTAACGCTCCTTCCTGGGGATTCCAGCCTTATCTAACGGGGCTAAGAGATCTGAAAATAGCGTGCTCTGCTAGGGTGCTTTACCGTCTTTACTCAGTAAAGCGAAGCGCACAATGCGTATTGTCTGTACTGTCCGGCTGGCAGGTGAGCTCGTCTTGACATTTAGACACCCGAGACACCCTCACCCTCACCCTCATCCTCAGCAAACCCTATACTAAGGCCTTCAAGAGGTGACGCGCCATGCCCGCATAGCCCCACCGGAACAGGCCCAAAAACACCGTGATTTGGATGGAGAACCTGAGAGGTAAGTAAAGCCTGCCTGCACCTGAAGCGCCGCCTGCTCCTCATATGCTCTCATGGCTACCACCTAAAAATACCGCATTTGAATGAAGAACCTCACTGCTAAGCAAGTTTTCCGGAAGGGAAGGTAATAAGAGATTTGAGTATCTTGATCAACGTATATGTCCAGTCAAAGTATCATCAATCATGTGTCCAGAACTAGGGGGACTCTACTGATGGCTCCGTCACCCAGTCCTCTTTGGTGGATCTTCCCTGACGCACCGGTGTTCTCCGCCACGTGCGATCTTGGAGACTATATGGCATTAAATCATGTGTTAAAAACTCTCGTAGCTACAAAAGGGCAGATTTGGGATTGGCGATGCTCTATCGAGGTTTCCCTTTGCCACCGCCCTTCTTTTACGATCGTCACAGAAGTGCTTCTGGGCCCCGCAGCGCTTCCCTTTCCGAGCTATCTTTCTAGCTCGACTATGGGCAGTGAATCCATCCGGGAAAGAGCTAAGATCAAATGGAGGAGTACGAGCTTTCACATACAAAACGGCTGGCTATGGAGCTCATTCAACAAGCGCCAGCTAAGCTATTAACGTGGCGCGCTATCCGCTATTCAAGCAATAACGATCTATACGTCCACTTATTTATCATCCACGCGCCAGGTGTTGAGGCACTTCCCCCCCCCAATGCACCGCCCCATCGGCAAAGAGGCGGAAGATGAGCGCCGCGTATAGTTCAGTGGCTACTACTGAGGGATCGAAGCTGTTCACATTCGAATGCCTATTCCTTCACCCAAAGTACGCGACCGAACATTGCGCATATTGGCATAGCATAACACTTCTAGGGACGTTCTAAAACGCCGACGCAGAAGAGAGGCAGCGATCGTTGATGCATCCTAATCACTCGATCCGGACGACCTGAATAAGAAGACCGCAAGAAATGTGCTAGCCGGAATTCAAGGCGGTGGCTGTTTAAGATGTCGATTAGCCTTGTTACTCCAATTCCCTTATCGTACTCAGTGGAACGATCCTCCGCCGAACTACGGCTCAAAGTCGTCACAACAGACTTCTAGCGTTAAAGATGCTGGATTACCAGAAACAGCCTGCCCTGTCAATCGTGAGGCTAAGACCTTAGGGGCCGTTGCGGGGGAATTCTGAATGGAAACACTTATGGGTAGTAGCTGCTTCGCTTTCATCCAAAACAGGCCTCAAAATGGCTGCTCAGTAAATGCTACAGGCTGGCAGTTCTGGCGAGCTGAGTTGACAACGTTTTACCTGTTTACCTGTTCAAGGCAAAGTCTCGCTATCGGCACGATCCTGGACCTACCTCCATCATTGAACAGGGTAACCCATACTGCCAGGAATAGCCAGTGTTGTTGCAAGACTCTCAAGGCTTATCAAAGTCAATCTCGGGGACTTCCAGGGAACAGTGCACTGTTGGTTAGACATAAGGAATACCCCCAGAGAGAAGCGACCTTTCAAGTTTCTACAGCTAAAAAGTCGGCGAAACCGTCTAATGAGAGTGGGATCGCTGTTCGCTGCTTTAAATCTATGCACCATGAAGCTCCTTGCGAAATTTCGTCAAAAATAGAAGGCGCTCTTATCTCTTCCTTCTTACAGCTGCGTCAGTCCTCCGACATCATTCGTATATTCTTGAGTCCGCGCCGTTAGAACTCGTGGCATGGAAACGTTTACTTGGGTCTCTGATGACAGCCCCAGAAGTGCACATTTGATACTCATAGCAGGAGTTCTTGGACACAAATCCCAATAACAGCCCGGGGCTCGAATATGGTCTTGTCACTTGCTGCTATCTGTCCCTTGAGCTATCGTCTTTATTAACCCTTGGAAAATCTGTTCCTCCCAGCAGGCTCATTTCTCCCATTCAGGTCTTACTGTTCTCTCCCGGTAATCCCGGACCCATACATCCTATCCTCTCTTCCCGAGGAGATCCTCAAAGCTCTCAGGCGAAAAGCCGGGGGCTAATGCCAAAGAAATCAATGTAACCGGGAAAGAGGACAGGGTATAGCCTCACGAGAGGGATGAGAGGAGCAACATTAGCTGTCTTTATAGAATCTCGAATGAATACATCTAGGGACGGGCCCGTCACAAAAGCGACAGCAACGGAGGGTTCCAGGGTATTAAGGATGATCATAAGATCTCGAAATCGGGGAAAAGGCACGTAGTAAAACGACCATCCAGATCGAGGCAAATGGAGACCGTCCATCGTCGAATTTTCAGATCAGAATATCATATCACAATTGTGGAGGAATGAGCGATCTATCCGGTGATACGGAATACATGTGAACATCGATGCAAGGGGATTCACCGGTAAAACCCATTGGCTGTCCCTCCATGTACCTCACAATGTGATCTCCGGTCTGACTAGATCGTGGTAATGAGGTGGAAAATGTGATCTACCACTTCACTTGACGTGGATACAGGGTGGGAACTAAACGCACCATGGGTCCCTTGGCCAGAGTGGCATTGGCTTGCGTTCAAGGCAGAATGTGACACTGCCCGCCCGTACTTAAAGCTGGACTCGATGGTTCTACTCTTTCCAGCTTAGCTTGGTGATACGAGTGAATGGCAGGATCATAGTCGCAGGGAGCCAGGATAACAGCCTTTCTCAGAACTCTATTGGTCCAGTAGGATCGGCTTGCGTGAAAGGAAAAATGTGACATTACCAGCCCGTACTCGACGCTGGACTCAAATATTTTACTCTTTCCAGCTTAGCTTGGAAACACGGGGTGAACGGAAGTACAGGCTATATAAATAGGCTGAGAGTCGTTACTGGAGGGATTAAGCTTTAGGCAAGGGATGATTAAGGATCTGAAACCGTATGAAAATCTTAAGACATTCAGCGCGAAGGAACTTAAAGGGATTATATAATACCCTGCTTTAACAGACAAAGTAAACCGGCGTACTCTTTCTTGTAGCCTTCTTTGATTTTATTACTACGACTAGGCGCGTTATTCTATTCTGAAGGCTGAAAGCTGGTGGGGTTTAATCGTTACATGCATAGGGATGATCTCCAATCTTCCCCTGGCATGAAAGGACGAATTTGGTATACTACAGGTAGTGCATGGCCGCTTGTTCCCTGGGGTGAGTGTACATCCCTTGTGAGCCTTGTTTAGAACTCTCGTGGTCTTATTCATGAAAGTCTTATGCAAGAGAGCAGCCTCCATGCAAGGATTCCGCGGTGAGCGGCTCGCATTAACAAGACGCTTGCGCCATTCGTAGTGCATGGTGCATACCTACTAAGCAAGGGACGTGCCAGATCGAAAAAACTCCGACTGTGTCGGCTATTTTGGAAGCGATCTCAGGTACCCAGTATTCTAGCCTGCGTGTGGCTAGACTGGGGGGTGGTCCAAACGTGCATGCAGAGCCTGCGCGTTATGAGATTAAAAGCAGATCCACTTATGCAACAATATTAAATCCAAAGTGGAGTTATGGAGAGACATCGAAGAATAAGCGATTATTCGCGAGACTACTGCTGGTCCGGAGATAATCAAGATCTCGCAGCTTAGTGAACACAGCCCCTTTGGTCCAGAGGGTTTCTGAAGCCCAATGAAGCAAGATTTGTTAAGAGAGACTATATGCGCCGCTACTGCAAATGGTACCAGTGTTATCATAGCTTCCAAAGCTGTTCTGTCTTGCTTCGGTCCCTCACATCGTACGTGACTGATCTCATGTTCCAACGGAGCTTTCCACCACCAGTAGGATATCCCCAGTTCGAGAATCTAATCATCGCTCTCATTAGCAAGACTCTTCAGTAGCGTTTTTCCACACCACTTCCATCGCGCTGCTCACCTCTAGATCCGACCTCACCCTTCATGATCTCTCTGTTAGTCAGATAGATACGCCCACCCTTCTAATCCCTGGCTGTCACCCCTAATCGACAATGTCATTTCCACGGTTACTCCCTCCTATGACATTTCAAAATCTATTTATACCTGAAGGCCTCCTTACCAAAGCAAGCGCCGCAAAGTAAGCAGAGGAAATCACCCCCAAATTGATCCCTGCTCCCTCCGTCACCGTTATCAGCGCAAGCAACTGCCGCCTCACCTACCTTGCAGTCATGAGCTCTAGTAGCCATCCCAAAAGACAGGGGCTCTATCGAGCCCAGACACTCGTATCTACAAGGCGCTAAGACGGGAACGTCATCATCATCCACTTCATGGCGTTACTGAAGCGCGGTAAACGTGAATATCTATCCGCCTGGTAATCTGGTCAAACAATCCGAGTATTCACATCCATCCTTTCACGCACATTGGAAGATTCCCTCACAGCGGAATGGGTTTACACAGTTTTGACAATCGATACCGGCTTCCAACCCTGGCATCCATCCATCTAAGTGGCAATGGGTGGGCTGCGGTATCAATGTCATCGTTGTTAATACCTTTTTTCCCTTTTTTTCCTTTTATGATGATAAATAAACAACGTCCCTCTGCGATATCTCATACCTGCTTACACTGCTTGCGCCCTATATCTCTATCGTGGCCCCAACGTCACGTTAAGGATAAGTTGTGAACGGAGGTCGACTGTACAAACCTCTCCTGGCGCACAGTACACGGTACGTATAAACCATAAATCCCAATCCGTCTTCGCAATCTTTCTTGTTTATTACCCTTATAAATGAGGGAGAGAGCTGCCGCGGTAAGGCTATATAGTAAATAGCAATCTATTTAATCGGTAAATTACTCGCTCGCTTATCAGTCGCTTTTTAACGCCGGTTTAGCTTGTTTTATGATGCTTACGATGAGCAAACGCTCCTCCTCCTCTCTTATTTTATTCCGAGATGGGTCGTTTGCCGGGATAAGGGGCATTTTAATAATTTTGGTAATGGATTAAAGTTATGGACGATTATTAAGGTTCGCGTTATAAGTATTAAGTTGGGTATATTGCGGTCTGCGGTCATCCTTATTGCTGCTTACTCCTCTTTCACCTCTTCTTAGTCAATCTGGGCTTGAAAAGGGGAAATAAAGGCGGGGACCCTGGAAGGGAGAGTTGGCGCGGTGAAATTATATGCTAGATGGAGATCTATCTGATCAATGGCTCGCTCGCTCGCTCATCGGTACCCCTCTGGCGCCGATTAACTTGTTTCTTAACGGTTCCGACGAGCAAAACGCTCCTCCTCTTCTGGGTTTGGTCCGAGATGGGTTGGTTGCCGGGATAAGTGCCCCTTTGGTAGTTTTAGTGATGGATTAGAGTTGCTGTGGACGACGCTGAGGCCGCGTGATGAGCATTAAGTCGGGTAGGTTGTTGGGCTTTGCGATCATCCTTGTTGCTGCTTGCTCCTCTTTTATGTCTTTTTATTCAATCTGGGCTCGAGAAGGGGGAACAGCGGGGGGGTAATGCCATTCCTCGCCGTGTGTGGAAGCGAGGTCGTGGCAGTTCAAAGGATAAACCATGATCGTGTCCATCCTCGCATGATTGAATAGCTTCTGGAGTGTAGATTATGTATGCTTCTATTCACGTTGGTACAAACACAGAAACGGTCTATATGCGGCGTACAAAGAGACCAAAACATGTAAAGCACGAATGCACTGACACTCGTAATCCGAAAATCTGCTCCTTTGTTCTCCAGCGCTCCACCTCGCCGCCTAAAGGCATTCAGGTCATTCATCAGCGGAAGCTTTTTGCCAGCAACCCGGACAGCTCCTCCCCCTTTCCTTCACTCTCCTCTTCTTCTTCCAATTCATTATCATCTGCTCCTTCAGAGCTGTTCCCACTATTGTCTTCCTCTTCGACTTTCTCATCTTCGTCATCTTCTTCTTCTTCTTCTTCTTCTTGGGGAATATCCCCGTCATCAGCATCAATGAGACGGTTGTTTTCACGAACGCGCAGTGCCCCAGACCTGAGCCTTTTTGCATCTCCCACTTCCTCCTCTTGATCCCCTTCTTCCTCCTTTGCTTCCCCCTCACCCTTATATGTGCTGGCACTATTGTTGGTCAGCTCCAACAAGCGCTGCAGCTCCGCGATCTTGGCAAGGATTGTCTTCGCTGCTGCTGCTCTTCCTTCTTGTTCTCCTTGTTCTTCTTCCTCTTCCTCCTCTTCTTTTTCTCCTTCTGCTGCCATCTTCTTCTTATTCCCAGCCATATGAGGCTTAGGCTTGGGTTTGGACCTGGGCTGGTGCTGTACAGAACGCTTGCCTTGGACCTGAGTTTTGTCTTTATCGTTGCCCGTGTCTTGGACTGCTGCGGAGGATCCGATGCCAGGCGACGGGGGTGGGGCGCTGGATGCTTTGATTTGACTTTTGCTTTTGCTCTTGGAAGCAGCTTTGGTAGAAGTAGCGGGCCTCTCGCTGGACGCTCTGCCTTGGCTCTGACCCTTGCTCTCGGGTGCAGATTTGGTGAGAGTAGTGGGCGGCTCCCCAAACGTGATACGAGAGTGGGTGGCTGGGTTGTACGTCTTGTCGTTGCTCGTACGGTTGACACTGCGGATCTTTGAAGGTGCGGCTCCGGCAAGGATGGGGGCGCCAGAGGGGGATTGTTTGATAACGACACGAGGGGTCTGATGTTGGATTCCGCTCATGAGGCCTAGCTTGGCGGCTTTCTTTGCTACCGTCTTGCCGGTGCTGAGGCGGCCGGATCGACGGGCACCCGCGACGGTCGATGTTGGAGCGGGCTTGTTTTGGTTGGTCTGCTCCAGGACTTGTGCTGGGACTGGGACTGGGACTGGGACAGGGGCGGCCTTAGCTGGCATAACAACAGCTTTTGCCTTCTTCTTGCTCTTTGCCTGTGCCTTTGTTGGAGAGGGCGTGGCGTCCCCAAGATCCATCAGTTGCACGACCTGGTCTTCGCTCTTGACGGTCAAGGCCCTTACTTTTCCCCCTTCACTCTGACAAGAGTCACACAAGGTGTTGCCTTTGTAGACATATTTTTCGCACTTGTAACCGGTCTCGATAGATTGGCCATGGCAGATGCGGTGGCGTCCACAGCGATGAATATTATAGCCATCGAAAGGCAATGATTCAGCATTGCAACGCGACCCGAGGCCGCGCTTGAAAACACCAGTACATTGGGGCGTCAAAGTGGTCTGTTCTCCTAAGCCGGCTTCAGCTTGTGCTTCGGCTTCTTGGGTAGGGTTGTAGGCCTCCTCTTCCTGTAAATCGAGCAAATGCGATGCCATTGTTGTGGTAGAAGCAGAAGAAGTGTTGAAGGAGATTGGAGATTGCTTGGGAAGTACTGGCTTGATGTGAGTAAGAAAAATCAAGTTCAGGAGGCTGTGGATGGAAGACTGAAGACCGAGCACAAGCCCAGGAAATGGAAATAGGTAGTATTTATCCCCTCTGTGGCAGGATACCAACTGTAATAGCCCTCCCCCTCCACAGGCTCTTAATGGACGCTGACGTAGCGCTACCGACAATCAAGAGTGTGTAGCCGGCCTGCATGACACGCGGCCTGATAGCGACGATGATAGGAGAGCAGACTGACGCAGTGGCTGCACTGACGATCGAAATACGCAAGGCGGCATCTGGCAGGAAGAGGAAGAGGAAGCGCTCTGTATGCCGGCGGAGCAGAACGTGCGACAGGCGATGCTAATACCCAATTGCGATCACCATGGCCACTTATTCCCTTCTTCGTAGACTCCAACTGTGACTGGCCGTGGTGTCCGACTGACTGATATCCGCCTCTTTCGCGACATTGGAGATGCCTTCATTATTATTGCAGCCTGAGCCCAGCCCAGATAGCGGGTTGGGGTCAGGCTCATGGCTGATGATTGTGGTAGCCGCCATAACACCTCGCGAAAGGCTGAGAGGATGGTCTTGATTGAGGCATGATGGGATTGAGCGGGTCTCGTAGATCTGGAAGAGGCAAAGATGTGGAGGACTTTATGATGAGATTCTGTTATGAAAGCTCATCATAAAGGAGAGAGGAAAGACCCCTGAAAAGAGATCGAGGGCAGAAGCGGAGCAATCAGAACGCACTGCTACAAATCTATTATGCAGAGATCTGTCATGCTGTTGCCAGATGAATGAGAGAAAATTGATTGTTGATTTCCATCAGCTGAATTTTGTAATTATTAATCTGTAACTTCGTATTCCGTAAACGTCCTCTTCGCAAGATATATCCTACCTTAAAGTATAACACTAACCCGATTGAGTGAAATCATTCCGTCCACCGCTGAAATCCGGATTTTCTCTTTTCGCCTTTTATGCGTCCTTGCCTACAACTTTTCACAAGCGAGCCTCAAACTGTCAGCCTAGTGCAGGCATGGTGGTAGTGTTGCGGGCATGGATCGTCACTGAGCCCGTCATGCGACCGGTGCCAAGACACTCTCATGACACGTGTATATCTCATCACCTGGCAGTACACCCCAGACTAGAAGGGTGTGTCCTGCAGGCATCATTTGTCTTCTCTCACAGATCCATCTTCATAGATCATCATACTCAATTCATACTTCCCCATCACACTCATGCGTCCATGCGTGTGACACAAACTCATCAGGGATGGTCCTGCTCCACCATCTCAAGCCCCGCCGTTCCCTCAAATAAACAAATGTCCATCTCACACACCCAGCTCCTTTACAAGCACATCTCCCAGCCCTTCCAAAAAGACCCTCATCCCCACCTCCGAATGAAAAGCCTCATTGTAGGTCAAGTACAGGTTCAAACACCCGCGGAACGTGAAGACAAACACGGCCGCTTGTCGGGAATTGGTGTTCACGCTTAAGGTGAAGTTTACCACTTCCACTTCCACAGCACCATCTTTGTCCTTCTCTCCGCCATATGCCCGGTACTTGTGTTGTACAAGATTCTCAATCAACCCAATACTATTGATATCACAATCGGCCGCCCGTGCAGCCGCCTGCGTCCCCGAGGCTGCAGCCTCTTTGATTGAAGAAACCAGCTGCGCATAGTACACTCTATGCAGGCGGAAAAGATCATCAGGGTACCCACTCCTGTATTCATCCGTCAGGCGCCGTGCCAGCTCCACCCACGTCTCGTTAGGAGGGAGGTTGATGATGGTGGCCGTGTTGAGTAGCGCTGCCGCTGACGCAGTAGGCTCGTTATCGTTACGTAATGGGTTTTCTGGGAGCCGATCACGGAGATCGCGCCTGATGGAGCTGCGGTATTCTAGCTCCTTGGAGTCCGGTGTCGCGTTGCGGATATTCAAGATCGCGATAGCGGCGTGCACGGCTGCCCTGACACTAAAGTCGCGCGCTCTACACGCAGCTAATTATGGCGGCAGTCTTCTCCGGCGTCAAAGTGCGGAGACTCCGTCTGGGGGTCCCAGGTTGGGTGGCATCGGCGCCCAAGCACGAGATTCGCAGTGCTGGAGATCCCTTCAGGAGCTGCGTGGCCATGCTTTTGATACGAGTTTTATCTTCTGGGGTTGCGGAATCTGACATGCGCGCTGCTACCCCCAGACTTGTGCAGAGCCGGGATGTCTCCTTGCCCCACTCCAGAATATCGGCATCGTCGTTGGTAGCGGGCTTATTCAAGTTGGCAAGAAGGTCGTTCCAAAGCTGTGGCATACCGCGTCCATCGCTACGCCAATGGCATGTGGAGAGGATGATGTGACAACTGCGGCGGATGACGTGCAGGAGCATCTGGTCGTACGGTCTTTCGGTCGCCATTATCTCCTCCACCTCAGCCATCTCCTCCTCAACTATACAAGTCTGCTCGACCTATGCCTCCAAGCCACAGGTATCGGGAATTTCATAAGCAACAACAGCCCCATCCGTAACCGCAGCAATACTCGGATGCTGGAAACGTAACCGCCTCCAAGAATTCTTCAACAACGCTACGTGTTGCTCCGAGAAGCAATCGGAGTTGGATCCAAATTTGAGCTGAGCTGTGACGAAGAGGTGCTACTCGTCCTTCCCGGTGGCTATGGTGGACATGCCGATGAGCCAGACGAGCTGCTCTGATTCGCCGAGAGGGCGCTCGAGGCGGGCTTCGTTAACTTTTCTCCAGGCCATGGCTATGTGGGTCCAGTAGGGATCCTTGGACGGAGACTGATGACCCGGGCAGGAAGTTCAATTAGCTGAGGAGGCTAAGTGCGACCCGCCGTGCGCAGATTCTGGGGATTGCTCATCAAAGGGAGATAGGCACGGGGACCGTTGAACCGGACCGCTTACTTATCGATTCGTGGGAGCTTTTAGACAAGGACTACAGATTACGGGTACGAGAAACCCGCCAATGGGCCAAGTTTTTGTTATGTATGATGTTTGAACCTCGTATCACCGTGGCACAGGACATGATTACAATGCAGGCGCTAAGGCATGTGTCAGCCGGTATGTTGCGGACATGGAGCAGTCATACGGGCAATGTTAAGACATCCTCATGATGGGTGTAGGTACCACCTTTTGTCTTTATCCTACCTTGCTGTCGCTCCACCGGGAGCGAAAAGGAGACAGAAAGGATGGCCACAAATAAGACAATTAACGAAACGCTGACATTCTCCGCTTCAATCACATCTAGCCCCTTGTCTCCGCCTTGGAATTCATCATCCAAGCATGGTCCCGCGTCGGTTTGCGCCAACACCTCATCTCCGTTCCCCTCCCCTCCATCCGCAAAGGCCTCAAGTGCACAACTTGGAGGTCTTGCTTGATGGGAGTGCGGTGCCGAGACCTTCTAAGGTTATCAGGGAGCCAGCTTGGTGGACGTGGTGTCTTACAAGAAGCCAAGTAGCAACCTGCTCCTAAACGATGTAAGTAAGACGTGAAACTATCATGTCAACTCCGCTTCCTGACGCCTTGTCAAACCCATTAGGCCCGTTCCATGGCGTTTCACAATGGAGGACCAGGGCCTGATATCATCTTACATCGATCCAAAAACAACGCATCGCATGCGCCTTACTCGTACACCGCCTGACCTTGCCCACCTCAGGTTTCGATTATTTTCTGTACAACGAACTATATTCTTGGCGTATCGTTTGTACATCCCTCCGTCTCTTATCGAACACATCATAATCTAACTCTAACATAGCATCATCGTCACAAGATATATACAGAATGGCATTCACAGAGCTCGTCCTTGTCACAGGCGGCAACGGATTCGTAGGCTTCGCAGTCCTATCAGGCCTACTGAAAGCCGGCGTAAGCTCCCCTCCCCACTCCATCCAAAGGCCCGCTTTCCAAACTAAAACTCATCAAACAACCCCCCCCCCAGTACTACGTCCGCGCAGCAGTCCGGCGTCAAGATGCTGTCGACACCATCTCCCGCGGTCCCTCGATGTACAGCTACATCGCATCCGGCGCTCTAACATTCACCCTGGTCCCTGACAACACCATCCCGGACGCCTACCTCACCGCGGCCCGAAATTGCATCTATGTAATCCACGTTGCCTCGCCCCTCGCAACGCAAGCAGGCGATCTCGTATCGCAAGCAGTCGCAGGCAACAAGGCCATCCTCTTGGCGGCGGAGCAGACTCCCAGCATTAAGCGTGTAGTCTTCACCGGATCAATATGCAGCATCCGGCCCTTCGAGCGTCTCTTACTGCGCCACCCGAGCAACCAAGCGATCATCGCCGGCGGCGACGCAGAAAAGCAAGTGGAACCACTAACAGCAGAGACGAAACTCCCGACACAACCTCCCATCCCGGACTCAGCGCCGGGGTTTCACAGGTACATCAACAGCAAGCTTGCCGCCACGAACCTCGTGCACGAGTACGGCGCCTCCACCTCCTCCGGAAACAGCACCGGCAGCAGCAAGGGTCGCCATTTCAGCATCATCAACATCTTTCCAGGCTGGATCTTTGGGCCCGAAGGCCTCGCCAGGACCAAGGCCGAAGCATTAAAAGGCTCGAACCTCATTCTCGGTTTTTTGTTCTTCCCGCTCCGTCTGAACCCCTTTCTCGGCCTCGAGCATGAAGAAGAAGACGCACCGCTGCTGGCGGAGAGCGTGCACATCGATGATGTAGTGGAGGGACACGTCAAAGCGCTCGATACGGAAAAAGTGCCTGGAGAGTACAGGAATTTCTTGCTGAATAGCGATAGTCCTACTGGGTCTGTGTGGGCGGATGCGGAGGGGATTGTGCGTCGGGAGTTGAGGGAGGAGGTGGAGCAGGGGTTGATCGCGTTTGCGGGGACACTTGGTACGTGTTATTCGTTCGATGCCATGCGCAGCAAGTCTTCCATTCTGGAGCGTCATGCTTGTTTGCCACGCGGTGTGAGAGATATGCTATTTTTTACATCATGTTGGCCGGCTAACACGCCCATGTTATTGTGTCGCAGGGAGCATCAAGAACAAATTCGATGCCACGCCCTCGGAGCGCGATCTCCTGGGTCACCCTTTCAAGCCTTTCCCAGAGCAAGTTAAAGACATGGTCAAATGGTACGTACATCTCCCGGATGAATAAAGAAATGGAAATTGTAGCAGGGGGTCAAGGTAGAAGGCATTAATAAATCAATGTTAGAGGCAAGAGGATGTCTACATAGGCAAACAATGGCAGCTTGTGATCAAAGCTTATCCAGCTTGTAGCCCCATGTCTCCAACCAATAACCATAACACTAGTTATTCTGGTTCCAAATAAACCAGTGTACCATACCAGCTTTGACTACGTCTGTACCACAGCTGCCGGCCGCGTTGCCTTCTCGGTGTCCCTTGTTCTCCGAAAGACCCCTCGGCTCGGTCCTCGAAGCAAAACGTCACCGGACCAGCGCCATGCAAGTAAGAAGTAAGATCCGGCAAGCCAAGCACCCAAACGAAACGGAATATGAATCGTAAACTCCGTGCCCACATGATCTTTGATTGTCTTTTGCGGATAGGACACATTTCGTAAGCTGACTGCTGCTGTACCTGCGTAAACTCCGGCAGGGGGGGCGAAGGGTGTGGAAGATGGGAAGGGTCTTGCTCCATTGGACGTGTTGATGAACACTCCAATTAGATGTCGACTCTTCCGATAAGAAAAAGCATAGAGGGAAAGAAAGTGTCAGCCTGGATGCAGGCATGGTGGTGGTGTTGCATGGAGTGTCACTGAGCCGTCATGCGAGCGGTGCCAAGACACTACCATAGCGCGTGTAGATATCATCACCTGGCCGTACATCTCATACCACCCGGGTAGCACCATGCTTCCTAGATATACATATCACCCACTCTTATGCTTCCTCACGTCTGACAGAAAGACACACACACGCCCTCCCATCTTATACTAAACCCGACACAACCTCCCCTGCCTATCCTCCCTCCACCCCTTACTCCCAACCCCCGTTCTCGCATAAAAGAATCCCTCGGCATCCCACTTCCCCTTCACCTGACTCACTCGCTCATAATTGCCCCCATAGAAGTCCTCCCTCCAAGTACTTATCTGAAAGTCACCCTCGTTCAAATACGTTCCACTCCCTGGCGTCGCAGCCTTAAACTTCGGCATAATAATCTCATTCGTAAGCGTATTCTGGCGATCAAAGCTTGTCGTCAAAGGGTGCAGAGTACTTCCAGTTGCTGACGATGAGGACGTTGGAGATGGCGGTACGCAGGCTGGGTTCACGGCGTTGGCGCCGCCGCCGGTGCTAGTGCCGTTCTTTTGGGTGCCTTGCGTGTGGGAGACGTCCACCCCCCATCCTCCGAGATAAGAACGTACCGTCTTTCACAATTTCTCTCATGGCATCCGTCAGCTTGGCGTTCTTCCCCTCATCGGTCACAACACCCTTTGGCACCAAACTCCCTCCCCAAACCTGCGCGACGGTAAAAATACCAGGAAGCGGGCGGAAGTATGTCGTGAAATGACCCAAGTGTCATTGCTGGTGACAGTATACGCGTATGGTATTTTCTTCTCATTGAGGTATGTGGTAAAAGGTCTCAGCAGCGCACGGACGTCATCTGCAGTCTTGTCCGGTAAAGTGAGCGGCGAAAGTGTGAATGAGTCGCGGAGGATATTGTAGACGAGATGTACGCCCGTTCTCTCACTATTAGCACGGGAGATGAAGTCCGGAAGCATCGACTGCCATTTCCCAACCATATCCCAATACGTATCGTCATCTGTACTGTTCGCGAGCACGGACGACTTCGCGCCCGACACCCCCTTATCGGGCCAAACCTTTAACGTCAAACTCATCACCACCCCAAACGTGCCCCCTCCACCTCTACTTAACGCCCAAATCGAACGTCGATCACAGCGAAGCGGCGGGCGGGATTGCGAGCGTCATTGAATCGACACTAATGCGGGAATTATGTTTCATACCGCCTACGCACGGGGTGAACAAGATCAACCCTAGTATCAAGACTGATGAGTGGAGCGTGAGGGTTGTGACGGAGTTTGAGCGATAGCCGGGGTTCATGGACGATCAAATGCGAAGGATCAGTATCAACTCGGTATGCTTCTATGGCTAGCTGTGTCTCGGTCGTGAAATTAGTCCTAACTTGATGACAGTTCGGTTACGGCGGCGCGAACGCTTATGCAGTCTTGGAGAATGCCGGTATGCAGGTTATCGGAAATTTTTGCTTTATTATGAATACGAATCGCTTATATATCCTTCCTATATCTACAGAGATTAAAGACAGACTTTCGAGACGGGCGAGCAGCTTCACTAGAAGGGAACTTTTCGAGTGCAATCTTGACGACCTCTCTCACTCACTCGGATGCCGGCGTTCTTTCTTTTCAATTCGCGGATTCTTCCTTGTGCGCCAAAGATCCCTCGTAGAGGAATTTCAAACCAACAAGCTGATCACAAGCTCGAAGGATAGAGCGCAGGCAGCATTACCGATGACAATGATATTCACAGGCCAAGGAGCACAATGGTCAGGAATGGCAATCGAACTATTCACACAGAATCCACTCTTCAGATCGACCGTCCGAAGACTCGACTCCCACCTCAAGAATCTGGACTAAGCCCAGTATTGAACCATCGAGCAGACACTACAGCCAGCATCCAACGCCGAAGAAGAGTGCATCAACCATCCCTCCAGATCCCCAACAGTATGCACAACAGTGCAACTCGCCCTCATCGATCTTTTCGATTCATGGCGCATAAAGCCACAAGTCGTCATTGGCCATTCGTCAGGCGAAATCGCGGCGGCTTATAGAGCTAGACATATCACGTCCCAAACGGCCATGGCGATTGCATATTACCGCGGCCTCGTAGTTTCTCAGAACGAATGCGCTGCAGCAAGAGGTGCTATGACGGCTGTAGGTCTGAGCGAGCAGGATTCGGAGAACGAGATTCATGCCACAGGTTTGGAAGATTGCGTTCGTGTGGCCTGCAAGAACTCGCCGCAAAGCTCGACGCTCAGTGGGCATGAAGATGCTATCGATGATACTCTTAAAGAGGCTTCAAATTCGAAAGGTCTTTGCGAGGAAGTTGAGGACGAATGGTGTCGCATATCATTCCTATGACATGGCGGTCCATGGACAAATGTACGAAAGCTATATCTCGAAACGCATACAAGATGCCGCTACGACGGAATAGAAAGACGATATACTTAGTCGTCGCATGATATCGACTATATCCGGCAAAGAAGTCGAAGCTCGCGAAACACGCAGTCCATCATACTGGCGAACAAACATGAAATCGTCGGTCTATTTCACGGGCGAATATCATTTTCTAGAACTAGGTCCACACTCTGCGCTTGAGCTTCCCTTGAAACAGATCCACGCGAAAGCAGAGGCGCAAGGTCCATTTCAGTACGTTTCCGCCCTTATTCGAGGACGCGATTCAACAGAGACCACACAGAAAGCGTTGGGCAATCTTTTCGTCTCGGGACATGATATCGATTTCAGCCGAGTGAACGTCACCCCCACCGAAGACGGCACCATACCAGATGAGCCTCCAGGTAAGGTCCTCGCAGACTTGCCGGGAGACTTATGGTAGCACGACGACATACAGTGGACCGAGTCTCCAATGAGCACCGAATATCGTTTCCGTAAACACCCACATCATGGGCTTCTAGGCTCCGTCGTGCCCGGAGATGGCAGAGTGGGAGGAATCTCGTGAAGCTGAAAGACGTACCCTGGTTGGCTGACTACCAGCTTGAGGATCGCGCGATCTTCCCTGCGGTAGGGTATCTCGCAATAGCGATAAAGGCACTGATTCGGAATACAGACGACGATTCCGTTACTTACATAATAAAGCCGAGCATTTCGTTCCGAGTAGTATATTTTTAAAACGCGCATATTATGCCTTCAAACGCTGACGACGCAGTTGAATTGGTGACGGACCTATGCCCACAAAAGATCTCGCAATCCATTATGTCCCAAATATAGTAACAGTTCGAGATTAGCTCCGTGGAGAATGAACGCAGTAGATAAACGACACACGCGAACGGACTCCTAAGCCTCCTCAGCTCCAACCCGGAGAAAACTCTAAACCAACGAAGCTTCAATCTCAGCGCCAAAGCCGAGAAACAACCTCTCGATCCAACAAATGCGTTACGCTGGTAAAACCATCTTACAAAGGTGGGACTTGGATACGGCGACCCATTCCAGCTGATCCAAGGCCTCTCGTTTCCCGCACGCCGAACACGTCAATTTGCTCGGTCTTCCATCCTCTCGTCGACCTTCGTCCAGGCTTCAGCTCCTCCCTCAACCTCGAAAAGAGCCAGCTATTTAGTTCATCCCACCATAATCGATGCCCTGCTTCAAACAGGCCTAATCGCAGATTCTAAAGGCATGCT
The DNA here is from genome assembly GCA_019925105.1 of Niebla homalea. Classification (NCBI taxonomy): domain Eukaryota; kingdom Fungi; phylum Ascomycota; class Lecanoromycetes; order Lecanorales; family Ramalinaceae; genus Niebla; species Niebla homalea. The sequence continues at coordinate 87,760 of JAHGAU010000033.1, forward strand.
GTCAAACCTCCGAGCAGGTCTTCCCGTATTTATTAAATCCTTCCACCTGTCTCCCTCTCAACCCACAGCAGCTGGAAAGCTCGATCTTAGTCCGATAACGGGCTATGCATTAGGAAGCGAAGTAGGTACCTCGACGATAAAATTCGACTGCGAGCTCCGCGGCGCAGAAGGCGAGCCCATTATCTTAGGGAAGGGTATCCGGATGGCTGAGTACACGGCTGTGCGAAACAGCGGGTACACACAGGACAGAAGCCCAATCCTGGATCTTGTCTGGAAGCCAGATATCGCACACTTGGATTCGACTTCGTTCGATGCGTTTCATGAGTATGTGGGACGTAAGAGCGAAGGCTCTGAGATCTGGTCCGAGCTGAGCGAGAATATGAGGATGCCTATTGCTGTTGATGCAATATACGCAAATGGGTGCAGGGTGCAGGGGAAGGGTGAGTAAGCTGAATCACTTGTATTGAGTCTACCACTATGCTTGTCTAACTACACTGTGATAACGACCGTATTTGTGTCCATCCCAAGGACCGTTTAATGACCGTATACTTACCGCACCTTATGCACCGGTGCACCTATAATACCGTTAATAAAAGGCCTTTTAGTAGGCCTTTATACGATAAAGTCTTTAATACAGGGGCTATTAAGATAACCGCGGAATACCCCCGTATATTACTCCCTCTTTAAAGCTATAATAAATCTATAACGGTAATACCGTTATTAATTTATTAAATATAATCTGAACTTTAATTAATTTATTTTAGAAGGTTATTTTAATAAAAGCTTTATTATAATATTTATAAATTAATCCTTAATATTAATATATTTTATTAAGATAAAGCCTTTTTATATTTTTTCCCGAATAAAATAATATTAAACGTTAATATACTTAATCCGCGAATAATTTTCCGGGTTCTTAATAAGGAAAATATTACCGTTATTATTATTAAATAAAATAATAAGCCCGTAATTTTTAAAGAATCCGGTTTTATTAATTTATTTTATAGATTAAATATTCACTTCATATCCTTTAAAAAGAATTATATATTCGGTTTTTACGGTAAAAGTGGCGACGGTACGTTATTTTTAAGTATATTATATATATATTATACCGGTATTTAATATTATAAAGTTATATAATAACCTCTTATTATTTTTATTATTCATAAACGCGGTATTTATAAAGTATTTAAATAATCCGTTATTACGTCGGAAATATAAGGTTAAATTTAATATATTCTTTAAATATTCAAGTATTTATATTAAATAATAAGGCTATTATAAAATTAACTTAATTTTAAAATTAAAAAAGTTAAATTTAAACGGATAATAACTTAAAAGAATATAAGTCTATTAAGAAGTTATTAATAAATATATTAATTTATTTATTATTTATTAAGTTAAATTACTTATATATTTTTATATTTATTTATTAAAATATTAATACTATTATAATTTATTATATAATATTTTTTAAAGATATTTATAACGTAATTTATTTAATTTATAATTATAATATTATTATTTTAAGAAACTTATATTTTAAAGATTACCTTTAATAAACCTCTTTCGGTAAACTTAAATATTAAAGTTAAATAATCCTTTATTTATTTATAAATCTTTAAGTTTTTAATAATAATAATAATATTATTAATATAAAAGGCTATTAAATATATTTCTTAATTAAACTTCTTAATAAAAAGGTATAAATCAACCTGAATAAAAATAAAAATAAATCTATAAAGTTATAATTAAAATTTTTTAATTTAAATTTTTCTTAATTATTTAAGTTTATAAAGACCTTTAAGTAAGCAAAGATATTTACTGGTATTTTATTAAGTTATTAAACTACCCTTAAGGATATTTATATAAATCTTTTTATTTAAATTATCATTTAAGTATATAATAATAACGTTTAAGAATTATAATTAAAGTTTATAAATAACCGGAAGTATTAAAAGTAAACGGAGTAATTTATACCTTAAAGTGGGTAAGAAAATTTCTTTATAATTAATACTTTACTTTTAATTAAAATCTTTTATGATAAGTTTTATTTTATATTTATTAATAAAACTTAAAGTAAGGAATTTTTTCTTAAATACTTATTTAAAATTAATAAGCTTACGATCCTTTGGTTTATTTATAAACTTTTAAGTATTATTTAATAATAAGCTTATAATTTTTTTATTAATAACTTTAATTTATTTAAATTAATTTAAAGAATTTATAGCTTATTAATAAATAAATAGATTAATATAAATTATAATAATAAAAACGGTATTATTAAAATTAATATTAAATACGTAAAAATCGTAATAATAACGGCCTTAATAAAAGCGGTTAATCTTAGGTTTATTATTAACGTTATTATTTATATTTATTCTATCTTTTAAAATATATCCCAATATTAATAAGGTTTTTTTATTTATTAATAAGCCGGGATAAAATTATAAGTATCCTTAAATAAGATAAAAACGTTAACTCTTTTTAATAGAAATAAGTTAAAAGCCTTATTATTAATATAATTTTTATAATTTATAGGATTTTTAACGTTTTTAAGGTTTTTAATAAGCTTTCTTAAATTCTTTTTTTAAGTAAACGTTCCGTTTATTATTTTATAAATTTTTAATAATATCTCCCTCCTATTTTACTCTATCCAATTAAAGACCTTATCGCCAACTTAAGGGAGGTCGGGATCCACGGGATCTATATTACGATTTTCTTTATTTTAAGGAATCAGGTAAGTATAAATTAATATAAGCTCGTTTTTACTAGATCCTTTAAACCCGTCCGATATATACTCGTTTTTATAATAAACTACGTTATTATCGGTAAGGGTTATCGGCTTTAAGGTTAATAATATATCTTTAATAATAAGTTATATTAATAAATACGTTACCGTTTTTTTATTAAAAACCTTTAAATTTATAATAACCTCCACATTCCTTTTATAGGGTAAGAAAAGATGGGAAGGAAAGAAAGAGTAAAAGTGATGAAATAGCAGGTAATAATAGAGTGCAATTGAAGATGGGCCGCAGCCCCTATATAAATTGGTAAAATATAGGTTGCTTATTATAATAATCCGTTATCCCTTCTCTTTTTAAAGTATATATGAATTAATTCTACTTTTAATTAGCCTTTTTAATATTTTTATTCCTTTATATATTTATCCGTAAGTTTAATATTTTTTATGCTTTCCTTCTTTCTAGTTTTTTCTATAGTAAAATATTACCCTTAATATTATTATACTTTAGATTATATTATACTTATTTATATATATTTCAATTATATATATACCTTTTATAATATCCTTTTAATAATTTAAATTATTATAAGTATAAAAGTTAAAGAAATATTAATACGATATTAATTTGCGTTTATTCCCTTTATAATAAATTTGCGCCTTTAATATTACGTATTATTAATAAATACTTTTTATCCTTTAACGCTATTTATATATATATTTATTTATTTTTTTTTTATAGTTTTATTCTTGGATCTTATTTAATAATAATAAATAAATATATTAAGACTTAATTTTTTTAAGGGTAACCTTTTAATTTTATTATTTTAACTTATTAATAATAATAACCTCGGTACTTTACGTTTATTTATCTTAAAGCTTAAACTATTTATATTTATATCTTTTTTAAGTATAATATACTTAATTTATATAAAAATATAATATGTTTTATTCCGCTTATTAAAAGATTATAGATACCGTCCTTTATAAGGATAAAACCTTACGATCGATTACTCTTTATTTTACTTTTCTATTTATATACTTTTAATATCTCTTTTAGTCTTATTATTATTAAGTATATCTTAAGTAAATTTATTATATAACTTTAAGTATATTTTAAGAAAACTTAATCGTTTAAATAAGTTTTATTTAAATTTTTTTATAAATCTTAATATCTTTTTTTATTAATATATTTAAAATAATATTATACGTAATTATTTAATTTATATTTATTTATTAATATTATTTCTTTATTAATTTATTATATTAATATTAAGAAAGTAATTAAAGGGTAATAATTTATTATAATTACTATTATTTATATATTGTTTCTTAAAAGGGTAAAGGAAAGAAGAAAAAAATAAAATAATTATTTATTAATCTTCGGATGGCTCTTTAGTTTTTATATAAACTTTTTTAACGTTTATTATTATATTTAATAATATTTATTAAAAATATATTCCTTATTATAACTTTTAATATTTACTTTTATTTACTTATATACTTTTCCTTTAATTAATTAATATATTAAGTACCCTCGGGGCTATATTTATTTATAAATAATATATATTTTTATATTCTTTTGGCAATTTACGTACGATCGTCTTAATATAGGTATTTTTAAAAGGTATATTAAAAGGGATTCTTTTTAAATATAATAATATTATTTATTATCTTTATTAAGTTCCGTCTTAACCGATTCCGTCGGTGAATAAGACGTTAAAGGTAACGTTTAATTATTTATTTGTTTAATAATTGTACCGCGTGGCCGTTTATTTTATCCTTCTTATTTATTTACCTTTTTTATTTCTTTTTATTTTTTTAAATTTTTTTATTTCTTTAACTTTTTTAATCTTTAATTCTTTTTATACTTTAATTAATTTATCCTGAATTTAACTTAATTATATACTTAATTATTAATTATCCTTTTAAAAGTATATATAAATTTATAATTTTAATATCGGTTATTTACTTTATATTTATATTAACTTCCTTATAGTTTTTTCGGATTTTTTAATTTAAATTATATTAATTAAAATTACCCTTATTATATCTTTATACCTTAAAAGGCGTACTTTAATTATTAATCTCGCTAAATTAAATAAATATATCCTTATTATTATTAAGGTTTATTTAAATATTAATTAAATAATTTATTTAAAACTGTATTTATCGGTCCCTTTTAACCCCAGCCTATTTTAACTTTCTTACTTCTAGGAGCTTCTTATGGTATATATTTAAGTTTATACTTTTCATATACGTAAAGGTATTTAAGTATATACCCGGTATTAATAAATTAATAACGGTTATCGATTTATTTTTAATAATTATTATTATATTAAAAATTTATTAAATAACGCTTATTTAAATTATATTTTTAAATATTAACCGGGCGATTATAGTTTCTATTTAAATATATATAAATTAATTTACTTTTTAATTAATTATTATTAATTCCTTTTTATAGATTTTTAATATCGGGATATAATTTAAGTAAACGTTTTTTCTTTAATACGTTATATATTATTTAATCTTAATATTAATTATAAGTCTAATATAAAAGATTATATACACTTTATAATTAATTATAATTTATAATTAACTTAATAATTATAGTTTTAATAAGTATTTTTTATTATATTTTCTGCTTTTAATATTTATTTATTATTATTATAGTTTATTCCTGAATCTCGATTATTTAACTCCGTTACTCGTTTATTTTAATAATCCCCGCCTAATTATTATTTATTATCCTTATCCGTTTAATTAATTTAATTATTTATATTACCTATTTTTCGCTTATTAATTCGGGTAATTCTTTTAATTTAAATAGTCCCTTTATTAATACGTTAATCCGGCCCTGCCGGAATTATAGGACCATTTTAATTATATAAGCCCGCTTAACGTAATAAAATTTATATAAAATATAGTCCGTCCTTTTTAAAGATTAATTCCTTAATTAAGTTTTATAAACGGTTACTTAAGAAAAGGTAATACCGTTTACCCGATTTAAACTTAATTAAGGATATCTTTAATTTAAGTTTTATTAACCTTAATTTTAGTAAGTTATTTCTTTTTCTTATATATGAAGTAATTATTAACTAATTCTCCGTTTAAATAATAAGCTTAACCGGGCTCCTTCATTAATTCCTTTTCTTCTTAAGTCCGTTATTTATACTATATATACGCAGCAGCCTTTACCCGTATCTTTATAAGTATTTTTTCCTTAATAAGCTCCTTTTTCTATTTCGTCCCTATATATATAATAGCCTTTAAAGTCTTTAACTTAAATTAAATAGAACTCCTTAACCGTTCTTGGCCAGAGTTATTTCCGTAAGTAATATAATTATATTTTAAAGAAAGGTTTACGTCCCTTTTTAACTCTATATTATTAACGTTAATAAACCTTATATTCCGGACCGTTTTTAATTTTATTGCGCTTAATTTATATCGCTTAACTTTAACTTTAAACAGAAGTTATTAAGCGTATTATTATAGTTTTAATTTTAATATATATTTTACGTATTATTATAGTTTTAATTTTAATATATATTTTACCGAAAAAGTACATATATAATTATTTACGGATCAAAACCTTAATTAATCTTCGGGTTATTTTATTAACTCCCTTAATCGCGTTACCGGACTTACCCGTTAAATTGCCTCCTTAATAACGGGTTATTTTTATCCTAGGTTATATCCTTATATATATACCGGTCCTCCCGCTCCGTTTCCTTCTTTACTCCTAAGATAAAATAATTAATACGGTTTTATGCCCTGTAACTATTATAATAAAAGACAATATTAAGTTTAATCACCTATCTTTAAGGTACGGTTGGGGCCTTAACCACCCGTTATTTAAAGTAGATTTTTTATATATATTAATAATATATTTTACCCGTATTCTTAACGTAATATTTATAATAAATTTAATATTTAGATTTATAATCCGTAAAAGAAGCGTCCTTTAAATAGATTTTTTAATATATAATTTTAATACTTAATTATACTTTTATTTATATATTACTTTTAATATATTTTTTCTTTTTTTTTAAGGAAATATTTTTAATTATAAATAATTATAACTTTTTATAATTTCATTATTTTATAATTTATAATATAATAAATAAAAGACTATAAATAAAAGGCTAAAGGTTTAAAATCCCTTTATTTATACTTTTTTTCTTTAAATTTTTATTATACTTTTACTTTTTTTTTTTTTTTTTAATTTTTCGTTTCTAATTATATTTATTAAAATAACTATTTATTCCTTTTTTTCCCCCTTTTTTTTTATTTTTAAATCCGTATTTTCTTGGGATTTCTAATATATTGAAATATAAAAGTAAATAAAATAAAAATATAAAGGAAACGACGTTATATTATTTATATATACTTCTTCCCTTTAAATTATATTATTTATAATTATAGTAGTTTCTAGAAAATTAAGGTATTCTCCGTTTATATTTATTAGATCTTAATTCTCTTTATTATTTTTAACTTTAATTTATTAAAGGGTTTAAGATATCCGGTATATAATATAAATACTCTAAGATAATCCTTATAAAATAAATTAAATATAAAAGTTCTATTTATCCTTTTTAATATATATAAAGCTTTATATTCTCCTATAAAGCCCTTAATAATAAATAATCCAACTTAACGGGGCTTAAGTTTCCCAAGATTAAAGGTAAAATCTTATTATATAACCAGCTATCCTTCCTTTAATAAGTTTTAATTTTATATTCCTTTATTATAATATTTCTTTTATTGGTTTTTTATTATATTTAATTTTTCTTATAACTTTTCTTTAATATTTACCCGGTGTATTATAAATCTTTAAACGGCTTTATATATTACTTTTTCCAAAAACGGTATTATTCTTTTTATAATATGTATTTTAACTCTTAGTTTAATTACGTTACGTTTATATATTATATCCGGTTTAACCCCGAAAAAAATATTAATAAAAACGTATTTTAAATATTTAATATATCTTAAATTAATATTTAATATTGTTAATTTTCTTATTTATATTTAGTTATATTTTTATTAAGTTTACGTTTTTTTTATTACGTTTTATTAAATTTAATTATTAAACTCTATTATATTTATTATTTTATATATTATATTTAATATAAAAATAAACTGAATATTATATAACCGGAGGAAACTTCCTATCCTTTTACTTATAAATACCTTCTTAATATTTATATATATTATAATGGGTTTTAAGTAATAATTTATATATTCTTTTAACGTAACGATTACGTCCTTTATTTTAATTAACGCAATATAGAATAACTATATAAATCGTAAGAAATAATTTATTATATTAAAGACGTATTAAAAACCGCCTTATATTTATTTAAAAGGGTTAATAAAGTCCGCCTTAAATAAATTAAAAAAAGCTTTTACCTTAATTAAACTTAATAGAATTATACGGTTTCCGTATATTTACTTTATATAAATTAAATATCTTTATATGTATTTTATAATATCTTTTATTATATCCGGTTATTAATAACGATACCGTAATTTCTTTAATATAATTTTTAATAAGAAATATCCTATATTATTATAAACCTTTTTAAGTATTTATATTATTTTTTCCTTTATTAAATATATCGTTTAACGCTTTTTATATCGGTAAAGTAATTTATTAATAGTTAAATTAAACTTATAATTTATAAATTACTTATTAAATTTAATTTATTAAATTATATTTTTTTCTTTTAGCTTTATTTTTATTTTAAGATATTTAATAATATTAATATATTAATTATCGTCCTTATAATAAAGTAATTCCTTAGGTTTTAATAATTCCGTAAATTTATAATTGATTTATATATATTTTATTTCGTAATTATTATTTAATTTTATATTATATATCCATATTAACTTATTATTGATTATCCTTTATAACTATAATTCTCCTATATCCACTTTCTTCCTTTTATTTACGTTTTTTTCCGTCGATTTTCCTTTTACGTTTTAAGTTAATTAACCCTTTAATTATTATATCGTGATTTATATATTATTATAAACGTTAATTTTGTTTTCTTCGCTTCTTTAGAAAGCTTTTTTAATATAATATAATATCCTTTTTTATTACTTTTTTAAAATTATATTATATTATTCTTATTCTTTTATACCTTAAAGGCTATTTTCTTTATTACCTTATTGGGTACGTAATTTAAATTATTAAATAATACCCTTAATAAATTATCCGCTGCTTTATTAATCTTTCCTTTAATATATTTAATTTTAATATATAGTTTTCTTAACTTATTTATTTACTTTATAAAGATATCCTTGTAGTAATTTATATTTATAAACCCTATAAATAACTTATAATTTATATATATAATTAAAACTTCTTTTATATTTAATATATAAAAGAACTTTTCCTTAAACGTAATAATAACCATTAATTTTCACTTATAGATATTATAATTACGCTCCGCCTTATTTATTATATATAAGTTATAAATAAATAAAACGGTATAATTATTTTAAACTTAAGTAATATAATATCCGGCTCCGTATCTTAAGGTATTAATATATATATAAACCGGTATTTTAAGGTTTTATTTAAATAAAGTTTTAGCCCCCGTTATTATATTTTATATAAATTAAAATAATATATCCTTTAACTTTTCTTATTTTTACTTTATATTATTAATTAAACGGGTAAAAAAGTGAATTATTTTTATAAAGTTTTTAATTTATTTCCTTATTATATTAATAATATTTAAGAATCCTTTAACGTTTCTTATATTCTATAATACGGGTTAATTAAGTATCTTTTTGCATTTCTTGGGTTTAATTTATATACGTCCTTTTACCTTATAATCTTCTTAAAACGTTTTAATTTTTATTATATTAATTTTTAATTTATTAAATAATAGCTTTAACTTTAATTATAAAATTTAAAGAAAAAAATAATTTTTTAAAAAAATAAATTGCTTTTTTTATATTCCGTATATTTTAAAGATATCGTTAAAATAAAAGGTTAAGTTAATAAAGTTATATTCCTTTTTAAGAATAAGGAAAGATAATTTTGGGTTTAATTTAAGGATAATTCTTAATATAATATTTATAAATTTAATAAAAATAAATAAGGATATATATATTCCTTAAGGTATCTTTATAAATTATAATTATCTAATATTTAATACGTTAAAAATAAGATAATATTAATTATTAAAATATACTTTAATTATTTAATATTTATACTTTATATTTATTTAAAAGAAAATTTTATATAATAGAATTCCTAGTAAATTATATATTCTTTTTATTAACTTTATATAAAATACGGGTAATACTTTGTATATAAAGTGGTAATTAAATATAAGTTATAATTTAACTTTACCTTCTTTTTTTATGAATATAAAAAGTATATTTTATATATTTATTTGTTTATTTATTTATATATATTTTTTATATATACCTAATTTAATTCTTTATTATATAATTATTTTAAATTATTATTTTCTATTATTTAATAACCTTTTAATAATAGCTTTATACGGTTTAATCCTTAATCTTAATATTACTTTATATAAAAATAAGTTTATTATTAAGATTTTATATAATTCTTTTATACTTATATCTTTATACGTTTATAATATTTAAAGTATTTTAAATTATACTTAATTATTTAAGATAATATCCCTTAATATAATATTTTCTTTTTTTACTTATACTTATAATTCTTTATATAACTTTAAAGTATTAATTTTTTTTTCTTAATATCTTTTTATCCGTTAAGAATATAATTTATAATAATTTTATTTTAATATTTATTTCTTTATATTATAATTTTAAAGTTAATTTATCCGTTACTTTATATACGTATCTTAAATAGACCTAATAAATACCGTATTTATACTCTGGTAGTTTTTAATAAGTTATTAAGTTATTAAATTATTTAATTTTTAAGATTATACTTTCTATAGTAAGTAAATAGTCCTTATTATCTTTATTTTTTATTTATTTTATTTTCTTTTTTATATTATTTTATTATATAGTTTTCTTTTTTTTTTTTTTTTTTTTTTTTTTAACTTTTTTAAGTTATTTATTATTCTTTTAATATATATAATTATTTATCTTTATTATTATAAGTATTATTAATTTAATTAATATTACTTTCTCTTTATATATTACGTATTCTTTATATTATTTAACGTTATTTTATGTAATTAATAATAACTTTAAGTATTATATTATTTTTTTATTTATTTTATTAGGTATTAAGTTTATAAATTTAATTATTTTCCGCTTTTATTTAATAAGTTATTATTAATATAAAATAAAGTTTATTTTTGATTTTAAATTATTAATCGGATTATTTATTGTATTTTCCTTAATTTTTATATCCTTTCCTTAATATTTCCGAGCTTCTTTATTATCTCTTAAGTACTCCCGTTATCGTTTTATCCCTTCCGATTCTTTTAAACCTTTACTTAACCGTTTTTATTTACTTTTTATTTAACTTATTTCTTTTATCCCGTTTTACCGCTTTAATTTGCTTTTAATTTTCCCTTATTTATTCCGATTATTTCTTATATACTCTTTTTTTCTTTTTAAATATATAAATATATTTTCCTTTTCTTATTAATTAATTATTAAAATATACGTTTTTAAAGTTAACCTTACTCTTTAAACTTCTTTTTTTCTTATAGTTTATTAATCTTAATTATTTTTTTTATTTTTTAATTTAATTTTTAAGTTTTTTTTATTATTCTTATATTTAAATAAATTTAACTTAATTTCTTCTTTTAATATTATTACGTTTTTATAATATAACTTTTTATATATTAATTTTTAATATATTTTATTTAATAAGTATATTTAAAGTTTAAGTAATTAAATATTTTTTTTATAAGTAATATCCTTAATTTTTAATATCTTTATTTAAATCTTAAAGTTAATTGTAATTAACTTTAATTATAAGAGTCTTAATAAGATATTATAATTTAAATTATCTTTTAATATTATAAATATTTATACCGATTTAATTATTCTTATAACTTTAATATTAAATATAATTTATATATAAAATAATATATAGTTTCCGTTTATTATTAATATATTTAAGTAATTAACTTTAAGTAATTTTAAGGGCTTTTCTTTTATCCGTAATTCCCTTATTATACTTAAATTAATTATAATAATATCCGATCCTTAATTAGCTTTTATATTAAGTAACTTATTTATTTATTCTAGTTAATAAATAATTATTATTTTTATAAAATATATTTACTTATTCTTATTAAGTATAACTTTAAGATTTTATTTTAAGCTTATAATTACGATATTATTAATCTTAAGTCGTTTATTCTAAATTATCTTTTATGTTTTTTTTCCGTTATTTTTAAGAATTTCTTTAATAATTATAATTTTCTTATAATATATACGGTTAAGGTTTAATACGTTCTTTATAAGTCGGTTTATCTCTTTTTTAAAATATAATAAAAGTTATATTAAGTATATTATAAAGAGTATAATATTATTAATTAATAAGATCCGTTTAACGTTTAAGGTTTATTTTTTTAATAGTCCGATAATTTATTAAAGTTCTTTTTTCTTCCCGGTTTTCGTTTTTCCCTTCGGTTTCCTTTTTATTCGCTTTTTAATTTATATAAGCTTAATTCCTTTTTCTGAATTATTATTTTTAACTTATTATCGCTTTACGGCTATATTTATTATTATGTTTACTTCATAATTAACGTTTTTATTAAGGGGGTATCCTTCCTTTACGGTAATAGCTTTATAATTAAAGTTATTGATAATTTTTTTATTATCGATTTTATTAAGGATCTTTCCTTCTTTTTATATAGTTAAGGCGATGGTTATTACGTTTATTAATACGTTTAATTAATTAATAAACGGTACGGTTATAAGTAATAGTAATAGTTAATAATCCGTATCGTAACGGTTATTCCTACGGTTTTAATTTTTCTCTTATATATATCTTTTTTTATTAAAATTTACGTTATTTCCGTTATATTTTTATTTATAATTTATATATTCCTCCGTTAAGAATATATTATAGTATTTATAATAAATAAAGTATAATTTTATATTAAACAATTTAAAGTTATTAATATAAAGGTTTCTGGACTTAACCGGATCAAATAATCTTAAAGTAAATTAATTATTTCCTTTAATATCTTAATTAATATATAAATTTTATTAATAATTTTACGGCTTTTAATTCGTATTTTCCGCTTAATTATTAATATTCTATTAAGATGGATTTTAAGGTCGGTTTTAATATTTAAGTTATTAAGGTAATATTATTTACGATAATTATATAAACGCTATTTATATTATAAAACGTTTTAAAGCTTTTCGTTTATATGATTTTAGGGGTATTTAATTTATCGCGTTTTTTTTATTTATAATACTTATATAATTCCGTCGTAATCAATATATATTAAATTTACTTTTAACGTAACTTCTTAAAGGTCTTTATTTATATAATTTAGTTAATTTATAAATATTTAAGCTTTAAGATTTACTTTTTTATCTTTTTTTTCCTTTTTAAGCTTTTATTTCTTTTTTATTTTTTCCGTAATCCGTTTTACCTTAAAATATACTTTATAAAGATTAAGCTCTTTATATATATTTTCTATTAAACGTTTATAAAGCTTTATATTTATTAAATTATTTTTAAAACGATTAATTACGTTTTTTAATATATATTTAATTATTCTATTTATTATATTTTTTAACCTTCCGGGTTTAATATCCTTTCCGCTTAAGTTATATATAATACGGAGTATACGTTTATAATAATTAAGGATAAAATTAATTCCTTAAAATAGTATTTTAATATTATTCGCTATTTACTCCGTAAAGTTATTAAGATTTAATTTTAAGAATTCTTAACTTAATAATTTCTGGAAATTTTTTATATCTTCCTTTATAACGTTATTTATCGTTTTATCCGTAAATAAAACTTTAATTTCTAATTATTTAACTTAATATATTACGTTTTTTTTTAAGTTTTATATTTATTACGTTTATTTATTAATTAAAAGAAATATCTTTCCCGATTTTTTTTTATACGTTACGGATTTATTTTTATATATTATTTAATTTATTTTTTTATTTATTTAGTTCTCTTAATCTATAGAATAATATCTTAATCCTGGATTATATTATAATTCTTTATTATAAAGTTTCCGATGATTTTAAGGTAAAAGTTAAGATTATTAATAATATTACGGAGTTTTCTTTTGTATTTAGCTTTACTATTATTATTAAGGAGGATACCTAGAATTATTTAAATATTTCTTTTACTTTATATATATTAATTAATTCCTTTTTAAATTTAAAGGATTAAGGGATTCTTAATAATATTTTATTATTTCTTAAAAAGAAGTTAATAAAATTTATTATTAAGTGGTCCTTAATAATATTTATAATTATTAATAAATATAAGATGGCCCCGTAATTTATATAAATTTATCCTAATCTTCTCTATCCTTTATTTAATATAAAGTAAGGGAGTATATGCTTTTTTTAATAAAGGAAATAAAATAGTAATAAAGAAGGTAATAATATTATAATTAATTCTTTAGTTTATATAATAATACTTAACTTTACCTTTCCTATTTTAAGGGTATTAAGATATATATAAAATAAAATACTTTATCATTAATATATTATTAATATTAATAGAAATATTTTAAAGAAAAAGGTTTACGGTTACTCCGAGTAATTATATTTTATTTTTATCTTTTTTACTTTTTTCTTTTAAGGAAAAGGTTAAATCAATATGTAATCGTATAACGTTAATAAAGGTTCTTTTAATCTCTTAGGTTATTATATAAATATATATGAATTATGCCTTATTATAAGTCTATATTTCCCTTTTAGATTAAAATAAATTTTAATTATTTATTCTGATCTTTTTTGCCTTTTATACGGGAAAGCTTTGAAAAGGATACCGTTAAATTAAGTAAGTTTTACGTTAATAATTATTATAAGTTATTATTAATGTTCTTAATATATATATAATATAATTATTATTATAAATATATTTATCTTTATTCCCTTTTATTAATTCCCTTAATTAATTTTATTATTTACTTCTTTTTACTATTTATTTTTTTAATTTATTTTTTAATTTTTTAATTCTTAATCGCTTAATTTATAATTTAAGGTAAAGGGCTTATTACGTTTAGCTAGCGTATTATATAACTTATGGTCATTTCCTAGGAATTCTAAAGACCGGTTTAAACCTCTATAGGTAATTTAGAACCCGGTTACCGCCCAGATAACTTTTAACTTAGTAATTTACGTTTTAATAAGAAAGATCTCTTTAAAAAATATATATAATTATTTAAGCTTTATTAAGGAATCTTATTTTTATTACTTTTATCGTTAAGATATACGGTTTGGTTTAATTACTCTGATAGCTATTAAGAAGTTTTATATATTTATTAATATTAAAATACCCAGTATTACTTATAAGTCTTAAAAGATTATTTACCCGGTATAAAATAATCTTCAGGATTAACTTTATATCTTTAAGGAATATATATAATACTCCGAACTAAATTAAGGAGTCTTATTTATAATAAATAAGTCGGTTATTCGGAATTATTCTATAAGACTTACGGTTTGGTTACTCGGGATAATTTAATAAAACTTATAATTTAATTAAGTTTAATCGCTTATATTAATTTAATGAATTTTAAATTTCGGTTATTACGGTCGTTAATTATTAAATAGTGGTTTTATGTCGTTTAAAGTAATTAATTTTTTTTTTTTTTTTTCTTTAATTACTTTAATTTCTTTTATTTTAAGAAAGCGGCTTATATTAATATATAAATCGTAATTTCCTTAACGATAATTTAAAATATCCGGTAATATATATGATTATTTCCTGATTAAGATTTAAGCCCGTTATTGATATAAAGGGTATTATTATCCTTTTATAATTAAGGCGTTTTTAAAAAGTTATCGTTTTCCTTTACTTTTTAATTTTTAATAGTTAATAATTAATTAATAAATATTAATAATACTTTGCCGATACCTATAAACGGGGTCCCCGTATTAATTAAGGGTAATAATAAGAATATCCGAATAAGGGTACCTAGAAAAGGGTTACTTAAATACTTTTATTTTTCTTGATTTTAATATTTATTTAATAAGTAAATAGTAATCAGAAATATTCTGTGAATATATATAAATCTATAGTTTATTACTTTCATTATATATATATAATATAATAATAATAAAGGTCGTTTCTTTATAATATCTTTATAGTTTTTATTACCGTTAATTAAGGAAAAGGTATAATAGATTATTTACGATTAAATCGTATAATTAGACCGAATTCCTTAATATATATAAGTAAATAAAAGCCTTCTTAAAACCGTTAAAAAAAATAAAAAGGAAAAAAAGAACAAAAGTAATAAAATAATAAATAATAATAAAGTACAATTAAAGATAGGCCGTAGCCCTTATATAAATTGGTAAGGTATAGGTTGCTTACTATAATAATCCGTTATCCCTTCTCCTTTTAAAGTATATATGAATCAATTCCACCCTTAGTTAGCCCTTTTAGTATTTCCATTCCTTCATGCACCTATCCGCAAGTTTAATGTCTTCCATGCTCTCCCCCTTTCCAGGGTATATAAACGTATAATTATAAGCTTAATATAATTCTTAAGTAAATATTATTAATAACGATTTTATTTAGTTTTAATCGTTTTATTTTTTTAAGTATATTTACTTTATATAATATTTTAAACGTCCTTTTATTTTTAATAAAAGGTTTTATTTTTATTTACCTTTTAAAAGGGCTTATTCTTTTTATAAATAAAAGTTTTTATCTTAATTAATTAATATATATAACTATAAAAATTTAAAAGTTATTTAATAACCTAATATAATATATTATATACCAGATTATTATCGTGATTATTTAATTAAACCATTTAGCTACGCCGTTTTATTTAAGTATATAATATATAATATATTCTATAATAATATTATATTCTTTAATAGCCGCTTTAAAAACTTAAAACTCCTTTATATTATTAGTATAAATATATTTAACGGTAATATTATTTTCCTTATAATTAAGTACGTTAATAATAAATAGAATTTAATTAATTATTTTAACTTTTATTATTAATAAAATAAGGCTTAACCACCCTATAATCTTATTAATAACGGATAAATAATACTTAAAGGGTATTATTTTAGGGATTAATACCTTAATATTATAAAGGCTTTAAATATTATTAAAAAGATAAAATTTAAGCTTTATCTTTTTTATATAATAATATTTACATATATTTTTTATAAGTTTATTATTCTTATATATATTATAGAAAAAGTTTTTTAAGGCCAATATTTTTAATATCCTTAATACCGTTTTATATATAATATATAGCCTGGTTATACCTGGATAACTTAAATAATTATAAAGAATCATAAAGAACTTATTGTTACCCTTTTTACGTCCTTAAGTGATTTTATTATTATTATATTTAACTTTACCGTTTTTCTTATTTTTCTTACTTTATAATTTATAAGGTATAGGATCCAAGTTTTCTTTATTAATTATTAATATAATATTTTTCTGGATGTATATAAATAAATAGAGCTTTTTATATTAATACTTTACTATAATAAGTTAATCTTTTTACGTAATCGTTACTTTATATCCGTTAAAAGTAATATTTATATTTTTATCCTTTAAGGCTAAAATAAATAAAAGGTTAAATCTTAAGTAAGGAACTTATAATACGTTTCGAATAATACGGTTTTAACCGTTTATCTCGATTATTACGTTATTACGTTTAAGTAAATTTAAAGAGTTTTTACCTTTTACCGTTACCCTTATAGTCTTTTCTTTAAAACTCTAAAATAAATTTTTCCGAATATATATATATCTCGTAACGCCGGAGTTTATCATTTAAAGGGTCTTTTTATCCTTAAACGGTATATTTGAATTTATTTTATTAAGGGAATTACCTTTTATTACTATTAAAACGTAATTATCGTTATTAATATTTACGGATTTTATAGGGTTTAAGCTTTTATTATTTTAGAAAAAGTCGTATTTTTTCTATATTTATTTTATTATTTAATTATATAGATTACTTTTAAGTAAATAAGTCTTTTTATTACTTATACCGTTTATTATAATAGTATTTTTTACTTCGTTATTACCGTTATAAAGACCGGGATTACTTAGATTTATTATAACGATATTATTATTAAGCTTATATAAAATTAAATTATATCAATTTTCATCGCTTTAATAATTTTCTAAAGGTTATTAAGGCCGTTCTATTTTTTATTAAGAAAATAATAAGGTTATTATTATCGTTAATAAATATAAACGTTAATTCCTTAATATTATATTCTTTTTTATTAATAATAATAAAGCTCGATTCTTTAAATTCTTTATTATCTTTAATTATAGTTTTTTTAATTTATTTAAACTTAGATTAAGCTACTCGTTTTTTAAGTTTTTTTATTTTCTTAATTTTATCCTTATTAATTTTTTTATTATTTTTACCGTTTATTTTTACGCTTTCTTTATTATAATCCTTAATTATATACCTTATTTTTTAATAATTATAATATTTTATTAAGCAACGGGGTTTAATAATATCCTTTTTATTTACTTTTATTATTACGGTATTAATAATTTATCTTTTAGTTATATCAAACTTAATTATTTTAAGTCTTTAAATAACTTTTTTACTATTAAAGACGTCTTTATCGTTTTTAAGTTAATATATAATAAAATTAAACTTATATACTTCTTAAAATAAATTTATAATTATAAAACTTAAATAAATATCGTTTAATATAATAGCCTTATTAATTTTATTTATTTATTTATTTATTCTTTTTATAAATACGGTAAGCTTATTTATACCGTTATCTTTTTAAGCTTTTATAATAAGGATTTTCATTAATAAAGGGATTAATTTTCTTTTATTTTTTATGAAATAAATTTTATTTTACGTTAAATAGATTTAAAACGGTATAACGTTTTTACTTATTAAAATATATAATCTTTACGTCGTTATTACGTTATTTATAAGTATACCGGTAATAAAGTTAACGTATATAATTTAAATCTTAACTTAAAATAAAACTTAAAAATATAAGGTTAAGTTATTTATAATACCTTATAATAAATAATTTCTTAAAAACCGTTTTATAACTTAATTTTATTTATAAAAGTTATTATTATTAAGCTTAAGAAACTTATATAAAGCCGGCTTTATAAAGGATTCCTTAAATATATTTAGGGATAATTTAATAATTCTTACGGTAAATAGTTTAAGCGATAATAATATTTATTTTTTATTTTAAATATTATTATTACCGGAAGTATAGGATATATATTATACTTAATAAAGTAAATATTACTATATTAAGCTACCTTCTCCGGTATCCTTATAATTATAATTACTTATTAAGGTATCGGAAATTAAAGTTATAGTTATTTTATAATTTTAAGTAATTATATAAACGTTATAAATATTATTTAAATAAAATTATTATTTAAATAATATATTACGATTAATTATCTTATTAAACGGGCTTAAAACTTAATATAATATACGTAAATAAGTATAAAGTATAAAGGAAAAGTAATTAAGTTAAATTATTTATATTAAATTTATTATTATATTTATTTAATTATATTATAATAACGACCGTATTTATGTCCATCCCAAGGACCGTTTAATAACCGTATACTCACCGCACCTTATGCACCGGTGTACCTGTAATACTGTTAACAAAAGGCCGTCTGGTAGGCCTTTATGCGACAGGGTCTCCAATGCAGGGGCTGCCAAGACAACCGCGGAATACCCCCGTGCATCAGCTGTTATTGATCTTGTCAAGTGGAAAACATTGAGGGTCCGTATGCTCTATGCCAGGGGCTCGAGGTCTCAGGAATTAAGGTTCGAGGAGTGGCTTCTCAAAGTCGCCGAGGATGAATGAAGCTTGGAATGGGCAGGAGGGGTGCTTGGTGACGGGGTTATTGGATGGTCATGGAATCTTTCATGCTGCTGGCTCGATTAGCGGAGGTGGGGAACCCGAAACAACGACCTTATTGGAGGAAGGAGTATTTGACGTGCTTGTTTTCGAGACGGTAAGCTCTCATAAGACTCGCTCCTTTCGATGAACGTTTTGAAGCTGACGTGGACGACCTAACACCAGCTTAATAACAAGCATACATGGACGATAAGCTCACAGGCTCAGCAGAAAAGCCTTGTTTCTGAGCTTGGATACTAGTTCTCGAAGGAAGCGAGGGTGTAGAATACCGAAATGAGTCGGTTATGCAGGCCAAGTTAAATCAGCATATCCCCAATTATAAACCCTCCATCCGCTTAAGAAAGAAGACGGCTTTGCCAGAGCCTGGAGCCATGGACGCGGTTAACTTTGTCACACCGGACAAGCATTCGGCCATGGTCGATGACATTGCGCAGAGGGTTTCATCAAAAGTTCCGTACAGCTCCAAAATACTCAAATTAAGCCAAGCGAACAAGGCAGCTCTCGGAGATGCGCCCACAAGCGTACTGCTCCTGGAGCTAGGGACATCTATTTTATCAACCATGACACAAGAACAAATGGAAGCCATTAAAACTATACTCTCAACAGCAAAGACTGTGCTTTGGGTGACTGGAGGTGACCATCTAGGCCAGAACATCCGTCCGGATATGTCCCTCGCTTTGGATTCATCCGCACATGAGATTGGAATATCATCCGACGAAAATCGGGTTGCTGGATTGCGATTTCCCTAACACAAGTGCACATGTGATTGGACAGAATATTGTTGAGCTGCTGACCAGCCTCCAAGCTGGTGAGAAGAGGGAAGATGATGAGTGGGTACTGCACCACGGTCTTCGCTACATAAGTAGGTTGATACCGCAAACGTCCCCAAGCCACTCTCTGCGCAACAGTGCCAGAGGAGAGAAAGACACGATGACCGTTCCTTGCAAAGATCTAGGCAACGCACAGCTTACCATCAAAACATCCGGAAACCTTCACACTATCACCCTACAGCTCCAGCCCCCAATTTGTACGCGCCTACCTCCTGACCACGTTGAAATAGACGTCACAGCGGCAGGCCTCAACGCAAAAGACTTCTACACCCTGATGGGGGTAGTCGATACCAAGAACTCAACCACATCCCTCGAATGCACGGGCATCGTCCGCGCCGTCGGCGTCAACGTCATCGATCTGCATCCCGCCGACAGAGTCATCGTGATGGCGCCATTGAAACTGGCCACGGTGGTAAGGGTGCCCAGGTGGTGCTGCATCCGGCTCCTTCGGCATGAGGATCATGTGGAGATGGCGACTGTGCCGGTGGTTTTTGCATCGGCGCTATATGCATTGAGGCATCGTACAGGTTTAAAGAAGGGGGAGAGCGTGCTTGTTCATTCGGCTACGGGGGGGTTGGGACAGGCTGCGGTTCAAGTTGCGAAGATAATGGGTACGGTTGTGTATGCGACCGTGGGGAATACGGGAAAGAGGAGATACATCCATGATGTCCTTCGTATCCCTGAAAATCATATCTTCGACTCCCGAAATCCGAAAAACTTCGAAGATAAGGTTATCGGTAAGACGAGCGGGCGAGATGTTGACGTCGTTGTAAATTCGCTGCCTAGAGAACTGTTACATGCGGGATGGCGTTGCGTAGCAGCATTCAGACGCTTCGTAAAGCTGGGGAAAAAGGATATCGCTGAGGCTAAGAGGTTGGATATGAGTCTTTTCAGTCGCGGGGCAAGTTTCTCTGCGTTCGATTTGACGGATTTATACTATTCGGATCGAAGTGCGTAGTAGGAGGTGTGGAGCGAGTAAGCAGCCCCGAGTCTCCCCTGAACATTATAGAAACATATAGAAGCTGACGAAACGATGATGTTTAAACTACTGAATAAGAATGTCCAGCTCATCCGGGAGCAGAAGTGTCAACCCATCAAGCCTTTACGCGTATTCGACCTCTCTGAAATTAAAGAGGTATTCCAATATTTCGCGACTCCCAACCGCATTAAGAAAGTCGCAATCGACTTCACAAACAAAAACGAGCATGATTTGGCACCTATTAAGGTAAGTCTTTATGCCTATCTTATCCCTCTAAGTGCATTACTTAAACTCTCCATATAGGTTCAACCCGAAAAATACCGCACAATATTCGATCCCTATAAAACCTACCTCTTGGTCGGCTGCCTAGGCGGCCTGGGACGCTACATAATACGCTGGATAATATCCCGCGGCGCACGATCCTTTAGTTTCCTCTCGCGATCCGGGACCGATAAACCTGACGCTTAGGCTCTGATCGCGGAGCTCAAAGACGCCGGGGTTAAGATGAAGGTTATACGAGGAGATATCGGCAATAAAAGCGCCGTCTTTGCTGCTATTGAAGCTGCTAAGACCCCTATTGGAGGCGTTATACAAGCAGCGATGAATTTGAGGGTAAGAAGGGCCCCTCACCCGGACAAGTGAGGATCGTGGAAGGAGTTCCAATGAGCTGACCTGGAAGGTTACCTAGGAATCACTCTTCTTAAACACCCGCGCCTCCGACTAGCACTCCGCCCTCTCCCCCAAACTAATCGGAACCTGGAACCTCCACAACGCCCTTCTACACCTTTACAATCAAGAAAAACTCGATTTCTTCCTCATAACGTCCTCCCTCACCGGCATTATCGGCCAAGCGGCCGAAAGCAGCTACAGTGCCGCAAACAGCTTCCTCAATGCGTTCGCCAAATATCGTCGTTCGCTTGGGTTGCCGGCAAGCATAGTGGCGTTGGGTGCGATCACGGGGGTGGGATACCTCGCGGAGCACCCAGACGCGGAGGCGATGTTGAGGAGGCAGGGTTTTATGGGGGTTGATGAACAGTATGTTTTGGAGCTGATTGATGCGGCGATTAGGGATTGTATTGAGCAGGTGTCTGCGTTAAGAGACGGCAAGGATAATTCTCCTTCCACGACTCGAACGCTTATTACGGGGCTTGACGTCCAAAATTTGATGCTCCGTATCAAGGAGGATCCGAGGGCTTGTATCCTCGCTTCCTCCACCACCACCACCTCCCCCGGGAAAAGCGATGCAAGTGGCAAGCACGAAGAAAAAGGTACCTTACCGGACACAGTATCCAGCGCTATGACTGACAAAAATCATAAACGCTTGCAAACGGCTGTTGAAGAAGTCGTAGCTCACAAGCTGGCGGCTCTCGTGCAGATGCCATCCGAGCAGATCACCGCACAGACGAAGCTCAGAGATATAGGAATGGATTCTATGCTTGCGGTCGAAGCGAGACAGCAGGTTACGCTGGGGGTGGATGTCCCGTTGGTGGATTTCATGACCACGACGTCCACGGTGGGGGAGGTGGCTAGGGTTGTTGCGCTGGGGCTTCTGAGTCGTGAAGGCAGATGATGAGAGCATGTGGGGTTCCGCATATGAGATTGAGATTCGTGAGTGCTTTTTAGTACACGTAGGTTATCAACATGGTAATAAAATTCCGTCAGTTGCATCTAGGGGGGATAAATATTATAAATACATGTTTGCATTAGTGATCATGATGATAATAAGTATATAGAGGAAAAATACAATAAGTATAGGACCTGTTAAGATCTACGATTTAGGGTGTCGAGAAGCTTGCAAATGCTTGGCAAGAAGAAAAAAACGTACCTCTCCCGAGATTTTGTTAGTTAGCACCATATAAAGTAATTGAAGCCTTGCGTAACGCCTATTTCTCAACGTATTACCCTCGAATTACTTAATACGTTTTAAGACTTTATTAATATCCCTTTTTGGTTATATATAGTATAAGAGTTATAAATATCAACTTACGTTATCCTTATTTAACTTATACTCCTTATTCTCGTTATCTTTATAACGTTACAGCTCCTGCTCCAAAGCTTTTTAATTATATTTAAAGCGATACCTTATTATTTATAGCGGAAATGCTTAACTTTAAATTAATTATATTTATTATTCTTTATAATTAAATAAAGGAAGCCTTTAAAGCCTTATTTAAAATACGGCCGTAACTCTACTCCCCCAACCGGGACGGTATGGGACGGGATTTATTTATGTTTATCCTATACCGGCCGGTACGGTATAAGGGTATATCCCGTTTCCGTACCGTCCCTATCCCGGCGGTATAGGACCGGAAAATACTAAGATCCCGGTGGTAAAAATATTTATAAATATTTTTTCATTTTAAGTATAAAATATACTATTTTTAATATTAAGCGAGCTGCTAAGCTTATTTAAAAGAAATCTTTACTTTTATTATTGAATTTTTAGATTTTTTTTCTATTAACTTTAATATATATTATACTATAAATAGTAAAACGGTATCTTGGCATTTCCCGGTCCCGTACCGTCCCATACCGTTTATTACCGGTACGGGATAAGGGTACCCTTTCCCTATCCCGTACCGGTCCCATACCGGTCCCGTACCTATCCCGCGGGATTAATCCCGTACCGGTTGGGGGAGTAATTAATTTGCTCGATCCCTATTACGTGTATATGTGGATATGTAGTGTTTTTGGTGTTTATAGTGTTTTTGATTGGCGTATCTTAGGACCTAAGCTACAGGGACCTCGCCGTCGAGGCACCCCCCGCCATGGGCCGGCCACGGGATGAAGCCAGGGCTGAGAACTCAATTTTGATAAAAGCCGTTGTTCAAGCTGGTCCTTAATGGTAAGATGAAGAACTCAGGGATTTAGGTGAGCTGGCTCATATAAATCTCTGAGCTCCCCCGCACGGCCCCTGAAGAGCCGCTTAACCGACAAGTGGCTATTCCGCACGTCCGGCAAATTAGCTAGTAGCTAAAGCTGCTAAACTATACCCTTTTATAAGCTTCTCGGATACCCTAAATAACAGTTCTACCCCGTGATATACGCGAGGAGCTAACAATATCCCGGGGCCAATTAACGTGTTCATTTTCGATATCGTTTCCTTGGTATTTACGACTCCACCCCGACACCGCAAAATTTATATATAGATTAATGAATATATAACGTTTTTAATCTATTTTATTAACTTTTTAATATTGGAGCTACTAAATAGCTTATAAGTAATAAATTAAATATGATATATAAATTTATTATAAAATTATAGACTCGATTGAATTTTCTCTTTCTTGGATTATTTCGCTATTACTTTAAAGGTAATTAACGAGCTATTTTCTTTATTCTCTTTACCTGTTTATCCTAAGAATCATTTTTATATATCTATTAAACATATTTAATTTATTGTTAAGGAAATAATTTATAAGGTCGAGCTATAAACGGAATAATAGCTATAAGGGTGTTTATGGTATAGGTGGCTGCACTTATATAATAAGTACGGGTATTAAGGAGCTAGTCCTTATGGGGTAAGTAGACCGAGCCTAGGTAAGGCCTGCTGGAATTATAATAAGATTCCCCTTTTTACGATGGTAAGCTCCTGCGAGCTACTTACCATATTAAAGACCAAGTTTACCCTTGTCGGATTTAAGTATAGCCTTAAAGAACCACCGAGTATATATTTAACACCTTAAGTAAGCGTGGTAGTTAAGTATTTAAAGGCTAAGAAACCCGGGTGAAAAAAGCTCCTAAGAAAAGGTGAAAAAAATGATTATAAGGGTAAAAAAATGGATAAAACTGAGTCAATTAATGTGATATACGGGGTAAAGCCAAGTCGTAAACTTTCTGTCGAAAAGGGGTTTAATGTAAGGTTATTACCGGACGCCGTTAAATTAAAGCGATCAATAAGGTAACCGTAAGTAAACCGGCTGAATAACTCTTACCCCTTATAGGTGAGCTAAAACCGTAAGAGTGGCTTCTACCCTTAATAACGTCGTCGCTCTTATAGATATAATATCTTTACTCTTGCTTTATTTATAATGTTACCCTTACCCGTATTAATATTAATATTAGCCGTTTATCCAGTCATTAGTTATTCCGGCCTACAGATTACCTTATTAAAGGCCTTATAGTTATTAACGTTTTATAAGCTTATATCGTAATAATACTATATTTACCGTAAATTTTATAAAGATAACGAGATTAATTCATTTAATTAATTAAGAAATTGATTGATTGATTGATTTATTTATACTACGGGTCTAGCTAAGCTAATTCCGGCGTTCCTTAATACGCGGCCTTTTGGCCTTACTGGTAACCGTAAAAACCTGATACTTATAACGTTAGGGTAAAAACCGGTATTTATTAGGCCTTTACCCTTTATCCCTTAAGGTAAAGGATATTAACGGCCGTTTAAAGAGTAATAATCTATTTATATATTTTTTATATTCTAGCTCCCCCCCAGAAAATCTATAATATTACGATTATATCCTTATAAAAGTTACCCTTAAGCTTATTATTCTTCCGTTCCTTTATATATTTATATTATATTAATCTTACGTAATACCTTTAAATATCCTTATTAACCCTTATACGCTTAATATATACCCTTTTTATATTATTATTACCGTTAACTTTTTTAAGGACTTTTAATAAGCGTTTATTATTATATTTTTACGGTTATAGAAAATACTTTCCGGTTTATATAATTAACGTAATTAATTTCCGCTTTTCTTTTTCTTCTTTAACTAATAACGGGCCTTTTCCGTAAGGTTTTTAATAACCTTATTTATCTTTATAGCGAAATTAGACTATAATAATAATCCGGTAAATATTATAAATTTTATAATTACCCGGATACTTTACTTTATAGATAATATTTAACGGTAATCGTATATATTAACCTTTATTATAAGTCTTAACCTAACCTTTATAAATAAGGAATAAAAAATAAGGACGTATACGGCGTTTTACTTTCTTTATTTATATTTATAATTAATATTAATTTAATCTCCGGCGTATATAGTAAATAGGAAGTAAATTAAATTATTCTTCCCTATTTAAAGTTAAATTATTAATACGTTATTATTTTTTTTTATAATTTTATAATAATAAAAATACTTATTAATAAATACTTTATTATTAAAAGCCGGGTATTGATATTTTTAAGGTATAAAATCCTTATATTTTTACTAACGTATAATTTACTTTATTATAACTTATTAAATAATTATTATAATTTTTACTTTTTACTTTTTAAATCCTTTTAACCTCGGTTTCCTTTAAACTTAATAGAAGTTCGTATATACTTATATTAACCTTTAAGATACCGGTAAAGTCGACTTTCTTCTTAATTTATTCCCGTTTTACTTTAATAGGAAAGGGGATAAGGATTTTTATTTTACCTTTTTTAACCCGGGGCCTCTTAAGATTTTAACGCATCCTTTTATTTCCTATTACCGTAAGTAAGTATATATATTTTTTAAGCTTTATTTAAGCGATTATTTAATTGAATAAGACTTTAATTAATAAGACTTTAATTAATAATATAAAGACCTTAGACTTTAATATTAGGATAAAGGTCGCCTCATAAGCGTTATTAATCACTTTTAAGTACCGGTTCTAGACTTTCTATAGTATTTAAATAAGCTCTTTTTTATATCCCGGGATGTTTTTAGGTATACATTAAATAGCTATAACGTATATTATAGCCGGCTTTATTACCGTTTAATAAATGGTCCAGGGCTTTTATAAAGTAGCTCCCTATATTAATACGGCAAGGTAAATAAGGCCCCTTTCCTATGAAGTTATCTTTTTTTAAACTTTTTTTATATAGTCTCTTTAATTAAGCTTTTTATTTACTTAAAAATTAAGGGCTTAAATATTAATATCCGGTTTTATTATAACCTTATTTAAGTTTATTATAATTATTATATCCTATAGTTTTAAGTTTTTAATTATATAAATAAGCTTATATTTATACGATATCAATTGGGCTCTATAAGTCCTTATTTACCAGAGATAGACTTTATAAGCCTTTTTTAACTTTAAATAGTTTATACGTATAAAAATACTATAAATTAAAAGATATATATCGTTAATAAAGCTTTTAACTTAAACCTTTTACTTTAATTTACTTAATTCTTTAATTAACGGACCGTTAAAGAATAAAAATAATATAAAAGAAATAAACGATTTATAAAGGTTTTAATTATAATAAGCTTTATTAAGCTTATTTTTTATCTTAAGTTAATTAACGTAATTTAATCGCTTAAGAAGTTTTTTATTGACTTTATAAAAAAGGGTAATACTCTTTTCTTCTTTAAATTATATAGTAATTTCCGGTAATTTACTTTATTAAAGGCTCTTATAATATTAAGAGAAAGGAAACTTATAATATATCTTTTCCCGTAACCTTATACCGTATATACGTTATTAATTAATCCCTTAAAGGCCGTTTCCGTTAACCGATATTTCTTTACTTTTATTTATTAATCGGGAAGAAGCCTATAATTCTTTATATAATCGTTAAGGATCTTTATTATTACCGTTTTAAGGCTTTTTTTAATATATAAAAGAGTACGATCGGCCTATAAGACTTTACCTTAAAGTAGTCCGGCTTTATTAACTTCTTAAGGATAATCGTCTTTATTTCTTTAAACTTATATGAATAATAACCAACGTCGAGATATATTTAAAATAAATAAATAAAGATATTCTTAAACGGTAAAATTATTATTAATAAAAACCTATTAAGGATTTTATTTAAGTTTAAGGCTTTATCCTTCTTTAATTTATTAATCGTTTTAATTATTATATCCTATATTATTATTTTATTTATTAATATAGGATTAAAATATATAATGTTTTTAATATTATTTAAGTTAACTTTTAATAAGGGTAGAAAGAACGTTCCTTTAAGGGCCTTAATTTTATTATTAAAGGTATTAATTATTATACCGTCTTATATCTTAAAAGGTAAAAACTTAAGGATAAACTTTAATTTCCTACTTTATTCCTTATTATATTTTGCCAGCTTTTAGACCCTACGGGATAGAACTGTTAAATTATATAGCGTCAACCGGAAGTAGATTTATTTAGCCTTTTTAATGGTTTTTTTTTCACTTTTTAAGCTTTTTATAATTATATAAGTATTTTTTTATTCTTATGTTAAGTAGCCCGTTTAATTAATTTTTTCATTTATATAGTTATAATTATATACTCCTTATTTTAATAAGTTTTAGTTCTTTAAGAAGGCTTTATTATCGGGATTATCTTTTTAATTATTCTATTTAATATACTTATTATTTATTTTATAAAGAGGTTAATTTACTCTTTATTATCCAGCCGTAAGAAATCCGTAAACCGGGCTACCGTTTCCCCCGTTTTTATATATACCTTAACTTCCTTAATTATTTTTTATAGTCTTTTTATTGGCGGTAATAAAGTTACGTCGATAGTTTAATTTAAGGTTATTTATATTAATATATAATTTAAATTGTATTTTAAGTCTTTATAAGGCTTATATATTATTAGCGTATTAATAACTTTTTCCGTGTTAAAAGCTAGGTTAATTATTATTTTAAATTTACGATTTTCTTATATAATGGTCCTTTATCATATTAAAAGTAATAAGTTAACCCGCATAATAATGATTAATAAATTTTTTAATTCAATATAACTTATTATACGTTCTTCCTCGTTCTATATATAATAGTATAGGTTAAAGTCCCTTAATAATATATATTCCTTTAATATAAATAAGATATCCCTAAATAACGGTATTATAAAGGGCTTTTTCCTATCAAGTAACGGTAAATTATATATATTATAAATATTAAGGTCTTTCTTTAAGTTTCTTTTTTTTTTTATAATACAGAGTATATATAGGTTTTTATTATCATAATTAACGTCTTAACTATTTACGTTAAACCATTTATTTATAAAGAAGTATATTCTGGTTATTTTATCCCCTTTAAAAACCAAGTAAAACCTTTCCCCCGGGTTAATAAATAAATATATATATAAATTATATAATAATTCCTATATTATTATAACGTTAACGTTATTTATTTCCTTAAATTTAAATATTAATAATATTATTTTAATTATTTCGTTACAGAAGTTATACTATATTACCCTTAAGAGTATTAATATATTATTTATTAACTTCTATACGGATTCCTTTTTTAACGCCCGTTTAAATTATAAGCTTTTTATTAAAACCAAGTATCTTTTAGTTTAATACTTTTCTGGCTATTACTATTAATTTAAGGCGGTTAACTCTTAAAACCGGTATTATAAAAAATTTCCTTTTTTTACTTTATTTATTACCGTTATTTACCCTTCTTTATCCGGTTAACTTAATTTACGCTTTAAAATTATTTTTAATTACCTTATTATTCTTAATTTATATGAATTATAACGTTAAACTTTAACCGTAATTTTTATTTTTTTTCGTTGGATTTCTTTAACTTTAATAATATACTTAAATTCTTAAATTCTTAAATTATCTTTATTATATACGGTATATTTTAAAGTATTCTTTATTTAGCTTTTTATTATTAAGCCCGTATACTTATAAGTATTATAATCTTTAACGTATATTATATATTTAGTTTTATTTAAATATTTTATAATAATATACCTAATAAGATATTTATTAGAGAATGGCGACGAATAACGGGACCCCAGAGGTCAGAAACGATACACGCGTGCATAACTTAAGTAATAATAAGGATAATACTTTAAATACGATAAGCGGAAGCGGAATAATAAAAATAAAAAAGGAGGAAAAGCAAGCGGCCTAGGTTAATAAGAACGGTAATAAGTCGTATAAATAACGTAATAAATACGAGATAAAAAGGCCTTAAATTAAATAAGGAACCTATAATTAATAAGATACGTATAAAGGGATGCGTATAACGCGTAAAAATATTATTATAAAGGGTAATAAATAAAAAACGGAGGGGATAAAGACGGTACGCGGGGACGGATAAAGGGTAAACGGAGGCATAAAAGGCCTTATTAAGTATATATAAATTAAGAAAGAACTAAATAAAGACAGGGAGATATTAAGTAAATAAGAATAAGCTATAAAAAGAGGTAATTATTAAATACGTAAAGAAGAAGTAAAAAAGGAGGAAGCGGTAAGGGTATTAAAAGGCCTCCTTATAATTATATAGAAGGATATTACGTTAAAGATTTAGCCGATACTATAAATCGGGCTATAGGGAGTAAAAGACTTTTACATAAAAGCGGGGAGAAATTTAAAGGAGTTAAAGAGGTTACGCGGAGCTTAAAAAGCGGTAATAAAAGCGCCGGTAAACGGAAACGAAAAAAGATAAAGAAAATACATATAAAGTAAAAGAGCGACGGGGGAGGTTTTAAGGAAAGGAGTAAGGATAAGTTAAATAGTAAAGGCCGTAAAAACGGCGCCGGCGTTAATAATAAAAAAGGTAAAAATAAAAAAGAAAACGGCGGTATTAAAAAAGGTAAAAATAATAATTATATAATTATTAGGTGAAGAAGAAAAAAGTATAATAATAAAAATAAACCCGCTATAATTAATAAAGGCGTTTAAGGTAATAAGAAAGTTATTAATAAAATAAATTATTATAATACATAAATTATAAAGTAAAAATATTTTCCTTAATATAACCTTATTAAAGGCGAAAAAAAGGTTAAAGAAATTAAAGAGATAAACCGGTAAAAAGGGGTATAAAACGGCAAAGATATTAAGGTAATCCTTTATTATCGTAATAAACGGGATATATTTAATAAGGTTTACGGGGGAAAAAGGGGAAGTTACCTTAAAGTGGATAAAGAAAGAGAATACGGTTTTTTACTTTAAGTTAAAGATTATTAATTATAGTTTCCCCGTTATAGTAAAAAGGTTAAACGTCTTTAATTATATAAAGAGATATTTTACGGTTATTTTAAGTATAACGTTAATAAAAATATATAACGATATCCTTAATAAAAGGGTAATAAAGGGTAAGTCTTTTAAGTTAATAAGACCTTAAGATTAAATAGCGGATATTTATTAATATTTTAAATATTAAAGGTATAAATATATTATTATAAAATACCTTAATAATATAAAATACGTAATATATATTAAAAAGTATAATACGTATAAATACGTTAGCTTAATAATAAAAAATTTAACGAAAAACGTACCGAAATACGCGGTATACGGTAATAATAGTTATTTAACGTAAAACTTACGGTATATAATAAGAGCGAAAAAGACTTAACGTAAAAAGACTAAGATAATAATTAAAATTTAACGTTATAACTTATATAAATTTGGACCGATAAAATAATTAAAAACGATCTTAAAACGCGAATAAAGCCTATTAAATAAGGAAGGGTAAAATACGGTAACCGATAATATAAAGAAAAGGAAGCTTATAATAATATTAACCTTTAAGGCCGGCCGCTTAACCAGGATTATTATTATAATAAAAAAATTAAAATAAATAACGCTTAACCTTAAAGAAAAACCGTTTATATAAATAAAAGTCAATAAAAAAAGCTTAATAAACGTTAATATTTAATATATTTACGCTTTTAAAAATAATATAATATAACGTACGCGGGGAAGTAATTAAAGCCGTAATATTAATATTTAAATTTAAAAAGGTAAAAGATATTAATATTATAACGATATAAAAGCCGTTATATAATCCGTATATTTATTTTTTAATTAACCCGGAAAATAATTTTTATTTAATTTTTAAGGGTAATAAGATAATATAGATATACTTTTTTATTAATAAAAGGCTAAATATAAATAGTTAAAACGTTATTTATTATAGAGGGAACCTATATATATTCTAGATCGTATAAAAAGGGGATATTAAGGGTACCTTAAATATTTATAATATATATAATCCGTTATTAACCAATAGGAAGGGACTTTTTACGATCCTATTACTTAAAAATATTATAATTGTACCCGGTAAGTACCTCTTAATAAGGGACTTTAATCTTTATTACGTTTAATAAAATAAGGACGGTTATATAATTAATTATATTAAATTTAAGGAGTTATTAATAATTATTATATAATTTAATTTTACGTTATTAACGTTAAAAAAAGCTATTATATAAGAAAGTTATAAATTTAAGATTATAATTAACTTAATATTCGGCTTAAAAAATATTATTAACTTAATTATAATATACGGACCTTAAAAAAACTTAAAATATAATTTAAATTACGTCTTAATATAAATAACTTTAAATTAATTTATTAATATAACTCCGTTTTTACCGTTTAAATAAACGTAAAAAACGGTTAAAGAAACTGAAATATTAATGAAAATAATAAAAATAATATCCCAGTTAACGGAGCGTTTTTAACTTAATAATAAAAAATAAATTAACCGTTTTATAAAGTAAGTAATAAAAACTTTAAATAAAATAATTAATATTATAATCTTAATAATAAAGCTATTTTAAAGAATTAAAATTTATTAAAATAAAGAATATATAAAAATAATTATAAAGATAAAAGCGCTTATAAAGTAAATTATTAAATATAAAAATTAAGAAACGCTTTAATAATTAAAGGAAGCTTAAAAAAAAAAGGAAAAAATTATCCGGAAGGTTAAATAAATATATTTCCGGGCTATAATATATAATTCAGCGGTTTCTTTTCGTAATATTTAAAAGCTAATAAAATATAGTAAAGAATAAAGTAAAAAACTTAAATTTATCCTTAAGTTTTTACCTTTAAAAAGATTAAATAATATAATAATAAATATTTTTGACGGTAAAATTAAGGCTTTTAAAAAAGCGTTCTTTCCTTTATTACCGGAAGTTAACCTAATAGATATTAATGGTACGGTATATTTTAAATTAATAATAATAAATAAAATAATAACTTAAAAAATAATAATTAAAACGATTAATAAGTTAAAGAAGGATAAAGCGCCCGGACTTAATAACATATTAAATAGGTTCCTATCTATAGTAACGTTATTATTTAAAAAAGTCTTTACTTATTTATTTTAAGTTTACTTTAATATAAAATATTATTTTTATAAATTTAAAAAGGTTAAAATAATTATCCTTAAGAAGCCGGTTAAGTTAGATTACTCAAAGGTAAAATCGTATAAATTTATAGTACTTTTCTATACGTTAAGGAAGGCTTTAAAAACGGTAATCACAAAGATCTTAAGTAACTATATAGAAAAGTATAAGCTATTCCTTAATTAATAAATAAAGGTAAAAAGAGGACGGTTAATAAAAACGGCTTTTAAAGGCTTAATTAATAATATATATATAATATAAGGTTATAAGAAAAAGTATATTATAAGTCTTCTTTTTTTAAATATTATAAAAACGTTTAATAAAGTAAACTATTAAAGGTTACTATATAATTTACGGAAAAAAGGGTTTTACCTTTCCTTATAAATTAAATAAAAAGTTTTTTAAGTAATTAAGCGACGTTAATTAACTTAAAATAAAAGATAAATATAATAAAGTTTACGATAATAGGGATTCCCCAAAGGTTACTTATTTCCTTAATTTTATTTTTATTTTTTAACGGCCCGCTTATTAAAAACTTAATAAAGTTAAAATAAAAAGTCTAAGTAAAAAGCTTTATTAACGATATTTACCTCTTAACTTATAATACGTCTACTTATATAAACTATTTAAAATTAAAATAAACTTATAAAGTTTACTTATAATAAATAAAAATATATAAGGCTTAATTTATTTTATATAAATATAAACTTATTTATATAATAAGGAGCTTAAAATTATACGATATAATAACTATAATAAACTTAAGTAATATAATAATAAAACCGGAAGTTAATATTAAAGTATTCGGCCTATAAGTTAATAAGAAATTAGATTAAAAGGATTATATAAAAAAGGTTTAAAAGAAAATAATTTTATAAAAGAAAAGTTTTATTTACCTTATAGCGTTAACGTAAGGAGTTACCTTATAAAAGGCTAGAACTATTTATTAAACGGTTATAAAGCCTGCGATAACGTATATAATAATTATTTAATACGTACCTGAAAATACGCTTAAATATAAAAAAAAGCCCGTCCGATAATTATAAAAGGTTTAAAACCGATATTTAAAAGTAATAAATAAAGCATATAAAGTAACTCCCGTCCTGGTACTGGAATTTAAGGTCTTTATATTATTAATAAAGCTAGCCTTAAATTAAATAATTACTTAAATAAAACTTAAAAAAGGTATAAACTTAATTACGTTAATAAAAAATAAACGTATTTACTAGAATTATAAAAGGCCTTAAATAAGAAAGCGTAAAAAGGTAATATTTATCCCTTTTACGGAAGTTAAATTAAAGTAAATTAAAAAAAAAGTTAATTTAATTTACGTTTAAGAAGTTAACGTAGGAATATATAAATTTTTACTTAAAGTAAAAGCGGCGGAAAAAAAGAAAACTATAAGGGCGAAGTTAACGGCGATTACTTTATAAATTATAAGGAAATAAATAAAGCGTTAATATAAATATAAAGAATTAATCCCTTAAGGATAATAATATTTAACGTTGGATAATAATAAGGTTATTAATAAGTATTTTTAACGTTATAAGATTATAAGGAAAAACGATAATACGTTAATAATTTAACTCCGGATAAATAAGAACGGCTTAATTTATTTCTTTTTTATCGTATATACCGGTAATTAAATTAACGTTAATTATAAGTATAAATAATAAAAATAAAATACTATATACGTATTAATTTCCTATTTACTATTTAAAGAGCTTAAACTGGGACTAATTAAAAAAGTAGAAATTAACGATTATTGTTAAATACTTATTAATAAAAAGGGTATTAAAGCGGTTATTAAATTTATAATAATTATAGGTTTATTATTATAGTTCGGCTTAATTAAGGAAATAAAAAAAGTAGTTAAAAATTTAATTAAGAAACCTTATCGTTAACCCGGGGGCAAAAAACAATAACGGGAAAATTATACTTAATAAAGGGTTAAAGGGACTATAAATACCGGGATAACATAGAAAATAATACTATATCGGTCGGCAGAATTATATAAATAAAATAATAATAATATACGTATTAATAAGGATATTTAATAGTATAATCGGAATTCTGAAATTTTAATATTAAATAAACCCGTAAAGTAACGGAAGAGTAATAGGTTTAAAGGTAACTTTTAAATAGATTCGGTCATAATATTATAGGTTTTCTTAAAAAAAATATATAAATAAATTCTTACTCTTTAAACGGCCGTGGATATTCTTAGCTTTTAAAACGTAAGTAAAAGCTGGGTGGATACCGGTTTTTATTCTTAACGTTATGGATATCGGGTTTTTTACGGTTACCAGTAAGGCCAAATAACCGAGTATTAAGGAACGCCGGAATTAGCTCAGCTAGATCCGTAGTATAAATCAATCAATCAATCAATCAATAATAATATACCTATATGCTTAATACTTAAAGTATTAATAAATATCTACCGTTTTATCTTATAGTCTAATTAGTTTTAAAGATTTACTTTTTATTACCCCTTTATTAAGGATATCGTTATATATTTTTATTAACGTTACGTTTAAGATAACCATAAAGTATTTCTTTACCCGGTTAAAGGTATTTAATCTTTTTATTACGGAAGGAAGCCTATAATTAATGATTTTCAATTTAAGGTAAAAAACCGTATTCTCCCTTTTTATACGTTTTAAGGTAGGTTTTTTTTCCTTTTTTATAAATTTTATTAAATATATTTTATTTATTACGATAATAAATAATTATCTTAATACCTTTATAATCTTAAACTCTTATTTATAAACTTATTCTTTTTATTTTTTTAGTTTTTCTTTTGCCTTTAAGAAAACCGTATTAAAGAGGATATCGTTATTTTATAGTTTATATATTATAATAATCTGCTTTATTAACGGCTCTTCCGTTATGTAAAACGCTTTTATTAATTATAAAGGGTTTATTTTTATAGTTACGTTTTTTTTATTAACGCTTAATAAGCGGATTATTACCGTTTTCGTTTTTTTTTTAATACCGTTATTTTTTCCTCTACTTTTACCTCCTTTCCCGCCGTAAAAGGTATTACTTTTATAATCCTTATTATCCAGCTTCCTTCCGGTTATAAGGCTTTATTTATTACTTTTTTACTTTATACTATATTCCCTTAACTCCCTTTACCGCCGTTTATTAATAGTTTTATCGCCGCCCCTAAAGCTTTACGTAACCGCTCTAATTCCTTTAACCTTTTCTTTACTTTTACGTAGAAGTCTTTTATTCTTTTTAACCCGATCTATAGTATTAACTACGTTTTTAACGTAATATTTTTTTACCCCGTTATAAAAAGGCTATTTAGCGTTTTTATTACTTTATCGCTACTTATATTTCCCCTCCGTATAAGGTAATTTATACTCCCCGCCTTATTCTTTTAAGTATTTATAAATTCGCCCTTTTTATTTATCGTTCCTTTATTCTATATACCTTTGGCTTTATTACTCCCCTAACCGGTACGGGATTAATCCCGCGGGATAGGTACGGGACCGGTATAGGACCGGTACGGGATAGGGAAAGGGTACCCTTATCCCGTACCGGTAATAAACGGTATGGGACGGTACGGGACCGGGAAATGCCAAGATACCGTTTTACTATTTATAGTATGTAAATAATAATATATATACCAAAATTAATATAAAAAAATATTAAAAATTCGATATTAAAAGTGAATATTTCTCCTAAATAGGCTTAGCGGCTCGCTTAATATTAAAAATAATATATTTTATACTTAAAATAAATAAATATTACCTTATTTAAAGATAATATTTTTGCCACCGGGATCTTGGCATTTCCCGGTCCCATACCGGCGGGATAGGGACGGTACGGGAACGGGAAATACCCTTATACCGTACCGGCCGGTATGGGAAGACCATAATCAAATCCCGTCCCATACCGTACCGGTTGGGGGAGTAGGCTTTATTAAACCCTTCTCTGCGTTATGCTTATACGCTATCCGTCTTTATTATTAACGCCGCCCTTTAAGTTTCCTTTATAACCTTTTTACTTATTATTTCCTTACGTATTTTATGCGTCTTTATAATCGTATTCTGCTGACCTTAATCCCCTTATTTACCCTGTTATTTATCTGACTTATTATTATTATATTATCTATATACGTTATCGCTATTTATATTAATATAGGCCGTTTACCTACTTATTACCTCTTTTTTAACCACTATATTACCTCTGTTTATCGCGGTTAATAAATTCGCATTACTGTTATTTAAGTTATGCGTATACGCATCGTTTTAAACCCCGGGGGTCCCTTTGTTCGTCGCCATTTCCTCCGGTTATTTATTTATTAATCTTTATAAGATAATATAATTAATTAAGAAATTAAAAATAAAATTAAATACTATTATAATAAATTCACTATTAATAATAGGCTTATGTAAGTATTGTAATCAAGGTAATATCGACTAGGTTATTTATGAAGTCGATAATTAAAGTATTAATGACCTATATTACGGGTAGGGCTATTAAAGGCGTATTTATTATACGGCTTAATTAAGGGACTTTTAACGATAGGCCTACATCAGCAAATCTGCGACCTGCTCAGAGCGAGTAACCAAAAAAAAAAGGAATTTATTCACTCAGACCGCTCGTAAGTTACTTATAAGAATCCCGGAAACTTACGAGCGCTCCGAGCAGTCCCGAGTGGGTAAAAAAAGTTTAAAATAAAAACGTTTAAAACGGTAAAATAACGGTTTTTATTTTTTATAAATCTTTTAATTTAAGCTTTCTTGGCAACGGGTATTACTGTTACCCCCTTTATAAGCCGTAATATTCAACGTTTTTTAAAATTAATTATAAATTCAGTTTTTTTAGCTAAAAATTACTTTAATAGCTAATAATTTATCCTTAAAGGGGGGGTATTAAAGGGGGTAATTTAATTTAAAAAACGTTAAGTTAAAAAAAAAAGTAAAACTTATAAGAATCCAAGAAACTTACGAATAAGCCAAATACTTATAAGCGCTCGGAAGT
The DNA here is from genome assembly GCA_019925105.1 of Niebla homalea. Taxonomy (NCBI): domain Eukaryota; kingdom Fungi; phylum Ascomycota; class Lecanoromycetes; order Lecanorales; family Ramalinaceae; genus Niebla; species Niebla homalea. The sequence continues at coordinate 126,395 of JAHGAU010000033.1, forward strand.
TAAGTAAAGGGGGACATAAGTTCAACCTGCTTAATTTATTCATTTATACTCGGAGTGCTTATATGCTGGTTCACAAATTTGCAGATATATTTACGGTATCGTCTTAATAGTTCTTCTTTTAATTATACTTATTCGGGCGACTTAACTAATTATACCTATTAAGGTAACTTAATTAATTACTATTAATATTAATATTATTTAAGGTTAATTATTCCAGCCTATAGGAGTTTTTACTATAGCTGATAATATCTTATAAGCTCGTGATTTTTAAGGTATTGTCATGGTTCCAGCAGGCCTTGCTCCCAGGCTCGGTTTACTTACCCTATAAGGACTAGCTCCTTGGTACCTACACTCATATGATAGGTATACCCTGTATTATAGATATTATTATAGCTATTATTCCGTTTATAACTAGACCTTATATATTAGTTCCTTAACATAATAATAGCTATCCTTATATATAAAAAGTTAATTATGAGCCTCTTAATACTCGTACTTTATCAAAATAATACTGTTAATTAAAGTAATACAACGTATACTTCAGTTAATAAATTAGTTAGTTAATTAATAAGCCGTATAGTAAGTACGTATTACGAGCCTATCAGACGTTAGCAGTTATAGGAACCAAGAGTAAAGACCCTTATAGGCCGGAATAATTAAAATTAAGTAACGGTTAATACTAATAGTAATTAAGTTAGGACTTAGAATAAGGATAAAAATAAAAATAAAGATAATTAAGGGGCCTGAATAAATTTTCTTAAGGAAGAACGTTTAAAATAACACCGTAAATAGGCCTATCGTTAAAATCCCTTTAAGTTATATAACGAATACGTACTTAATTACCCTACCCGTAATATAGGGTATTAATATTTTAATTTTTCGACTTTATAAATAAGCTTATTAATAAGTCAATAAATCAATACTTAAGTAAACTATTAATCAATTAATAAGCCTATTATAATAACGTTTAATTTCTTAGTTAACGGATAGATTAATTTCGTTATCTTTATAAAATTTATAATAAATATATTATCAATACGTTATAAGCTTATAAAACGTTAATAATTGCGGGGCCCTTAATAGGGTAGTTTATAGGCCGGAATAATTAATAACTAGATAGACGGTTAATATTAATAATAATATTAATAAGGGTAATACCGGAAATAGAATAAAAGCAGGGAAAGATTTATATTTATAAGTGCAACGACGGTATTAAGGGTGAGAGCCTTATCTACGGTATTACGGGTGAGAGCCACTATCATAACTTCGGCTTACCTATTGGTTACCTCGTTAATCGCTTTAGTTATAACGGCGTTATTAGTAATAGCCCTATATTAAACTCCTTTTTATTAAGAAGTATACGATTCAGCTTTACCCCGGAGATTACGCCAATCGACTTAACTTAGGTTGATTTTTTTACCCCTATAGAGTCGATTTTTTCACCTTTTTCAGTTAATTTTTCAGGAGCTTTTTTTAACACCCGGGTTACTCGGCCTTCACCACTTAACCATTACGCTTACTAAAGGTAATATTAATATACTCGGTGGTTTTTTAAGGCTATACTTAGGTCCGATAAGGGTGGTTTAATTTAGGTGGCAAGAGCTCACCGTCGTAAAGGGGGGGATCGTATTATAATTCTAACAGGCTTTATTCCCAGGCTCGGCTTACTTACCCTATAAGGACTAGCTCCTTGGCACCCACACTTATATAATAGGTGCACCCTGTACCATAGACACCACCATAACTATTATTCCGTTTATAGCTAGACCTCATATATTAGTTCCCTAATAGGTATATATTTTACTTAACGCAGAACGGATTAAATAACGTACGTCCTAGTTAACGTAATACCGACTGATTAAGTATACGTTCCATTTAATATAGTACTATAATTAAAAGTATTAGTTTAATAAGTATGAATATTAAGAGGCTTATAACCAACCTCTTAGATAGAAGGATAGTTATTATTATTATATTAATGAATTAATCTATAAGGTCGAACTATAAACGGAATAATAGCTATAAGGGTATCTATGGTATAGGTGGCTGTACTTATATGATAAGTGCGGGTGCCAAGGAGCTAGTGCTTATAGTGCAAGTAGACCGAGCCTGGGCAAGGCCTGCTGGAACCATAACATTTATAATTATTTAATGAAGATCCGGACTTTTAAAAGAAGCAGAATAAGGCTTAAATGAAGGGCGAGACCTTTAAGAAATGCTTAATAAATAAATTAAAGTTAATTAATACTCGATAAGGTCCTATAATTATTAAAGGCCGTATTATTAATAGTCAGGTTTATAAGAAATAAATTATACGCTAAAAATATTAAACTTAAGAACTTATTACCGTTCGAGAGCTATTATTAATTAGACAGTTAATCAAGAAGAAGAGAAGTATTTAAAGATTAAATCCCAGATCCAAAAAAGTAAAAGCCGATATATTAATAAAGAAGAGGAGGATGAAAATAATAAGGATAAGCATTGAAGGATGAAAGTAATAAAACTATAATTAATACCGATAAAGAGCTTAATATATTAAAGGAGAATGTTTACCGTTAATAACAACTTTGAACCTACTTTTATTACATAAGATATAACCTTAAAGCTTTTACTTTAAAGGGTTAATTAAAAATTATAATTAATAATAAATACGGTCATAATGAGATTATTAAATGAGGCTTTAAGCTAGAGCAATTGTATATTAAGGTTAAATAAGTAATAAAGTAAAAAAGCTTTCTATTAAGGTATCCGTTAAATCCGATTACGTAGAAGCCGTCTTTAAGTATACTTCTTTTAAATCGCTTTATAGTAAAAGCTAATTTAAATAGGTTAATTTAATCTTGGGTTAAAAACAGAAACGGTATTTCACTTTTTTTTTTGAATATATATTTATATCAAGAATTTAGTTAGGCTATTTCGGTGTTTTATAACTATCCTTATTCCTGGGTTTACCGGGTAGTATAAAATTTAACCCCAGGGAAAATCAATATATACCCTGATTTTACCGGCAGCTTAATAAGTATATTTTATATATCCTTTTACCGATGAATTACCTTCATTATTATAACCGGTTTTATATTTATTAAGCTTTAATCTGAGTTTAAACGTTTTCTTATAGCTATTGATTATTCTTATTAATCTTTAAATTACCGACATTTTATAGAAAAATTAAATTCTTAGAATATACCCATTATTATAAAGAATGCCCCGTATATTAATAGGGTCGATTGCAATTAAAAAGCAACTTTATAAGAATATCCAGAATTATTATTAATTATAATATAGTCTTAAAGGGTTATATTAATTTAATACAGGTATAATAATAATATTACGGGCCCATGAAAGATTATTAACCTATTATATAAACGATATTAAGATACTTTTATAATACGTATGTATCTTATTACCTAACCGTATATCCCAGACTAGCTTGGTATATCCTATAGGCATTATTTTATCTTCTTTTATAAATGGATTTTAATAGGTTTAATTTATACCACCCCATTACACTTATACGTCCATACGTATAACAGGTATAAACAAGTTTACACTAACACTTACCTATGCCATACTTGCGTCAGGGTTTTGAAAGAAGTGTATGAAGTTGGGGAGCAAACCATATCTAATTTATAGATTACGTATTCACTCCAGTTGTAATTGAGGGACAGGAAACTTCCTCACTACCTTGGCGCCTGCAGCCATCTCGGCAGATCATCCTCACTCGCCGCCCCTGTTCCTCGAACCCCGTCACACGCATTGACCCCAATATCATGGTCTCCCCCCATGTCATCTGCTCCTTTTCCCTCATCACCAGTCTTCTCCTCCTGCCTCTCCAGCTTCCGGATCAGCTTCGCTCGCACGCCTCCCACCAGCGTGAAAGGTGCCACATCCTTGGTGACGACCGCGCCCGCCGCAACAATCGCCCCTTCTCCCACCGTGACGCCGCCGAGGACAGTCACACCCACACCGAGCCAGGTGTCCTCACCGATTGCCACAGGTCGCGCGGTCCCATCCGGTCGACGGCGGTCCAGGTGGTTCAGGCTATGATTGACGGTTGCGATGTAGCACCTCCCGTCAATCATCGCATGGTTGCCTATCGTCACGAGGGCGACGTCTGCGATGGTGCAGCTGTGCACAAAAGTCAGTTATATCTACTCGGTATACATCGCGTGGCACGGCAGCAGTATCCCCCAATGAGGCTCTTTCTTTACTCCCTTGTTGGCATTCCTCTAATCGGAGTAAAACACTGAGGATGAACAAGGACGCGAAGATGAGGCGCTAGAGGGTATGTTATCAAACAAACGAGTGTCCGGTGTTGTATTTAGGGCAGCAGACAGAGACAAGACTGATCAACCCCGCCAACGGTAATTCTTTATCTGGATCGAAAGATGGGGTGGGGTTTTTCCCCTGCCCCGTCTATTGGTACATACCCATCAGTAAGCCAGACACGGATACATCACGTCAAACGGCGGCCGGACGTAGGAGTGCTTCCCGATATGGCCCACGATATCTGTGATAAGATCGCACGACTTTGCGATTAGAGTGCCCATGGTTGCGTCCTCTGGTATGTCCCGGTTATTGTATTCCTTGCACAGGCGAATTGTGCGGAGCAGATGCGCTTCGAGAATGGGGACACACATGACGCGGGTTCTGAGAAGGCAAGAACGAATAAGCATGGCAGATCTAACGTTGGCGGGGACGCGGCCCGGCGTAAGAGTCGAGCAAGGGACCTGGGTTTGCGACAGAGGGAAGGGGAGAACGTGAGACCCTTTGGGCAAATGGGTTGGAGACTTGAGTCATGCTGGTATTGGGTGTTGAGCGGGTAACTTAGGCCGGCTGTTCAAAGGTCTTTTTGAGGCATGGAGGAGGTAATAAAAGGTGAGGAAAGAGAGCAGGTACATACCGTATGCCAGATATCAACTTCTCATATTCATCACACCATGGCACGTGTTTGTGAGTCTTTGCTCTCTCGATATACGCCCAGTTCTTCTCGTTTGGGCTTGTTTCTTTCTCCATTTCCGAACGCTTGGTTGGATGGTGTTAAAATTGATAGCTTACTTCCTCAATCTAATAAGATGCCAACATGGACACTCGGGAACGGCTGGGTTGCTACCTTTATTGATGTTCTCCTCTGTCTTCTCCTCGACACCCCAACTCTCTGAGCCGACACTTTCTGAGCCGACAAGGTGTGATGAAGATCGGGCTGATAGGCGGGGATCTCTACGGGAAACATTCCATGACGTGAGAGGGAAGTGCTTGAATGCATATCATACGTCACGTCGCATTGCAGTGGTATCTATGGAAGCATGTTGCTATGCCCGAGGCTATCCGGACAAGACATTCCAGATCGATGGTATACTTCGCAAGAATACGAAGAGAGATATGGTAAAGGGGTGTGCAATTACGTATGAGCATTGACTGATAATCCATCCTTGCGAAATGGAAATCGTGGGGCAATATTAGGCTTTCCAGAGATGAATGTTGGTCAGTAATCTTACTATTCTGCATTAGCTATTCGTCATAGATTGTTAATCCAAGCGAGCCTGGGACCCAGGGCCAGAAAGGACAGGAAGTTCTGAATCCTGAATCAATCTTCAAAGCGACTTGTACGAGCAGAAGAAAAAGAGGTGTGATCCAGTCATGTAGATGCCATCCTTCCAATCCCATCTCCCAGTCTCTACCCAGAGTCCCCAATGTTCTCCATCACCTTCTCCTCCGTAGGTGCCACCGCAGTATTTACCAATTTAGACTTGCCTGCAATCTTCTGAGCCAGAGCCTCGATAGAAGGACTATTCATCAACTCCATCAGTGAAATAGCCGCCTCCAGGTCTACCGTGATCCAGTTGCGCAGCTCGACAGCGACAAGCGAGTCCAACCCGTAAGCCACAATAGGTTTACCGACACTGACATCCTCTTTCCCAATCATGAGTAAGCTGCACAGCTTGCCAACCAGCGCTCTGGACACCACCCCCACAGCTTCATCGAGCCCACTAACACTCTTCAGCAGCGAGCGTAGCGCTTGCCCCGTAAGCCGCTCTTCATCCCCCGCAGCCTCCTTGCCGGAAGCGCCACCATGACGGGCAGCCACCAGGTGCGCAAACTTGGGATCCGAGCTGAAAAACGGCAGGGGCTTATCGGGTAGGAGTTTCAGGCCTGTATAAGTCTGCTGCGGCAGGCCATCCCCCTCATACGCACCCGTGATCGCTCCCTTCACCAACGCCAGCAGTTCGGGCTCGGACAGGCGATCGGGCGCCACGGCATTGATTTCGGCATGGCGCTCCAAGTTTTCAGCTACGTAGCCGACGTCCGCGACGATGCCGATATCGATGGCTGTGGCCCGAATGGGCGGGCTGTGGTGGTGCCGCAGGTAGGAGGCGAAAGACTCGAGGAAGGTGTTGCTTGCTGCATAGGCGGTCTGCCCGCGTGGCCCCATGATACCTGAGCAGGAGGCAAGCATGATGAAGAAGTCCAGCGGGCTGTTGAGCGAGTGGAGACTGCGGTGGAGGTTGCGCGCACCTTGGACGCGTGGTTGGATGTTCAATTCCCAGTCGGTGAAAGTGATCTTCTCAAAGAGGGCATCATGAAGCGCCATTGCACCGTGAATGACGCCTTTGATTGGTGGCATTGTTGCATGGCATTCGGTGAGAGTCTCCTGTACCTCTTTTGCATTTGCAACATCGCATTTCCGGACAACGACATTGATGCCCTGTTGCTGCTGTTCTTTGACCAGCTGTGCTACGCCTTTCTGGCTCACACCGCTGCGTGAAAGGAGGATAATATGCTTGGCTCCTTCGCGACCCAGCCACCTGGTGATGGACCGCCCAAGGCCGCCCGTTCCGCCAGTGATGACATACGACGCAGCAGGGTCTTGGATGGCCTTTGGTGATTTAGCGGGTAGGCCCTGACGTTCACTGCTTAGCATAGCCACTACAAAAAATGGCGATAGAGTGAATATACCTGAACCATACATTCTGCAGCGGTGTCAATGACAAGTTTACCGGTGTGTTTGCCAGCTTGCATCTGACGCATAGCCTGCTGGAGATCTGACATTGGGAAAATGGTGATGGGTGAAATCGGACGGATGATACCGTCGTTGTACATGTTGACCACATCAGTGAGCACGCGATTGCAGAGCGCAGGCCTTGTCTCCGCTAGTATTTGTAGATCAAGAGAGCAGAAAGTCACCGAGTCAAGAAATTTATCCATGGCAAGACTCGAGTTCTGCACCAAATCCCGCTTGCCAATTTCAATGAACCGGCCGAGTGGCGCAAGGCATTGCCAGGATTCATGAAGTATGTCTCCAGCAGTAGAATTGAGTACGACATCAACGCCGCGCTGATCCGTCAAGACCATAAGCTCCTCTTGGAAGGATGTATCGCGGCTGGAAAAAATATGGGTGTCTGGTATGTTGTATGTCTGCATGACGAAATTCTTCTTCTCCACTGATCCAACGGTGACGTATATCACGGCCTTGATATGCTGAGCCAGCATGATAGCGGCTTGTCCCACACCGCCGGCAGCAGCATGTATGAGAATTGACTCTCCTTTAGAGAGTCTTGCCCGATCTGAAAGTGCGAAGTGTGCGGTGCCAAAAACGACAGGCATTGATGCAGCCTGAGGGAAGTCCAAGTTATCCGGTATGACTGCTATTTCATGCCGCCTAGTCCGCACTGTATTCGCATAGGCGCCATTGGCAAACGCACAGACCCGGGCACCAGGCTCGATATCAGTCACGTCGGCCCCGACAGCAACGACAATTCCGCTGCATTCAAGGCCAATGGGATGAGAGAACGGTATCTGGCCTAGTGCAATCATAATATCTTTAAAGTTCAAACCTGTGGCTTGGACCGAGATTTCAACCTGATTGCTTTGCAAAGAGCTCGCCACAGCGTCTTTATCTTGAAAGTGAATGCTGTCCAGTAAGCCTAGTTGACCTAGGGCGAGCTCCAGCGGACGTCCTGGCTGTTTGAAGGGCTGGATCTCTGGGATCTGCGGATATGTCTCGCGGACGACATGCTCGTCTTTAATGGCGTCCACCTTCAATCGACCCACATGTAAGATTCCGTGCGACTCCAGGAATTCCATGTCGGCGACGAATGCGTTGATGTCGGCGCGAAAGGCGTGCCTAAACACCCGAGTGATGACTCCGCCAATCTGACCGTCCGGCAATTTGTTCTCTCCGTCGAGGTCTAGCGTCACGAGACGGAGACCAGCATTCTCGCCTCGGAAAGAGCGAGCGAAGCCTGTAACCATGTTCGCTTCAGGATGCTCAGATCTAGCGCCACGTGTCACCCAGAGGAGCCCGCGCGCTTCGCAAAACATTTTCTGAATGTGACCTAAGCCGGCTTCGTCGAGTTCGGCTAGGATAGGGTCTTCCATCGCAAGCACGATCCCACAATTGTCGATGAGGGCGGCCTCGTAAAGTCTTTTCGTGGGAGGAAGCTGAGAGCCTGTGAGTTCTTCCAAGGCTGAACCCAGGCTCTCATCTAGAGCCGTATGTGCCTCGTTGCAAATTATTAATGTAGGTGTCGGATAACCAGGAGACTTGTCATCAGCTGCAGACGTAATCATAACGCTCGACAGGGGGTCCCCTTCTCCACGAACCTGGGCACTGCCATCAAGACCAGAGAATCCTGTCCTGCGGAAGATTGCGTCCCACGCAGACTCTGGCAGAAATGGGCCATCTCTTCTTTCTGATTCTTCTCCCAGCCACCACCCTGCGCGGATTGCAAGAAACGAGTCAGCTCCTACACATGTGCCAGTTAAGGCAACTCTCACCTGGCAAAGTGCCAAACACCAACAGGTTCGATAGCAACTGGCTCGTTATTTCGGCAACCACAGCCTTACCGCCAGGCCTAAGCAACTTTCGCGCATTTCGCATCGTGGTGTCCATGTGAGCCGTAGCGTGAAGTACATTGGCCGCGATGATCAAATCATAATTCTCAAGCTCGAACCCTTGAGCAACAGGGTCTTGCTCAATGTCTAGCTTACGGTAACTCACCTTGTCACTCCACAAAGCTTGCTGTTTTTTCGCACGATCAAAGAATGCGATGGATATATCTGTGAAATCGTAATGTGAAAAATCCTGTCCGAGAGCCAGTAGGATTGATGTCGTGGTCGCACCCGTCCCGGCACCAATCTCCAGGATTCGCATGTTCGGTTTTTGGTGAGCGAGCGTGGCCACCATATGGGCACAAGAAGCGTTTATCACCTTCATACCTTCATGATCCCGGTAAAAATTGCTGAGTCCATGGTCTTGTACCATCATCGAAAGCGGGTCGGTTTCCCCGGTCATTATGGAGACCAGATTCTCGCCTATATTTTGAACCATTCGAGCAGTCTCGTTAGAGACGAACCCATCAAGAAATCCTGCCTTGTCATTATCAGTACAATCTAACCAATCCGGGGTCTGGAATGCCAAAGTGCCATGCTGGCCCTGCTCGAGTAGTTGTCTCAATACTCGGTGATACTCTCCCAAATGCGATTTAGGAATGACCATGTTGCTTTGCGTTAGAGTCCGAAAAGCTGATCGGATGTAGTGAAACGCGGCTTTCTCGAGGTCCTCTATTTGGTTCAAGACGGGCTGTGTACTGGATCGCTGAGTGAAAATGCTAGTGTACTCTTCGCGGCTTATAATATCAAGACAAGGCTGCCATTGCAAGCGGTAGCAGAGCCCTCGATCGTAAGACGCTGTAGTTGTGGAGTCCTGACCAGGCACCAGGGAACCAACAAAGCCTTGAATTTGCATGAGGGGTTTTGTTTCATCCCTGGCACTGGTGAGAAACAACCCTGCATGAACGTCCGAATTAAGATCGCAAAAGGGTCGATGCCTTGTCGCAAACACACGGAAATCTGCACCAGGCTTGCAGAACAAGTCATTGTCGATGGTAATCTGATTGAAGAAGGTTGGTACATGTAGATCAGAGCCTGACATGTCTCCACCAACGTTGGCAATCTCGATGACCTGGAGGCAAGCGTCAAACGTTGTAGGATGTATCAACAAAGGTGACTCAAACCCATGTGGCATGGTTTTTGAGCTGTCTTGAACTATGATGGTTCCAACGGCATGGTCTTTGGAAGCTTGTCCATCCTGGAAGTTTTGGAAGGTTGGTCCAAAATTAAGACCTGCCCGGGAGAATCGAGCGTACACATCTTCGCGACTGACAACTTTGTTGCAGATGGAATGGAAGTCGGCGACTGCCCCATGGTGTTGATCTTGCTGTCCAGTGAGGTATCTCTCACCATTCACGGGATTCACTCCACTTTCATTCCGGTCGATAGAAGCTAGACCCCGACAGTGTTCTGTCCAGCCGCTCTCCTGCGTCCAGGAAGAGACCGCAAACTCCATCCAGTGGTCGCGACTCTCTTCTTGCGGCCGCATAGTGAAGGAAACCTCAGTAGCATGTTCTTCCGAGAGCATCATCGGACGAGCGATCTTGACCTTGCGCAACCTGTATTGCGAAATGGAGGTACTCGTGACATTTCGCATGTGATTGTATTGCGAAGTGGCTTCGAGGGCCATCGAGAGATAGCCAGTAGCAGGAAAGATCACACTACCCTGGACCGTATGGTCGTTCAACCAGGGAACGTCAGCCAGACGGATCAAGTTGCGCCATCGCGGTTCACTTTCACTCATGTCGTCTACAAGGCTGCCTAACAAGTCATTGCGCGGGAATCGTTTCAGGCGATGGTTCAAGCTAAGACGAGACTCATGCCAATATTTTCTGGCATGATTCCATGGGTACGACGGCAGGTCGTGGAGAGGCTCGAGAGGAGGAACTCCCTCCGTAAAATTGTTGATTGCCGGAAGACTGAGTGTACAGCCGAGACCATGTAATGCAGAGGCCAAAGAAAGAGTTGTCAAGCCTGCGTCACGGTGGCGGACCAAGCTTGGGAGGTATCGAATGTCAGAAGCCCAGCTGGGATTATCCTTTAGAATATCCTGAATGGGAGACTTGAGGGTCGAATGGGGACCAATCTCTACCAGTACGTCTGGGCCTTTCGCCTGAGCATACATGCTCTGAATCCCATCCACGAATTGAACAGGACGCGTCATATTTTGGACCCAATACGTTGCGGTGAGATCTGCCGTATCGATCTGGCGACCTGTAACAGACGAGAAAAATTGCACGCCTGGACTTCTCCTCGGTTCGATAGACTTGATTGCAGTGAGGTAGTCTTCAGCGATATCGTGCATGTGCGGTGAATGATATGCTACATCGACCTGTAGTCGGCGATTAAGCAGCTTTTCGTCTTCAGCGGTGCTCCGAATCTCTGCAATTGCTTGTGAATCTCCAGAAACGGTCACGAGGGAAGGACCATTGTTACATGCGAGGACGATGTGAGAAGAACCGAATCTTTTGATCATCGGTCGGACCTTGGCGGGAGTCGCACCGATGGCTAACATACTCCCCGGCCGCTCTGGTCGTCTCTCTTTTAATGTTGCAGCAAGTGCACCGCGATGATAAGAGACCTGCATACACTGATCCAGGGTCAAGGCCCCAGCGGCATAGGCTGCACTGATCTCGCCACTGGAATGACCCACAACCGCTGACGGTCTGATATTCCAAGATGCGAGCAAGCTAACCAGAGCAATCTGGATCGCTGTGGTGGCAGGCTGACTAATGTACGCTCGATCTATCAACGTCGATTTCGCATCCTTGGCCAACTCATCTGATGGAGGTTAGTCTACCAAATGATTTCCATAGTGATTGCTCAATCATACCCAGAAGTGACCACTCTGCTCCGATGGCTCGTAAGACTTGGTCGGCTTCGTGTAGAGCATCTCTAAATATGGGATACTGAAGCAGCGCTCTACCCATAGCAAACCACTGGGACCCTTGACCGGTGAACACAAATGCAACGTCTGTTTTGTCTGATGCCTTGGTAGGTTCGGCATCAGATGAAAGCAGAGTTTCGCAGAGCTCGGTGCCTGTCGTCGCCGAAACGGCGGCTCTCCACTCAAGCAACGACCGTCGCTGGCCAAGGGTATATGACAGTCGTTCCAGAAATGATTCATCGGCAAGATCTTCGCGCTCGTCAAGATATGTCGCTAACCTCGGCAATTAGCATCCAAGAGCAATGTCCTCAGTCCAATTTTCGAGCACTGACCTATTCCATGCATCTGTGTTTTCAGACTGCTTTTGTCATTAGCGCTAAAGATGAAGAGTCGCCTTTGTGATTCATTCGCATGAGCTGTTAGAGTCCCGTTGGCTTGTAGACCGTCGACTTCGCGAAGATCAGAGTCTTGGCTAGTCATATTGGCCTCGTAGCTAGGCTTCGCCAGACCGTTGAGGTGTTCTGTTTTATTCTCATACCCTTCCAGAATCACATGTACATTGGTTCCTGTGTTGAGGTTAGTGCGGCATTGCAATCCACACACGGAATACGATACCTCCGAAACCAAAGTTGTTTATGGATGCTCGCCGTGGGTACGATCTTCGCCAAGGCGTCAGAGACGTACAAACCTGCGCTTGATCATTCATACTGTCCTCTTAAGCAGGGATGTCTTTACGCACCTTCAGCCTCCAAGCTTCCAGAGGAATATCCTTGTTTGGCTTTTCGAAGTTGATGTTTGGGGGGATGATTCGGTGCTCCAACGCGAAAATACTCTTGACCACCGCTGCAAGTCCGCTAGCAGCCTCAAGATGTCCGATATTTGTCTTTACTGAGCCAACAATAACAGGGTCATCGGCTGTTCGGTTCGCACAAAAGACACTTGATATGGCTTCCGCTTCGATAGGGTCTCCAGCAGCAGTACCAGTGCCGTGGGCCTCAACATAGTCTGTGTCAAACGGATCTAGGCCCGCCTTATCATACACCGATCTCATCAATCGAACTTGCGCGTCTTTGCTTGGAAAGGTGATACCATTGGTTCTGCCATCCTGGTTGGTACCGGTATTCCGGACCACAGCTCTGATATGGTCACCATCGCGGATCGCGTCCTGAAGGGGTTTTAGAAGAACGCTCGCAACGCCCTCCCCACGACCATAACCGGTGCCTCTGGAGTCATAGGTATAAGATCTCCCATCCTCTCCGAAGAGTCTTGGGTTGTCAGCCTATTCACTCTCCAATGGCAAATGGGAAGACTTTGTACCTCAGCATGCTCATTCCTACCATCGTATCTGGGCTGAGCATGATATGGGAGCCACACACGATTGCCTGCTTGTTTTCACCACTTCGTAGGCTATTGCAAGCGATGTGGAGTGCGACTAAACTAGAAGAACACGCGGTATCCATTGTGATACTTGTTCCTTTGAGATTGAATACATAGCTGATTCGATTCGAAAGCATGTTCGCAGAGATGCCTGTGGCTTGATAGATCGGAACGTCGTCGACATCTTTCTGGAGGATGCTGGTGTAATCGATCGAGGAAGCCCCCACGTACACCCCAGTCTGTGTCCCGCTGACTTGTTCGAGGCCAATGCCGGCTAGAGATCCTCATCAGCATAGGTTACGGGAGCTCAGGGCTGTTATACCGTTCTCAAGAGCTTCATATGTGGTCTCCAACAAGAGCCGTTGCTGAGGATCTATAGCCTACCCCTAGGTCAGCGTTTCCTTCCCGTGCGCGCGTTGAATAATACCTTGGCCTCGTTGGGACTTATCCCAAAAAACGGGGCGTCGAAGAGTCCAACATCCTGCTTGAGAAAATGGGCTCCCTTCGAGTTGAACTGTATAGGCATTCAGTTCTGCTTCTGAAAACCAATCGATGCACCCACACAGCCAGTTTTGGAAGGATTGGGATGGAAGTATGCCGATGCAGTGAACCTATCGGCTGGCATCTCCGACCATGCAGACCCCCCTGAACAACACATGTCCCACAGGTTCCTTGCACTGGTGGCTTCACCTGGAAACCGTCCAGCTAGCCCAATTATCGCTATAGGCATCATGCTGCAGCCGGGGTATTCCATAACGTCTTCGATGTGAAAGGCACTCGGTATAGCGTTGACCGACAGTTCACCAGGTGGCAGGGTTGTCGAGACCGATCCAGTATTAATATGATATGCCTGCCAGTCACTAGCAAGTACGAGACAGGCTTGATAAAAAGTCCACGATCCGAAGTCAAGAAGTCATTGCCTCCCTTTGGTCCGAATTAGACGGTTTCTAAGGGGGGTGGGTGAATGATCTCCATGTCCGCAAGCCATGATATATGATCCGGGGCCAGCTTGGCCTTCGCGTCTGATGATCCCACTTTAAGATGAGTCGTGACCCCAGCTGAACATTACGGAATGTGTCATACACAAGTCATGAAGATCCACCCTTGCGAATGGTAAGCGGATTCTCTATACAAGATTAGTGCTGCAAGACAGGAAGTATATACGTTGACATGCGGTCTTAGATTGTGATTGGTGTACTTTTTTTTTTGCGCCATGGAAGGAATAAGCGAATAAAACGAAAAGAGAATGCGCTAAATTCCTGACCGACCGGTTCCGGACATGATGTTTGGATCGAGAACACGGCCTTACAAGCTAGGGGGAACAAAGGTGGCCAAAGTTACAATGTTTCCTATCTGAAAGTTTCCATTCGAGCCACTCACTATGCCATAAGTGAGTCTTGAGATGGGCGTAGAACTCTGCGTATGGCTTCTGCCATGACTGCGGTGGTCTCCAGATCCCAGGGTATTGTATGACCACCTTTGTGGTAGATGAGAGAGGCTGAGGACTCTTCGCAGAGATCGTACATCATTCTGCTTGCCTGGCGTCCAGGATCCTCCCCACCGAGAATATGGGCTGTTGGGATAAGAATGCGGTCTGTCGTCTCGTTTGGCAGTACGACATCGTTCTTATCCCATCGGAAGGGAGGCACGCCACAGATAAAGATGGCAAATTGAAATGGCCACCCCTTCCCTTGGGACTTCTGACGCAGCATCAGGGCAGCGGCAAGGGAGGCTCCTTCAGAGAAACCCAGGATACCATCATACGGAACCTGGCGGTGCTGGGCCAGATGCTTCTCCAGGAAGTCACAGGCTGTTGAAGAGTTGACACTCGCCATTCCCGTCTCTCGCAGAGCGCGGCCAAAGGCTTGGGACGATAGAGCCTGTTCGGCAAGCGATGCGGAAAGTCCTGCAACTTGGTTGATGTGAGGTGCGTCCTTGGCAAAGAAGCGGTAGAAAGGCCCTTCGTATTGTTGGCCCAGTCCAAGGGCAGGTGGCGCTTGGACGGGGCCGTTCAAGAAATGGAAGTGAATTTCGGTGGTCTTGGTCAGCTCGTAGATAACTGGAGCTGAGAAAGAGGTCGCACGTTAGCAGGGAGCAGATGGGGCTCTGATCGAGTCGTTCATACCAAGTTGAGTCTGGAGGATCTGTTCGAGATGTCAGTTGGCGCTGTCAGGTCGATGGGGAGACCCACATCGCCACTTGCCCCGCCACCATGGAGGCAAAGTATCTCGATCATGGCTCTTCACAGTGAGACTTGTTCGCTTCTGCAAAAGAGCTTGAGATGCGAATGAGATAGGCAGCACTGATGGCGAGCCCGCAGGCTCTGTGGTTGTATCAATACCGTTTCGAAACGCGCAACGAGAAAGAGGTCACTTTCAAGTGGTGGGGGCGAGGAGAGGTGCAATGTATTATTGTGCATGGACGACTTTTGGATCCAGATAGACTTGCATGTCGGAGATCTACCCCCACATTCCCAAATTGCTGGTGATTTGGAATTTTTCTTGGATTATCAGAATCGTTAAAATCACAGAACAGCCTGGTACTTAACAACCACGCCTCAAGGATCATTCATAGTATCATACTTGAATATGGTCTTCGTAAAGGCTAGAAGCTCTTGTATCAGTATTACCTTATTCTGAGCATATATGATTGAAGTATAAGAAGTTCTTATGTAGATAGAACGTGTAAATTCTAGACCTCGTAACTACCCCGCAGTGTGCAAAATCTCAAATTCTTGAATCCGAAAATTCCCGAAACACGAGTGATGAGGCGGCCTTCATGCGACCCTGAACTGCGATTTCCTTTTTTGGAAGGATTTGTCGAAGGCCTCAGGTACATTTGCTCGGATTTGCTCGACCTTGAGCTGCACCTTGCTGGTAGATCGGCGCAATCTATACTCTATCGTGCGGGCCAAGGAATGGTTATGTGCTGCATAGCGGATGAACTCGGGACCCACTTGTCTGCATGACAACAGCGTATTCAAGAAGCCGATCTTTGGACTCGATGATGCCTAGATACCCATTCCGTGCCTAGCCAGCAGTACCAGATGATCTTGGTCGCGATAGTCGCTTCCCTTTTCCCCTATATTCGTGCGATAGTCAGCAGAGTCCGCCCATAACTTTTGGATTGCAGCAAGGCCTTCGCATGCCTATCTGTGGCCCTAATCCACTTCTTCAACTCACGTATCCCTCCTCGACTGTACATGAGTGGCTAGTGGGCTTCTGTCGAGGACTCCCCATTGCAAATTCTACAATTAGCCCTCACACACTCGTCAAGACATAACATCTAACAAGCAATATGCCAAGTCAAACAACCCCTCCCGCGGCAATGCCGTCGCAGCTTATAGATGGAAAATGGCGAATTGAGCCGCTAAAAGAACATCACCACCAAGTGGAAGCGCGCAGAAGATACAGCTACGTGTCATTGATGCCCAAATTGGCCTTGTTCTGTCTTTCCGCAGACTGCTTATATCTGTCCTATCGAATTTTACTGGTCCAGAGGGCGTCGCGGGTGGACACTACGGTTTACATCGCACTCTTGATTGAGATTGCTTTCGCAGGTCATTCTGAACCTGTCCGGGCTGAGGTTTGTGCTGACTGTTGCCAGCAACGTCGGCGCTTCTGCATTTGCAGTCTCTATCTGCCTGGGGCAAAGCTAAGTTCCAGCTCCCTCTTCGGTTGCACGGCACCGAGTTGCCTACCGTGGATGTCTTTCTTCCTTGTTGCGGCGAGAACCTGGACGTCATCATGAATACCGTGCGGGCAGCCTGTGCTCTAGACTACCCTTCCGAACAGTATCGCGTCATCGTGCTCGATGATGGTCGTTCGGAACAAGTACACGATGGTGTCAACAGCCTTGTTCGTGAAAAGGATTGTAAGAACCTTCATTACACTTCCAGAAACATCAAGATCCAAGCCTTCTCGAGAGCAGCCAACTTGAACTTTGGTCTTGAGTATGCTGCCACACTTGAATCTGGGCCATCAGACTACATTGCCGTGCTGGATATAGATATGATCCCATTACCGTACTGGCTTCGAGCTATGCTTCCATATATCGTACAGGATGCCAAAGTCGCACTGGCAAATCCTGCCCAACGGTTCTACAACATTCCTGACAAAGATCCTTTCGCACAGAATACGGACATTGTCTTCGATGGCATGGAGACCGTCAAAGACTGTGTCTCAGCTTCCTGGTGTATGTGCCGTCTTTTTCTCCTTTCGTGTCCACCGCGATCGAAAGATCCCCAGCAGTCGCATCGAGGATTGCTCCCAATAATCTCCCTCTCATACCGAAGCTAAGCAAGTTGCCTAGGTACCGGGACTGGCTTCGTGGTCAGACGCCAGGCGATGGCTCAGATCCACTGGTTTCCCACTGCCAATCACAACGACGACATCATGACTTCGATGTATCTCACTGCAGCGGGATGGAAGATTGCATATGTACCAGAAACCGTTCAGTGGGGGCTTGTACCAGATACGGTCAGGAAGCATGTCCGACAACACACCCGCTGGACCGCGGCTTTCATCTACACTATTTCTGGCCTGTGGAACCAGCGAACCAAGGGCCATGCGACTTTACAACAACGCATAGGAGCTACGACGCCAGCGATGGTAATCGTTTTTACAAATGCCATCATCGCTTTCAGCGCTGTCGCAGTACCCTATATTATGCTGAGCGGGACTCCCACGGTCGCATACCAGTCCCTCGAAGAGTTGCGCAAATTGCTTTTGTTGGAAAGTCTCTCCTTTCTTGCTGCATTTTCTGCTGGGCTTGCCAGATCCCGAGCTGGCCGCGGTAACGGGGAGATCTTTCTGAGCTGGGAGCAAGTTGGCCTTGCACCTTTCCAGATTTTTACAATCCTGAAGACCACTTCCTCCGAGCTCTTTGGTTCAAAAGCACAAGCCTTCGCTCCAGAGGCTACGCCCAAGTCATCTAAACCTCCACTGTGGAGCCGCGCCGCGATTCAAGTCGTCAACGTTGACCTCCTTGCTCACACGTTTATCCTGTCGCTTCAATTGTTTGCCGGCTACATCGGATGGCATGCAGTCTCAGCTGGCTCTGGCAAGGCTTTGCTTCCTAATATATTATCCAAAGGAGGATTTCCTGCTGTCTTTCTTCTCTGGGCCAGGTATATCCTTCGGACTGCACCACGCATCTCTCATCTTTTCAGAGGCCAACCTTTGTGCTCATCGCCAGCGAGTCTTCTCACACCTGACGTACAAAGTGGTGTGGCTTACCCGTCCGATAGAGCTAAGGATGCTGGCAGGACTAGACCAGCGCAGACATACGCCATTATAGCTGTTCTATATCACAGTGTAGTGCTAATATCTGTTTGGCTGTGGATCTGAGAAAGCTATTGAGGGGTCGCATTTCTTGGCAACAGATCGTAGCTGTAGGAGCGAGGTTATCATCAAGTGGCTCTGTAGCCGACGCCGAATGATGGTCAGCCTCATCGAGCTATTGGTCGTGCCGGTGCTGGCCGAAGTGAGGGGTTTTATTCCATCCATAGCAGGCCGGCATCACAGGCAGCCGCGATCACCGAACGAACGACCAATCTTGCCGAGCAGATCACGCCATTCAAACGTGTGGAATGGATGCAGCCTTAGTTGATTAGCACAATACACCACGATACGCCCAAAACTGCTGATCTCTTTCCGTTCTCGTCAACTACCCACACCGACCTTGACCGACGGCCAAGTCGGGTTATAGTCATCGGCTCTACTGCAGATAGTAGCCAGATGTACTGTGTACTCAATGATGTCACATTCTGGAGATGGCCGGTATTTTGGGCATGCCCACTGCTAGTGTATGTCTCAATACTCTCTAAAACCTTTCCAGCAACTTTCTGATGTGCAAGGACAATATTATGTGAGCTAATTGAATGATCCATCGCTACTGGTAAATAACTACAGTCGACGCAGAAAACCAGCAAGACAGGGACAAGGCATTGGGTCTTGCCGTGATCATTGACGGTTCGAGAGAAGACGAAACTCCTCCGAGCGAGGTGACGCCCCTTTGACTCTTGCTCTTTCCTTCTCGGCAACTCTGGTCAATCTGGAAGATGACGAGGAAAAAGTTGAACCTCACCCCCTTGGACCACCTGATGCCTCGCCGCTATGCCGTCGAGCTTCTTTACTTTCCCCGCTCCAATCCTAATATCGCTGCGATCGCCTCGAATCTGAAGGCCAGCCTCAAGCGCACCTTTGATATTCTGCCCATCCTCTCAGGGACTGTGCAATCAGAAAAAGATCCTCGGCGCCGCCAGGAAGGCACTCTGTGCGTCGACGCGCCCTGGATGGATGTCAATGACATCTTCGTCGCCAACGATCTCACCCACTGCGAGGATCTCATCTATGCCGATCTCCAACGTGAGCACTTTCCAATGACTACGACTGAACGGTACAACCTTTACTCGGTCCTGTTCACGATCGGCGGGGATATGAAGACGTTGCCGGCACCGGTGATGATGGCTCAGGTGAACTTCATTCGTGGCGGCATGGTTCTGGCGCATTGCTTGCATCATTCCTTTATGGATGGGCTAGGTGGTGCGACAATCATGGGATTGTGGGCTGCGTTCTGTAGGGGTGAGGATGGAGGGAAGTTGCTGACAGAGAGTATGTGGGACAGGAGTCGTTTGATGCAGGGTGATGAGCATGTGGATTCGAAATCTTTTGGTGAGTATATTGATAGCTCACGAAACACCCCCGCCATTCCTCCAGCAGCAGATAGCAAGGTTGAGCGCAAGCAGACGGTGGGTGAATGCAAGGAGCATCATTCGCAGTCTGCGCTTCAAGCCGACAATGGATTCGAGGAGCAACAAACGACTGTGCCTAAGGGAATCAAGCAGAAGAGGGAAGTTGATACCGAGATTTTCTTCTTCTCTCATGCCCGTCTCGCAGCGCTCAAGGCCGCCGTTTCCGCGGCCTTGCCGAGAGAAGATCCTACGTCCGCGATAGAGACACCAGCAGCAATGCCAGGCGAGGGTACTCAAATAACTCACCAACCCCCCGGCCAACTGAACAACGGCAGTGTCGTTGACAGCGTCTCGCAAAACGATTCTCTCTCATCTCGACCATACATCTCCACGAACGATGCTCTATCTGCCCTGCTCTTCACCTATATAACAGTGGCTCGATCCTCAACCTCGACCCTTTCCTCCTCCAACCCCAGAGCATCGGCACCGAATACCTCCCACCGCCCTGCGCTGCCCCGCACTGTCCCCCTGGGCCTCACCGTGTCCGGCCGGCGCCTGCTCACCCCGCCCCTCCCAGAGACCTACATCGGCAACGTCTCCCTCTTTTGCCACCTCAACATCTCCCTCCCCTACCTTGCCCCCTCGACCAAATCAAGCCATACCATGCCAACTTCCCCGGTGTGCACAACACCCCCGCAGGACCCATCTCATCCACACACACCAGCAATGACCCCAGACATCCCCACGATAGCAAGTATAGCCTCCCGCATCCGGGCACGGCTTCTGGCGCTCGATGAGAACTACGTGCGTGGCTTGATCGACGCGTTAGACCGTGTGAGTGACCTGGCCAAGGTGATGCCAGCCTGTCGGCACTCTAGCCCTGGTGCCGATGCGGCCGCACCTATCCTTGGCCAGCGACGTGACAATGGTAATGATATTTCTTCGACTAGACGAGCGGATGAGTTGACCGCTGGGGGAAGCAAAGAAGGTCAAGTCTCCTCGTCGTCGCCGTCGTCACTGTCGTGGGACTTGATGATCACGCCATGGACGACACAAGGGTATTATGGCATGGACTGGGGGGCGGAGCTGCTGGGAGGGCATCGCGGTGGGCTTCTTTCTGGGGAGGAGGCTCATGCCGAAGGGGGGGTCGAAAGCTATCGCGGCGGCGTGCGCCTGGGAAAATGTGAGAGGGTCCGGATCCCAAAGGTTCGATGGGAGGCCTGGGATGGCGTTTGTATTGTGCTGCCGAGATTGGAGGGAGAAGAGGATGAGGAGAAAGGGGGGTTGGAAGTCATGATTGGATTGGAGAGAGGAGTCATGGAGCGGTTGAGGGGGATGGAAGAATGGTGCAGATGGGCGGAAAGAAGATGTAGTTGACGTGGGGCGTCGACGCTTGTCTCACGTGCTCTTCTGATGGGGTCTTTGTACATAGACATCTTTTTCAAGATGTTGTGTCCTTGAATCTACGTCCTAGATGGTGTATGAGCTTTTGTTAGCGGCTTTACACCTTTCACAGCTCTCATGTCTAATAATGTATGTCATGTGAGATGACGATTCTTGACGCCTCCGCTTGCGATGTCAGCATTTCTCACCATAACAGCAGCCTTCGTTTTCAAATAAGGTGTGCGACCAGATGGCCTCACCCGTGGACGGCGCTATGCCTTTCCACGCCTTCTGGATCTCTTCTCGCATGAACACCCAATCGTCATCATTTCGTTGGGAAGCAAATGGTCGGTAGCCCAACCGGTACGGCTGCATCGATCAAGCATGCTCCCGAAACTAGCTCTCCCCTCTTCCACCCACTGGATTTTCAAATAAATGCGCCAGCCAGATCCTGAACACTAACCCATAGAGAGCTGATCCCTATATTTCATCCCCCCGTGCCTCATTATTGATCTTCATCCTCATCCCCACTTCCCCACCTCTGCTGGAATTAGCACGAGCACCATAGAAGCTAAAAGCAGCTCCATCCATCTCTTTGGCTGTCCTCAGGCTCGAGTTCGACAGTCTCTTTAAAGCACCAGCCTTACCATCTACCCCCAAATTTCACCAAACAAAACCTCAATGACTGGGGAAATCTGCAATATCTTCCCATACAGATGATTCGAAAGAGCGCCGTATCGCGAGGCAAAGGAACGTGCTAAAGACTTGGAATCTTTGATATTTTCGCCTAGATTGAAGACCCGGAACTTCCGACTCGCAAGAGCCCCTGCATCGATCGTCATTACAAAGGGGATGCTACTTTGTACCTCTTCTCGCCGCACGGAACGCTTCCAGCTACAGCCCGTAACTTCATCCAAAAGAATCTAAACCTACGCCGCGAAGATAGAACGCACCACACTTTAGCCGAAGCTCCAAAGTATCGAGGTTATATATCCAGACCCGTCCTGTTGAAAAGAAAAAGAGCTCGGCGCGGATATCGATTCCGACAACCGAGGCGGGGGCCAAAATGTTGGGAATAGTTTTTAACATGCATGACCGTATGACGTAAGCTTCTCTCGGGGCGTTCTTTTTTGTTGCGGTTCTTGATTATGACCGAATGGTAGCGGAGAGATAGAAGAAGGCTATAAATTCGTTGATGATGGATATTTTAGAAACAGTTTCCACATAGCCGCAATAATCCGCAGGCATTGCCATGCTCACCAGCCAAGGCTTTTATAGGCTGCTCCCATCACCCGCCTGAAACCCGACACAGCCTTCAACTCCTCTTCCATCCCCGTCACTTTCGCCAGGAACCGCTCCTGGGACTCGGAGAACCTCTGCTCCATCGCCAGAAGTCCCGCGGCCAAGCGCTTGATCTCCTGCTGTTGCTTCACCACCTCATCACGAGCCTCCTCAATGATTCCCTGCAACATATGATACTCGGAGCCAGAAAGATCCTCGATGCGGAGAGGCCCTTGGTGCAGAACCTCCTTGGACTGTGCATCGTTGTCTTCATGGTCGTACCTGCGCTTCTTCGATGAGCCACAACCAGCAGTGCCACCACCAGCCGTGCCACCACCAGCCGTGCCACCAACAGCCGTGCCACCACCGGCCGTGGCGGCAGTAGGGGTAACAGGCGCGGATGTAGGCGTGGGCGGCATAGGCACGATGCTCTCGCCGCCGTTCATCATATTGTCGATATTGGCTTTGTTAAGGAAATGCTGGGTGGGTGTTGTTATCGGGGTCATTGGTGGCCTCTGTGCTTGGAGACCAAGGTCGTAACTCGCTTGATCCACTGAGGAACCGGCTTGATGGATCTGTCAGCAAGAAGACCGATCGCTGGGGCTGCCTGGATGCACGAACATGGTCCCCACAGTGGTAGTGTCAAATCGAGATCAGCATACGCTTGTTCATCCCATGCCGGCCCAAGTGTCTGGAGCCAGGAGTCGTCCTGGTAATTGGAGGTCTCTCCAGAGGCATACGTGTTCTGCTAAAGTGTCAGTCGGTTCTATCTTTCAATGGGACGATGCGAGGAGGAGGACATCACCTCGTTCGACATGTTGAGGTATCAAGAGACGATGCTTGGTAAGTAGGACACTGATGTTGTTAATGAGTGAAAGGATCTTTGACGTATGCGGAAGTTTGACTTTTCTCGAATCAGTTCTTTCCTGTGCCAATTTCGAGTATATGCTGATCTTCCTGAAGCGCGTTCCCACCCCTTTATAGAGCCTCTCTCTTCAAGCAAGGTCAACCTTGGAGGTCTGGCGCCATCGGCCTATTGCCCTTCCGCTTACACATCAAACTTATTTCCTCACGCGAGGTGGAGAAAGTCTCCAGGACCGCTGGCCTACCAAGTGCAGGGAAGCGCTCGATGGATATGCAGCGGTGTGCTGGAAGCCGCTCTACAGTCGCTAGAGCCAGAGCGTTAGCTGGCCATTGCATCAACGCTCTCCAGCGCATTACTAGCTATTGCTATGGTTGTTCTTCTGATGCCGCATCACAGAGTTCGTAGCTGTAGTGCAGCCTGGAACGCCAATTCTGCTATACTGCATTCCATGACTTTGTTCTAGACAGAAGTCCGCCAGCCTGCAAAACGGCTGTCGGAAGCCGCTCTGAACGCGCTACAGAACAGCAACGTTATGAATCTTTTACTACGACGGACACATGAGAGATCCCTAAGATTGCTGTGTCGCTGTCGCGCGAATTGCAAGGAGCCAAAATCGGTTAACTTAAGCCTGCACTACGCTGAAGCTCTTGATGATGATTACTGAACGCCAACCGTGTTGCTGCACGCCGACTGTCCTTTTCCGGACTGCAGCCGCCAGTCGACATAGCGGCGTGCGTGCTTGAACGCTAGAGGTCTATCCACATGCCCCTCTCCAGATTGCAACCGCCAGTCGACATGGCGGCGTGCGTGCTCGAACGCTAGAGGTCTATTCACGGGCAGCAGCTCTTCCCTACAGTAGCAACATGGGATAGACCTGGTGTCGCTGCCATACATAATGCGGGCAACACGGAGATGTATGTCGGAGCTTGCTTCTGGCTATCAACGCAGTTGCCAATAACTTTCTTGGAGGTAGAGCTCCAGGACAATGTTAGGGAGAGTCAAGCGCCGTTGGGCATCAGCTTGAATGATGATGGGATATATAGGAGCGATAGCGCCAGGACTCTACAAACGAAACCTGATAAGGATTCAATGCGTCAGAGCGGTAACGCAAGGATTCCCTGCCAAGATATGTCGCAACCAGTTTGGTTTATGTTGGGGCATTTCCATGCCTTATGAGGCTCTCCCCTTTATGGCAAGAAATCACCTGCAAATCTTCCATCTTTACCGTCAAACACAAGAGGGGAATTCACCACAAAGGGGAGCACCTCATCAGCAGCTCGTCCTTGAACATATCTCTATCATCATCACAATCTTGCAATATGATGCGGCCCTTCGCCATCGATTATCCCGACTCTAACCATGCCTGCGCATCATCAATCAACCATGCAGACGTCATCGTCCATACATGCTGCACTCTCAACTGCGTCCAACAGCTTAACGCCAGTATCCAGCCGGCTCCCGATCCAGAAAGTCCACGCATGATGGACGAGGAACACGAGATGCGATCCCACCACCAATTAAAACAGCTGGGCAGCCACCACCGCCTGAACCCGACCACGTGGGAGGAAAAGGATCTGGTGAGGGACCTGGACGCCATCCAAGCGAGGATGGAAGCCGATCATTGCCGCCGCATCATGGAGGTGCGGAAACCGGAGGAAGAACGGCAGAGGTTGTTGAAGATGAATGAGATATGGGTCTGGGTGTGTGAGGTGGCGGACGATCTGGACAAGGCTACTCCTCCACGCAAGAAGGTGGCGTTCAGCGGTGTTGGTGTTGGTGCTGGTGCTGGTGCTGGTGCTGGTGGTGGTGCTGGTGGTGGTACTGGTGGTACCGGTGACTCTCAGCAGGTGGGAAGGGGTGATGAGGCGAAGACGAAGATGAAGGCGATGACGAAGATGAAGGCGATGACGAAGGCTAAGACGAAGGCGACGCGGTCCGAGAAGGTTGCATCGGTCATTCATTGTGGTACATGGGTGGAGAGAACTCGTGGTGGGTTGCGCTTGGTCAGGAAAAGGAGCGAGAGGAAGAAGGAATAAGATTGGGACAGCGGTGACTGGGTGCCTCACAATAGATTGATGCAATTGGTGTGCGGCCATACTATTTTCCCATGATATAACTCGTCACAGAGAATGAATCATGATCTTAAATGCTGCAATGCAAAGGAACCATTTGCGATTAGATCCCATACTCCGAGAGCAAGCAAGCAAGCACGCATATACCCTCAGAAAGTAGGCTTTAGAATGTCATATCGAGGTTGCGACCATTGGCTCCTGGTAAATCTTCAGATCTCAAGCTAACGGGACGTAGGTCATGTCCTCCTCGTCTTCCTGGCAAACACTCCACAGTAAAGGCTCCGTTCTGGTTGACAAGGAATCAAGAGATTGAGAAGCAGCATGTAACAATATTGATGTTGAACTCTCCGGTCTTCTCCGGTCTTTTTGGCCATCTCTTCCATTTTCCTCACTATTAACCTCAGCAATCCCTTAGCTCATGCAAGGGGGCAGGGAGATCACGGCAGCTTTGTGGATTCCCATCTTTGCACGGAGAAGGAGGTTTGAACCCCACTTGGCATATACTGGTCGTGCTATGTCCTCAACAAGAAAAGAAGCTCGAAGATGAGCAGTGGGGCGAGAATGATTCAACAGCGCCGCAGTAGCTTGACAGCCTTGATCATGGCCATCACTGTCCTTGCTCTTCATTCCCCTGACGGGGGCGCCGACCGCTATGCAAGGGTTGAGACCGGGGAAGGAGGGGAGACAAGGGGTGTTGTCGAAGGGATTCATCCTTACGGATTCGACCATCTCGAGTATATTCCAAAGCCCAATGACGCCAACGTTCCACCCTGTTTCACCCCTTGCCTGCGGTTGCTGAGGAAGAAGCGCCCAATTGGTGGATAGTTGTACATGGGACCTTCCTCGCTAACAAGGTTGACATCTTCATCCATGCATGGTAAGACTTGGTCCCTTCGCTCAACCAAGACCCTTGTACTTTTGCCCTGCTTCGATCTTTTGCGTTCTCCTTCGGCTCCCTCGAAGGTCTTCCTGGCATACATGGTCGGGGTTCCTGACCCGGCACGGATGCAGCTGTTTCCACTGGGGCCAAGGTCCGCTGAATGATCTGAGCCATATCCGTAGCTAAGGCGATTGCGCGACTGCCTGGTCCTCGTGGTGGTAGTTGTGCAAAGAGGGAGGTCATGCTAGCTGCCGGTACTGATTCCAAGATGTTGAGGGCCTTGATGGCTGGTGCGATTGCGCTCTAAGCTTCATTCTTTCTGCTCCCTTCAAGAGGAGCAGTAGACGCTCCGGAACGCTTGTCGGTAGGCTTGATATCTCGAGAAGCGGAAGGGGAGGAAGCAGCTTTTTCGCCCTGTGTTGTACACGGGGATCTTCGCTTCATCATTGTTCGCCGCCTCCGTTGCATTGAACGCACAGAAAGCTCATCATGTGCGTGTATTTCTCAGGTCCAGCTCTTTCAATTTCAATCTCAATCTCCTCCACCCTCCACGATTGCGATCGGGCAGATGCGAGGAACAAGGAGGCGAAGCCCAAAGGTCAGGGTTGATTGCTGGCGCCATGCGGTTTGACTGAAAATGAGCTCTTGGAGTGCCTAGTACCTATGGGGGCTTAAGCATAGAATTGGTAGGCGCGAGATGCTTCAGACGTGTGCTTGTGCTTGTGACTGCAGCAGTCGCCGCAAGTATCGAGAATGTTGAGAGATGGCGGACTGATTGACAAGCTCGACAAGATAGAAATAGATGGAATCTCATGCTCCCTCGGAAGAGACTTTGAAAGCAAGCTCGTCTCCTGCAAAAATAATTGCAACGCGTACGCGCCAAGATCAAAAATCCCCCCCCACTATGATCTCAAGATATCTTTAACTCTTTACCACGATCCTAAATGAAGAAAATTTTGGTACTAAGACTGTTCATAAAATTTTACTCTACACTTTCAATACCAAGAATATTAGCTGAAACCCACTTCTTCATAAACTGTAAAGGTGATGCCAGGCTGCCCACGTTGCAATTAAATTTGCAGGATAAGGCTGGCGCCCGGAAGTCATGGACAAACTAGTCCGAATATAGTCTACGGATCGTGGCACTAAAAGTCCGGGAGTACGCTAAAATCTCGAATTATAGTTATTTATTCTCGGCTGTAATCTAAGGGTATCAAGTAAAATACAACAAGCTCCGGGCCCCACTACCTGGAGGACAGACCTCGAAGCGCCGCTTAAGCTAGCGTACTCCAGCGGCTACAGGGACCTTCATAGGGAGTACTCACTGGGGGGCTGATTACAACCGTAAATTCCATTAAATACATCACTAAGCTGAATACAGAAGATTCAGATTCTAGCGTACTCCACGATCCGTACCTTATTGGCCATCTTTATTCGTTTGGATGATGATCAAATATTCACATTCTTGATGATCTTCCATTCAACATGAACAGCTCGAGATATATGTATCTGGTTGCTGGTATATGTGCTTCTGCGTCAGCATAATGTACTAAAGCTCTTGTGCCTGTACTTACAGTTGTACTGATAGTGAGAGGCCGGCTGAGCACTTAAGTGGGTTGGCCATGCATGGCACGACTAAACAATCACCCAGAGATCCGCCAATCTCAGCAGGTCGAGCGACGGAGCGAGCGACGGAGTGCACGACCGACTAGGCAACAGAGCAAGCAACAGATTGAACAGCAGAATGAGGACCAGAAAGACCACCAGAATGACCAACAGAGTAACCAACAAAGTGAACAACAGGATGAGCCAGAAAGTGAGGCAGAGACGAATGTTGAAGAGAGAGATGTCTCATCAATCATCCAATCTTCCCACCCTACTCGAAACAGCTTGACTACTGAGGCCCAGTCAATGGTCGAATTAGAGGCAGTCTTCAATAGCACCGACCTGGAACAATTTCTGACCACCTCAGACCTGAAGCAAGCCCTTGATCTCGGGCAAAAAATCATCGTCGGGAGGTCTCAAATTGCCGAAGCAGTCAACTCGCAATGCGCGGTCGACATATCGGTGGTGTGGAATGTGGTTGACAAATTGAACTCCACCCATCCAGACGAGCTTCCTACTATAACCAAGTGGCAAGAGGACATTGCTTAACGGTAAGAACATTGACTATTATCTTCGATTGGCTGAGAAAACCTTGATGCGGCTTTCGCAGTACAATAAGCGCATCTTTGACAAGTGGGGCGTCCTGCCTACTCAGATTCTTCCAAGGGACAAATATTCGGAGAAGCGGCCGCTGTCTAAAGGGACCTTGCAAGCCATGGCCAAATTGGCAGATCTCACATCGAGGGAAGAAAGCCAGAAGATCTTGACCGACATCATTGAAAGGAGGAGCAACCTCGATACAAGGTCATCGTATGAGAGGCACGAGCCATACCTGTTGCCCGCCGACATTAAAACTGCTATAGCGACCAGAAAGGACAGAAAGCGAAATCATGACGAGATTGAAAGTAGCACGGATTCTAGAGGTCTGACAGCTGGACTGAAACGACCGAAAAGAAATCCTACTACTTCTGTACAGGCGAAGAAGAAGGGCGACGAAGACAACAGCGCATCTATGGCAGAGGGGGCGCGAGTGAGGACTCGTACCAACAGCGAGTCCCTCGGCCACTCGCAATTCGAGACGTCACCATCTTCAAGCTGTAGTCATAGAAGTGCCGTCAATGGCCAGGATAAATTGGATTCGTTTGACGCCGCAGGAATCCCCCAGCCGTCCACTCCAACAAGATGTGGTACTGCTACTTCTGAAATGTCGGATATGAGTATTGAGCTACCGCGAAAGGCTCCAATTCCAATGACCGATTTCCAATCTCCTGACTTGCCAACTTTCCAGCTTGGGTCGAATGGTTCATCTCCGCTTTCATCGCTCGCTGGATCTCATGACAGCCAGGACCTCTCTCCTCCAGCGTCACAGCCTCTCCAGGGTGCGGATAGTCCGATATATGTGGATGATGGTCCCCTGGATCCCAAATCAGCGCAACTTTCGACCGACCAGGGAACCGTGCTTGCCACCCTCAATCCGAAAAGCAAGCTTTCATCGACAGTCATTCATGAGTGTCTGAAATTTTGCGTACCCAAGGAGTGCCACCTTATCGATCCGCTTTTCTTCAATTCAACTTTCCCAGATAGAACGAGTCTACGTCGACCGCTTGCGAATGAAGTCAACCGCATCTTCATGCCCTTGCATGACGCGCAGCTGGTACACTGGACACTGGCAGTGATTACGTTGAAAGACGCCTCCATCTGTGTCTATGACTCGCTCGCTCCCAAGAGTATCGATGGGGTCCTTGCCAAGAGGCTGCAAGACTTTGCACAAGGCATAGCCCCGCAGCTCCAGGTTTGGACTGTGCAATCAGCGGTTTGTCCTGAGCAATCAAATGGCTACGACTGCGGTATCCATGTTATCGCCAATGCCGTCTTCCTGATGACGAAGACGGGCCAACCTCATCATCATGACTGCGACGCTTGGCGGTTGGTATGTCGTGCCCTCGTCGGAGACTGTACTGAAGACCCGAAACTGGACGAATTGCCGCAATTTTCTTGTCCAGAGGGTGGAAAAGGCCACCAGCAAGCGGTCAAGAATTCTCTGCTCAATACCGATGAAGATCCACTGGCGGTTGCTCTACATGTGACGGGTCAGTTCACGCAAAAATATCTATCGGATATGCAAGCTCAAAAGGAAAAGCTAAAGGCCCTCCACAAGTCCGCCGTCGCAATCATGAAAGTCATCAAAGATGTTCGTCGGCAGCGCAACCTAGAGACCTACTTTATGGCTGAGCAGCTCCTCGAAGATCAAAAGCATTATACCGAACATGAATCTCTCATTGAAAAGTACAGCAAACTCGCCAACGGCTTCCTCAGCCAAGATGCCCTCTCCAACATGCGATCAACACAGGCCGTCATAAAGCATCAACTCGATGAAAAAGCTACGAGGAAGCAGTCGGCGCATGCGAGCATGCTAAAGTCGAAGGCTTTGGTGGAGGTGGTTGGGCAAATCACGAAGCGGTATGATGATCAATTGAGCGAGTTGGAGACTGCGAAACGGGAACATCTCCAGACCGCTCGAACATGGCGAGAAATGACCGCAGATGCACTACACAAATTTGACGAAGTTTTTGAGGCGCAGGAAGATCGCGCTGGCTTGTGTTGAGATGAGCGCTGGCCAGCGCTTTTGTGTATTGAAGGCATGATCGCCGTCGACTTTGATTGGTAGGTCTCTGTTGCCAGTATGAGGTATGAATTGTCTACAATAGATAATGATAATGAGGGCACGGGTCCTCTTTCGGAATTAAAATATTCTCCTGCCTTGTCTGCCCCTGCGAATTAACGCGCACGCATCCTAGTGATCCTACGCTCGTCGCGTCCTGTTACACGAAAGCAAGCAAGCACGCTCTCCATCTCTTCTTAGATTAGGAGATATGGCCCATCGCCAATGGTGTGAAACCCGTATCGTGTTGCAAGGGCGATAATCAACCTCAGAGCGAGAGGTGCGGCGTCAGCCGTAGCAAATGACGAGTGTCACCCACCTGAATGGAGGCGGTGAGATGAATTTTCGGCTGTGTCGTAGCGCTCCAGAGCCGTCCAAATGTGCTTCACCTAATAGAGAAGAGCCTGTCTAGTGCTGAGCGGTAGCCAGCATGCTCCTTAAGATTCGAAGGCACTCGCGCAATCAATGCGCATTCGATTCGGAGACGATGTTACTCCCTATATGGATTCGAATTTTGAAAAAGTTGGCTGACTAAAACATTCCGTCCCCCTTCTGGAGGGACGGAATCTTTTAGTCAGCGGGTCTTGGCGCGCCAAGACTCTAGGCATTGGCAACATCCCCCACAACACCGATTTGGCATTAACACCACTACCACCAGTAGCGGACGATTAGCCGGGACTAACGGGCCAGGGATAAGTGGGAAGGACCGCGGAGTACTACGATGACGCAACGGTGACGGTACAGTCCAGTGAACCTTGAAATACACGCAGGCCCAGAACCTTCGACTAGGACGTCTGGATACGCTATGCCCTCATCTCCAGCTCCGGCTTCAGCATCGTCATCGTCATACTCATTACTACTCGCATCGCAATTTGGACCACTAACCTCTCGAACCTCACCCTTCAAGCTCTACATCATCCTCGAGCTTCTCACCAAAGCCGTACCTCACCTTTCATGACCTCTACACACGCGACCCCCCCCTCAAGACATCCACCAAATCGGTGGTGTCATCATCCCTCACGAACGCGTCGTCCGAATTGTTATTATCAAAGGTGCTACCACCTATGGCACTCAAAGACCTCTTCCACAAATTCACGAGGGCAACACCTTTCAGTCCATCCTCACCCAGGCTACCCTCACCGGCAAAGAGCTTGCTCGAGCAAGCAGTCAAGAAAGAGGGACACACCCAAACCACACTACTCCTCAAGCTTTGACGCCGTCGCAAGCACCGCCATTCAAGGTGTTGAAGAGACCTCCGTCTGAGATCCTGCATGAGCCTCGTGCCACCCATACACAAGTCAGGAGCTAGGCCCATCGAGAAGAAGTGATCCAGTGAGGTTTGCCTTGGAAGGCCAAAGAACTGTCCATCCATCGCACTCGCAACGGCTTCAAGCAAGTGGCCTCGCCACAGACGGTCGGCTCTTTCATGAAGGGGTCATGGCTTCGATAAACCCCAGGGAAACTTCACCGGCGATCTTACAAAAGCCTTCATCAAAGATCTCGCAAAAGCCTCTACCGCAAAAAAGCTTCCACTGGAGAAGCCTTCAGCGGAGAGGCCACGTTACATCTACACATACAGAGGAAGGACAGACGCAATTATGACAGAGGCACGGATGAGCTACGAAGATTATTCGGAAAGAGAAGGAGCATACCCCTCATCAGCACCCCGACAAAGCCTGCTTAGCGAGCTGTGCATGGACAAACCCTGAATCTCATGGAGCAGAATCGGCTTCATGCCAAAGGGTTCACGATGAGGGCCTCACAACACCATAAGTGAGAGTGAGTGCTGACCCAGCAATACTCCGGAGATCCCGGTTTTGAGCGATTCAGCTCTTGCAAAACACTCGAAATCCGGCCATGGCCCGGGTGGGGGCTTGCGAAAATTGCTCGGAGCGTCCTTTTGTCAACACCACGGCATGCGATCTGCTCCACGCTCATTACTCAACCACCACGCATGCGTTCCACGTCGATACGGCTCTTTGGTGCTTGGTATACCCATGTTTCTGGCTCCTGAGCTACTATTAACGTTGTTATGCCGAACCACTTCACTGTCACCAGGTCCCTAAGGGAACGGGACTTGAGAGCTACCGGGTCGATTTCTCCTCGGAGCCTCACCCGCAGAGCCACATGTCAGCACCGTATTTGAGAGCAGCATGTCAGCTCCGCTTCGAGCTCCGCACGCGAGAACCAGCAACACTGCGGCTCTTAAAGTCTGTCATGGTCACGGCTCTCAACCCAGTGTCATAGCTACGGAGATTTCGTCGATGTTTTTGTTTCCTTTTCCCGGCTTGCTTACTTGCGACCCGAGGGCGAGCCTTCTCCAAAAGAGGGGTTAGTGAACATAGGCCACACCAACAGGACCAAAACCAAGAAAACACACGTTCCCTACCTCTCCACCTCCGGGGTCACTCTCTACGCCGCTATCGCCACCACAGAGTTACCAGGCTATAGCCATGCTTGAGAGCCACCAGTTCAATCCACTGAGCCGTATGTCAGCTCCGCACTTGAGCTCCGCACTTCAGCTCCGCACCTGAGAACTATCCACACCACGGTTCATGTCATCAACAACTTCT
This sequence comes from Niebla homalea, assembly GCA_019925105.1. Lineage (NCBI taxonomy): Eukaryota > Fungi > Ascomycota > Lecanoromycetes > Lecanorales > Ramalinaceae > Niebla > Niebla homalea. The sequence goes on from JAHGAU010000033.1 coordinate 159,566, forward strand.
ATCCCAAAGTTACAAACTGCCTCAAAGCCCACCACAGCTCTTCACTCACGAGAATCGTATTCATCCGTATACCGCCCATGATTGATTTTTCGCCGGCGTGGGCAAAACAGAAATGGAGACGCTGGTCCGGATCTGTCGCTTTAGCCGGTACCAAAGCAAATCTCTTAACATTCTCGGCATTCACTGGCCGTCAATCATGTGCTTTTAAGACCACCACTTTGTCATCACGTCACAATAGCATGGCTCGATTGAACGTTCAGTTTGAGCACGGTATGGCTACGGGTCAGGGACGCTATCATGAGGAGATGGATGGATGGATTGGGATGGTGATTTCAGGTCAAACCTTTTCCCTTTTCTAGCGTACTGTTCGAGGGTAAGCCTTTTCCCAAAGGGACGGTAATGTTAAAGTGTGGAGCCGGACCTGAGCTGAGGCTCAACACACCCGCAACACCGGCTTGGCATTGCCCTTGACATCACCATCAACACCACTACTGCCGGTCCTGCATGACCTACCGTGTGTCATGGACAGGGTAGAAAGGGCCCTCAGGCCCCTTTACTCCTTCACTTTCTTTACTTTGGTGTCCTCAGCCACAAGTATGCCTTTCATGGGCCACCCCTGGGGCTGCACTCCAGCGTGACGCAACCACGGTGAAATCGGCTTTTGACGTGACGAAAGCCTCGGAAAGCTGTTAGCAAGACTCTTCTTACCTTCCAAAAGGAGGCTGACAACGTTGATTGCGTAATTTACACTCGATTCAACATGCCTGGACAGAATGCTCCGACGACTGGGGAGCATACATTAGAGCCGAATCAAACAGGAGAGATCAATTTTGGGATAATTCCAAGAGCTCCTGGCTGACCGCGCAACGATCAATGAGACAAACGAGAGGAGGAAAGCCGAGGACTCTTCCACTTTTAGATACTCCAGTCAAGGGACCGTAGGGATTTGGGGACATCATAGAAGATGGCATATATGGGAATGTTACATGATCCCTTCTGTAACGCGCTGTGGGAGCCTCAAGCGATCAGTCACCAGTGATAGACCTTGTTAAACCCATCAATTTTTACCATGCCAAGCGATCATCACTAGCGGCGACAGCCTCAACGAGGAGAGCTGAGCTCCCTCCTCATTTTGGTTTGTGCGAAGGGCTTCATAGTGCAAGAGACCCAAACCGCACAGAATTTACAGTGATGAGGCACATCGCCTGCCACAGGCAAAGCCGGCGCAGTAACACCTTAATTCTTCCCAGTAACCCCCGTCCTATCGTCTTCCGCTTTTCGCTCTCCTTCTACTTCGTCCGCTATCGCCACTACTCCCAGGGGTACTTCTGGCAAGGCCAGCCGTCGTCTCGAGCACCAGTGATCCGCCTCCTCCATTACCGCTCCGGCTGAGGACTTACATTACCGTGGAGGGAAGGGGGATCCACACCTCTACGGCCAAGCAATGCGTTGAGTCCGCTTCCTCTCCCGGCTTCGTTGCTGATGAAAAGAGACCCCTCGTTATCCACCAGTTGGAGAGCTGGCTCTATCCTTGGTTGCTGAATCCCTCAATAAATTGCGCTCATCATAGATGTGTGGCGTTGGGGTATGTATATTCAGATCACCGTCAGAATGAAGTCTGCTTGTTAACGCCACAGCAGCAGAACGTCTAGGACCAAGTGCACCTGCTTGGTAACAGCCTCAACAAGAAGATTGTCAAGGCCAAGAAAGCTGCCCACAATATGAATGATTCCTGTTGTTCCGGTAATAGAATAGCCTAGACCGGCCTCCACCATTCCAATGTGACCGTAGGAGTAACATGATGCAGGGGAAAGAAGACTGCGACGATGAGTCAGATGACCTTCCTGCTAAACCAGAAGTCGATGTATCTTTGTGACCGGGGAAGCAGCAAGCCTCCTTGATTGGCGCACCATCAACGAGGACCTACTCCTCAGAGACCGTTGAGCGAGTGTTCAAGATTTCCGGCCCCGAAGAGATCAGTAAGTCCATAAGGGCCGCAACGCAACCTGGCTGCAAACATTCGCCTAGGCTGAATCCAGTATGCTCGCAGCTACTCAACTAGAAAAATCAAGCTGAGGGCGCCGGTGACCACGTCCAGCAGGAACGAGAAGTGCGTCGCAGCAGCGACCAAAGTTGGCAGCGGACAAAAGCTTTTACAGAAGTCGCGAGGAAAGTTGCTAGTAAGATCGACGACGCTGGCGAAAAGGTGCCTTAAAAAACAGGTTTAAGCTCCGCGGGGAAAAGAAAGCAACCATCGTTTATAAAGCCGACGAATTCGATTTGCACAGGTTCAAACCGCTTTCGCATTTCTCCATCCCGAGGTGGTAAGTTGAAACCAATTGCCTTTGATTTGAGAGAACGACCGGAGCAATTGAGTATAAGAGATGCACCCAGACGCTGAGTCGTTAATTAAAAGAGACAATTCGACACTCAGACTTTGAAGAGAACTTGGCATAACGCGTCTTCTCATAAGATGTTTGGATCATACGGAATCCTGGCGGACGTAACACAGTTATAGGGTCAACTCTCCATCTGAGTCGTCGATAGAAGTGTTTTTATGCCTCTTACCAGATTGAGTAGGTCCACGATCGCAGACATGCTTGAGGTGCTTTGCCGCAACCGCGTTAGAACCAGGATTCTTGTTTCCTTGGGAGATAAGAAAGGTGCTTTGATCCTTTGGACAGGAAACCGACGTAATGTGAATCTCCGAAACTTCTGCTCGGGATGGCTGGTAACCAATGGCTATGTTTGATGGAAAGCATAATGGTTCCTATCGCCCAGCTGTTGTCGCCCATAGCAAGCACTAAACCTGCCGATTATATTCGAACTTGTGCTGACGTGGTAAGGTAAGCTTTACAGAGTAGCCGACGCCGCCTATCTGTCGTTTCGCGTCAGTAACAACAATAGCGAAAACCGCAACAGCCTACCCCTTAAATCGTCGTCACCTTTTTCGATAGCTCTATCGGCTATAATAATGATAGGATACCCACAATGCCTGCAATAGCTTGGGAGCTTGTCGACAAGCCTCTCCTTTCATCAGACCGTCCGATTTATGTACACGCGCCTTTCGTTGGGAACTCCCCGAGCTTCGTTGTGGACTTGGATGACTCAAGAGCCCTATTTCTCTCCTCTCAGGTATACTAATCAACTCTTTTATCATTCCTTTTACCTTCTTTATCTGGTTTCTTTCGCAATAAATGATTTTTGCGACAACAGGAGGAGATGTCTACCAAGTTAGATTGATTCCATTGAGCGGTCGGCAACTGAAGCCAGGCCCACAAGGAGCAGGCTCCATCAGCCTGCAATATCATAACAGTAACATAGATACTTTTAGATTATGTCGTGTCCATTACCTAAGATTCGGGCGCCAAGTAACTAAGGCCTTGAGTGGATCAATACCTTTGGGTCCTGTATTATGCACTGCGGAAGGACCTGCCAGGGCGAGATGGACAAGTCTGCGCGGTTTCCGATAGAAGAAAAAGGTGATCGAGAGTCGCAGACCTTTGCGGCGCCCGTAACTTCTACCAAGTCCATTTTTCGTAGATCCCAGAGGCTTTAACGTCGCCAGCCCTCGCAGCAGATAGCGCCAGGATTCGTTTCAGCGATCCTACCTGCGATACGCACCAAGGTCAATGACTGCGGCGTTATGTCGAAGATGGCGCAGGCAGGATGACGATCTACATGCAGTGATGGGGTATCAGTATACCTTCTGATCCCAAGGCAGGCAGCCGTTTGATGGGGGCGCTCCGTATCGTGAGATAAGCAAGCGCTTAGGGATTGATAAACACTGAATGTATTAAGAATCAGCAGGATAATTTAAGAGATAAGAACGGGAAGTAGGAGAATGATGGTGCCTTCCCACCTCTCAGTCCGGCTCCTTTCGAACCCTTCATCAGAGGACGGATGAGAGTCCTTTGGCCACAGGAGTCAAAGTCACAAAGAAGAGATGGTCATTTGGGGCTCTTGTCATCACCACTGGTTCAATTGAAAAGAAACGATACACTAGGCATACAGTTCAGTCCTAGCCCCGTTATTCACCCTCTTATGAACCCACCACCACCCGCCAACCCTCTTTCAGTAGAATCGTAAGGGACGATCGCCGCACATTGTGGCCAACCTCAAAGGCTGCGGCCTACCAATGGCATCTTTATCGCGATAGAGTACCACCCTGTAGAGCTAGGGCGTACGTAAAGTAACAGCAAAAGGATAAAGATTTAAAGAGATGCCCAGAGAGTATGAGGATGGGATTTTGGAAGACGGGAGCAGAACTGCTTTTGACTTGGCCGGAGCCACCAGCCTGGCTTGATCTGTACGCCGTCGGGTATAACTCCAGAGCGGCGCTCGGGCGGTCAAGTAGGCTGGCGAATATGTGTTACGTCAGCGACGATGTCAATTGGCAATTACGCAGCCTGGCGACCAGATCCGATCATGCAGGCGGCCGCACTCATGCAACTTAACGATCATATAGCCTAGCATTTGTATGCCTAGCCCACTTGAATTCCGGTATCCTGTGTCCCAATCGAGGTTTCATGTGCTTGCTGAGCCAGAGGTCAAAGCATCGATAACGTAGGGGCCGAATAGGATATCGATCTATACCGTTCGCTCCCCATTCTTCCTGTAAACATAACGTGATCTCCTCCTATATGTTTGTTGGTATCCTGGCAGTCGTGAGATGCCTTGGGTGGGGCTGAGGCTCGGGCCTGGCTTAATATGGTCTTAAGATTTGGTTATAGATAAAAACTCGTAGCATTCGAAAATTTGTTAAGCCTTGGATCTCTGTTTAAATTGATCTAGCAGGAGGATTCGATCGACTCTTTGTTAAAGGAGAGACATTTCTGACATCGAAACGTAAAATGAAAGCGTCATCTTGATAAAGCTTGGCCATCGGAAAGATGTCCAGGTCGGAAGCCTTTACTGGACAATTTTACAAAGTTAACATAATACATACGATGCAAAGATTGTGCAGATGATGATGTGAAGACTTTACCTGAACCGCCTCTCCTTGCGAGTTATTGGTGTCGCGATTAGGATAATATCTTCCTCGCATTTGATTGGATCCTTATATCAGGACGTCCCTAAGCACGGGTGACTGATAATATGAAGCGAAACGAAAAAATGCCACCGCAGACACTGCAGTACAGGTTAAACGATTTCCATGGTTGGGGTGGAACTCCACCAAAGAATCTTTCCTCATCGTAAATCTCCAATATCCCATGGTCTCTTTCCAGATGACGCGCCAGCTTTGGGTTCGGCACCGGGACACGCTGTGAGAAAGATACGATACATCCATTGAGGATCTTGATGCGACAATCAAGCTGATGCATACGCGTTGTGTATGGATCGCCATTGTACGTCGTACCTTGTCAATTGTTGACTATAAGTTTCATTACCACCTGAATGACCATCAACGGTAATAATAACTATCTTTGGGCGACCTTCCATCCATTCCTCGTTCTTCTCAAGCCTGTTGCTCCTCGTGGAGAGACCTCCTCCCACGCCTATATCTTTGTGTCGTGATAGCCGCTGTCGGGGATTCTTGTACGTACTTAAACTACTCGTTTCCACCACTACCAACCAGTCACGGTCAGTGAAAGGCTCGAGACGACGATTGGCGAAGGTGGGGAGCTAACGCAATACAGCAGGACCTGTGGAAGTGACGGAGAAGAGTGTCCCATACGATGACTAATAGGCGCAGTACTTCATGCCGCCAAAAGCGATGATCCAGCCTTTTCACCGTGGCAATAATGCGCACCAAGAGCCAGTCGCTGAACGTGTACGCAGTGGCTATTGCAGCCCGTGCCAGGGCCACTGTCAAGTCTTCAACCCAGATGGACAGTCATCCATCTTCCCACAATAGTCAGCTCATCGCATACCACGAGCAGCAGTAGCCCAACATACCGCGGACAAGGTACCCGGGCCATTCTGATTATATTACGAACAAGGGGGAATGAACATCAGAAATATGAGCGAGGCTGGAAGTAACCCTCACCGCCAGGAGAATAGCCCTTGGCACGACCCAGCCAGGTTCTCCGGAAATGGTGACACTTTCCACTCCGACCCCTTGCCACGACGGTTGTAGGCCTTACTCAGGCAGCATCCTCGGCGATAATGCCCCGTCATCCCGACTTTGAAGCGGTGGTAGAAGAAGAAGGCATGGTGGAGCCTGATCCTGCGACGCCGGACAGCAAATGTAGCATACGACACTTTACCTTGAGATCAATATCCTGAGTTCAGGTAGGGAGACATCCAATCAGAAAGAGGCTGACCGTATGTCTTACGTTAATGGATAAGGCGTCTTCGCAGTTTCATTACCTTGGGACACTGTTACTGCCGATCGCATCGATTGGAAACCGCCATGTAAATATGTTGCATACTAGTCCAAATGGCTATATCTTATACGATGAGCAGACTTTACTATTGAAGCAGAGGGGTACGTCTGTTCGAGCTTTTGGGTGCAGGTGAAGCGGAAGGAAGGTGGTAGCAAAATCTGATATGTCGAAATACGATGCTTCTGCCTCGCTCAATGAAGCCGCTGCAAGCCCCGTTCAGCAAATAGGGACGGAGCCGAAACACTCTCATCCGCCTTTGAGAGCAGAGTAAACGTCTCTGGTCTTTCGGAAGACCCTAAGCCGATTAGCATAGATCTCCATCCTTCAATCACGTCCCACTAACATTTCCGGCTGCTCAAGTCTTTGATCTCGCGAAGCCTTTTCGCGGTCTGCAAGACCATGTGAATCGCAGGCCGCGGTACCCAGTGAAGCGTATCGTTACTATGTCAGCCTACGTCCGCTTTCGTCGGCAGCCCCTATCAGAAAGGCCGCAATAATTTCGACGAGGAGGAGGGAAGCGTATGCACTCACATGTCGAGCCGTTCTCGTCGCCAGCGGTCAAGGGCGGCAGCTCATGGCCATCTCGACGGCATATTTGACTGGCGCGCAATGGAATGGATACACATCTTGAACTTGGCGGCTGATCTTGATCAGGATGACTTTTTCGGTCTTTCTTGTTATGCATTGAAATCGTCCTTTCCACGGGCAATGTAATGGACAGAAGGTAGTGATTGGGTGTATGATTAACGATAGGATAGGGTTATTGGAAGGAGCATGAGTTGCGTACGGGCGGAGAGAGACTTCCCTTGGGGATTCTGGCTTAATCTCCTGCTCTCGACTTTCATTGGGAAGAATGGGGTAAAGCCATGACTCTCTCTTCTTTTGCAATGTCCGTCTCGATACAGATTCAAGTAAAGCGATGTGAAAGTGATAGAACTCGTCAGAGATGGAACCAATCTAGCGAGAGAGTATTTCAGTCATTCGTAATGCAATCAAAATACCATTGAACCATATGACACCCGCTCCCCCCTCCCTTCACTGGCGCCACCTAAGCCTATCCCCCGCGAAATCCGCCAATCGCTCCCAAGCGGACGGCATTTTCCTCTTTTGCTCATTTTCCCTCCCTTTGCTATCGTCAAGAGGGCAAGACGAAGCCGAGGGCGTTCCACCCGACGGTGATAACAGCGACAAGGATGATCGGGGTGTCTGGTTGGAGTCTTGACCACTCAGTCCCGTCCCCGACGACGACCCCGACGTGCCGCTGATGGCCATTCCTGCTGGCATCACTGTCTCATGCCGCGCAGCTAAGTTGGCGTACCCTAGACTATCCGAGGATCTAGGCGATGATGCATCGAGTGCGTGGAGCCAATCCTTGTCGAAGAAGAGCTCGATTTGGGCCTGCGTTGTTTGGACATGGTCAGTATTGTCGTAAAAGGTATTGTCGAAAGGTATACTGATGATCTCCAATTCGCGATTGGAAAGAGGGGGAGAAAGATGGCCTCAGCAGCAGACAAATCTTGGAAAACGGAAGAATACTAGCAGCGGTAGCAGCAGCGGCAACAACAGCACCCGCCATTGGAACAAAATTCATGAGTTGGATCCAACTCACGGGACCCGTTCTCGAAGGTTGGCACTTCAACCCCCGCTTTTTGCAGTATCCGCATTGGGACTGGCCCTGAGGCCTGATGCAGCGTTTGGATATACGTCGACATTCGGTGCACTGGTTGATTTGATGTAGTCAGTCGTCAATAGTGTTGAGGTCATGATTACGGAAAGGGGTGAATGGCGAAAGATAATGGAGGGAGGAAAATGGCAAACCGGCGTTTCATTACGTGTCGATGAAGCCATGTGTGTTGAAGCCATGTGTGTTGCAGGGGGTTGTCGTTGGAGGAGGTGGATTGAGGTATGATCCGTCCTGCGTAGAGAATGGCTATAAGGGTCTTGCGGTGATGTGGGGTTGATGGATGGTTGGTAGGTAGAGACTGTTGGTCAGGCAGGCGGTTATCTGTGGAGGTAAGCGGATGAGGTTGAGCAGGTCGATGAAGAGAAAGACGAAGAAGAAGAAGAAGAAGAGGGGGAAAGCATGGAGAGATGTCTGGCCCCTCCTTCGAATGGAGACGTCATTGCCTGAACTTGCTCGATATCCTTTTAATTTGGTTACCCAAAATGGACATGACTTTTACGTCCAGCCGAGACATTCATTGTTGGCCTCGCACCACTTCCCCCTTTTCCTTTCCCCAATCTGGACGCGTCTGCTATTGCTTTTCAATACGATAGCGAGAGATCGATGACGGCAGAGAATCCGCGGGTACGAAGCCGCGGCTCCAAGACATACAATTTATCGTCCGGTGGGAATCCCGGGTAACGCCCAAAATTGTGAGTATCGTTCGTGGCCTCAGTCAAAAGCCTGACTCCTGTGCCACAAGCACACATAGTACATGGAACAACACCGTAGGACAGTCGTCGGAAGTCCCACTATCAGGGAGACAATGGTCCCGAAACGACCTCCTTGGGAGATATCACTTGACCGTAACATAGCCGACATGGCCGAGGACGTGGTGGAAGAGATGGTGCAAAGTACATGGGTTAAAGCAGGTGCTGTCATTGTCGCTATCAATAGGATCATGCGGAGTCTCGTCGTTAGGCAGAGCGGATCGCTCGAGCGGAGGGCGGAGGGAAGATTGTGAAAGCGGGCTCAACGGGTGGTAAGAGCAGAAGTCGATACTGTATGGGGTAAAATGGTAAGGCACCGTGGTTTCGAAAAGCCAGCGACGTGACGGCGAAAGGTTCGATTAGAGTTTGCTGCGTTCCTGCTCGCGGCGCATAATAAAGTCCTTGATCCAAAGAGCTGTAATGTACATGATCATGAGTACGGCAAGGATCGCAAGGTATCGAATGGTGCGAGGTGAGGGTAAGAAGGCTTTCAGAAGAACGGTTCCGGTTTCAGGAACCTCCCATCCTCCTCTTTCATTCCTATTGTCTGTTTGAGCCTCTTCTTCCTCTTCTTGTCCATTTTCTTCCAATCCTGTTTCTTCCTGCTCTCCACCGCCTGTCTGGACCTCTTCCTCCTCGATTGGAGGGGCACGTCGTGATCTCGTCCCAAAATCTCGCCCAGGTGTTGCCATTCTCAATGCTGAACCAGAGATTATTAGGGGCTGACGAAGCATACAAAACCTTCCGAGACGCAACAGACTTAATGGGGTTAGCGGTGAGGATGCTTAATGGTCGTATTATAAACTCGTGGGGCGGGAATTGATGATTCCCGAGATCGGAGAGATGACTGCCGGGACCTGCCTCACTTTTACGAACACGCTCATCCGTTTCTTTGTGCGAAAGGGAAAGGGAAACTCTCCGCGTAGAGCTGATGACAAGGGGCATGCTGCATGCGGCCGATGGACGGATCCTCCTTCGTACGGAGGCGGAGACGGAGCGACGGTCAGTGATAAGAGTCATTTTTGCCCAGGCCAAGATTCAAGACCGACCCTTTCATTTCAGCATGATCCCTTGACACGATTACGGTGGATCACGATCTTCGAAATACTGAGAATACGAGTACTCAATATTGAACGGATTCAGCGGGATTCAGGCGTGTCACTTTAAAGTTGATCCTGGCACACACTAGTCGTGTAGGAGCCCCGCGACTAGTGTGTGCCACGATTAGGGTTCATTCCAGATTGAGAACAGGCAAACCGGCCATCAGTCTGCATGTCGGCCCGGTCGGCCGATGGGTCCAGACCTTCCCAGCAAAAATAACCTTAAAAATGATAGCTCGAACTTTCCCTCACTCCTTTGAAAAAGGGAGCTGCAATATCTCATCTTTTTTGACTCATTGACATACGGTGCCCACGCATGTTACCTTAGGGGAAGATAACTTTTCTTGATCTCTGGATTGCTGCTTCAGACCCTTATTTCCGCCATCTTCCCAGCTCCCAGAGAGCGAATACTGGATGTTGATGACATTATTAAAGCAGTCTTGAAAGATGCCTCCTCCTTCTTCGGGATACAATGGGCCGCCATTCTGAGAGGCCTGATTTTCAAGCCGCTATGGCTTCAATGCGTCGAAGCAGAGTGCCGTTGTGTCATCACAATCCTTCCGCGGTGACGTGTTTGCTGGACGGTGCCACCAATCTGGATCAGGATTCTATCCCTCAGCGAGCGAGGAGCAGAAAGAATGCTACTTCATTAAACCACTTCTTCTGAACATCAGCGGAACTAGCCACTACACTCGTTCTATGCCGGGATTCCGGTTTTACAGCAGCTCTACTCTATCATCCTCCTCAGTCCGACACTCGAACACGAGGACATCTGCATGAATAGCCTCTGCGATGGCATCACGATTTACGTGCCCGACACCCTTTCCAGAATGAAGAAGTATACGCAAAAGTCGGCAACGATGGAAGTTAAGCTGAAGATAGAAGACACAGCCAGGTATGCCCAAAGTGTGCAGATCAACGTGAAGGGCAAGGTGCTACGAAAGAAGGAGGAGGAGAAAAAGGAGGAGGAGAAGAAGGAGGAGAACAAGAAAGAGGAGGAGAACAAGGAGGTGGAGGGGCAGCAAGGCACAGTAATAAACTCGTCCCTGATGATCCCCAGCAAGCCCGCCCCGGTCTGCCTCTACGGCCACCACTACCTACCTACCTACCCTCAAGCCTCCTGACCGACAAGCCTCCTGACCGACAAGCCTCCTGACCGACATGGCGCGCGAGCAACATCGCTACCGCTTCAATCGCTCGACCTTTTGGTTGCCATTCACGATAATCCTTCTACAAGCTGGGGTGTGGTATGACCTACCTCCACAGTAACGCCCCGTGAGCCTTTGGAATCGGTGGATGAAAGATTGGAGGCGCGGTGGAAGCTGTATCCGCTCACTCAGTACACGGATCTATGTACCCATGCCGGAGGCTTTGGGACGGTGGTTGGGACTTGAGGGGAAAACACAATTGCGTTGCGTCGGCTGGATCGCCTGGCGTGGGTGAAGAAGACGGATGTAAAGGATGGGGTCTGGTTCAAGGATGGCAGAGAGGCCAAGAAAGCGCAAGGCGAGGGAAAGACGGCTGGAGTAAAGTAAAGAAGAGGGGTATGGCGGAAAGGGGTTGATGGAAGAGGCTGCTTAGACGCGACCGAAAGTCACCCTCTGTCCTTCAGAGGCGATGGCAGATTGAGCCACGTCCTGTCGGATCCAGAGACAATAGTGAATTTCCATCATATTGTAGGAAGGTATGGAAATGGAATTGAAATATAGCTATGCCATTTCTATTCTTCCCTCTTCAAAGGCGGCCTTCCCATTGAAACGTTCTTCGGCTCAGCAAGGTCTCATTCACTCAAAGGTGCATAAGGAGTGTGAGAGTGTGAACCGTATTCCGGTCGACAGTAACGACCATGCAGCCAGCGTATACCCCTGACATCGGCCCTCTGGCGATCAAGGTGGTTGACCATGTAATTTTTGAATTTCCTGAACTTCTCCCTTTTCTCTTGTGCCATATCGTTTGTCGTTTATCTTTTTTTTCTACTCGTATGTAATGGATCACAAGGGCTTCTGGAGGAGGGCCAACGTCCGCTTGATTCGGTGTACGGTTGTATGTGGCTGCTGTAAAAATGTTATAGCTTGTATTCCAATCTTCCTATACCATGGATGTGATTGATGATTGTATCCTCGCAACTCTTATTTTCCCCGAGTGCGCGAAGACACCAAGGAGGCTCAGAGAGCGCTGGGCTTTGAGATTGGGGTTCAAGTGAACATAGAGGGTATGGTCATCAAGAAGATCACAGTAGCCGAAGCCGGACGCCGTAGGTCCTTTTCTTTGGAGAACCTGCGGATACAGCGTAAGTCGACATCCTACTGAAGTACTCGCATGACGAAATCCAGAGTGTGTAATCCTTGCTCTTGCTTGCAAATGTTCAGCCGCAACGAGCGTGAACGGTTGAGGATGGCCTAATTGCTGTATCTATCTCCACCTATTTCGTCCTTGGGCACGCCTCCCATGCTGCTGCGACCTCTTGCCCCGCCCCAGTATTTGTACCTCCCAGCCTTAAAGATTGAGCGGCGCAGGCGCCAGATTTGAATCGAGGATCAGACGGGGAGAAGGGAAGCCAGAATGGCTCCATGGGTGGTAACGGTCAGGGAGCGTGGGCAAGAAGGACCAGCGCCTCCCGGGGTACGCTGTGAAGCAGCTATGAGTAGCGGCATAAAACGATTATACACATGTATTCGAGTGGAGAGGAGTACGTAGGCGAGCCTTTCATGATTGCTAGTGGATATAATAATATTGATTACCTAAGCCTTCCATTCCCGCCCTCTCCCCCTCCGGACTAGCTTATTTCCGCCGCATATAATTTTTCAGATCTTTGGTTTTTTTTTTGTTGTTGTTTTTGGTTTTCTATATCCTTTTTCATTTTGGATCTTCAATCTTCTTCTCGTTGATACCCTTGCTAGTCCGGAGGAGGTCTCACTTTCAGTTTTCTTCCCATCTTCTCCCAAGCTTTAAATCCTCGATCCCAGAAAAGCATGCCGATGCTTCAAGGGTGGGGTGGCCAGTCCCCTTCCTTGAGCAATCAACATGCCTTCCTCGCACACCCAAAGCTTCCTTTCTCATGCCTATCAATTCGCGGTCCTGCAACGACGTAGCCCCAGTTTCCGTCTCGCAGTGAATCTCATACTAGATCCGTATGTCATTATTGACTAGCTTGTTTTGATAGGTCGCTATTCATGGCGATAGACGGCGCGTAATAGTGTCAACGGCGGCCGCGTTGTTAGGCAGAAAGATGCCGGTGTTGTCTTTGAGCGGAACTGCAAATTCATAGCGCTCAGGGGGTAGTGGTAATATGTTTTGTTTTGTGGTTTGCAGGAAAACCCTTGTAGGCGTAATGTAATCCTTCAGGGATGGAGGGTGGACGCGCTTCTCGTATTTGTGGTCTTGCTTGAGTGAAGACGCATTCTCTTTGTGTGCGCAAAATGGTAGGTCGTTGTCATTGGTGTACCTGCACAACCCAAAGACAGGGTGGCCAATCCCGTCTATGAGAATGCAGAACTTCTCCCCCTTCATCTTTTGTTTTTCCGTCCTCGCAAAGTAACGCTGTTGTGACGGTGAACAGACGCAAAGCGCTCCGCCAGAGAGTTTTGGTTGTTGCACTGGCAATTTTGATAAAGGTCCAATTCCTGCATATGCAATCCCCCTTGAAGATGGGGCTGCAGGCTGCTCAATTTGAATAAATGTGCATATATTCAAGTTATTAGAGCTTGAACCGAGTAGCATAGTAATTACTGATGCTTTGGAAGGGTCTTTCTTTAGATGATGAGAAAGATGTCATAGGAGATTTGTGGTGGATTTGTTTCCCGTAATGGGGGATTTCTCGTATCAAGATGCCTTTTAAATAAGGTCGATCAAGAACGGAGATGGAGAAAACCAAAGCACTGAGATGGCGTGCAAATATCGCTGAGATGATGCTGGGGCCAAGTTCAAGTGCAATGCGCAGGAAGCTGCTCATGTGGTGATGCGATCAAAGGGGCTCCCAACAAGCGCTCGTGCGGCGGCCCGTCTGTTATTCAGTCATGCACTCCACAATTACATTGTCGGCGCTACCGTGCATAAGCCCTCTTGTATTTTTCTAGACTTAATATTTGCCATTTCCAAAAGCTAGTAATATTGAACTTCATCGCCAATAGGGTTTTCAGCGGTTAGGATGGGAAGCTGGGCTCCAAGCTCCGTAGAAGCGTCAAAGTAACGCAACGGGCCGAACCAACGCAGTCACAGTGGTGGAGTATACACATTCCATGATCCACTGGCCAGAACACGCACGGAGGTAGGTCGCACGTGACGCCTCGAAGGACCCAGCTCTCGTGTATACCATCCACCATCATCTTCTCGTCCCCTGGGCATGCCTACCCGCTCTTCACCGTCCATGTCCGCTCCGTCCTGGTGCGGGCGCCATACCACTGCATCGAGGGGATTGGTAGGTCTGTGGGGGGTCGAACCGCCTCCTTCAGGTAAATGAGCCTGTGAGCCCGGCGTGTTGACACGTTACACTAACAACAGCCTCTTTGTCTCCTTTGCTTCGGAGCTTTGGTGCTTGCTCATGACTGGAGCATGCTCATGTATGACGACATAAGTAGGGTCGAACACAGCTATTGCTACCATTCTGTCACGGTATAGGTGATGGGTATGGAGTGGTAACTGCCTGGATTGCAATCTAGCTAGCTGAGTGCGAAAAATACAGGCGTGCGCCAAGGCCGCTTACCCCTCTGAGCCCTAGTGCCTGCTGATAAGCTGATAAGAGCCCTACCGCCATGGCCGCACATTGCTTGGCTGGCGACAGGCGGGGGTTGAGGGGCGCCAAGAAATGCCCCTCCACCTAAATTTATATGTAAAGCCTATTACTGGCTCTCAAACGACGCTTTACCCCATAAAGAAGGTGCTGCTATGTCAGCAAAGCGACTCGGACCTACTTATCTTGCCTCAGTCCCTCAGAGGTGGGTATGGCTTTGCCAAGCCTTAGCCACAGCGGGCTGTAAAGGCTCCCTTACGTCTAAGCGTAAAACCCCGTATTTTTATCAGATTCACATTATCTATAAATATTTTATTTAAATATTTCTTCCCGCTTAATTTTAAATTATAAATATAATATTTAAGTAAAATTAAATATATTTTATATAAATAATATTATAAAATTTTTATTAAGTAATTAAGAATAAATTTAAAAAGTTTAAGATTTTATATATAATTCCCGTTATTTTATTTTATAAAAATAGAAACTTTCATTTTTTAATCGGAGTATATTTTAATTATAAATATATTAAAATTTTTTATTAAAGTTATTTTTAAAGCAAGATTTAATAAATTTCTTATTTTAAGATATTTTATATTATAGATTTCTGCTTTTTATTATTATTCCTTAAGCCTTAACTTAGAAAATTTATATATAAGAAATGGGAAATAAAGCGGATCAGGCGAAAATTCAAAGTTCTAAGCTTAAACGCGTAAAAGAAAGGGCTATTTATCAGCCACTATCTAGCCTGAATCTACATAGCGTCTGAGGGACTGAGTTAATACTTATCCAGCGTTGAACCGTTGGAACCCTTTCCCACCGGCCTTATGTGGGCAGCGAGGCGTTGGCGAAGTCGTCCCTCAACCATTAATGTTGCCGTACGCTCGTCGCCTGTCTTCTGTCCACCCAAAAATAGCTTAATCTATCATGAGGTTGAGCTCTGTAACTGCTCGCTATTGCACCCTGGATGGCCTGACAGTTTAGTGCGCTACCATAAGAGTGCCGCAGCACATCAGATCATTGAAACCAATTTACTGTCGTTTGGTCCGAACCATGACCGATTTCATTTATGGCGTGGTGAACTGGACTTTCCTAGGATCACAATACGCAGCTAAAGCCTGTGCTGCTGGCTACAGAAATGCTGTAACTGCCTCCCAACAATATCGAGATAGACGCACAAGAGCTGCCGCCAGAGAGACACCGATCACCATCTTGAGCCATACTGATGATCTTAACAAGTACAGCTATAGACCTTTGAGGCCTGTTACATACATCCGAATCCTCGTGCTTGAGCCTGGGCACGGAGGGGAGCTTTTACGCTGCTCACTGGAGAATGTAGACCTGGAAACCCGGCCGCAGTACCATGCTTTATCATACTGCTGGGGAGACCCTTCAGATACCCTTATCATTTCCTGTGAAGGATATTGTATAGCAATTACTAAAGGTCTTTACGATGCACTTCTCAGGTTTCGAAAATTCGATGTCACAATGCGGATCTGGGTAGATGCACTGTGCATAAATCAAAAGGACAAGGCAGAAAAAAGGCAGCAAATACATCTAATGCGGCGCATTTACCAGCAATCGGAGAATTGTTTAGTATGGCTTGGACCTCATACTGAGCATGATGTATTAGCATACAAGCTCTTAACCCTCATCCATGACTATCTCGACAGTCATCCTTCAAATCAAGACGGGAAAATGCTCCTACCCGGTACATTCCTCGGTAAGCACTCAACCACTCCTGGAGAATGGGATGCTTTATCACGACTATTTGCCCGGCGTTAATTCGAACGTGTGTGGACCTTGGAAGAAATTATATTGCCACGTCGGGCATTAATGATATCTGGCAAATTTTCCTTCGATGCATCCAAATTCTTTACTATTGTTGAGTTTATACATACTTACGGGCTTGAAGCCCAGATGAATGGCTTGGAAGGTGGGTTTTTACAGTCTTTGAAGATTGCAGCCCTGCGAAGAGAGTTCCATGAACATGCCAGTGGAATCGACCTCCTCGAAACTTTGCGCAGTGCTCGAGATCGTGATGCGTTCGACACCCGCGACAATATAATAGGGGTGCTGGGTATTTGTCGAACCGACCCCAATTGGGCAACTAAGCTAGGCTATCATATGTCGCCAAAGGAAATATACGTTAGTCTGGCCATGCACATTTTGAGGTCCTCAAGCGCATTTAGGCTCTTTACTGCATGCTACCCAGCGTCGGAACAATCCAAAGTCGTGGACGATCTCCCCTCTTGGGTACCGGACTGGAGCAACAGGGTCGCGTCAGTGCCTTGTATTCAAGACTTCGAGCGCGTTGAAAGATATAATGCAGGGGGCTCCAAGCCTCCATCAATACACGTCAACCAGTCAGCTAACGGTGGTGAATCTCTGAGCATCAGAGGCAAAAAGATTTCGTTGCTGAAGTCATTCGTCGATAGATATTCTAGTGCGCTCAAACAAGACTTCAAAAACACTTACTACCCTGACAGATCGACCTGCCAAACGATCGGCGACTGGTACTTTTACATCGCACTTGCATGGCTATTTGATTGTCTCGACGATGAAGGCAGGGACCGGCCGGACATAACAATCGAGCAGTACTTCCTTGCAACCTGCTGGTCAATGACTCCGGCCGGCTGCGGCCAACAACAGTTTTCTGAGACCGTGGCATGTGCCTTGACGAACACTAAAAGGCACGAGGCATCGCGATTCCAAAGCCAGCTGATGCGATATGCGAAGCTAGACCGCCAGCATGACCTGAATAACCCAGTGCAAGCGTCCTTCCTCCACAATCTGGAGTCTTGGACTCGTGTACGAAAATTTTGCGTGACAGAAGATGGCCACATTGGATAGGTTCCTCATGAAGCACAACAAGGCGACATAATTTGCATATTCGATGGCGCTCAGCTACCCTATGTGTTGCGGCGGATAGCTGACCAAGATGCTTATACTATGATTGGACACTGCTTCTTACATGGTGTCATGTTTGGCGAGGTGATCGCGAGCAACCAGACATTACGAGAATATATCATTCTTCGATAAAGTACAAATACTACGCACTGTATTTCCAATGGATAATTAAGCATTCACACCAAGATGGTGCTATAATCTCTCAATGCAAAATAACCACAAGATAAGGCTCGAAGCAGATTAGCACAATTCGGACACTACCGAAAATTCGTGCTTCGTTTTTTAAATTCGACACCTTGACGGCTTGGTAAGGGACGGACGCTGGTTCTGCCGCCCCACACCATTTCACCAGTTCGCGTGGAGCAGCTTTGGTGCGCAATTGGCCGGCTACTCCACGTCAGTCACGGATATTTTGCTGTTGGTTTCGAGGTGGTGGAAGCAGTCGCATAATGAACTTAAGTATGAGCAGGATATGTTTTCAAAGAGAGATATTGAGAGGCTATTGATAGGTAGGAAGGATGTCCGAATAGCAATGTATCCAAAATACTGAATTCAATTTTGAAGCACAGTCTCCAATCCTGTTTTGAGGTGATGCTCATTCATAAGTGAGCAGTAGAAGTAAGAGAAGAGAAGTAAGAAGTTGACCAGGCCTGCTGTCGGAGTTTAAACCGATGGTAGCATGCTTATATCGTAGTGAGTTTAGTCTCGAACTGAAGCTAAATCCATATAAAGTCATATAGCAAGAGAAAGAGCTCTGAGACATATAATTCTGGCCTCCGATCGAAGATCAATTCAAGTTTAATGTTTATTTCAAAGGTACTCTGCTTCGAAGCCATCCCAAATAAGTCTCAGATTTCTATTACACAGCGTTCCATTTGCGAACACGTTTTATCCACAACTCAGCTATGAGAATATTCGATGCGAGCAGCGCCACTCGTATTGGATATTTCGTTCAAAGAGCTGAAAGAACGGGTAAAGGATTAAAGCTGATATGCAAAGACTGTATTTGCTCGTAGAACAAGCCTAAATGTGACACGGCGTGGCGGCACAATCGATACCGCAAGCATCCATTGTATTTATACAACTCACTCCAATGCAACGGTAAATGCCTATAATAGCTGCTACAATACAAATCCTGGAATCACTCTTAACCTGCTTGCTCTGTTGGCCTGGGCAAATACTAGCCAGGCAGACGATAAATTCGGCGACCAGTATTGGAGGTGTTAAAGACGGCTCATAGGCAAGCACGTGCATATAACGTGCAGGTAGAAAAGCGTAGTATATTTATAAGTACTTAAGCGTATATCTTAATACGTTAAATAGATAATTATAGGTAGAACTTTATTTTCCCATATTTTTCTTATCTAGCTTTTAATTAATAAATATATTATTATTATTATTGATTGATTGATTGATTTATACTACGGATCTAGTTAAACTAATTCCGGTATTCCTTAATATTCGGCCATTTAGTTTTATTAATAACCGTAAAAAACCCGATATCCATAATATTAAGAATAAAAACCGGTGTTTACTTAGCCTTTATTCTCGTTTTAAAAACTAAAAGTATTTATAACTATTTAAAAAGTAAGAATTTATTTATACGTTTTTTTTAAGAAAACCTATAATATTACGATTAAATCTACTTAAGGGTTACCTTTAAACTTATTATTCTTCCGTTATTTTATAGGTTTATTTAATATTAAAATTTTAAAATTCCGATTATACCATTAAATATTTTTATTAATATATATATTATTATTACCTTATTTATACGATTTTATTAATTAACGTAATATCGTTTTTTATACCGTTCTGATATTTATAGTCTTTTTAATCTTTTATTGGATATAGTTTTTCCGCCGTTATTTTTTACCCTTAAGTTAACGGCGAGGTTTCTTAATTAAATCCTTAATTATTTTATTTATTTCCTTAATTAAATTAAATTATAATAATAAGCCCGTAATTATTATAAATTTAACGGCCGCCTTAATACCCTTTTTATTAATAAGTATTTAATAATAATTATTAATCCTTACCTTTTTAATTAATCCCGGTTTAAGCTTTTTAAATAATAAATAGGAAATTAATACGTATACGGCGTTTTACTTTTATTATTTATATTTATAGTTAACGTTAATCCGGTTACCGGCGTATATAATAAAAAGGAAATAAATTAAACCGTTTTTATTTATCCGGAATTAAATTATTAATATATATATTTTTTTTTATAATCCTATAACGCCGGAAATACTTATTAATAATTTCGCCGTTATTTAAAGCCGGGTATTATTACCCTTAAGGGATTAATTCTTTATATTTACGTTAATACTTTATTTACCTTTTTATAATTTATAAGGTAATCGCCGTTAATTTTACCCTTATAATTTTCTTTTTTTCCGCTATTTTTACTTTAAATAAAAATTTATACGTTTTTATATTAATTTCTTAAACGTAAATTAAATTAACCTTTTTTTTTAGCTTACTTTAATTTAACTTCCGTAAAAAAAATAAATACCGTTTCTTTACGCCTTTTTATTTAAGGCCTTTTATAGTTTTAATAAATACGTTTATTTTTTATTAACGTAATTAAGTTTATACCTTTTTTAAGTTTTACTTAAGCGATTATTTAATTTAAAGTTAACTTTATTAATAATATTGATTGATTGATTGATTTATACTACGGATCTAGCTAAGCTAATTCCGGCGTTCCCTAATACTCGGCCATTTAGCCTTATTAATAACCGCAAAAAACCCGATATCTATAACGTTAGGAATAAAAACCGGTATCCACCCAGTTTCCACTTACGTCCTAAGGGTTAAGAGCATTTATGGCCGTTTAAAAAGTAAGAATTTATTTATATGTTTTTTTTAAGAAAACTTATAATATTATAACCGAATCCACTTAAGGGTTACCCTTAAATTTATTGTTTTTCCGTTACTTTATAGGTCTATTTAATGTTAAAATTTTAAAATTTTAATTATACTATTAAATATCTTTATTAATATATATATTATTATTATTTTATTTATATGATTCTGCCGATTAATATAGGATCGTTTTTTATACCGCTCCGGTATTTATAGCCCTTTTAGCCCTTTATTAGGTATAGTTTATCCGCCGTTACTTTTTACCTTTAAGTCAGCGGTGAGGTTTCTTAATTAAGTTTTTAACCACTTTATTTATCTCCTTAATTAGGCTGAATTATGGTAATAAGCCCGTAGTTATTATGAATTTAACGGCCGCTTTAATACCTTTTTTATTAATAAGTATTTAACGATAATTATTAATCCTTACCTTTTTAATTAATCCCGGTTTACGCTCCTTAAATAATAAATAAGAAATTAATACGTATACGGCATCCTACTTTTATTATTTATACTTATAATTAACGTCCGTCCGGTTATCGGCGTATACGATAAAAAGGAAGTAAATTAGGCCGTTTTTATCCGTCCGGAGTTAAATTATTAATATATTATTATTTTTCTTTATAATCCCGTAACGTTAAAAATATTTATTAATAATTTTATTATTATTTAACGCCGGGTATTATTACCCTTAAAAAATTAATTCTTTATATTTACGTTAATATTTTATTTATTTCCTTATAATCTATAGGGTAATCGTTATTAACTTTATTTTTATAGCCTTCTTTTTTTCCGCTGTTTTTACTTTAAGTAAAAGTTTATACGCTTTTATATTAACTTTTTAAACGTAAATTAAATTAACCTTTTTTTAACTTATTTTAATTTAACTTCCGTAAAAAAGGTAAATACCGTTTTTCTATACTTTTTTATTTAAGGTTTTTTATAATTCTAATAAATACGTTTATTTCCTATTAATATAATTAAATTCGTATTTTTTTTAAGTTTTACTTAAATAATTATTTAATTTAAAGCCAGCTTTATTAAGAATATAAAGACCTTAGATTTTAATACCGGGACGGGAGTTACTTTATATACTTTACTTATTATTCTTAAGTATCGGTTTTAGACCTTTTATAATTACCGGACGGGTTCTTTCCTATATTTAAACGTACTTTTAAATACGTATTAAATAATTACCACGTATATTATCGTAAACTTTATAATTACCTAATAAACGGTTTTAACTTTATATAAGGTAACTCCCCACGTTAACGCTATAAGGTAAATAAGGCTTTTCTCCTATAAAATTATTTTTTTGGACCTTTTTTATATAATTTTTTTAATTTAGTTTTTTATTAATTTATAAATTAAATACCTTAATATTAATTTCCGGTTTTATTATTATATTATTTAAGTTTATTATAATTATTATATTATATAGCTTTAGGCTTTTTATTATATAAATAAGCTTATATTTATACGGGATAAATTAAGCTTTATATATTTTTACTTATTATAAGTAGATTTTATAAGTTTATTTTAGCTTTAAATAATTCATATAAGTAAACGTATTATAGGTTAAAAGGTAAATATCGTTAATAAAGCCTTTTATTTAAATTTTTTATTTTAACTTTATTAAATTTTTAATAAATAAGCCGTTAAAGAATAAGAATAAAATTAAAGAAATAAATAACCTTTAAGGAATCCCTATTATTACGGGCTTTATTATATTTATCTTTTATCCTAGGTTAATTAACGTTGCTTAATTATTTAAGAAACTTTCTATTTAATTTATAAGGAAAGATAAAACCTTTTTTTTCCGTAAATTATATAATAACCTTTAATAATTTATTTTATTAAACGCCCTTATAATATTTAAAGAAAAAAGACTTATAACGTATTTTTTCTTATAGTTTTATACCGTATATACGTTATTAATTAAGCCTTTAAGAGCCGTCTCCGTTAACCGTTTTCTTTTTACTTTTATTTATTAATTAAGGAATAACTTATATTCTTTTATATAATTATTTAAAATCTTTATAATTACCGTTTTTAAAATCTTCCTTAACGTATAAAGGAGTACTATAGGTTTATATAATTTTATTTTTAAGTAATTTAACTTAACCGGTTTCTTAAGGATAATCGTCTTAATTTCTTTAAATTTATAAAAGTAATATCCTATATTAAAATAAACTTAAAATAAATAAGTAAAGATCTCTTTAAATAATAATATTATTATAAATAAAAACTTATTTAATATACCGTTAAGTTTAAGGGTTTTATTTTTCTTTAATTTATTAATTATTTTAATTATTATTTTTTAAGTTATTATTTTACTTATTATTATTAATTTAGAATATATTGTACCGTTAATATTTATTAAATTAACTTCCGGTAATAAAAGAAAAAACGCCTTTTTAAAAGTTTTAATTTTATTATTAAAGGTATTTATTACCGTATTATCTGGTCTTTTTAAGGGTAAAAACTTAAAAATAAGTTTAAATTTCTTATTCTATTCCCTATTATATTTTATTAGCTTTTAAATATTACGAAAAAAATTATTAAATTATATATTATAGCCCGGAAGTATATTTATTTAACCTTCCGGATAATTTTCTCTTTTTCCTTTTAAATTTTTTTTAATTATTAAAGCGTTTCCCGGTTTTTATATTTAATAATTTATTTTATAAGCGCTTTTATTTTTATAATCGCTTTTATATACTTTTTATTTTAATAAATTTTAACTCTTTAAAACGGTTTTATTATTAAGATTATAACGTTAATTATTATATTTAAAACCTTTATTATCCGTTTTATAAAATAATCGATCTATCCTTTATTATTAAGCCAGGGGAGCTTTATTAATTAAAATATTATTTTTACCGCCTTTATAAATATTTTAACTTCCTTAACCGTCTTTTATACTTATTTAAATAGTAAAAGCGGAGTTATATTAATAGATTAATTTAAGGTCGTCTATATCGGGACGTAATTTAAACCGTATTTTAGGTCTTTTCGGGGTCTATATATTATAATTAAGTTAATAATATTTTTTAAACTGAATATTAAGTTAATTATAATTCTAAGTTTACGGCTTTCTTATATAATAGTTTTTTTCGGTATTAATAACGTAAAATTAAACCGTATAATAATTATTAATAATTCCTTAAATTTAATATAATTAATTATATAACCGTTTTTATTTTATTAAATATAATAAAGATTAAAGTCCTTTATTAAGAGGTATTTATTAAATACGGTTATAATATCCTTAAGTAATAGGATTATAAAGGGTCTTTTCTTATTAACCGGTAGCGGATTATACGTATTATAAATATTTAAATTATTTTTAGTATTCTTTTTTTATATAATCCGGAGTATATATAGGTTCTTTTTATAATAAGTAATATCTTAACTGTTTATATTTAACCTTTTATTAATAAAGAAATATATCCGCGTTATTTCATTATTTTTAAAGATTAAATAAAAATTATCTCCCGGATTAATTAAAGAATAAATATATAAATTATATAACAATTTTTATATCGCTATAATATCGATATCCTTTATTTCCTTAAATTTAAATATTAATATTATAACTTTAATTATTTTTTTACGTACGTTATATTATATTATTCTTAAAAGTATAAATATATTAAATATCGATATTTATCGGGTTTTTTTTATTAACTTTTATTTATATAAATGGTTTTTCCTTAAAATTAAGCGTTATTTATTTTAATTTTTTTATTATAATAATAATCCCGGTTAAATAGCCGGCTTTAAAGGTTAATATTATTATAAACTTCTTCTTTTTTACGTTATTAATTATTACGTTTTACCTTTCTTTATTTAATAAGCTTTATTTATATCTTAAGATTATTTTTAATTGCTTTACTGGTTTAAGTTTATATAAGTTATAACGTTAAATTTTAATTATTATTTTAATTTTCTTATATTAAATCTTTTTTACTTTTATTATATATTATAAGTTTTATACTAAATAATTATTATTATTATACGTTACGTATTTCGGCACGTTTTTTATTAAGTCTTTTATTATTAAGTTAATATATTTATACGTATTATACCCTTTAATATATATTACGTATTTTATATTATTAAAATATTTTATAATAATATATTTATATCCTTAATATTTAAAGTATTAATAAATATCCGTTACCCGGTCTTAAGGTTTTATTAATTTAAAAGATTTACCCTTTATTACCTTTTTATTAAGGATATTATTATATATTTTTATTAATATTATACTTAAAATAATTATAAAGTATCTCTTTATATAATTAAAAACGTTTAACTTTTTTATTATAAAAAGGAAATTATAATTAATAATCTTTAACTTAAAATAAAAAATTATATTATCTTTTTTTATCCGTTTTAAGGTAATTTCCTTTTCCTTTTCCGTAAACTTTATTAAATATATCCTATTTATTACGATAATAAAAAATTATTTTAATATTTTTACCGTTTTATACCTTTTTTTACCGGTTTATCCCTTTAATTTCTTTAATCCTTTTTTCGCTTTTAATAAAGTTATATTAAAAAGAATATCCCCGTTTTATAGTTTACGTACCGTAATAATTTATTTTATTAATAACTTTCCCATAATTTTAAATGCCTTTATTAATTATAATAAATTCGTTTTTACCATTATATTCTTTTTCTTTTTATTTAATAGTTATATAATTATTATTTTTACCTTCCTTAATATTATTGTTTTCTCCCCCGTTTTTACCTTTTTTACCGTTAACGTTAACGCCGCCCTTATAACCTTTATTATTTAGCTTATCCCCGTTCTTTTCTTTAAAGTTTCCCCCGTTATTCCCTTATTTTATATATATCCTTTTTATCTCTTTTTACCTTTATCCGCCGGCGTTTTTATTATTACCCCTTAAGCTTTATATAACTTCTTTAATTCCTTTAAACTTCTCCCTATATTTACGTAAAAGTCTTTTATTCCCTATAGCCTGATTTATAGTATTGGCCAGGTCTTTAACGTAATATTTTTTTATATAATTATAAAAAGGCCTTTTAACGCCCTTACCGCCTCTTCCTTTTTTACTTTTCCCCCGTATATCTGGTAATTACCTTTTTTTATAATTTATTCTTATTTACCTAATATCTCCTTATTTTTATTTAATTCTTTCTTAATTTATATATACTTAATAAGGTTTTTTACGCCTCCGTTTACCCTTTATCCGTCCCCGCGTATCGTCTTTATCCTTTCCGCCCTTTATTTATTATTTTTTATAATAATACCTTTACGCGTTATATATATCTTTTTATACGTATCTTATTAATTATAAGCTTTTTATTTAATTTAAGGCCTTTTTATCTTATATTTATTACGTTATTTATATAACTTATTACCGTTCCTATTAACTTAAATTATTTACCTTTCTTCCTCCTTTATTTCCGTTATTATTCCGCTTTTATTTATCGTATTTAAGATACTGTTCTCACTATTACTTAAGCTATATATATATGCATCGTTTCTGACCTCTGGGGTCCCGTTGTTCGTCGCCATTTTCTATTCACCTTTATTCGGATCTAATCTTATTAATAATATAAAGACCTTAGATTCTAATACCGGGACGGAAGTTATTTTATATACTTTACTTATTACTTTTAAATATCGGTTTTAAATTTTTTATAATTATTAAACGGGCTTTTTCTTATATTTAAATATACCCTCGGGTATATATTAAATAACTATTATATACGTTATTATAAACTTTATAACCGTTTAATAAATAGTTTTAACCTTTTATAAGGTAACTTTTTACGTTAACGTTATAAGGTAAATAAGGCCTTTTTCCTATAAAATTATTTTCTTTTAGGCTTTTTTTATATAGTTTTTTTAATCCAATTTCTTATTAACTTATAAACTAAGTATTTTAATATTAACTTTTAATTTTATCGTTATATTACTTAAGTTTATTATAATTATTATATTATATAACTTCGGGTTTTTTATTATATAAATAAACTTATATTTATACGGAATAAATTAAGTTTTATATATTTTTATTTATTATAAATAAACTTTATAAATTTATTTTAACTTTAAATAATTTATATAAATAAACGTACTATAAATTAAAAAATAAATATCGTTAATAAAGCTTTTAATTTAAATTTTCTATTTTAATTTTATTAAATTTTTAATAAGCGGGCCGTTAAAAAATAAGAATAAAATTAAAAAAAATAAATAACCTTTAAGGAATCTTGATTATTACGGGCTTTATTATATTTATCTTTTATCCTAGGTTAATTAACGTTATTTAATTATTTAAAAAACTTTTTATTTAATTTATAAGGAAAAATAAAACCCTTTTTTTCCGTAAATTATATAATAACCTTTAATAATTTATTTTATTAAACGCCCCTATAATATTTAAAAAAAAAAGATTTATAACGTATTTTTTCCTATAGTTTTATATTATATATACGTTATTAATTAAGCTTTTAAGAACCGTTTCTATTAATTATCCTTTTTTATTTTTATTTATTAATTAAAGAGTAATCTATATTCTTTTATATAGTTATTTAAAATTTTTATAATTACCGTTTTTAAAGTTTTCTTTAATATATAAAAAAATATTATAGGTTTATATAACTTTATTTTTAAGTAATTTAACTTAACCAGCTTCTTAAGGATAATCGTTTTAATCTCCTTAAATTTATAAGGGTAATATCTTATATTAAAATAGGCTTAAAATAAGTAAATAAAGACCTTTTTAAATAACGATATTATTATAAATAGGAACCTATTTAATATACCGTTAAGTCCGGGGGCCTTATCCTTCTTTAATTTATTAATTACCTTAATTATTATTTCTTAAGTTATTATTTTATTTATTATTATTAATTTAGGATATATTATACCGTCGATATCTATTAAATTAACTTCCGGTAACGGGGGAAAGAATACCCCTTTAAGAGCTTTAATCTTATTATTAAAAGTATTTATTACCGTATTATTTAATCTTTTTAAAAATAAAAACTTAAAAATAAATTTAAATTTCTTATTTTATTCTTTACCATATTTTATTAACTTTTAAATATTATAAAAAGAAACCGTTAAGTTATATATTATAGCCTGGAAGTATATTTATTTAACCTTCCGGATAAATTTAATTTTTTTTTAAGTTTCTTTTAATTATTAAAGCGTTTTCCGGTTTTTATATTTAATAATTTATTTTATAAGCGCTTTTACCTTTATAATTATTTTTATATATTTTTCATTTTAATAAGTTTTAACTCTTTAAGACGGTTTTATTATTAAGATTATAATATTAATTATTTTATTTAAAGCTTTTTTTATTTACTTTATAAAATAGTTAATTTATTCTTTATTATTAAGCCAAAGGAATTCCGTTAATTAAGATATTATTTTTATTACCTTTATAAATACTTTAGCTTCCTTAACCGTCTTCTACGTTTATTTAAACGGTAAAGGTAAAACTACGTTAACGGACTAATTTAAGGTTATTTATATTAAAACGTAATCCGAACCGTATTTTAGGTTTTTTTAAGGTTTATATATTATAATTAAATTAATAATATTTTCCGAATTAAATATTAAATTAATTATAGTTTTAAGTTTATGGCTTTCTTATATAATAGCCCTTTTTAACGTTAATAACGTAAGGTTAAACCGTATAATAATTATTAATAGTTCCTTAAATTTAATATAATTAATTATATAATTATCTTTATTTTATTAAACGTAATAAAGATTAAAGTTTTTTATTAAAAGATATTTATTAAATATAACTATAATATTTTTAAGTAACGGGATCGTAAAAGGTTTTTTCCTATTAATTAATAACGGATTATACGTATTATAAATATTTAAATTACCTTTAATATTCCCTTCTTATATAATCTAGAGCGTATATAAGTTCCCTCCGTAATAAATAACGTTTTAATTATTTATATTTAACCTTTTATTAATAAAAAAGTACGTTTATATTATTTTATTACCTTTAAAAATTAAATAAAAATTATCTTCCGAGTTAATTAAAGAATAAATATACGGATTATACGGCGGTTCTTATATCGTTATAATATTAATATCCTTTATTTCTTTAAATTTAAATATTAATATTATAACTTTAATTACTTTTCCGCGTATATTATATTATATTATTTTTAAAAATATAAATATATTAAATATTAACGTTTATCGGGCTTTTTTTATTAACTTTTATTTATATAAACAGTCTTTCTTTAAAGTTTAACGTTATTTATTTTAATCTTCTTATTATAATAATAATCCCGGTTAAACGGCCGGCCTTAAAAATTAATATTATTATAAACTTCTTCTTTTTTACGTTATTAATTATTACGTTTTATCCTTTTTTATTTAATAAGTTCCGTTTACGTCTTAAGATTATTTTTAATTATTTTATTAATTTAAGTTTATATAAATTATAATATTAAATCTTAATTATTATTCTAGTTTTTTTATATTAAGTCTTTTTCGTTTTTATTATATATTATAAGTCTTACGCTGAATAATTATTATTATTATATATTACGTATTTCGGCGCGTTCTTTATTAAGCTTTTTATTATTAAGTTAACGTATTTATACGTATTATATCCTTCGGTATATATTATATACTTCGTATTATTAAGGTACCTTATAATAATATATTCGTACCTTTAATATTTAAAGTATTAATAAATATTTATTATTTAATTTTAAGGTTTTATTAATTTAAGGGACTTACCTTTTATTACCTTTTTATTAAGAATATCGTTATATATCCTTATTAACGTTACGCTTAAGATAACCGTAAAGTATTTTTTTTATATAATTAAAGGCGTTTAACCTCTTTATTATAAAAAGGAAACTATAATTAACGATCTTTAACTTAAAATAAAAAACCATATTCTCCTTTTCTATCCATTTTAAAATAATTTCCCCTTCCTTCCCTATAAACCTTATTAAGTATATCCCGTTTACCGTAATAATGAAAAATTACTTTAATATTTTTACCATTTTATATCTTTTTTTACCGGTTTATCCTTTTAATTTTTCCAGCCCCTTTTTCGCTTTTAATAAAACTATATTAAGAAGGATATTTTTACTTTATAGCCTACGTATTATAATAATTTATTCCGTTATTTTAAACGTTTTTATTAATTATAATGGGTTCGCCTTTACCGTTATACTCCTTTTTTCCTTACTTAATAATCGTACGGTTATTATCCTTATTTTTTTTAATATTACCGTTTTCTTTTTTACTTTTATTTCCTTTATTATTAATGCCGGCGTTTCTTTTATAGCCCTTATTATTTAACTTATCCCCGCTCCTTTCTTTAAAGCCTCCCTTATCGCTTTTTTATTTTATATATATTTTTTTAATTTTTTTTTACCTCCGTTTACTGGCGCTTTTATTACCGTTTTTTAAGCTCCGTATAGTTTTTTTAACTCCCTTAAATTTTTCTTTATATTTACATAAAAGTCTTTTATTCTTTATAGCCCGATTTATAATATCGGTTAAATCTTTAACGTAATATTCTTCTATATAATTATAAGGAAGCTTTTTTATGCTTTTATTACCTTTTCTTTTTTTATTTTTCCTCCGTATATTTAACGGTTTATTTTTTTAATAATTTATTTTTATCCATTTAATATCTTTCTGTTTTTATTTAGCTTTCTTTTAATTTATATATATTTAATAAGGCCTTTTACGCCTCCATTTACCCTTTATCCGTCCTTACGTACCGTCCTTATTCCCTCCGCCCTTTATTTATTATTTTTTATAATAATACCTTTATACGTTATACGCGTCCCTTTATACGTATCTTATTAATTATAAACTTTTTATTTAATTTAAGGTTTTTTTATCTTATATTTATCGCGTTATTTATATAACTTATTACCGTTCTTATTAACCTAAGCCGCTTACCCTTCCTCCCCCTTTATTTTTATTATTATTCCGCTTCCGTTTATCGCATTTAAGGTATTGTCCTTACTATTACTTAAGCTATATACGCGTATATCGTTTCTGACCTTTGGGGTCCCGTTATTCGTCGCCATTATAAGGAGCTATTTAATAAGTAAGATTTTTATTATTATTATAATAAATTATAAATATGGATAAAAAGTATAGCGACGAATAAAGGGACCCCAGAGGTCCAAAACGATACGTATACGTATAGCTTAAGTAATAGCGAGGCCAATACCTTAATTGCGATAAATATAGGTGGTATAATAATCGAGAATAAGGGAACATACGGA
Organism: Niebla homalea; assembly: GCA_019925105.1. NCBI lineage: Eukaryota > Fungi > Ascomycota > Lecanoromycetes > Lecanorales > Ramalinaceae > Niebla > Niebla homalea. Next base: position 190,216 of record JAHGAU010000033.1, read on the forward strand.
TAAATAACCTATATTAATAAAAGTAACGGGGAATTATATAAATAAAACGATAATAACGCTGTAAATAATCGTTAAATTAAATAAGGGAACTATAATTAATAAAATATATAAAAAGAAACGCGTAAAATACGTAAAAATATAATAAATAAAAGAAATGTTGGTACAGGGCGGACCCGTAGGGAGACGGAAAAGCAGTAGGTCCAGGGGTAACCCTTAAAAGGACACGGTCGTAATATTATAGGTTTTCTTGGAAAAAACGTATAAATAAATTATTATTCTTTAAACGGTTATAAACGCCCTTTATCCTTTAAAAATGAGAATAAAAGCTGGGTAAATACCGGTTTTAAATTTTAACGTTATAGATATTAGGTTTTTACGGTTATTAATAAGGCTTAATAACCGACTATTAAAGAACGCCGGAATTAACTTAACTAGATCCGTAGTATAAATCAATCAATCAATCAATAATAAATAAAAAGGGCTTTAAGGAAATTAAAGCGGTCATAACGATAAGGAAAAAGGGCTATAAATATATATAAAGTAAAAGCGATATTAATAATATTAAAGATATATAAAAAGGAGGTAAAAACAATAAAGGAAATAAACTTATATATAATTAAAAACGGGGAATAAAAGGAACAATACGTTAAATACGTAAAAAAGTTAAAATAAAAGAAGAAATAATAAAGGCCTTAAACGGGCTACTTATAACCGAATAAACGGCTAGTATTACGTTAAAAACCTGGCCGATATTATAAATAAAGTTACGAAGAATAAGGGACTTTTATAAAAGGGTAAGGATAAGATTAAAGGAGTTAAAATAATTAAAAAAGCTTAAAAAAGAATAATAAGGATACCGATAAAAAGTAAATATAAAGATTAAAAAATAAACGTATAAAACGAAAGGGCGATAATGGGAGTTTATTAAATAAAAGAAACTTAAACGATAAAGGCCGCAAGAAAGGGGTATATAATAACCGAAAAATGAAGAATATAAATTAAAAAGAAAACGGCGGTATTAAAGAAAGTGAAAATAATAACGCTCCGTTTACTAATTAAAAAAAGATATTATTATAACGGTAAATCCTTTATAGCTTGTAAAGGCATTTAAAGTAACGAAAAAGTTATTAATAAAAAAATTATTGCTGTTGTATATAAATTATAAGGTAAAAAAAATCTTCTTTTTAATATAATATCCTTAAAAATAAAGGAAAACTTAAAGAAGTTAAAAATATAAATTAATAAAAATGAATTTAAAACGGTAAAGGTATCAAGATAATTATTTATTATCGTAATAAATAAAATATATTTAACGTACTTTATGAAAACATATAAAGAACTTATTTTAAAACGTACAAAAAAGGGGAATATAATGTTTTACCCCGGATTAAAAATTATCGATTATAATTTTTTTTATTAATGAAAAGGCCGGATACCTTAAAACGGATAAAAAGGTACTTTATAATTATATTAAGTATAACGTTAATAAGGATATATAATAATATCCTAAATAAGGCGATTATTAAGGGAGGGTCCCTTAAATTAAACCGGTTATAGAATAAAACGATAAACATTTATTGATACTTTAACTATTAAGGTTATAAATATATTATTACGAGATATCTTAACGGTATAAAATATACGGTATATATAAAGAGGTTGTGGTGGTATTATCGGCCTGTGCTTCCATGCTCGGCCTACCTACCCTATTAGGGGGGGTCTTGGCGCGCACCTTTAAGTAGCTGCAGGCTACCCACACTTAGATTTACTCTTATATAGTCAAAATCCAATCATACTACCATTTACCATATCCATATTAGGACCTTAAGTTAATCCCTGATATGATTTTAAGTGTAACTATCCTTGTATATTAAGCGGTTGGTTATAAGCCACTTATATACTCGTGTTTTAATAAAATAATACTGTCGCTTATAGTCCCGGACCGTGGAGTTAAAAGGGTACTTAAATATCGTCTTTATAAGGGAGGTAGTTATTAAGTTAAGGAAGAATATTTAAAATGATACCGTAGATGGGCTTATCGTTAAATATATCCTTAAGCCGTATAATAAGCGTACGCACTTAATTACCCCGCCCGCAATATAGGGTTTTAACACTTTAATCGTCGATTTCACAGGTAAGCCAGTTAATACTTTAATTATAATATCTAATAAGCCTATTAATTAAGTCGTACTTAAGGTACGTAGTAAGCCTGCTATAAGGGTATTCAATTCTTCAGTTAAATTCCTCTCCTTAAACCTTTTACTTCATTTTACCTCTTTTACCTACCGGCCTACCAACAATATAAATTATATACCAGCTATAGAGATTCCCAAGAGAGTAGATAAGACTATAGGCTAAAGAGTAGCTTACATTGGATAATATAATGATACTGGAGTGAAGTGGATGTCGCGGTATTATGTTATAAACAAGGTATAGCAGGGCATAGACGGTTAAGAGGAGGGAGGTTAAGGACGACGGTATTAACGGTGATAACCCTTTATTAAACCCCATTTTGACAGAAAGTATACGACTTAGTTATACTACGGATATCGCGTTAAACGATTCAATTTAAGTCGGCTTATTACCGTACCTTCGGCCCTGCTTAGGAGCTGGCCCTCAACTATAATTCTTAACCGTGCTTATTAAGCACCGGGTGGTTCTTTATGATCGTTCTCAGCTCCGGAGCTGAAGTGGATATGGTGGATACGGTAATCGGCTTACGGGAGCTCGCCGTCGCGGAGGGGGGAATCGTGTGGTGGTATTATCGGCCTGTGCTCCCATGCTCGGCCTACCTACCCCATTAGGCGGGGGAATCATGTCAGGGACTAACCTGAGGTCCTGGTATGGACATATATGGTAGTAGTATGATTGGATTTTGACTATGTAGGAGTAAATCTGAGTGTGGGTGGCCTGCAGCTACTTGAAGGTGCGCGCCAAGACCCCCCACCCCCCCTAATAGGGTAGGTAGGCCGAGCATGGGAGCACAGGCCGATAATACCACCACAGAGGTATAATATATATAAATATACAGGCTTAATAAATAGAGGTTTCATTAAAAACATATATAACTATATAGCATATAGGAAGAATAAATACTTAATATAGGACCCAAAATACCCAATAAGGGTTAAGGAAATTAAGCGCAAAGAAATTAAAATAATTATTAAAATTTAACAATTAATTTTATATAAAATTAAGCCGGTTAATTAATTAAAAACGGTCTTAAAGCGGGAATAAAGCTAATTAAATAAAGATGAATAAAAACCAATAACGGATAATATAAAGAAAAGGAAATTTACTATAATATTAATCATTAAATTTAACCGCCTTAAAATAAGGATTATAACGGTAAAAAAGCCGGAATAAATAATATTTAACTTTAATAAAAAGTTAATAGCTTAAATAAATGTTAACGGGAAGGCCCCAGCGGAAATCAATATATAATCTATTAATACTTTTAGGTATAATATAATATAATATATAAAATAAAGCAATTAAGGTAATATTATTAATATTTAAATTTAAAGAAATAAAAAACGTTAATATTATAATAATATAAGAATTATTATATAGCCCGTATTTGCGTCTCTTAACTAACTTAAGTAAAGAATTTTACTTAACGTTTAAGGAAAATAAAATGACTTAAAAGTATTTTTTTATAAATAAGAAATTGAATATAAATAGCTAAAACGTCATCTATTATAATAAGAATTTATATACGTTCCGGATTACGTAAAAGGGAAATATGGGGGGCGATTTAAATATTTATAATATATATAATTTACCGTTAATCAATAAAGTAAAGCCTTTAATAATAGTATTACTTAAAGGTATTATATTTTTATCCGGTAAATATATTATATTAAAAGACTTTAATTTTTAATATAACATATAGAATAAAAAAGGCTATATAATTAACTATATTAAATTAAAGGAGCTATTAATAACCGCTATAATATTTAATCTTTTATTGTTAATACCTTAAGGTATTATAACGTAAAAGAACCGGGGATCCAGGATAATAATTGATTTAACGTTTGATATGGAGGGGATCATTAACGTAATAACGGCGTATAAACCTTAAGAAGACTTAACATATAGTTTAAATTATATATTAATATAAATAACTTTAAATTAATTTAATTAATATAACGCCATTAATGTTAATAAAAAGGGCGTAAAAGATAATTAAAGAAGTTAAAATATATATAAAAACGGAAAAAATAATAATAGCTTAATTAATAAAATTCCTTTAATTAAATAATAAGGATTAAATCAACCTTTTTATAAGATAAGTAATAAAGGCGTTAAATAAAGTAATATAGTGATCCCGATAAAAAAAATGTCTTAAAGAACTAAGACTTATGAAAATGAAAAGTATATAATAATAATTATAAGAATAAAAACGTTAATTAAGTAAGTTATTAAGTATAGGAATTAGAAGATACTTATACGGTTAAAAGAAACTTAAAAGGAAAAAGAGAGGACCATTAAGAAGGTTAAGTAAATATACTTTCATTCAATAATATATAACTTAACCGTTTTTTTAATAATGTTTAAAAGCTAATAAAGTATAATAAAAAGTAAAGTAAGAAACTTAAATTTATCTTTAAGTTCCCGCCCATTAAGAGATTTAATAATATAAGAATTAATACCTTTAACGGTAAAATTAAAACTTGAAAAGAGCGTTTCCCCCCCCCCGCTAAACGCTGATTTTTTTAATATTAAGGGTATTATATACTTAAACCCAATAGCGGGAAATAAAATTATAACTTGAGAAATCATAAATAAGGTAATTAATAAATTAAAAAAGGATAAGGCCCTTAAATTAAATAAAATTTTAAATAGGTTCTTGTCTATAAAAACGATATTGTTTAAAAAGTACTTTATTTACTTATTTTAAGCTTAACTTAACATTAATTATTACCTTTATAAGTTTAAAAAAATTAAAACCATAATCCTTAAGAAACTGGTTAAATTAAATTATTAAAATATAAAAACTTATAAATTATTTACGCTCCTTTATATATTGAGCAAGGCCCTTAAGGCGGTAATTATAAAGATCCTTAATAATTATATTAATTGATGATATAAAGGATGATGGCGACGAATAAAGGGACCCCAGAGGTCCAAAACGATGCGTACACGTATAACTCTAGTGATAGTAAGGGAAGTATATTAAGTATAATAAGTGAAAGTAACGTGGGAATTAAGAATAGAATGGTAAACGGGTAAGTAACCTATATTAATAAAAACGGCGATAACGCGTACGGGTAATATAATAATAATAAGCCGGATAATACTTAAAGTAAATAAGGAAATTAAAATTAATAAAATACATATATTGAAACGCTTAAAATACATAATAATAATACGGAAATAATAGGTAAATAAAAGGGTAAAAAGGCCGGTATAATATTAATAATAAGGGGTATAAGTAAAGGAAAAAAACGGGAAGATTACGGTAAAAATATTATTAAAAATATATAAAAAAGAAATAAAATTAATAAAAAAGATAAAACCTTAAAAGATTAAAAATAAAGGGCAAAAACGGTATATCGCTTAATAAATAAGGGCGAAAAGGCGGTAAAGAAAACAATAAAAACCTTAAAAGGATTCCTTACGGTAAAATAAAAGGATATTATATTAAAAACCTAGCCGATACTATAGATTAAATTAAAAAGCATAAGGGACTTCTATATAAAGGTAAAAGTAAAATTAAGGGAAACAGAGCGTTTACGGGGCTCCGAAAGGATAAAAACGAGGACGTTAATAAAGGGTAAAAACGGCGGCCTGGGGTTAAGGATATAAAGCGAGGATATAAAAACGGTAACCCTTTAAATAAAAAAGAATTAGGTAATAAAAGTAATAAAAAAGGTATCCACGGTAGAGAATAAAAGGATAACGGAAAAAAAAGTAATTATATTAAAGAAAATGAAAATAATAACGGTCCGCCTATTTAATAATAAGGAAAGGAATATAATTATAAAAGTAAACCCATTATAATTAATAAAGGCTTTTAAAGTAATAACGGATTTATTAATAGAATAAATTATTACGGTACGTAAACTATAAAGTAAAAATATCTTCTTTAATATAACGTTGTTAAAAACGAAAGAAAACTTAAAGAAATTTAAAACTGAAGTTAATAAGGGAGAATATAAGTTAATTAAGATTTTAAAATAATTATTTCTTATTATAATAAATAAAATATATTTATTACGTTTTATAAAAACCGAAAAAGAGATTATATTAAGGAATATAGAAAAAAAGAATATAATTCTTTATTTAAGGTTTAAGATCGTTAATTATAGGCTTTTCCCGGTAATAAAAAGACCTAATTTTTTAAAACGCGTAAAGAAATACTTTATTATTATATTAAGTATAACGTTAATAAAGATATATAATAACGTCTTAAATAAAAGGATTATTAAAGGGGGATTTCTTAAAATAACTTAATTATAAAATAAAGCGGCGGATATTTATTAATATTTTAAATATTAAAATTATAAATATATTATTATAAAATATTTTAATATTATAAAATATACGGTTTACGTTAAAGCTTATAATATTTATAAATATATAAAATTAATAATTAAAAAGCTTATAAAAAACGTATTTAAATAAGTTATATATAATAAGGAAAGATATTTAATATAGGGTTCTAAATGTATAATAAAAGCCAGGGAAATTAAATATAAAAAGATTTAAATAACCCCGAAAATCCAATGGTATAATACGTATAAAATTAATTTAACGGGCCAATTAAAAATAACCTTAAAACGCAAGCTTAACCAATTAAATAATAAAAGGTAAATAACGGTAAAAAATAAAATATAAAAAAAGAAGCTTTTTATAATCTTAACCTTAAGGGCCGGCCGTTTTATATCTTTAATAATAACCGGGAAAATATTAAATTAAAAAACGTTCGGCTTTAATAAAAAGTCTTTAACTTAAACGGGTATAAATAAAGGAGCCTTTATGGAGGTTAATATATAATATATTAACGCTTTTAAAAGTAATATAATATAACGTTTATAATAAAGGAATTAAAATAATAATATTAATATTTAAGTTTAAAAAAGTTAAAAACGTTAATATTATAATAATATAAAAATTATTATATAACTTATATATATATTCGTTTATTAATTTAAGGGAAGGGTTTTATTTAGCCTTTAAAAGGGATAAAATAACCAGAATATACTTCTTTATAAATAAACGGTTCGATATAAATAATTAGGATATTACTTATTACGGTAAAAACCTTTATATACTCCGTATTATAAAGGAAAAGGACTTAAAAGGCGACCTTAATATTTATAACGCGTATAACTTATTACCGGCTAATAAAAAAAAACCGTTTATAATACTGTTACTTAAAGAGGTCTTTATTATTTTAAGTAAATATATATTATTTAAAGATTTCAACTTATATTATTATATATAGAATAAAGAAAAACGTATAATAAATTACGTTAAATCGGACGATTTATTAATAGTTATTGCTTAAGTTAATTTCTTATTATTAATATTATAAGGGATTATTACGTAAAAGAGTTATAAATTTAAAATAATAATTAATTTAACCTTTAATATAAAAAGGGTTACCGGTACGGTTATAATATATAAGTTACGAGAAAACTTGAAATATGGTTTAAACTATATATTAATATAGATAACCTTGGATTAAACCGTTAATACGACCTTATTATTACCGGTAAAGAAAACATAAAAGATAATTAAAATAATAAAGATTTATATAAAAGCGGAGGAAATAATAATATAATTTATAAATTTTCCTTAATTAAATAATAAAAATTAAATTAACCTTTTTATAGAATAAATAATAAAAATATTAAATAAAATAATTAATAAAATAATCTTAATAACGAAGCCCTTTTGAAGAATTAAAACTTATTAAAATAAAAGGTATATAATTATAACCGTAAAAATAAAAAGGCTAATTAAGTAAACTTTTAAATATTTAAAAATTAAAAGATATTTAATTAATTAAAGATTACTTAAAAGGAAAAAGAGAAAATTATTAAGAAGGTTAAGTAAATATATTTTCGATTTACGGTATATAACTTAACGGTTTTACCTTATAGTATTTAAAAGCTAATAAAATATAATAAAAAATAAAGTAAAAAATTAAAGCTTATCCTTAAATTCCCGCCCTTTAAAAGACCCGATAATATATTAATTAATACCTTTAATAATAAAATTAAAGCCCTTAAAGGAGTATTTTTCCCCCCTCCGCCAGAAATTAACCTAAACGATATTAATAACGTTATATATTTTAATCCCGTATTAATAAATAAGGTAATAATATAAAATATAATAATTAAAGCGATTAATAAATTAAAAGAAAAATAAAGCCTTAAGACCGAATAAGATTCTTAATAGATTCCTATTAATAATAATATTGCTATTTAAAAGGGTTTTTACTTACCTTTTTTAAGTATATTTTAATATTGATTATTATTTATATAAGTTTAAAAAAGCGAAAATAATTATCTTTAAAAAATTTATTAAGCTGGATTACTTTAAAATAAAATTTTATAAACTTATTATACTTTTTTATACGTTAAAGAAAACCTTAAAAACGGTAATAATAAAGATCCTTAATAATTATATAGAAAATTACGGACTTCTCCCCGATTAATAAATAAAAATAAGGAGAAATTAATTAATAAAAATAGCCCTTAAAGGATTAATCGACGGTATATATATAGTATAAAGTTACGGGAAAAAGTATATTATAAATTTTCTTTCTTTTAATATTATAAATATTTTTAATAAGGTAAATTATTAAAAATTATTATATAATTTAAAGAAGAAAAGGATATTACTTTTCTTAATTAAATAAATAAAAAGTTTTTAGATAATTAAGTTATATCGATTAACCTAAGATAAAAAATAAACCCGATAAAGCCCACTATAATAAGGATTCTTTAAGGATGGTTTATTTTTTTATATTATTTTTATTCTTTAACGGTTTATTAATTAAAAAGCTTATTAAGTTAAAGTAGAAAATTTAAATTAAAAACTTTATTAATAACGTTTACTTCTTAATTTATAGTATTTTTATACTCATAAATTATTTGGAATTAAAATAGGCTTATAAAGTTTATCTTTAATAAATAAGAACTTATAAGACTTAATTTACGCCGTATAAGTATAAATTTATTTATATAATTAAAAATTTAAAGCTGTAAAATGTAATAACTATAATAAACTTAAATAAAATTACGGTAAAACCGGATACCAATATTAAAGTCCTTAACTTTTAAGTAAATAAAAAGCTTAATAAAAAAAACTATATAAGAAAAATTTAAAAAAAATATAACTTTATAGGAAAAAAACTTTATTTATCTTATTATATTAATATAAAGAATTACGTTATAAAAAGCCCGGATTATTTATTAAACCGTAATAAAGTTAATTATAATATATGTTATAATTATTTAATATATACCTAAAAGTACTCCGGGATATAAAAAGGAGCCTATCTAGATATTATAGAAAGTCCAGAACCGATACTCCGGGAAGCGGGACGGGATATATCCCATGGGATAGGGACGGGATAGGGACGGGATAGGGATGGGACGGGATAAAGTGAATAGAATCCCATCCCGTATTAATACGGGATAGGACGGGATGGGATCGGGATATGCTAAGATCCCGTTAAGACGCGGGGTAATATGGGTAGAGGTAAGGGTGGTGGTAAGGGTAGAGGTAAGGGTGAGAGTGAGGGTAAGGTTATTAAGGGTAATAAGGGTGATGAGGGTGGTAAGGGTGGTGAGGGTGGTGAGGGTGGTGAGGGTGGTGAGGGTGATGAGGGTGGTAAGGGTGATGAGGGTGGTGAGGGTGGTGAGGGTGGTGAGGGTGGTGAGGGTGGTGGTAAGGGTGCAGGTGAGGGTGCAGGTGAGGGTGTAGGTGAAGGTGGTGAGGGTAATAAGGGTAGTGAGGGTAATAAGGGTGGTGAGGGTGGTGAGGGTAGTAAGGGTACAGGTGAGGGTAAGAGTAAGGGTGAGGTTATTAAGGGTAATAAGGGTAATAAGGGTGATGAGGGTGATGAGGGTCATGAGGGTCATGAGGGTGATGAGGGTGATGAGGGTGATGAGGGTGATGAGGGTGATGAGGGTGATGAGGGTGATGAGGGTGATGAGGGTGATGAGGGTGATGAAGGTGGTGAGGGTGGTAAGGGTGGTGAGGGCGGGGGTGAGGGTAAGGGTGTAAATGAGGGTGAAAAGAGGGGGATTATCACAAAGATCATTATAAATAATTTTTGATGGTTTATTGATAAGCTAATCGATAACCGGATTATGGTTTTTCCGGCTTTCCGGGCCATATTTCTGATGATCTTTATGATAATCCCCCTTTTTTCACCCTTATTTACACCCTTACCCTCTTACCCTTACACCCACCCTCACCCCCACCCTCACCCCCACCCTCACCACCACCCTCACTACCACCCTCACTACCACCCTCACTACCACCCTCATTACCACCCTTACCACCACCCTCACCACCCTCATCACCCTTATCACCCTCATTACCCTTAATAACCTCACCTTCACTCTCACCCTCACCTGTACCCTCACCACCCTCACCACCCTTACCACCCTCACTACCCTCACCACCCTTATTACCCTCACCACCCTTACCACCCTCACCACCCTCACCTGCACCCTCACCTGCACCCTCACCTGCACCCTTACCACCACCCTCACCACCCTTACCACCCTCACCACCCTCATCACCCTTACCACCCTCATCACCCTTACCACCCTCACCACCCTTACCACCCTCACCACCCTTATTACCCTCACTACCCTTATTACCCTCACCACCCTCACCTGCACCCTCATCTGTACCCTCACCTGCACCCTTATTACCCCGCGTCTTAACGGGATCCTGGTATATCCCTATCCCATCCCGTCCCGCTTCCCGGAGTAACTTTAATCCTAGATGATTTTTAAATTTAAGAAAACCGTCTTTTAATAACGGTTTTATAAGGCCGTTAATTACCATATCCCCGGTAGGATAATATATAAGCTTTATTTATTTATTAATTATATACTCCCGAAGAAAGCAATACTTAATATATATATACTTTATCTTTAAGTAATTTATAAGGTCTTTTATTAATATAATCGTTCCTTAATTATTATAAAAGATTACCGTAATAAGGGTAAAAGCCTTAATATTAAATTTAAATTAAATAAAAAGAACGTAATTCTATATAATATCCTTATCCTTAAGGGCCGATAATATTATTAAATTTAAGGTAATTTTAATAAGTTAAGTTAATAACCGTTCAAGCCAGATCGCTTCTTTAATAACGTTATATTATCTTATATACTCAACCTTATAAGTAAATAGGGCTATAGTCGGTTAACGTTTTAAAAATTAATTAATAATTATATTTCTTAAATTAAAGGTATATCCGGAGGTAGACCGACGTATCTATAAGTCGCCGGCGTAATTTAAGTTTATATAGCCATTAAGGGGCTTTAAAGGGCTTTAAAAGACGAACTTTAAGGAAATTATACCGCGGAAGTAACGGAAAATCTTTTTAACGGCTATTTAATACCCTTTATTAAAGTTAAATATATAACGTAATATTATTAATACTATATAAGCTATATTAAGTTTAATACTTATTATAACATATATAAATAAGCTAATAACGGATTAATATTTAAACTGAAATTACTTTAAAGCGGTATATCTTTTATTAACCGGCTTAAAACGGGCATTTATATTTATAAAGATAGTTATACCGTTACCCTTAAAAAGAGGATTATTATATATATTAAATTAAATAAGGACTTATTTAACGTAATTCTCTTAATTAAGAATTAAGGTTCGATTTTATCGATTACGGGTAATATTTATACTTAAGTATTAACTATATAGGCCCAGATCGGACATCTTAAACTTTTTATTTAATTAAGCCTTTAAATTAATAATAATTTATTTATTAACTTTTACTATTAAGATATTATTAATATATACGGTAATAATAATATTAATATCCGGGCTTAGGAATACACTATAATCTTTATTAATATAACGGTAATTAAGTTTCTTAAGGAATATAAAAAAATATTAATATTAAATCCGGGGTAATTATTTAAGCTTATAAAAAGCTTTATTTAATAAATAAATACGTCCTAAATTATTATTAAAGCCTGTTAATTAATAAATATAAATCTTTTCAAGGATATCTCTATAAAGGAATACTATTTTAACGTTTATTTACTTAATCTTTAAATTATATATAGCCATTATAATAAAGAAAGCCTTATAGCTTATAGGTTTAATAACCGTTATAAAAATATTGAAGAAGTTTAAGTTTTCCTTTTATTAAAAGTTATAGATTACTTATCTAACCTTAAATTTGGTAATATTACCGTTTAATTTACGTTTATACTTATAGATTTACTTATTATTTAATATATTAATACCGGGAGGTAAATTTTTTAAAACTTAAATTTTATTCTTCTTTAAAAACTTAACTTTATTTTCTATAATAAACTTTTACTCTATTTTACGGTATACGTCCTTTATAGCTTATATATAAGTTATAAGCTCCATATAATCTATAAAAATCGCGGTTATAAGATATATAAATATTAATTAAGAGCTAATAACTTAATAATTAAAGTCCCGGTAACGTTAATAACTTAAAAGTTATATTTTGGTTACGTAAACTTAAATAAATAAATCTAGAGATTTAATGAATTCTTTTCAAAATAAGTAATAATATAGGATAAAATTATAAAGACTAAGTAAGCTTAAGTTTAAGTTTATAAAAGTATATATATCCGGAGATTCTTCTATAATACTATTATTAAGGGTAAATAAGGATAAAGTAAATAAGTTATTTTTATTAATATTTTCCTTAACGATTATAGGTTTTAAGGTTATATAAGGTTTAAGTTATTTATTAAATATAAATTTAATTATATCCTTAATAATAATATTATCGGTTTCATTTATAACGTTTATAATATAAAAGCCTTAAATAATAATAATAACCGGTTTATTATCTACATTTTCGTTATTACCGAGACGTATCCGTTTTAACGATAACTGGAAATTTATAGTAATTATCTCCCTTTATTTTGGTATTAAGTAACGAATCAATAAGGGGTTATTGGCCTTACGTTTAAGCTAAATAGCCTTATCCTTTAATTATTTGACGTAATTATAACGTTAAACCCGGTTATTTAATATAAATATTTTATAAACGTAATAACCCTTAAAGTTAATAAAGCGTCTTTTAACGGCTTTAATTTAAAATTTTATCCAGTTTATACCGGGAAGCTTACGCTTTTAATATATACCGTATCATTTAATCCTTTTAATAAAAAATTAATTAAATTTTTTAAAACCTATAGTTTAATTCGGTATATTATAAATACTTATAGGCATTATATTATATATAAAGGCCATTATAATAATAGGTTTAATAATAAGAATACACGGTAAATTGTTATTAAATAATATTATATAAGCCTAAGTAATAAGGGTTTAATTTATTTATTTAAAAATACCGTTTTATTAAGGGTTATAAGGTACTATAAACTTTTACTGAATACCTTTAACGTACCGTTAATTATTAAATTAGAAACCACTATATATATTATTATCGTTAATATATAAACGGCAGATAAAGCAATTTAAATAGTAAATCCTTTTTATATAACCTTAAAAGGCTTTAAGAACCGTTTCATATAAAAGGTTTAATAATAAGGTTATATAAATAACTTTAATAACGTCTTTAATAAAAATAATAACTTATTTATAATCGGCTTTTATATTATTAATAAGGTTAATTAAGTCGGACTAAATAAGCTCGTTTTAATAAGTACCAGGCTTAATATAATTTTTACTTAATTTTTACTTTATTTATATCTCCGTATAAACGATATACTTATAGTCCCTTAATAGATCCGGTAAATTAAAAAGGTCAATATTAATTACTGTTTCCGGTAAAAGTTTAATATTTTATTCCTTTATATATTTTATTACTTTATATTAATTTTTTAAGGCTTTTTAATTTACGGTAATAATATATAAGGCCACGGGTATTAAACTATTAATAACTTTAATATCGACTTTAAAAAAATAAAAAGCCGCCGGTAAGAATTTTATAAAAATATTATTATAATTAATAAATATATTTAAATCCTCCGGGTCGTTATTTTACTTAAGGGGATAGCTAATTTATTATAATTATTCAAGGTTAATAAGATTAAAAGTATTATTAAAAATAAAAAAAACGTTATAAACGATTAAATTACGGAGGTCCTCATTAGATTAATATAGGATTTTAATAACTCCAATATAGGTAATATTCTTCCCCCCGGAAAAGCCTTTAATAAAAATAAATTTAAGGAAAAGCTCCTTATAGATAAATATACGGTTATTATTAACGATATAATTTATATAACCGGTATTAAAAATATAAATAATAAGAATAAATATGTTTATAATTAAATATACTTAATAATCCCGGTAAATAACGGACGATAAAGCCGATATAATAACGGCAATGTATATAAAAACCAGGTTTATTAAAACCTTAATCCCTAAAAAGACTTTATATTCCTTATCCTTAAGTTTATTATTGCTTTTATTATTATTTTTATTACCGTTATTTTTACCGTTATTACGGCGTTAACGTTTTTAATCGTTACCGGTATTAGTATTATTATTATTATTATTATTACGGCGCTTATTATTATTATTATAAGTCGATTTATTATACCCGTAAAGTAAATAAAATAATAATTAATAACGATATAAAAACGTTTCTTTTATAAGATTTTAACGTAATAACCCTGGCGGATATTAAACTACGCAAAAATACGGAATAAAATAAAGTTATTAAAGCGGATATCGTCCCGGAAATATAGATCGGTAATAATAATTATAAGGGCTAGGGTATTAAACGTAAACGTCTTATTTAAGGCTTTATATTAAAAAAACCGATTAACAATATAAGTAAGTATATATTTTAAAACGTTAATATTATTATCGGCCGTTTAAAACGGCTTATATTTATTATTATATTAATTAATATAAACTTTATATTCCGGGCCGAGGTTTTTCTAAAATTATTAAATAAGTATATTATTATTAATAATAATTATACCCTAGAAATTCTATAATTCATCAAAAAGATCTTGGTATTTATTATAATATTTATTTAGATCTAAGTATTAATTAAGGGTAAAAAAGGTAAAATATTTAAAGATTAACGTAAAATAATTTAAGCTTTTAAATTAATATTAAATACGGAAAGTATTTTATATTACTTTAATATTCTTAATATTCTTAATAGTATATTAATTAATTCCCTTTATCCTTATACGGATTACGGTATAAATTATAAAGTGCCCTTAATTGTAAGTATCTTAAACCTTTATAAGCTTATTACCCTTAAGAGTATCGGTCTTAGTAAAACGTAAGCTAAAATCTATGATCCAGTAGCTAAGCCAGGTAAGCTTAAGCTTCTTATTTATCTTACGTTCCTATATAATATACCCAAGGTTGTCTTTAAGCTTAATAACCTTATTAAAGGTACCGGCAATCTTAAAAGGGTCAGATGTAGTAATAGTAGTAATAATAATAATAATGAAGATCTTGGTAAAGAGCCCCTGGAAAAGGAGCTATAATTGATTTAAGCCTTAATAATTTTAATAAAGAGGAAAGAGCCTTAAAAGTAGGTATCTTGCTTTTCTTTATACTTAAACTTTAGCATAATAACTAAGATAAACTTTAGTATAAGGCTAAAATAATAATAGCTTAAATTAAATAATTAACTTAATTAAAAGGTTAAATATACGCGATAATAAGCTTTATAAGCCGCTTTAATCACCTTAATAATAAATAAACGTTTCCCCCTGTTCTTTAGGGGTATTAGTGCATTTATTAAGGATCTGCCGATCCAACGGCTTTATAGGTACTATTACACTTTTATAGCGTACGCGTAGATCGGTATATAGGGCTATTATACTTTATAGTCTGCGTATAGATAATAGTTTTAAGCTGGGTAACGTCCTAGCCTTCTTATTTTCCGTTTTAGCCTCCTTATTTTCAGGTAGCTAAGGCTTAAATCAACAGGATTACTAAGTAAATACAGCAATTATAATAATAATAAAAGTCTTTACGATACTGGCGGAGCGATAATACGGCTCTTAAGGTATTTAAGCTATCGTTGCTAAAACTTATTAATTATTAAGCGCAATAGTAAGTATATAAGCCGGGCTTATAACCTATTAAAATAATAAGATGTAACTTATTTAATTAAGTATTATGTAAAGTGCTAAGCGATATCTATCTATAAGAAGTCCAGGAAGTAGGCTAGCCCCCTTTTGGTAATAGCCGAGGTCTTTGCCTTCTGCACTTCTGACAGACGGCGGACCTAATAATAAGCCGGGTAATAAGTAATGGGTAGGTAGTAATTATGTAGGGGAGCTAGCCACTTAATAATTAGGGGAGTTAGCCACTTAACAATTAGGGGAGCTAGCTATTTAATAACCAGGGGAGTTACTCAGCAAATACGGTGACTGGACTCTTATATAAAAGGATATAACGTTAGGGCTATAAAGGAGCTGTTTAATGAGTAAGATTTACGGGCTATATATGAAGTTCGAAGGGGAGTGTTAAATATACAGGATCGCCACTTAAGAGATTACGTGACGCGGATCAGATTAGATAAGGCGGACGTACTAAACCCAAGTGGGATAACGGCATATGGCCTTGCACATAGTCTCACTTTATACATAGTAATAATCAAGCAACTTACACCTCTTAACTTTAACAACGATTTCCGGCTATAAATTCTTAAGTAAGCTTATATTATAGATTATTATATAGGTCCGCTCTTTAATTTCCTGGTTAAATTTTTCACTTACGGGGTTTTACTCGGGGCTATTTCGTACCGTTAATATATAAATAATACTATAGTCTTTAAGGTAATCTTAAAAGTTTTTTAATATATATTTACTTTTATTATTTACCCGTAAACGTTTAATTTTCCGGTTAATAATTTCGTATTTAACTTAAAACTGCTTAAATTTACGGGTTACGTCTGACTTATAAATTACCGGGTAGATTTTTAATATATAAATAAAGTTATCCCGGAAAGTAATAAAATATTTAATTATATTGAAGTTTACCGGCTTAATAAGCCCCGTAACGTCCGAATAAATAAGCTTTAACGGAAAAGTCCTTAACTTAAGATATCCCTTATAAAACCGAGAAATTATTTTATTAAAAACGTAATATATATATGTTACCTTTTTTAAGGGCTCTTTTACTCTTTTTATTTATGTTTAAAAGATATCCCTATTAATACCTTAATTAACTTAAGGATAAACTAAGGGTTAAAATACTTTATCCTTATATATTAAGTTAATATATTATTTAATACGTTAAATACCGCTATTATTAATTAAAATAATACCTAAAGATTTAATATAAAAAGTTATCTTTACCGGGAGTATAT
This sequence comes from Niebla homalea, assembly GCA_019925105.1. Classification (NCBI taxonomy): domain Eukaryota; kingdom Fungi; phylum Ascomycota; class Lecanoromycetes; order Lecanorales; family Ramalinaceae; genus Niebla; species Niebla homalea. The sequence goes on from JAHGAU010000033.1 coordinate 207,752, forward strand.
AAATTTACTGGTTCCTTTAATTATTATCCGTTTAACCCGGGAAATCATAAGGTTTACTTTATTATCGGGGGAATAAATAGAGTTTAAAAACTTAATTACTATTTTCTTTCCGTTAATATTATAAGTTACCCGGGCGGTATTAATACCACCCGTATAGTTAATTTACGTTAAACTTAACCTTAAAAATATTATTTAATAAAGCTAAAAGTCGTTATTAAAGAATTCTTTTTAATAAAAAAGGTATTTATTATAGCCATTATTTAAGATTATTAACTTTTATAAATTAATTAAATTAACGGACATTATTATATATTTAAGTTTAACGTTTACGTTTATTATATTATAAACCTCCCTTAAAATTAATAGATTTACCGGTATAATAATAATAATAACTTCCTTAGTTTTCAATTTCTTTAACCCTTAATATAGCATCTTAATTTTTTTCTTAAGGTAAAAAACTTAATAATTATTCTCCGGATACTTATTATTATAGCCTTTTACGGTATAATAATTATACTTTTAATTATTATATTCAGTAAAAAACTATTTATTATTAACCTTTAAAGCTATTAAATAGGATTATAAAATAATATTAACGTAGGTTATATTAATTTCCAATTTTTTATTAATAGCTTTTAATATAACCTCGTTAAAATTAACAGAATTTTAACTTAAAATAATTTAATTTTAAGCTAAATTAATATAAAAATATTATTAATCGTTATTAAAATTAAGCAAAAAAAATTAAATAATTATTAAGTTAAAGACTTTATATAACTTATTAATAATTAATATTTTAATAATATACTTACGGAATTTACGGATAAATTAATTAACCGTTTTATTTAAACCTTGTATTATTATTTTAAACTCCCGGATTAACTTAATATATAAACTTAAATTTTAGGGTTTTAAAGAAATAATAAGAATAATCCAAATTTCTTTAATTATATTTAATTTATCTATAAGGTAACGTATATTATCCCTATAGCGGGTTTTAATAATTATTATAGCCCGGAATTTATCCTTAATAATTATAGGCTTATAAAGGTTATTAAGGATTAATTAATTCTTAACTTGCTAATATTATAATATTTATTAACGTTATTCGATTAATAACGGAATTATACTGAGGAAGAAACTCCCGGAAACGGAGTCTTTAATCTTAAAGGTTATTTTTAACGAGAAAATAAGAACTTAAGGTCTTTAAATTAATACTTATATATAAATAAATATTAATTACTTAATTAGATTTAAACTTAAGGTTAAAATTAAATAAGAAATCCGATAAGTTTTTTAACTCTAATAATTCTAATTTTAATTAATACTTAATTAAGGAGTTATTTAAGGGTAAAGGATATTCCGTATTAAATAACGGGATCTAGCTTTTTACCCTTAAAGAAAACTTAAAGATGAACTTATTAAACGGTAATATTCAAGGTTCTTTAAATACTTTTAAGCTAAAATTATTATAAGACTTCAGCATAAACGGGGGTAAATATTCCCTATCTACGTCTTTAATTACCTCTTAAATAATCCTTCGGTTTTCTTTCTAAAGGTTTCTTGAATAAAAACGGAAGAATTTATTCTTAATTTAACGGTAAAAAATAATAAAAGGATTTCCATATTAATAAAGCGGAATAATAATATACTTAAGGATTTTAATAATAAAGCCTAAATTCTAAATAAAGTTTAATTTATTTCAATTAATAACAAACTGAAACTTCGCGGATATCTAGGTTATTTTTATATTCCTTTAAAATTACTCGCCCCCCTTATACTTAATATAGTACGGAAAGTTAATTTCCATAATTAATTATTACTCCTTATTTTAAGGGTTATAATCTTTATTCATAATTACCTTACCCTTAATCTTCCGGGCATTAATTAAATTAAGTAACCTTCCGGGTCAATTAAAATATAAAGGATTTAATAACTGGTTCTTAACTTCCCTTTTTAAAACGTAGAATCTCGGTTTAAGTAAATAGACTTTTTTCTCTTTGGATTTAATCCTTAAAAATAATCTTAATTAAGTGACTTTAGGGGTAAAACCGAGTTATATCCTCCTTATTATATAATTTAAGTTACCGTCTTAAAAATAAAAGTTTATCTTAAAAATAAGATTTTTCATTATAAAAAGTGAAAGTTTAAAGTTTTTTAACTTTATAACGTTCTATAATCCTTATAAAAGGTCCTAATTAAAATTATTTAGCGGCGGAACAGGGTTATAAATCCTTTAAGTTATAAAGAGAGTTTAAATCGGGTAAAGAATTTTTGTTATAATTATAAAATTTAAGGGTTTAAACTTTAAAGAGTTTAATTAAAATTGAAATTTCTTAATTAAAACCTTTATTAAGGCTCCGTTTAACGCTTTGTATTATAAAGTTGAAGCCTTTATATATAGCCGGTTTCCGGCGTATAAATATTAACGTATAATTAACTTATAAACCTAAGAAATAAGTATTTGTATTTTTTAATTAATAAATACATATACCTTAATAATAATAAGGTTAAAATATTTTATCCTTATAGAATTTTAGATTATTAAGTTATTAATTAATTTTATAGCTTAAAGATCGTAATTTAATAATATTCTTAAGTAAAATACTTCCATCTTTTAAGTACATTTTATATAATAAAATCTCTATATTATAATTATAAAATTAAATAAGGAAAAGGTATCCTTATAAAGTATTATTATCGTAAGGCCGGGCTTATAACCTTTTAAAATATAAAATATAAGTTACTTAATTATTCTCTATATATAGAAGTACGACTAAGTACTCCTGAATCCCGGCTACCTTAATCGGGTCTAACTTTCGATCATATCTAATCTACCCGAGTACCGGGTAACCAATGTAAGTACTTTCAACATTTAATAGGTTATAAGCCCGGCTTATATACCTACCACTGCGCTTAGCAATTCAGTAAGCCTTAGCTATACTATATAGCTCAGACACCTTAAGAGCCATCGCTTTACTATCGTAACGGCTCTTATTATTATTATAACTACTATAGTTACTTAACAGTCCTATCGATTTAAGCCCCAGCACCCAAAAATAAGGAGGCTGGGACGGAAAATGAGAAGGCTGGGACGATACCCAGCCTGAAACCTTATCTATACGTAGACCGTAAGGTATAATAGCCCTATATACCGATTTATGCGTACGCTATAAAGGTATAAAAGCACTTATAAAGCCGTTAAATCGGCGGATCCTTAATATATGCGTTAATACCCTTAAAAAATAAGGGGAAACGTTTATTTATTATTAAAGCGATTAAAGTGGCCCATAAAGCCTATTATTACGTATATTTAGCCTTTTAACTAAGTTAATTATTTAGTTTAAGCTATTATTATTCTAGCCTTATATTAAAGTTCACCCTAGCTATTATGTTAAAGTTTAAGTATAAAAAAAAGTAAAATATTTACTTTTAAGGCTTTTTCCTTTTTATTAAAATTATTAAGGCTTAAATTAATTATAGCTTTATTTTTAAAGGCTTTTTATTAAGATCTTTATTATTATTAAGATTATTAAGAATATATCGATTATCTTAATTTATACGTTTTATTACTTTAACCCGTAATTAAACTACTTATCCTTAAATAACGTTCCTTTGCCCGGCGTATTATATATACTTTATAAGCTTTACGCCTTAAATAATCTATTAAAATCAAGAAGCTTTATTATTTATCATTAACCCTTAAATTACGGTTCTTATTAAGTAAAAAGAAATTCCGGGCCCGTTACCGTTTACTTTATAAGATATTCCGTTTTATATATATATCATTTAAGAAAGCTATAGTTTTAAAGGATAACGACTTAAAGTATTATTTATTACTATTATTATTTAAGTTATCGTTATTTAAGGGCTTAGTATTATTAATTATAATCCCGTCGCCTTTTAATGACGAAGATATCTTTAGTCTTTAAGCTAAATTATTACCATTATTATTACTATTACCATTATTATTATTATTATTACTATTATTATTATTATTATTATTATTATTATTATTATTATTATTATTATTATTATTATTATTATTATTATTATTATTATTATTATTATTATTATTATTATTATTATTATTATTATTATTATTATTATTATTATTATTATTATTATTATTATTATTATTATTATTATATCCGATCCCTCCAAGATTATCGGTACCTTTAATAAGGTTATTAAGTTTAAGGATAACCTTAGGTATATTATATAAGAACGTAAGATAAATAAGAGGCTCGAGCTTACCCGGCTTAATTATTAACTTATAAATTTTAATTTACGCTTTATTAAAATTAATATTCTTAAGAATAATAAGCTTATAAGGGCCTAAGATACTTACGATTAAGGGCACTTTATAACCTATACCGTAATCCGTATAAGGATTAAGGGGATTAATTAATATATTATTAAGAATATTAAGAATATTAAAGTAATATAGAATATTTTCTATACTTAATATTAATTTAAGGGCTTAAATTATTTTACGTTAGCCCTTAAGTATTTTACTTTTTTTACCCTTAATTAATACTTAAATCTAAATAATTATTATAATAAATATTAAGATCTTTTTAATAAATTATAGAATTTCTAGGGTACGGTTATTATTAATAGTAACGTATTTATTTAATAATTTTATAAAAGTTTTAATTTAAAGTATAAAGTTTATATTAATTAATATAATAATAAGCATAAGCCGTTTTAAACGGCCGATAATAATATTAACGTTTTAAAATACGTATTTATTTATATTATTAACCGGTTTCTTTAATATAAAGTTTTAAATAAGATATTTACCTTTAATATTATGGCTTTTACGGTTCTTATTACCAATCTATATTTCCGGGACGATATCCGCTTAAATAACTTTATTTCGCTCCGTATTTTTCCGTAATTTAATATCCGTTAAATTTACTATATTAAAGTCCTATAAAAGAAACGTTTTTATATTATTACCGGTTATCGTTTACCCTACGGGCATAATAAATTGACCTATAATAATAATAATAAACGCCGTAATAACGATAATAATAATAATTTAGGTACCGGTAACGATCAAAAACGCCAGCGCCGCAGTAACGGCGGTAATAATGGTAATAAAGGTAATAATAAGGGTAATAATAAATCCAAGGATAAGGAATATAAAGCTTTTTTAGGGTTAAGGCCTTAATAAATCTGGCCTTTATATATATTACCGTTATTATACGGGCTTTACTACCCGTTATTTACCGGGATTATTAAGTATACTTAATTATAAATATATCTGTTCTTATTATTTATATCTTTAATACCGGTTATATAAATTATATTATTAATAATAACCGTATTTTTATCCGTAAGGAGTTCTTTTTTAAATTTATTATTATTAAAGGCTTTTCCGGGGGGAAGAATATTACTTATATTAAAGTTATTAAAATGTTATATTAATCTAATAAAGGCGTCCGTAATTTAATTGTTTATAATATTCTTTTTATTTTTAATAATATTTTTAATCTTATTAACCCCGGATAATTATAATAAGCCAGTTATCCTTTTAAGTAAAATAATAATTTAAAGGATTTAAGTATATTTATTAATTATAACGGTATCTTTGGAAAACTCTTATTAACGGTTTTTTATTTCTTTAAAGTCGATATTAAAGTTATTAATAATTTAATACCCGTAGCCCTATATATTACTTCCGTAAATTAAGAAACCTTAAAATATTAATATAAAGTAACGGGGTATATAAGGGAGTAAAATATTAAGTTTTTACCGGAAACGGTAATTAATATCGACGTTTTTAACTTATTAAATTTATTAAAGGATTATAAATACGTTATTTATATAAAAATACGAATAAAACTTAAGTTAAATAAAAAATTATATTGAATTAAGTATTTATTAAAACGAACTTATTTATTCCGACTTAATTAACCTTATTAATAATATAAAAGCCGATTATAAGTAAATTATTACCTTTATTAAAAACGTTATTAAAGTCGTTTATATAGCCTTATTATTAAATTCCTTATATAAAATAATTCTTAAAGCCTTTTAAGGTTATATAAAAAGAATTTATTATTTAAACTGCTTTATCCGTTATTTATATATTAATAATAATAATATATATAGTGGCTTCCAATTTAATAATTAACGGTACGTTAAAGGGATTTAATAGAAGTTTACGGTACCCTATAACCCTTAATAAAACGGTATTTCTGAACGAATAAGTTAAACTTTTATTATCTTAACTTATATAATATTATTAAATAATAGTTTACCGCGTATTCTTATTATTAAATTTATTATTATAATAATGTATATATATAATATAATACTTATAAGTATTTATAATATACCGAATTAAATTATAAATTCTAAGAAACCCGAGTAATCTTTTATTAAGAGGGTTAAACGACGCAATATATATTAAGAGCGTAAGCTTCCGGGTATAAATTAAATAAAACTTTGAATTAAAACCGTTAAAAGATACTTTATTGGCTTTAAAGGTTATTACGTTTATAAAATACTTATACCGAATAACCGGGTTTAACGTTATAATTACGTCAAATAATTAAAGGATAAGGCCGTTTAACTTAAATATAAAGCCAAAAACCTTTTACTGGTTTATTACTTAGTATTAAGATAAATGGAGATAGTTACTATGGATTTCTAGTTATCGTTAAAACGGATACGTTTCGGTAATAATAAAAATATAGATAATAAGCCGGTTATTATTATTATATAAGGCTTTCATATTATAGATGTTATGGATAAAACGGATAATATTATTATTAAGGATATAACCGAACTTATATCCGATAAATAATTTAAGCCCTATATAACCTTAAAACTTATAATCTTTAAGGAAAATATTAATAAAAAGGACTTATTTATATTATTTTTATTTATTTTCAATAATAATATTATAAAAGAATCTCCGGGTATATATACCTTTATAAATTCGGACTTAAGCTTATTTAATCCCTATAATTTAATTCTATATTATTACTTATCTTTAAAAGAATTTACTGAATCTTTAAATTTACTTATTTAAGCTTACGTAACCAAAATATAACCCCTAAGTTATCGGCGTAACCGTGTTGAATGTGCAGGATCGCCACTTGGGAGATCACGTAACGCGGATCAGATTAAATAAAACGGACGTATTAAACTTAAGTGGGATAACGGCATAAGGCTTTATATATAGTCTCACTTTATATATAGTAATAATTAAGTAACTTATACCTCGTAATTTTAATAAGTTATAAGCCCGGATTACGTATTTAAATACTTAAATAACGTTTTTTTAATATTTAAATTGGCTTATAAATAATAAACTTATAAGATAAAATACACCCGTAAACGATACCTATACGTAAACTATATTATTAAAAATCGATTTAGCCAGGCGTATAATACTACGGTTATAAATAGAGAAGCCTACTTAATTACCTATATTCCTAAATTGAGAAAAAAGAACGTTTTATTAATAAGAATATATAGACTATTATTTTTTAGCCTTATTAAAGGCTATAAACGCTTATATATTAAAGTAGTTAAACCGGCGTTAAATTAACGGAGTTAAAACGTAAAACCCTTAAAATTAATATATATACGTAAAGCCTTAACCGGGGTTTAAGTAAGAAATTTAAGATATTAAATAAATATTTAAATATATTATAGAATTCTATTAAGTTTAAAGTTTTAAAGACCGTATTAAAATCGAGTTTTTTTAAGATTAATTAAAGATAAATCATTCGGATTTAAGCGTATTATAATTTAAAATCACTTATTTTAACTTAATTTTAAAGAATAAATATAGGACGGAATAAATGGTTAACGGTTAAACCTTTTAAAGTAAGGATTAATCCTTAAGAAAAGGGGGTTAAGAATCAATTATAGAATTCTTTAATAAATAATTGAACTTAAAATAAGCCTATTTATTACGGATCGTAAAAATTAAAGCTTTTAAGTTAAAATAAAGTAATTAAGATAAGCTTAAACGCTTTAATTATAAAGATTAAAAGCCCTTAAGTAAAAAGGGGTAGTAATCTTAAAAATATATATATAATATTATGGTACGTTATAAAGTTTCGTTTTAAGCTTAACCGGAACAGAAAATACTTTAATTAATAAGGTTTTATATTATTTATTATTTTAGACTATATAATAATCCCGTACGAAATATGGCACTTAAACCCTATTATTTAATGGTATCATCGTATATAAAGTACCCTTTTTCCCTTTATATTTAAAAACTTAAGGAAAGGAAACCGTCTTAATTTAACTAATAATAACCAAGTTAAAGATAGGGATTACTGATTACCGTAAACGCCGAAGTCGTATAATAATTTTAACTTAAAAGCGTTTAAGGAATTTTTAAATAATTTATTAAATATTATTATTTTTAAGTTAAATATAAACGCTAAGAATTGGATATTATTGTTTAACGTAAGTTACTTATTACCCTTAAATAGTAAATCTTTAACGTATTAAACGTCGTTAAATTTAAACTTAAGTATTATTAATAATTATAATATAATTAATATCTTATTAATATTATTTTCCGTATACTTTATTAACGATAATAATTAAGAAAGACTTTATTAGAAAGGGGTTTTTTTTAAGTTTAATCCCTTTATTAATAGATTAATAATAATAGATATCATAAAGTTAATAAATAAAAGATTAAATAACGATTAATAACCTTTAAAAATTAAAGGAGAAAGATACCCTTAAGGTATATATAACCTTAAAAACCCATTATAATATTAATATTAAATATCTAATTAATATTATAGAAAGCCTAAATACGATTTAAAAACGACTTAAGGATTAATATAAATTATAAGGGTTTAAGCTATATACGGAGCTTATATAGGAGCTTATAAGTTTATGAAAAACCCCGGACATAATAATCGATAAGTATAATAACCGTTACTAGAAAGTTTATACTGACTCAGTATAAACTTTCTAGTAACGGTTATTATAACTGAGATTAAGGCGATTAATAACTCCTTAATTATCCCGGATTATTTCGCTATTTAAATATTTTTAAATAAATTAAAAAAGTCGTAATAAACGTAATACTCGGTACTTACTTAAACGGCGATATAATAAAGCCAGGATACCCTTAAATTTTACAATATTATATAAAGGGCCCGTAATAAAAAAGCTCGGGCGGTTATCCAATAATTAAACGTCTTAATATAAGCCTATAAAAATACGTTAAAGGGTTATAATAAAAGGACCTTTAATAAAACCCGGGAAAAATTTATTTATTAACATTATACTTAAAAGGAACGTAATAATAAGTATATTAAGGATAAATATTAAAATCTTTACTTTAAAAAAAAGCTTATAAAGTTCCGTATTAAAAAGCTTAAAATTATTAAGGAAATTATTATGCCTATAAACTTTTTAATAATAGACTTTTACTTATTAACGTATATATAATAATTAACGATAATAATATTAATTACCTTAATAAATCTATAGAAGCTAATAATCCTTAATAATAATTATAATTAATATATTTTTTATAAGAAGAAATTCTTTTAAAAAGAGTTAAAATCCTATTAATCCTCTTTTTTAAGGCCCGGGCTGATAAAAACGAATTATATAAGGGGTATAAGTATTATTTATATAATATATAAAGTAAATAATAAGCTTATTAAAATAAAATTTACGGATATAATATACTCCCCGGTAAACTTAATTAATTTCGTATTTAAAACGTAATTTTTAAATTATAAAACTTAACTTAATATAACGTAAACGGTCTAAACAGTAATATATAATTAAAAAAAGCTTACTTATAATAAATAAAATAGCCTATTTATAATCAACCTATAAGAATTTACCCTTATTATAACGGTATATAACGTACCTTTAATTATACTTACTTAATATATACGTATAAATTACCTTAGAACTTAAAAATTATTCTAGTTAATAAATATATTAATTAAGATGGATTTTAAACGTAAACGTTATAATAATAATAAAATTAAAGATACTTATTATATATATTATATTACCGGACGGTTATACTTTTAATTATATAAAAGATACCTTAAACCTATAGAAAACCCGTTAAAGCTTATTTATATAGACCTTTTAAGGATAATTAATCCTTAAGGATATAACGGAATAACGTATTATATAACTTTCCGTAATAATAAGATTATAATATTAAAAGTCTACTTATTAATATATAAATCAGACGTAATTTAACGGTTTAAGGAGTTTAAAGTTAAATATAAATAACCTTTAAATTAAAAGATTAAACGCTTTTAGGCCGACGGCGGAAATAAATATATATTTAAAGCCTTTTTAAATTACTTAAAATAATATAAAACTATCTTTAAGGTAATAATACGTAAAAGTTTCAAATAAAATCTAATTAATAAGAAAATTAACCAGGAGATTAATAAGAAAATTAAAATTATACGGGTAATAAAGGGTATACTTAAAAGCTTTTAATTAAAGTTAATCCAAACGGTAAACTATATAATTATATAAATATTATATATATAGCTTAAAGGGGTAATATTATATTAAGCTTAATATAATAAGAAACCGGACGTATTTTATATACGGATCCTTAAATCGATTATATACGTAAGAACTATAGGTTACCGGGTTAAGCTTAATAATAAGTTAAAACCATATATCTTAATAAGTTTTAATAAAAAGATTAATAAATACTTTAAAATAATTAATTTATGGGTAAAACGGTTTAACCTTATAGTAAAGAACGTATATAACGTATATATTAAGGAAAGACAGATAATACCGTTAAATAATTCAGATTATAAGGAGCCTATTAATTAAATCCAGGAACTTAAGAAAATAAGAAAGTTTTAATAAAACTTTAATTTAAGGGAAAAGTTCGGGAATTATCGTTTAATTAAAACGGATATTATTAATATAGGCTTTACCCTTATTAAGCGACTTATATATCCGGCTATAGTCCTTACTTAATGAACAGTTTCATTAAACCCCTTAAGCTTAACTGCCGAAGACCTAGAGATTAATTACGGCTAAGGGTAAAGGCAGTAAATCGAGAACCTGATTAAAGATAACCCCGGCCTTATGTTTCCGGATGAACCGCGTGATATATCACGAGATCCACTCTTTTTCTCGGCTTTCCCTACCGAGCGACCTATACGTCTGGCTGTGGTCCCCACTTAACGAACAGCTTCACCGGACCCCCTGAGCCTGACGGCCGAAGACCTGGAGATTGATTACGGCCAAGGGTAAAGGCAGAAAATCGAGAACCTGATTAAAGATAACCCCGGCCTTATGTTTCCGGATAAACCGCGTAATATATCACTAGATCCACTTTTTTTCTCGGCTTTATTAGCCCGTGGTAAGGATAAACCGTTATACCCTTTAGCCCTAATATCCCTTAAGATGACCCCGGAACTCGTTAAGCTTAAAACCTATAAAGAAGCTATAATAAATAAGTATATCCGGATAAACTGGGAGTTAACGGAAGGTACTAATTTGCTCGATCCCTGCTACGTGTATATGTGGATACGTGGTGTTTTTGGTGTTTATAGTGTTTTGATTAACCTGTCTCAGGACTTAAGCTACAGGGACCTCGCCGTCGAGGTCTTAGGGTACCTCGCCGTCGAAATACCCCCCGTTATGGCCCGGCTACGGGGTAAAGCCAGGGCTAAGAACCCCCCCATATGAGCTAGGAACCTAAGGTTATTTATATAAAGCTATATATATAAAAGAAGTGGGTAAATAAGCAGTTTTAATAAAAGCCGTTATTTAAGTAAGTTTTTAAGGATAAGATAAAGAACTTAAAGATTTAAATAAGCTGGTTTATATAAATCTTTAAGCTCCCCTATATGGCCCTTAAAGAACCGTTTAGTCAATAAATGGCTATTCCGTATATCCGGTAAATTAATTAATAATTAAACTATACCTTTTAATTTGCTTAATCCTTATTACGTGTATATATAAATACGTGGTATTTTTAATATTTATAATATTTTAATTAACCTATCTTAAGACTTAAGCTATAAAGTCTTCGCTATTAAAGTCTTAAGGTATTTTACTATCGAAGTACCCCCCGCTATAGCCCGGTTATAGGGTAAAACTAGGGTTAAAAACCCCTAAAGTTAAAATATAAATTTTAAAAAAACGATTTAAATAAATATCGGCTGATTTATTTAATTTTAAATAAGCTAATAATATTATAATATTATAAGGATAATATCGTTAATTAAGTTAATATAAAGTTAATATACATTTAACTTTTATTTATTAAGTTTTTTAATAAGTTTAATATTTAACCTAGCTCTTTATATGTCCGTAATTATATTTTAACGGAAGGAATAATTGGAGTAATTACCGCGGATATTATACTATATAAGCCGCTTATATAATATATTAATAATAAAGTCCTATATAAATAACTTTAAGGTAAAAAAGAAGAGCGGGACTTATAATAAAATTATTATTTAAAAGTATAAATCCTTTAGAAACCGTATAAAATAAGTTTTACCGGAGATTATTATAATTTTAAGGATAATTTTTTCCCGGAAAATATTTGTTTTTAACGTTAAAATATAAAGCTTTATATAGCCGTCCCTGAACTTTATATATAATTAAGTTATATAATATTTCTTAAAGTCCGGTTTAAGGTCGGTTTTATTATAGGTAAACTCCCTTACCCGTAAAAAGCTTATATAAATAAGGTAAAAGGCGGCCTGTATAATAAAGTTAAATTTGGTAATAATATTAAAGTTATGTATAAGCTTAATAAGAATATTATTAATAATAAAAAACCGTTTTTTTTATATATATTTACCCTATAGTTTCTTTACGCCGTATATAAAACGTTAAAGTACTGGGTATTGGAAAATCTTAAGGTTTCCGATACCCCGGTTAATATATACCGATTTAATGGCGGTAAAGTAACTTTTAATAATCTTATAAGGTAACTTTCTGATATTAACGAGGTATATATATTATTTAATAAATATAAAAAGTAAAATAAAAATAGCCGGGTAAACCCTATATATAGTATATTACTTAAAGTAAGAATTATTCTTTATATTATATAACGACCTTATATTTAGTATGAAATTAAAATGTAAATATCGCGCCGTTTATAAATTAATTTAACTTACGTCCTATTTATTTTTAATATATTTATAGTCCGGTATAATCGCGATATACGTAAGTATATAAATTAAAATAAATTATTAACGATTTTCTTTTATTTAAATCTTAAAATCCAGTTAATTATTTAATTATCCTTAATAAAAATTTACTCCATAATATACTTAATATTATCCGGGAGTAAAATAAGGGTTAATTAATAAACGGTATTTATAGTTTAACCTTATATAATCAGGTTTTTAATACCGTAAATAACCTTTATATTATTTAAGTAGATTATTATTAAGTTCCTTATTAATATGATACGCTACCGCCGTAAAGCCTTAAATACGGCCGTTATTTTAAGGACGTTTATATAAACCCTTCTTAACTAAAGAGGTAGCCTATAAGTAAAGGTGAATTCCGGGGTAAGTACGTCCCTAATATCTTTAAGTAAATAGCCACTTATACCGTAAATAAATAACGCGTTAATATAAAAATAATATTATAACCGGGTTATTAAGAGCCGTTTTAAATATAGACCGTTATAGTTATTTAATAGCCTTTATTATTAAGAAATATTCTTATAGATCTTATTATTTATATGGATTTATTAACGATCGGCCTTTATAAGCTCGTTATATAATCTATAAAAAAAAGGCTATTTTAATAATATTACTTTAATTATAAAGCTTAATAAATTTATTAAGGATTTAAATATAATATATTTAATTAAGCGGTTTTTAAAAACGTTTTTAATACTTTAAATTATTCATTATAACTTATTTTATAATAAACGTATTTTTATTATTATAATATTTATTTTAATACTTAAAAAATTAAATATAATATTTACGAGGTTTTTCTTAAAGTTTATAAGTAACCTAAGTTCGTTATATAAGCGGTTAAAGGTTTAATTAAAAACCTTAAGATTAATTCTTTTCGGAAATATATTAAGGAAATCGTTTAAATAATAAATACGATATTAAAGTTAAACTTAACGATAAATATTTAATATAAGCTTTTTATTATAAAATTAAATAAAAACGATATAATTCTTAATTTAAAGGAAAAGAAATACTTAATATAATAAATATTATCTTACGTAAACCTAAATAATTACCGGTTATTGATAATTACTGGGATATAGCGGAAAATATTAAATAAGTCCTTTTTAATAAATATAAAGCTTAAACCCTATATAATTATTATATTAATTACTTCGTTAATAAACGTATACTTAAAAGCCTTATAAAGGATATCGATTCCGTCGTTAATAGATTCTTTACGGAAATATAAGAGATTATGGATATAGCGTTATTTATTATTATACTTAAAAGCTAAAGTTAAAAAAAAATATATATAATCCATTAAAGACGTACGTATAGGTAATAAAATAGTTCTTAATTAATTATTTATAAATATTGTTACTTAATACGGTAAGGTCCTTTATAGTTAACGGGTAAAGTAAGTAAATTACGGACTTATTAGGGCCGTAATAACCTAATTTTACCCTGAAACGGCTTAATTGCCCTATTAGCGAACGGTAATCGTAATCCGGGTAACGGTATGGCCAAAAATCCCGCTTTTTGGCTTTAAGTAAAATTTCTTTATTTATTTAATTATTATTTATATTTACTATATAATAAAGTAAATTTTTATTAATACTTATTAAGGACGAAAAAATAATTATAGAGTCGGTTAATTATTTAGTATAAGGTTATTTAAGTAATAACGCGTTAAAATTACCTTATTAAATATAGTCCCGGGCCTTATAAAAACTTTTATAATTATAATATATATAATTATATTAATATTTAAAATCGGACGTTATATATTTATTTTTATTTCAATTATAATAAACTTAATCCTTTTTATCTTTATATCTTAACGTTATTATAATAGTTAACCGTAAAGTTAAGGAGGTTATTATATTAAAACGGGGTCTTAAAACGTTATAAATTTTATCCGCGTTATAAATCGTTTAATTTTCCGGTTTATCTTAATTATAAGTTATTATACGGTTAATAAAGATATAATAATATTAAATTACGGAATTAAAAATATATAAGATTAATAGCTTAAAGAAATAGGCCCGGTACGTTATAAAAACTTTATATATTTTAAACCGTTTCTCCGGGTTAAAATAATAAAGAATTATAAAGTAAATCTCGATATTAATAAATAATAACCGGTACTTCTTTTTAAATGCGTTATCCTTACCTTAAAACCTAATTCCGAAGGAGTAATATTTTATTGCGATTTTCTTAAAAATTAAATAATCTAAATCCCCTTTTTATATAATAGTAAATTAAAACCTTTTAATTAAAAGAAATTTAATATAAATATTATAATACTTATAAAGAAATATACTTAATAAGATACCCTTAAAGGATATTTTGTATTTATTACGGTATAGGCCCTATAAAGCCTCCGACTTTAACGTTATACCCCGTATTTCAGTTTAAGGCTATCTATATTAAAGGAAAAACGGCTAAAACTATTAATAAAGTATATAAGTAAATAAGGTATATCCGGTTAATACGTATAGCTACCCCCTTATTTACGGAACCTATAAGGGTAAAGCCTTAGGTTAATTAAGTTATTAAGTAAAAAACTTTTATATATAATAGACCTTAATCTTTTATACGTCGGTATTATTATTATTATTAAAATTAAAAATAATAAGCTCGGTTAACGGCCGTAAACTTACAATATAAATGTAATAAAAACGAGATCGTAATATAAATCCGGACGTAGATTTATTATTAATAAGCTTCTTAACTTAACCGTATAAAGCATAATCCGTTACCTTTTTAGCCGTAAAGGACGTCTTAATCGGTCCCTTTAATAATAAGGGCCCCGGGACGGCTTTACCATATAAGGCCGATCGGGTAAAATAAGCGGTAATAATAAGGTTAAAACGGGTAAATATAATAATAAATACGTTGAATAGTTTATTAAGTATAGAGTTAATAAAAAAAACAATAAGTTTTTAATAGAAAGGACGTATATAAAGTAATTTTAATAAAAGCCATTATCCAAATAAGTCCTTAAAGATAAGATAAAGAACTTAAGGATTTAAGTAAGCTGGCTTATATAAATCTCTAAGCTCCCCCGCACGGCCCCTAAAGAGCCGCTTAGCCGACAAGTGGCTATTCCGCATGTCCGGCAAATTAGCTAGTAGCTAAACTACACCCTATAAATACGGTTCCCTTAAAGAAAACGATACCTAAGTTTTAATTACGTAAAGTTAGATCCCCGCGGGCGTAACGATATTATAAGGACGGTAGGTTTATACCCTTAAACGTAAAGTTAATAGTAATATAATTCATTATAAGGCCCGGTAAGTAATACGTAACTTTAAATAACGTAAAAACATCGACTATAATAAAACGTTTGCCTCGGTAATAAAACCTATAAGCTATAAGGTTTTCTTTATTTTTATAGCCGTTAATAACTGGGATTTAAAGTAAATAAACGTAAAAATAAGGGTACGGCCATACGTACACCCTTTTTGTCTGCATGTACACCGTCGAATCGTCTGTATGTATACCGTCGAATCGTCTATATATATACCCTTCCTAAAAGAGTATAGCGGATAGTTTTCTACGCGGATATCGAGATATACAGGCCGTACTTATTAGTATAGTGGGAGAGCTTTTTAATAAAGTCTAAATAACGCGATTTTTATATACCTTATTATTACTATTATTAATAGTAACGCTATTACTATAGACCTTATATTACCCCCCAATAATATAATTAATACGTCTAAGGATAAGCTTATTCGTTAAGTATAAGAATAGGTTTTTAACTATAACTATATTGTAATTATAATATACTTAAAGAAAAACCTTAAATACGGTATAAAGAGGAAGATTTGACTCCGCTATAATCGCAATAATAAAATCCTCGCGACTTATAATTAAAAACGTATATATGGAAACTCATAATTAAATAA
The DNA here is from genome assembly GCA_019925105.1 of Niebla homalea. Lineage (NCBI taxonomy): Eukaryota > Fungi > Ascomycota > Lecanoromycetes > Lecanorales > Ramalinaceae > Niebla > Niebla homalea. The sequence goes on from JAHGAU010000033.1 coordinate 224,832, forward strand.
ATATCCGTTCATTATTATTTTATAATGTACTATAATAATTACTTAAATAAGCGAGTAAATTTTAAAAGTTGAAAACGCCGCGTATAACTATATACTTATTCTTTTTATAGTTTATCCCTTACTTAAAGCTTTAATTATAACTTTAGAAGTTAAAGATTATATAGCCGTTAAAACGAAGTTAAATTTAAAGCCGTTAAAGATAATAAATTATCTCCATAATAATTAAGATAAAGAGAATCCGTTGTTTATTATTAAGGATATTAAGAACTAGAAATAAGCGATTTATTAACGTACCCTCGGCTTTAATATATTTATATAATTATTTTTATACTTTCTACAGGTTAATAATTAATAAATTTAATACTTTAAGGACGCGAATAAGTATATTATGTATTTTTTCTTCTTTAAACCGTCTATTTATCTCTTTATAAAGTAATTTTAAAATATAATTTTAATGGATTATATTTATAAAATTAATAAATATAAAATGCCGTTGCTAATGATTACGGGTATTATAAATCTTAATACTACTTATTACTTAGCCTTTTATTTTTTATAATAAAAGGAATTAGACGATTATTGCTGGGTTTTAAAGTAATTACGAGAGCTTTTCCTTTACGTTAAGGTACCAGATTTAAACTATATTATTACCGATTGTAAGATTAAGTATATAAGTTAACTCAGAACGGTATTCCTAATTGCAAAATACCTACTTTATATATAATATATTAATAAGAACGTACCTTAGGGGAATTCATATAGTTTTAAACGCGGTATTAACGGGTAGTTAACATGGCTTATTATTGAAAGATACGTTAAAGTGAATTTAAATTAAAAGTACTGTCAACTCGCCGTCAACTCGGCGTTAAAGTAACTTCAGAAAGACTTTATGAATACATTCTTTTTTTTAATTTTTTTTTAGTAATACCCTTACCGCACCTTCCCCTTTACCACCACCCTCACCTTTACCATTACCTGCACCCTCACACCTTTACCACTGCCTTCATCTGCACCCTTACCATTACCTGCACCTTACCACCACCCTCACCTGCCTCACCATCACCCTCACTATCACTATTACCCTCACCTGCACCCTTACCATCACCTGCACCTTACCACCACCCTTACCTGCACCCTTACCTACCTCATTATCACCCTCACTATCACTATTACCCTCACCTGCACCCTTACCATCACCTGCACCCTCACCCTCACCCTTACCCTCACCTTTACCATCACCTGCACCCTCACCTGCACCCTCACCTGCACTACCACCCTTACCCACACCCTTACCTACTGCACCCTTATCACCCTCATCACCCTTACCCTCACTCTCACCCTTACCCTCACCCTTACTTGCACCCTCACTTACCACCCTCACCCTCACCCTTACCATCACCTGCATTACCACCTGCACCCTCACCTACTGCACCCTCACCTACTGCACCCTCACCTACTGCACCCTCACCTACTGCACCCTCACCTACTGCACCCTCACCTACTGCACCCTCACCTACTGCACCCTCACCTACTGCACCCTCACCTACTGCACCCTCACCTACTGCACCCTCACCTACTGCACCCTTACCTACTGCACCCTTACCTACTGCACCCTCAACTACTGCACCCTCACCTACTGTAAGCCCTTTATTAGGCCCTTTACCAGGCCCTTTACTATAATGCGACGCCCGACGCCCGCATACCCTTACCGCAACAGGCCGAAAAAACCGTGATTTGGATGGAGAACCTGAGAGGTAAGCAAGGCCCTTTACCTACACCCTTACCCCACCCTCAGCAAACACTTTATTAAGCCCTTTACCAGGCCCTTTACCAGGCCTTTTATTAAGCCCTTTAATAGATAGGTATATAATGAAATAGAAAAATAAATTAATAATACTTAATTACTATAAATAAAACGTATTATTTTTATATTATTTGGTTTTTTTTAAAGTTATTTTAATACGGAGTTAAAGTTAAGTTAAAGTCAAGTTAACGCTAAGTTAACGTTAAGTTAACGCCGAGTTAACGTTAAGTTAACGGTACTTTAAATTAAAATTCACTTTCAATTAAAATTCACTTTTACGTATAAGCGGAGTTCACGCCACTTGTATTTTATAGCCACTTTAAAAATTAAGTAACCTTAACTCCCCGTTAACGTAACGTTTTATACCCTATGGGTTTCGGTAAGGTACTTATAAATTATAAAAAGTATTTTACCGATAACGAAACGTAAGACGTCTTTATTAAATATTAGAATTAGCTCGTCTATATATATATAGAAGCCGATTTTAATGCCCTTTAAAACCGTATAAGAGACGATTATCCCATTAATATCACCGTTTACTTAAATAATACCTGGATTTTCCCTTGGAAACGTACATTTATTAAGTACTATATAGATCGTTATTTATATTTTAATAATACGAATACGTCGCGTAATAAGGGTTTTTATGCGAAGCTTAAATTGACGTTATCCAATTCGATTAGCGATTTAACTTACGTTATTAACGGTATCGATAAATTATTTAAACGTAAAAGATTTAACTATAATAAAGCTATTAACCGTATAAAAATAGCTTTACGGATTTTTTATAAAGTAACTTTTTTACGTAACGTCCTTATTAAGATATTACTATAAATATTAAATAAGGTACTTCTTTAATACGTTATAATTAAAAATAACATATTTACGTATATAGATTTATATATAAAATATATAAATATCCTTTATAGTTATCGTATTAAAGTACGTTTTATAATTATATTAAGGCTTTTATAGTTAAACGACTTTTAACCTTATTAACGCTATAATAAACTAACGTTTTATAGTACTTAATATCTATAAAACGAAGACGGTAATCGAATAAATAACAATAAGAATATTAACTTATTATTACGTATATAAGAGCCTCTTATAAGTAAAGAGAAAGGGAGACTTCGAGGCTCCGTAATTATATTTTTATAAAAACGTACTTATTAAAAAGAAGACTTTAAACGCTTTATCCGTTATAAGCTATCTTAATTTAAGATAATTAAGTAACGTTTATAAATTCGTACCCCCCTATTACCTTAATTAACTTATCGTAAACGAAGTAACCAGCGAAATTAAATAAGTAAAACGATAACTTTACGTAATAAAGTTACCGGCGGAGTAACTTTAAGGCTTATTATTATAGTTTCCCAAGTTACCCGCGATAAAAAGGACGTCCAGATCGACACTTAAGAAGTAAGCCTATAAAAGTAAAGTATAGCCGATTTTATTACGACTTAAATAAAGAATAATAGATTATTAAGCCGGTTACCCCGTCGTTTAAGAGCTAGTTATCTAGCTTAAACTTAAAAAGGAAAGAATAACTATCTGGTAAAAAGCCCGGAAACGGTCATAATTTGTTGAAAGTACTCATATTAGTTACCCGGCAGTCGGGTAGATTAAATATGATCCGAAGCTAGACCCGATTGGGATAGCTGGGATATAGGAGTACTTAGTTGCACTTTTATACTTAGAAAATAATTAAGTAACTTATACCTTATATTTTAAAAGGTTATAAGCCCGGTTTCGCGATAACGATACTTTATAGGGATACTTTTTCTTTATTCAATTTTATAATTATAATATAAAGATCTTACCGTATAAAATATACTTAAAAGATAAAAGTATTTTACTTAAGAATACCATTAAATTACGATCTTTAAGCTATAAAGTTAATTAATAACTTAATAATTTAAAATTCTATAAAAATAAAATATTTTAACTTTATTATTACTGGGATATACGTATTTATTAATTAAAAAATATAAATATTTATTTCTTAGCTTTATAAGTTAATTATATACCGGTATTTATACGCCGGAAACTAACTATATATAAAGGTTTTGGCTCTATAATGTAAAGCGTTAAACAAAGCTTTAATAAAAATTTTAATTAAGAAATTTTAACCTTAATTAAACTCTTTAAAAACTAAACTTTTAAATCTTATAATTATAATGAAAAATCTTTATCCGTTTTAAACTCTCTTTATAACTTAAAGGATTTTTAACTTTATTCCGCCGCTAGGATTATTTAACTAAGACCTTTATAAAGATCGCAGAACGTTATAGAGTTAAAAAACTTTAAATTTTCACTTTTTATAACGAAAAATTTTATTTTTAAAACGGTAACTTTAATTATATAGTAAGGATATAACTCGGTTTTACCTTTAAAATCACTTAATTAAGATTATCTTTAAGGATTAAATCTAAGGAGAAAAAAGTCTGTTTATTTAACTTAAGATTTTACGTTTTAAAAAAGGAGGTTAAAAACCAGTTACTGAATCCTTTATATCTTAATTAACCCGGAAAGCTACTTAATTTAATTAACGCCCGGAAAATTAAAAATAAAGTAATTATAAATAAAAATTATAACCTTTATAGTAAAAAGCGGTAATTAATTCTAGAAATTAACTTTCCGTATTATATTAAGCGTAAAAAAAATAAGTAATTTTAAAGGGGTATAAAGATAATTTAAATATCCGTAAAGTTTTGGTTTATTATTAATTAAAATAAATTAAACTTTATTTAGAATTTAAGCTTTATTAATAAAACCCCCAAATATATTATTATTCCGCTTTATTAATACGGAAATCCTTTTATTATATTTTATCGTTAAATTAAGAGTAAATTCTTCCGTTTTTATTTTAAACCCCTTTAAAAAGAAAATTAAAGGACCTCTTAAGAAATAATTAAAAACGTAAATAAAAAGTATTTACCCCTATTTACGCCAAAGTCTTACGATAACTTCAGCTTAAAGGTATTTAAAAAACCTTTAATATTACCGCTTAACGAGTTAATCTTTAATTTCCGTTTAAGGGTAAAAGGCTAAATTCCGTTATTTAATACGGAATACTTTTTACTTTTAAATAACTTATTAATTAAATATTAATTAAAATTAAAATTATTAAAGTTAAAAAACTTATTAAATTCCTTATTTAATTTTAAATTTAAATTTAAATTTAATTAAATAATTAATATTTCTCTACGTATAAGTATAAGTTTAAGGACTTTAAGTTTTTATTTTTTTGCTAAAAATAACTTTTAAGATTAAAAACTTTACCTTTAAGAGTTTCTTTTTTAATGTAATTCTATTATTAAATAAATAACGTTAATAAATATTATAATATTAATAAATTAAGGATTAATTAATCCTTAATAACCTTTATAAACTTATAATTATTAAGGATAAATTTAAGGTTATTATAATTATTAAAATTCATTATAAAGATAATATACGTTACCTTATAGATAAATTAAATATAATTAAAGAAATCTGGATTATTCTTATTATTTATTTTAAATTTTAAGGTTTAAGCTTATATATTAAGTTGACCCGGGAGTTTAAAATAATAATAAAAGGTTTAAATGAAACGGTCAATTAATTTATCCGTAAATTCCATAATATATTATTAAAAAATTGGTTATTAATAAGTTATATAAGGTCCTTAACTTAATAATTGTTTAATTTTTCTTATTTAATCTTAATAACGGTTAATAATATTTTTAAAATTAAATTATATTAAATAAGAATTCTTTTAATTTTAATGAAATTATATTAAAAGTTATTAATAAAGAATTATAGGTTAATATAACCCGCGTTAATATTATTTTATAATCTTATTTAATAGCTCCGAAAATTAATAATAAGTAATCTTTTATTAAATATAATAGCCAGAAATATAATTATTATACCGTAAAAAATTATAATAATAAATACCTAGAAAGTAATTATTAAATTTTTTACTTTAAGAAAAGGATTAAAACGTTATACCGGGGGTTAAAGAAACCAAAGATTAAAAAAGTTATTACGATAACCATATTAATAAACTTATTAATTTTAAGGGAAATTTATAATATAATAAATATAAACGTTAAACTTAAATATATAATAATATCCGTTAACTTAATTAATTTATAAAAGTTAATAATCCTAAATAATAGCTATAATAAATACCTTTTTTATTAAAAAGAATTCTTTAATAACGATTTCCGGCCTTATTAAATAATATCCTTAAAATTAAGTTTAACATAAATTAATTATATAGGCGGTATTAATACTGCCCGGGTAACTTATAATATCGACGGGAAAAAGGTAGTAATTAAGTTTTTAAACTTTATTTACTCCTTTAATAATAAAATAAACCTTTTTTTAAAGATTTAATTCTTAAATAATAAAATAAAAATAATAACTTCCCGGGTTAAACGGATAATAATTAAAGGACCCGGTAAATTTATATACTTCCGGTAAGGATAGCTTTTTATATTAAATCTTTAAATATTATTTTAATTAATAACAGCGGTATTTAACGTATTAAACGATATATTAATTTAATATATAAAGACGGGGCATTTTAACCCTTAATTCATTGCTAAGTTAATTATAATATTAATAAGGATATCCCTTAAACGTAAATAAAAAGAATAAGAAAAGCCCTTAAAAAGGTTATATATATATATATTATGTTTTTGATAAAATAACCTTTTAACCTTATAAGGGATATTTTAAGTTAAAAACGGCTTTATTAAAGCTTATTTATTTAAACGTTACGGGGTTTATTAAGCCGGTAAACTTTAATATAGTTAAATATTTTATTACTTTCCGGGATAACTTTATTTATATATTAAAAGTTTACTTAATAATTTATAAATCGGATGTAACCTGTAAATTTAAATAATTTTAAGTTAAATATAAAATTATTAACCGGAAAATCAGGCGCTTACGGATAAATAACGGAAATAAATATATATTAAAAAACTTTGAAAACTACTTTAAAAATTATAATATTATTTATAAATTAATAATATAAAATAGCCTTAAATAAAACTTTATAAGTAAAAAATTTAACCGGGAAATTAAAAAGCGGACCTATATAATAATCTATAATATAAGCTTATTTAAGTAATTAAAGTCGGAAATTATAATAATTATTAGAGCGAAGGCTATAGCGATCGCCTTGTGGGCCACGATAAAGTGGACCGAGCGCTGGCGGAGGTATAGGGACTCTATACCCTAGGGTCGTCGTTACCCAGCTTTCAACAATAAAAAGATTATTAATAAGTATTTCCGCCGCTATAATATTATAAGGAAAAATAATAACGTATTAACGATTTAACTCCGGACGGATAAGAACGGTTTAACTTACTTCCTATTTACTTTATATACCGGAGGTCGGATAAACGCCGGATATAAGTATAAATAAAGAAAGTAAAACGCTATATATATTTTTATCTTTTATTTTTTATTTATGGAGGTTAAGTTAAAACTTATTATAAAAGTTAATACTTATAACTACCGTTAAATATTATTTATAAAGCGAGGTATTTAAGTAATTATTAAATTTATAATATTTATCGGATTATTATTATAATTTAATTTCGCTATAAAAATAAATAAAATTATTAAAAACCTTACAGAAAAGGTCCGTTATCGGCCGGGGAAGAAAAAGAAAAGCGGAAACCGGTTACGTTAATTATATAAACCGGAAAGCATCTTTTATAGCCGTAAGGATATAATAGCAGACGCTTATTAAAAGTCTTTAAAGGAGTTAACGGCGATAATAATATAAAAAGGGTATATATTAAATATGTAAATATTAATAAGGATATTTAAAGGCATTATATAAAATTAAGGTAATATAAATATATAAAGGAACGGAAGAATAATAAGCTTAAAAGCAATCTTTATAAGGATATAATTATAATATTATAGATTTTCTTAAGGGAATTAAAATATAAGAAGTATATAAATAGATTATTACTTTTTAAACGGCTATTAATATCCTTTACCTTAAGGGATAAAGGGTAAAGGCCTGGTAGACGCCGGTTTTTACTTTAACGTTATAAGTATCAGGTTTTTACGGTTACCAGTAAGGCTAAAAGGCCGCGTATTAAGGAACGCCGGAATTAGCTTAAGTAGATCCGTAGTATAAATCAATCAATCAATAATAATTATTAATTACTTTATTATAAAAGAATTTACGTCCAACTTAAAAGGGAGGATTACCTTTTATTAAGCGTAATATAATTAAGAATCGGACCTATTATATTTACGAGCTATTAAGTTATTAATATAGATTAAGATTATAAAATATTAAATTTCCTTAAATAAGCAAGCCGATTTATTTATTTTATTAAGCTATAATAATAAAATTATTAAAATATACCGGGTCTTTAACCCCCGGTTAAGAACTTTTAATAAGAAAATAAAACGATTCTTTAACGTTTATATTAAGGAACGGAAAATTATTTTATTAAATAATTCTAATAAGAATATCCCGGCGGAGAAGATTTAACGTTTAAAAAAGGATATATAGCTTTAATAAGTCTTTATTTTAAAGGAAAATTATAAGAATTAAATTTATAATAACGCTTTTATTAATAATATTTTAAACGATATACTTATAAGTAATATATCTTTAATTAAAAAATAAGGAGATTACCTTTAAGCTTAATATAATTAAAATAAATAGTAATTTAACAAATCGCAGAAAGAAATTAAAACTATTTTTTAAAATAACCTTAAGCTCAAGATTCTTAAGTACTTAAAGCTCTAGGATATATCCTTAAACCCGTTATTTATTTTTATTAATATAATTATCTTAAATAAAGAAAAGGATATTTATTACTTAACGTTAATATTATTTAAGAATAAACCGGAATTATTTAAGTTAAAAAGCTATTCAGAAGCTATAAAAAATATTCATTATAAAACAAATTAATATAATATTTATTTGAACGTTCAGAAGAAATGGCGACGAACAAAGGGACCCCAGAGGTCCAAAACGATGCGTATATATATAGCTTTAATGATAGTGAGGGAAGTATATTAAGTACGATAAGTGAAAGTAACGTAATGGTTAAGAATAAGGTAATAAACGGGTAAGTAATTTATATTAATAGAAATGGTAATAACGTATACGGGTAATATAATAATAATAAGCCGGATAACGCTTAAAATAAATAAAAGAATTAAGGTTAATAAAATATGCATATTAAAACGCGTAAAACGCGTAATAATAATATGGAGGTAATAAGTAAATAAAAGGGTAAAAAGGCCGGTACGGCATTAATAACGAAAGATATAAGCGGGGGGAAAAGGCAGGAAGACCGCGGTAAAAATATTATTAAAGGTATATAAAAAGGAAATAAAGTTAATAAGGAGGATAAGACCTTAAGGGATTAAAGGTAAAAGGCGGAGATAATATATCGCCCGGTAAATAAGGGTAAAAAAGCGGTAAAGGAAATAATAAAGGCTTTAAAAGGACTTTTTACGGTAAACTAAAAGGATATTACGTTAAAGATTTAACCGATATTATAGATTAAATTAAAAAATATAAAGGACTTCTATATAAAGGTAAGGGTAAAGTTAAAGGAGGCGGAGCGTTTATAGGGCTTTTAAGGGGTAGGAATAAAAGCATTAATAAAAAATAAAAATAACGGCTTAAAAATAAGGATATAAAGCGGGAATGTAAAAACGGTAGCCCCTTAAGTAAGAAAGAACTAAACGATAAAAGTAATAAAAAAGGTATTTATAGTAGAAAATAAAAGGATAATAAAGAAAAAAGTAATTATATTAAGGAAAACGAGGATAATAACAATCCGTTTATTTAATAATAAAAAGAGGAACGTAATTACGGAAGTAAACCCGTTATAATTAATAAAGGCTTTTAAAATAATAACGGAATTATTAATAGAATAAATTATTACGGTATATAAATTATAAAATAAAAATATTTTCTTTAATATAATATCGTTAAAAATAAAAGAAAGCTTAAAAAGGTTTAAGGTTTAAGTTAATAAGGGAAAGTATAAGTTAATTAAGGTTTTAAGGCAATTATTTATTATTATAGTAAATAAGATATATTTATTACGTTTTATAAAAACCGAAAAAAAACTACGTTAAAAAATATAAAAAAGGAAAATATAATTCTTTATTGAAAGCTTAAAATCGTTAACTATAGGCTTCCTCCGGTAATAAAAAGACTTAATTCTTTAAAATACGTAAAGAAATATTTTATTATTATATTAAGCGTAACGTTAATAAAAATATATAATAACGTCTTAAATAAAAAGACTATTAAAAAGGGATCGCTTAAGATAACTTAACTATAAAATAAAACGGCGGATATTTATTAATATTTTAAATATTAAAATTATAAATATATTATTATAAAATATTTTAATATTATAAAATATACGGTTTATATTAAAAATTATAATACCTATAAGTATATAAAGTTAATAATTAAAAAACTTATAAAGGGCGCGCTTAAATATAATATATATAATAAGGAAAAATATTTTATATAAGATTCTAAATATATAATAAGAAATAAAGAGATTAAACGTAAAAAGACCCGGATAACTATAAAAATTTAACGGTATAATACGTATAGAATTAATTTAACGGGTTAATTAAAGGCAGCCTTAAAACGTAAACTTAATTAATTAAATAATAAAGGGTAAATAACGGTAGTAAATAAAGTAAAGAAAAGGAAGCTTTTTATAATTTTAACTTTAAGGGTTAACCGTTTTATATTTTTAATAATAACCGGGAAAATAATAAATTAGAAAACGTTCGGTTTTAATAAAAAGTCCATAACTTAAATAAGTATAAATAAAAATGCTTTTATAAAGGTTAATATATAATATATTAACGCTTTTAAGAATAATATAATATAACGTCCGTAATAAAAAAATTAAAGTAATAATATTAATATTTAAGTCCAAAAAAGTTAAGGACGTCGATATTATAATAATATAGGAATTACCGTATAGCCTATATATATATTTATTTATTAACCCGAAAAAGGGGTTTTATTTAACCTTTAAGGGGGATAAGATAACCAAAATATACTTCTTTATAAATAAGTGGCTTAACGGAAATAATTAAAATATTACTTATTACGGTAAAAACCTTTATATACTTTATATTATAAAAGAAAAAAACTTAAAGGGCGACCTTAATATTTATAATATATATAACCAGCTACCGGCCAATAAAAAAGGATTATTTACGATATTATTATTTAAAGAAATTTTAATTACTTTAAATAAATATATATTGCTTAAAGACTTTAACTTATATTATTATATATAAAATAAAAAAAAGCGTACGATAAATTACATTAAATTAAACGACTTATTAATAGTTATTATTCAAATTAACTTTTTATTATTAATATTATAAAAGATTATTATATAAAAAAATTATAAGTTTAAAATGATAATTAATTTAATTTTTAATATAAAAAATTTTATTAACGCGGTTATAATATATAAGCTTTAAGAGGACTTAAAATATAACTTAAATTATATATTAATATAAATAACTTTGGATTAAACCGTTAATATAACTTTATTATTACCGGTAAAGAAGGCGTAGAAAACGGTTAAAGTAATAAAAGTTTATATAAAAACGGAGGAAATAATAATATAATTCACGGACCTCCTTTAATTAAATAATAAAGACCGGATTAACTTTTTTATAAAGCGAATAATAAAGGTATTAAATAAAATAATTAATAAAATAGTCCCAATAATAAAGCCTTCTTAAAGAGTTAAAATCTATTAAAATAAAAAATATACGACCGTAACCGTAAAGGCAAAAAAATTAATAAAGTAAACTTTTAAGTATAAAAATTAAAAAATACTTAATTAATTAAAAACTACTTAAGAAAAAAAAAGAAAAGATTATTAAAAAGGTTAAATAAATATATTTTCGGTCTATAATATATAACTTAACGGTTTTATTTCATAATATTTAAAAGTTAATAAAATATAATAAGGAATAAAGTAAAAAATTAAAGCTTATACTTAAATTCTTACCCCTTAAGAGATTTAATAATATATTAATTAATATCTTTAACGGTAAAATCGAGGCCTTTAAAAAGCATTTTTCCCCCTTTATTAAAGGTTAATTTAAACGATATTAATAACATTATATATTCCGATCCCGTATTAATAAATAAAGTAATAATATAAAATATTGATTGATTGATTGATTGATTTATACTACGGATCTAGTTAAGTTAATTCCGGCGTTCCCTAATACTCGGCCATTTAGCCTTATTAATAACCGTAAAAAAAACCCGATATCCATAACGTTAGGAATAAAAACCGGTATCTACCCAGCCTTTACTTACATTTTAAGGGCTAAGAGTATCCACGGCCGTTTAGAGAATAAGATGTATTCATACGTTTTTTCTAAGAAAAACCTATAATATTATAATTAAATTTACTTAAGGGTTACCTTTAAATTTATTGTTTTTCCGTTACATTACGGGTTTATTTAATGTTAAAATTTTAAAATTCCGATTATATTATTAAATATCCTTATTAATATATATATTATTATTATTTTATTTATACGACTTTATTAATTAATATAATATTATTTTTTATACCGCTTTAATATTTATAGCTTCTTTAGCCTTTTATTAAGTATAGTTTTCCCGCCGTTATTTTTTATTTTCGGGTTAATAATAAAGTTTCTTAATTAAGTTTTTAACTATTTTATTTATTTCTTTAATTAAGCTGAATTATAATAATAAACCCGTAATTATTATGAATTTAACGGCCGCTTTAATACCCTTTTTATTAATAAATATTTAACGATAATTATTAATCCTTACTTTTTTTATTAATCCCGGTTTATATTCCTTAAATAGTAAATAGGAAAGTAATATATATACGGCGTTTTACTTTTATTATTTATATTTATAATTAACGTTAATCCGATTATTAATATATATAATAAAGAAAAAGTAAATTAAGCCGTTTTTATTTATCCGGAGTTAAATTATTAATATATTATTATTTTTCTTTATAATCTTATAACTTTAAAGATATTTATTAATAACCTTGTTATTATTTAATGTCGGGTACTATTACTTTTAAGGGATTAATTTTCTATATCTATATTAACGTTTTATTTACTTTTTTATAATTTATAGGGTAATTATTATTAACTTTATTTTTACGGTTTTCTTTTTTTCCGCCGCTTTTACTTTAAATAAGAATTTATATACTTTTACGTTAACTTCTTAAACGTAAATTAAGTTAACTTCTTTTTTAGTTTATTCCAATTTAATTTCCGTGGGGGGAATAAATACCGTTTTTTTACGCTTTCTTATTTAAGGCCTTTTATAGTTCTAATAAATATATTTATTTCTTATTAATATAATTAAGTTTATACCCCTTTTAAGCTTTATTTAAGTAATTATTTAATTTAAGGTTAACTTTATTAATAATATAAAGATTTCGGATTTTAATACCGGGACGGGAATCGCTTTATATATTTTATTTATTATTCTTAAATATCGGTTTTAAATTTTTTATAATTACCGGACGGGCTCTTTCTTATATTTAAGTATACCCTTAAGTATATATTAAATAATTACCGCGTACGTTATTATAAGTTTTATAATTATTTAATAAACGGTTTTAACCTTTTATAAGGTAACTCCTTACGTTAACGTTATAAGGTAAATAAGGTTTTTCTCTTATGAAATTATTTTCTTTTAAATTTTTCTTATATAATTTTTTTAATTTAATTTCTTATTAATTTATAAATTAAGTATTTTAATATTAACTTCCGGTTTTACCGCTATATTATTTAAGTTTATTATAATTATTATATTATATAGCTTTAAGCTCTTTATTATATAAATAAACTTATACTTATATAAAATAAATTAAACCTTATATATTTTTATTTATTATAAATAGACTTTATAAGTTTATTTTAACTTTAAATAGTTTATATAAGTAAACGTATTATAAGTTAAAAAGTAAATATTATTAATAAAGTTTTTTATTTAAACCTTTTATTTTAACTTTATTAAGTCTTTAATAAGTAAGCCATTAAAAAATAAGAATAAAATTAAAGAAATAAATAACCCTTAAGGAATTTTTATTATTATAGGTTTTATCGTATTTATTTTCTATTTTAGGCTAATTAACGTTATTTAATTACTTAAGAAATTTTCTATTTAATTTATAAGGAAAAATAAAACCCCCTTTTTCCGTAAATCATATAATAACCTTTAATAATTTACCTTATTAAACGCCTTTATAATATTTAAGGAAAGAAGACTTATAACGTAATTTTTCTTATAACCTTATATTATATATACGCTATTAATTAAGCCTTTAAGAGTTATCTTTATTAATTATTTTTTTTTTACCTTTATTTATTAATTAAAGAATAGTTTAGATTTTTCTATATAATTATTTAAGATTTTTATAATTATTATCTTTAAAGCCTTTTTTAATATATAAAAAAATAGTATGAATTTATATAACTTTATTTCTAAATAATTTAATTTAACCGGCTTCTTAAGGATAATCGTTTTAACTTCCTTAAATTTACGGAGGTAATATCTTATATTAAAATAAGCTTAAAATAAATAAATAAAGTCTTCTTTAAATAACGATATTACTATATATAAAAACCTATTTAATATACTGTTAAGTCCGGGGGCCTTATCCTTTTTCGGCTTATTAATTGCTTTAATTATTATCTTCTAAGTTATTATTTTATTTATTATTATTAATTTAAAATATATTATATTATCGATATCTATTAAGTTAACTTCCGGTAACGGGGGAAAAAACGCCTTTTTAAGAGCTTTAATCTTATTATTAAAGATATTTATTACCGTATTATTTAATCTTTTTAAAGGTAAAAACTTAAGGATAAATTTAAGTTTTTTACTTTATTCGTTACCGTATTTTATTAGCTTTTAAATATTATAAGGGGAAACCGTTAAGTTATATATTATAACCCGGAAGTATATTTACTTAACTTTCCGGATAATTCTTTCTTTTTCTTTTTAAGCTTTTTTTAACCGTTAAAACGTTTCCCGGTTTTTATATTTAATAATTTATTTTATAAACGCTTTTATCTTTATAATTATTTTTATATATTCTTCGTCTTAATAGGTTTTAACTCTTTAAGATAATTTTATTATTAAGATTATAACGTTAATTACTTTATTTAAAGTTTTTATTACCCGCTTTATAAAATAGTTAATTTATTCCTTATTATTAAATTAAGGGAGTTCCGTTAATTAAGATATTACCTTTACCGTTTTTATAAATACCTTAATTTCCTCAACCGTCTTTTACGTTTATTTAAACGGTAAAAACGGAGTTATATTAACGGATTAATTTAAGGTTATTTATATTAAAACGTAATTTAAACCGTATTTTAGGTTTTCTTAAGGTTTATATATTATAATTAAGTTAATAATGTTTTCCGAGCTGAATATTAAGTTAATTATAATTTTAAGTTTATAACTTTTTTATATAATAACCTTTTTTAACGTTAATAATATAAAATTAAACTGTATAATAATTATTAATAACTCCTTAAATTTAATATAATTAATTATATAACCGTTTTTATTCTATTAAATATAATAAAGATTAAAATCTTTAATTAAAAGGTATTTATTAAATATAATTATAATATCCTTAAATAATAAGATTATAAAGGGTTTTTTCCTATTAACCGGTAACGGATTATACGTATTATAAATATTTAAGTTACTTTTAATATCCTTTTCTTATATAATTCGGAGTATATATAGGTTCCTTCTATAATAAATAATATCTTAATTATTTATATTTAACCTTTTATTAATAAAGAAATATATTTATATTATTTTATTACCCTTAAAGGTTAAGTAAAAGTTATTTCCCGGGTTAATTAAAAAGTAAGTATACGGATTATATAATGGTTCTTATATTACTATAATATCGATATCCTTTATTTCTTTAAATTTAAATATCGGTATTATAACTTTAATTACTTCTTTACGTACGTTATATTATATTACCCTTAAAAACGTAAATATATTAAATATTAATATCCATCGGGTTTTTTTTATTAATTTTTATTTATATAAACGGTTTTTCTTTAAGGTTAAACGTTATTTATTTTAATTTTTTTATTATAATAATAATCCCGGTTAAGCGGTTAATTTTAAGGGTTAATATTACTATAAGCTTTTTCTTTTTTATATTATTAATTACCGCGTTTTATTTTTCCCCGTTTAATAAGTTTTATTTACGTTTTAAAACCGTCTTTAATTACTTTGCCGATTTAAGTTTATACGAATTATAACGTTAAATTTTAATTATTATTTTAATTTCCTTACGTTAAATTTCCTTTATTCTTACCGTATATTATAAGTTTTACGTTAAGTAATTATTATTATTATATATTATATATTTCGGTACGTTTCTTATTAAGCCCTTTATTATTAAGTTAACGTATTTATACGTATTATATTTTTCAGTATATATTATATACTTTATGTTATTAAAATACCTTATAATAATATATTTATACCCTTAATATTTAAAGTATTAATAGATATCCGTTATTTAATCTTAAGGTTTTATTAATTTAAAGGATTTACCTTTTATTACCTTTTTATTAAGGATATTATTATATATTTTTATTAATATTACGCTTAAGATAATTATAAAATATCTTTTTATATAATTAAAAGCGTTTAATTTTTTTATTATAAAAAGGAGATTATAATTAATGATTTCTAGTTTAAAGTGGAAAATTATATTCTCCTTTTTTATCCGTTTTAAAGTAATTTCCTTTTCCTTTTTTATAAACTTTATTAAGTATATCCCGTTTATTATAATAATAAAGGATTACCTTAATATTTTTACCGTTTTATACCTTTTTTTACCGGCTTATCCCTTTAACTTCTTTAGCCTTTTTTTCCTTTTTAATAAAGTTATATTAAGGAAAATATTCTTATTTTATAATTTACGTATCGTAATAATTTATTTTATTAATAATTTTCCCGTTACTTTAAATACTTTTATTAATTATAATAGGTTTATTTTTACCGCTATATTCCTTTTTTCCTTACTTAATAATCGTATAATTATTATTTTCGTTTTCCTTAATATTACCGTTTTCTCCCCCGTTTTTATTTTTTTTACCATTAACGTTAACGCCGTTTTTATAGTTTTTATTATTTAACTTATTTTTACTCTTTTCTTTAAAGTTTTTTCCGTTATTCCTTTATTTTATATATATCCTTTTTATCTCTTTTTACTTTTATCCGTTAACGTTTTTATTACCGCTTTTTAAGCTCCGTATAACCTTTTTAACTCCCTTAAATTTTTCCCCATATTTACGTAAAAGTCTTTTACTCCTTATAGTCCGATTTATAATATCGGTTAAATCTTTAACGTAATATTTTTTTATATAGTTATAAGGAGGCCTTTTAATGCTTTTATTATTTCCTTTTTTTTTTATTTTTCTTCCGTATATTTAATAATTTTTTTTTTTATAATTTATTCTTATTTATTTAATATCTTTTTATTTTTATTTAGCTTTTTTTTAATTTATATATATTTAATAAGGTTTTTTACGCCTTTACTTATCCTTTATTTATTTTTATATATTATTTTTATCCTTTTCGCTTTTTATTTATTATTTTTTATAATAATACCTTTACGTATTATACGCGTTTTTTTACGCGTATTTTATTAATTATAAACTCTTTAATTAATTTAAGGTTTTTTTATCTCGTATTTATCGCGTTATTTATATAATTTATTACCGTTCCTATTAACTTAAGCCGCTTACCTTTCTTCCCCCTTTATTTTTATTATTATTCCGCTTTTGCTTATCGTATTTAAGGTATTATCCTTACTATTACTTAAGTTATATACGCGTGCATCATTTCTGACCTCTGGGGTCCCGTTGTTCGTCGCCATCTCTTTTTAGTGATTCAACGTAAAATATAATAAGTATTTAAGGTACGCTTTTATTAATGTCCTTTTTAAGGTCGAATATCAATATAAAATATAATAATTAAGGTAATTAATAAATTAAAGAAGGATAAAGCCCCGGGACCAAATAAGATCCTTAATAGATTCCTATTAATAATAATATTACCGTTTAAAAAAGTTTTTATCCACCTTTTTTAAGTATATTTTAACGTTAATTATTATTATTATAAGTTTAAAAAAATAAAAATAATTATTTTTAAGAAGCTTATTAAGCCGGATTACTTTAAGGTAAAATCTTATAAACTTATTATATTCCTTTATATATTAAAGAAAACCTTAAAGATAATAATAATAAAGATCCTTAATGATTATATAAAGAATTACGGACTTCTCCCCAATTAATAAATAAGAATAAAAAAAATTAATTAATAAAAATAATCCTTAAAAATTAATTAATAATATATATATAATATAAAATTACGGAAAAAGATATATTATAAGTCTTTTTTCTTTTAATATTATAAATATTTTTAATAAAATAAATTATTAAAGGTTATTATATAACTTAAAAAAAAAGGATATTATTCTTTTTAATTAAATAAACGAAAAGTTTCTTAAGTAATTAAATTATATTAATTAACTTAAGATAAAAAATAAATTTAATAAAGCTTATTATAATAAAGATTCCTTAAGAATTATTTATTTTTTTTATATTATTTCTATTTTTTAATAATTTATTAATTAAAGAGCTTATTAAGTTAAAATAAAAGGTTTAAGTTAAAAACTTTATTAATAACGTTTATTTTTTAATTTATAATATTTTTATATATATAAATTATTTAAAATTAAAATAAACTTATAAAGTTTATCTTTAATAAATAAAAACTTATAGGGTTTAATTTATATTATATAAATATAAGTTTATTTATATAATTAAGAGTCCGAAGCTATATAATATAATAATTATAATAGATTTAACTAAAATTATAATAAAACCGGATATTAATATTAAAGTCTTTAATTTTTAAATAAATAAAAAGCTTAATTAAAAGGATTATATAAGAAAAGTCTAAAAAAAGATAACTTTATAAAAAAAAGCCTTATTTATTTCGTTATATTAATATAAAAAGATATATTATAAAAGGCTTAGACTATTTATTAAACCGTAATAAAACTAGTTATAATATACGTTATAGTTATTTAATATATATTTAAAAATATTCCGGGATATAAAAAAGAGTTTATTTAAATATTATAGAAAGTCTAAAACCGGTATTTAAGAATAATTAATAATATTTATAAAGTAACCTTTATTTTAATATTAAAATTTAAAATCTTTATATTATTAATTAAAATCTTATTAAATTAAAAAATCGCTTAAATAAAATTAAAAAAATATATATACTTAATTATAATAATAGGAAAAAAACGGATTTATTAAAATCTTAATAAGTTTTAAGTTAAAAAGAATAAATTAAAAATATTTATTCTTTTTCTTATTAAAATAAAGTAAAAATAAATTAAGAAAAAAGTTAATTTTACCGGTATTTTAAAGGTTAATTTAAACGTATATAAATTCCCGTTAAGTATAAAAAAAATTAAAATTAAGGAAATTTAAAAAGTGAAAGTTATAATAATTATTTTATAAATTATAATAAAATAAATTAAACGTTAATAAAAATATAAGGACTTTATATTTTAAAATTATTATTATTTAATTCTTAATAATAAAAAGATTATTAATAAATATTTCCGTTATTATAATATTATAAAGAAAAGTAATAATATATTAATAATTTAACTCCGAATGGATAAAAACGGTTTAATTTATTTTTTATTTATTATATATATTAAAAGTTAAATAAACGCTAAATATAAATATAAATAAAAAAAAATAAAATATTATATACGTTTTTATTTCTTATCCTTTATTTACGGAAATTAAATTAAAATTTATTATAAAAATTAATATTTATAATTATTTTTAAATATTATTTATAAAGTAAAATATTTAAGTAATTATTAAATTTATAATATTTACCGGATTATTATTATAGTTTAATTTTATTATAAAAATAAATAAAATTATTAAAGATTTTATAAAAAAAACTTATTATTAATTAAAAAAGAAAAAGAAAAATAAAAACCGATTACGTTAATTATATAAATTAAAAAGCATTTTCTATAATTATAAAGATATAATAATAAATATTTATTAAAAATCTTTAAAAAAATTAATAATAATAATAATATAAAAAAGATATATATTAAATATATAAATATTAATAAAAATATTTAAAAATATTATATAAAATTAAAATAATATAAATATATAAAAAAATAAAAAAATAACGAGTTTAAAAATAACCTTTATAAGGATATAGTCGTATTATTATGGATTTTCTTAAGGGAATTAAAATATAAAAAGTATATAAATAAATTATTATTCTTTAAATAATTATTAATATCCTTTATTTTAAGGGATAAAAAGTAAATATTAAATTAATAAAGTATAATTTACTTAATTAAATATTATATAAGGTATTAAGCGATATTTATCTATAAAAAGTTTAAAAAGTAAATTAGCCCTTTTTTAATAATAACTAAAATCTTTATTTTTTATATTTTTAATATTTTTATTTAATTAATAGCTTTATAATATTATAATACCGTATTATTTATTAAGTAAAAAATAAAAGCTTTTATTAAAACTATATTATTATAATAAGGGATATATCCACCCTAACTCCAATAATAAGGGGTATATTTATTCATTTTAAAATATTAATAAAAATATAATACCGATTATTCCAATCTTAAATAATTTTTAAATTTAAGAAAGCCATTTTTTAATAACGGCTTTATAAGGTTATTAATTATTATATTCCCGGTAAAATAATATATAAATTTTATTTATTTATTAACTATATATTCCCAAAGAAAATAATACTTAATATATATATACTTTATTTTTAAGTAATTTATAAGGTTTTTTATTAATATAATTACTTTTTAATTATTATAAAAAATTATTATAATAAAAATAAAAGCCTTAATATTAAATTTAAATTAAATAAAAAAAACGTAATTCTATATAATATTCTTATCCTTAAAAATTAATAATATTATTAAATTTAAAGTAATTTTAATAAATTAAATTAATAATTATTTAAATTAAATCGCTTTTTTAATAACGTTATATTATCTTATATACTTAATTTTATAAATAAATAAAATTATAATCGGTTAACGTTTTAAGGATTAATTAATAATTATACTTCTTAAATAAAAAATATACCCGGAAATAAATTAATATATTTATAAATCGTTAATATAATTTAAGTCCGTATAATTATTAAAAGGCTTTAAAAAGCTTTAAAAAATAAACTTTAAAGAAGTTATATTATAAAGGTAATAAAAAATTTTCTTAATAATTATTTAATACTGTTTATTAAAATTAAACGCATAATATAATATTATCAATATTATATAAATTATATTAAACTTAATATTTATTATAATATATATAAGTAAACCGATAATAAATTAATATTTAAGTTAAAATTACTTTAAAACGGTATACTTTTTATTAATTAACTTAAAATGAATATTTATATTTATAAGGATAACTATATTATTATCCTTAAAAAAAGGATTATTATATATATTAAATTAAGTAAAAATTTATTTAATATAACTTTCTTAATTAAAAGTTAAAGTTTAATTTTATTAATTACGTATAATACTTATACTTAAATATTAATTATATAAGTTTAAATTAAATATTTTAAACTTTTTATTTAATTAAGCCTTTAAATTAATAATAATTTATTTATTAACTTTTATTATTAAAATATTATCAATATATATAATAATAATAATATTAATATTTAAATTTAAGAATACGTTATAATTTTTATTAATATAATAATAATTAAGTTTCTTAAGGAATATAAAAAATATTAATATTAAATTTAAAATAATTATTTAAATTTATAAAGAGCTTTATTTAATAGGTAAATACGTTTTAAATTATTATTAAAGTCCGTTAATTAATAAATATAAATCTTTTCAAAAATATTTTTAAAAAAAATTATTATTTTAACGTTTATTTACTTAATCTCTAAGTTATATATAGCCGTTATAATAAAAAAGGTTTTATAGCTTATAAGCTTAATAATTATTATAAAAATATTAAAGAAGTTTAAGTTTTTTTTTATTAAAAATTACGGATTACTTATTTAACTTTATACTTAATAATATTACCGTTTAATTTACGTTTATACTTATAGATTTACTTATTATTTAATACGTTAATACCGGAAGATAAATTTATTAAGATTTAAGTTTTATTCTTTTTTAAGGATTTAACTTTATTTTTTATAATAAACTTTTATTTTATTTTACGGTATATATTTTTTATAATTTATATATAGGTTATAAGTTCCGTATAATCCGTAAAAATTACGGTTATAAAATATATAAGTATTAATTAAAAGCCGGCGGTTTAATAATTAAAGTCCCGGTAATATTAATAACTTAAGGATTATATTTTAATTACGTAAATTTAAATAAATAAATTTAAAGATTTAATAAATTTTCTTAAAAATAAATAATAATATAAAATAAAATTATAAAGATTAAATAAGCTTAAGTTTAAATCTATAAAAGTATATATATTCGGAGATTCCTTTATAATATTATTATTAAGGGTAAATAAGGATAAAATAAATAAGTTATTTTTATTAATATTTTCTTTAATAATTATAAATTTTAAAATTATATAAAGCTTAAATTATTTATCGGATATAAGTTTAATTATATCCTTAATAATAATATTATTGGTTTTATTTATTAATTAATTAATTAATTAATTTATATTACGGATTTAATTAAGTTAATTCCGGCGTTCCTTAATACTCGGTTATTCGGCCTTATTAATAACCGTAAAAAACCCGATATCCATAACGTCGGGAATAAATACCCGTGTTTACCCAGCCTCTACTTACGTCTTAAAGGCTAAGAGCATTTATGGCCGTTTAGAAAATAAGAATTTATTCATATATTTTTTCTAAGAAAACCCATAATACCATAACCGAATCCACTTAAGGGTTACCCCTGAAGCTGTTGCTCTTCCGTTACCTTACGGGTTTATCCAATGCTAAAATTTCAAAATTCCGATTACACCACTAAATGTCCTTACCGACACGTGTGCTATTGCCACCAGGGGCTATTATATAAGAAAACCGTAAACTTAAGATTACAATTAACTTAATATTCGGCTCGGAAGGTATTATTAACTCGGTTATAATATATAGACCCCAAGAGGACCTAAAATACGGTTTAGATTACGTTTTAATATAAATAACCTTAAATTAATCCGTTAATATAACTCCGCTTTTACCGTTTAAATAAGTATAAAAGATAGCTAAGGAAGCTAAAGTATTTATAAAGGCGGTAAAGGTAATATTTTAATTAGCGGAACTCCCTTAACTCGATAATAAGGAATAAATTAATTATTTTATAAAACGGGTAATAAAAACTTTAAATAAAATAATTAACGTTATAATCTTAATAATAAAGCCGTCTTAAAGAGTTAAAATTTATTAAAACGAAGAATATATAAAGGTAATTATAAAGGTAAAAGCGCTTATAAAATAAATTATTAAATATAAAAACCGGGAAACGCTTTAACGGTTAAAGGAAGTTTAAAAGGAAAAAGAAAGAATTATCCGGAAAATTAAGTAAATATATTTCCGGGCTATAATATATAACTCGGCGGTTTCCCTTTATAGTATTTAAAAGCTAATAAAATACAATAAAGAATAAAATAAAAAACTTAAATTTATTTTTAAGTTTTTACCCTTAAAAAGTTTAAACGGTACGGTAATGAATACCTTTAACGGTAAAATTAAGGCTCTTAAAGGGGCGTTTTTTCCTTTATTACCGGAAGTTAACCTAATAAATATTAACGGTATAATATATCCTAAACTAATAATAATAAGTAAGGTAATAACCCAGGAAATAATAATTAAGGTAATTAATAAGTTAAAGAAGGATAAGGCCCCCGGATTTAACGGTATATTAAATAGGTTTTTATTTATAATAACGTTATTATTTAAAAAGGTCTTTATTTACTTATTTTAAGTTTATTTTAATATAAAATATTACCTTTATAGATTTAAAGAGGTTAAAATAATTATCCTTAAGAAGCCGGTTAAGTTAAATTACTTAAAGGTAAAATTATATAGACTTATAGTACTCCTTTATACGTTAAGGAAAATTTTAAAGATAATAATTATAAAGATTTTAAGTAACTATATAGAAAAGTATAAATTACTCCCTAATTAATAAATAAAGGTAAAAAGAAAATAATTAATAAAGATAACTCTTAAAAGCTTAATTAATAATATATATACGGTATAAAACCATAAAAAGAAATACGTTATAAGTTTTTTTTCTTTAAATATTATAAAAGTATTTAATAAAATAAATTATTAAAGGTTACTATATAATTTACGGAAAAAGGGGGTCTTATTTTTCCTTATAAATTAAATAGAAAGTTTCTTAAGTAATTAAACGATGTTAATTAACCTAGAATAAAAGATAAATACGATAAAATTTATAATAATAGGGATTCTTTAAGGATTATTTATTTCTTTAATTTTATTCTTATTCTTTAATAGTTTATTTATTGAAAACTTAATAAAGTTAAAATAGAAGGTTTAAATAAGAAGCTTTATTAACGATATTTACCTCTTAGCCTATAATACGTTTACTTATATAAATTATTTAAAGTTAAAATAAACTTATAAAGTCTACTTACGATAAATAAAGATATATAAAGTTTAATTCGTCCCGTATAAATATAAGCTTATTTATATAATAAAGAGTTTAAAGTTATACGATATAATAGCTATAATAAACTTAAGCAATATAACGGTAAAACCGCAAATTAATATTAAAATATTTAGTTTATAAATCAATAGGAAATTAAATTAAAAGAATTATATAAGAAAGGTCTAAAAGAAGATAATTTTATAAAAAAGGGGCTTTATTTACTTTATAGCATTAATATAAAAAGCTACCTTATAAAAGGCTAGAATTATTTATTAAACGGTTATAAAGTTTATAATAATATACGCGGTAATTATTTAATACGTACCCGAAAGTATACTTAAATATAGGAAAAAGCCCGTCCGGTAATTATAAAAGGTTTAAAACCGATACTTAAAAGTAATAAGTAAAATATATAAAGTAATTCCCGTCTTAATATTGGAATCCAAGGTTTTTATATTATTAATAAAACTAGCCTTAAATTAAATAATCGCTTAAATAAAGCTTAAAAAAGGTATAAACTTAATTATATTAATAGGAAACGAATGTATTTATTAAAACTATAAAAGGCCTTAAATAAAAAAACGTAAAAAAACGGTACCTACCCTTTTTATAGAAGTTAAATTAAAGTAAACCAAAAAAAAGGTTAACTTAATTTACGTTTAAAAAGCTAACGTAAAAGTATATAAACTTTTACTTAAAGTGAAAACGGCGGAAAAAAAGAAAACCGTAAGGGCAAAATTAATAATAATTATTTTATAAACTATAAGGAAATAAATAAAATATTAATATAAATATAAATATAAAGAATTAATCCTTTAAAGGCGATAATATCCGGCGTTAAATAACAATAAAATTATTAATAAGCATTTCTGGCGTTATAGGATTATAAGGAAAAATAATAACGCGTTAATAATTTAATTCTGGATAAATAAAAACGGTTTAATTTATTTCTTTTTTATTATATACGTTAATAACCGGATTAACGTTAATTACGAATATAAATAATAAAAATAGGACGCTATATATATATTAATTTCTTATTTATTAGTTAAGGAGTTTAAACCGGGATTAATTAAAAGGATAAAGATTAACGATTATCGTTAAATACTTATTAATAAAAAGGGTATTAAAGCGGCCGTTAAATTTATAATAATTATAAATTTATTATCATAATTTAACTTAATTAAGGAAATAGATAAAGTGGTTAAAAACTTAATTAAGAAACCTTACCGTTAATTTAAGGGTAAAAAGTAACGGCGGAAAAACTATACTTAATAAAGGGCTAAAGGGGCTATAAATATTAATATAATATAAAAGGCGATATTATATTAATCGGTAAAGTTATATAAATAAGGTAATAATAATATACGTATTAATAAAAATATTTAATAATATAATCGGAATTTTGAAATTTTAACATTAAATAAACCCGTAAAGTAACGGAAAAGCAATAGGTTTAAGGGTAACCTTTAAGTAAATTCGGTTATAATATTATAGGTTTTCTTAAAAAAGGCGTATAAATAAATTCTTATTTTTAAACGGCCGTAAATATTTTTAACCCTTAAGATATAAGTAAAGGCTGGGTAAATACCGGTTTTTATTCTTAACGTTATAAATATCGGGTTTTTTACGGTTATTAATAAGGCTATATAGCCGAGTATTAAGGAACGCCGGAATTAACTTAGTTAAATCCGTAATATAAATTAATTAATTAATTAATTAATAAATAAAACCGATAATATTATTATTAAGGATATAATTAAACTTATATCCGATAAATAATTTAAACTTTATATAATTTTAAAACTTATAATTATTAAAGAAAATATTAATAAGAATAACTTATTTATTTTATTTTTATTTACCTTTAATAATAATATTATAAAAGAATCTCCGGGTATATATATTTTTATAAATTTAAATTTAAGGTTATTTAATCTTTATAATTTTATTTTATATTATTATTTATTTTTAATAGAATTTATTAAATCTTTAAATTTATTTACTTAAACTTACGTAATTAAAATATAATCCTTAAGTTATTAATGTTACCGGGATTTTAATTATTAAGCCGTTAACTTTTAATTAATATTTATATATTTTATAATTATAATTTTTACGGATTATACGGAACTTATAACTTATATATAAGTTATAAAAAATATATATTATAAAATAAAATAAAAGTTTATTATAAAAAATAAAGTTAAATCCTTAAAGAAGAATAAAACTTAAGTCTTAATAAATTTATTTTCCGGTATTAATATATTAAATAATAAGTAAGTTTATAAGTATAAACGTAAATTAAACGGTAATATTATTAAGTATAAAGTTAAATAAGTAATCCGTAGCTTTTAATAAAAAAAAACTTAAATTTTTTTAATATTTTTATAACGGTTATTAAGCTTATAAGCTATAAGACCTTTTTTATTATAATAGTTATATATAACCTAAAGATTAAATAAATAAACGTTAAATAAATATTTTTTTTTAAAAATATTTTTAAAAAGATTTATATTTATTAATTAACGGGCTTTAATAATAGTTTAAAACGTATTTATTTATTAAATAAAGCTCTTTATAAACTTAAATAATTATTTTAAATTTAATATTAATCTTTTTCTATATTCCTTAAG
The DNA here is from genome assembly GCA_019925105.1 of Niebla homalea. Taxonomy (NCBI): domain Eukaryota; kingdom Fungi; phylum Ascomycota; class Lecanoromycetes; order Lecanorales; family Ramalinaceae; genus Niebla; species Niebla homalea. Next base: position 252,110 of record JAHGAU010000033.1, read on the forward strand.
AAACTTAATTACCGTTATATTAATAAAAATTATAGTATATTTTTAAATTTAAATATTAATATTATTATTATTATATATATCGATAATATTTTAATAATAAAAATTAATAAATAAATTATTATTAATTTAAAGGCTTAATTAAATAAAAAGTTTAAAATATCCGATTTAAGTTTATATAATTAATATTTAAATATAAGTATTATATATAATTAATAAAATTAAACTTTAATTTTTAATTAAGAAAGCTATATTAAATAAGTTTTTACTTAATTTAATATATATAACGATCTTTTTTTTAAGGATAATAATATAATTATCCTTATAAATATAAATATTTATTTTAAACCAATTAATAAAAAATATACCGTTTTAAAGTAATTTTAACTTAAATATTAATTTATTATCGGTTTATTTATATATATTATAATAAGTATTAAGCTTAATATAATTTATATAATATTAATAATATTATATTACGTATTTAACCTTAATAAAAAGCATTAAATAATTATTAAGAAAATCTTTTATTACCTTTATAATATAACCTTTTAAAGTTTATTTTTTAAAGCTTTTTAAAGTTTTTTAATAATTATATAAACTTAAATTACGTCAGCGATTTATAAATATACTGGTTTATTTCCGGGTATATTTTTTATTTAAAAAATATAATTATTAATTAATCCTTAAAACGTTAACCAATTATAGCCTTATTTATTTATAAAATTAAATATATAAAATAATATAATATTATTAAAAAAGCGATTTAATTTAAATAATTATTAATTTAATTTATTAAAATTATTTTAAATTTAATAATATTATTGGCTTTTAAAGATAAGGATATTATATAGAATTACGTTTTTTTATTTAATTTAAATTTAATATTAAGGTTTTTACTTTTATTATAATAATCTTTTATAATAATTAAAGAATAATTATATTAATAAAAAACCTTATAAATTACTTAAAAATAAAGCATATATATATTAAGTATTATTTTCTTTAAGAATATATAGTTAATAAATAAATAAAACTTATATATTATTTTACCAGGAATATAATAATTAATAACCTTATAAAGCCGTTATTAAGGGATAACTTTTTAAATTCAGAAATTATCTAGGATTAAAGTAATCGGTATTATATTTTTACTAATATTTTAAAATAAATAAATATACCCCTTATTATTAGAGTCGGGGTAAATATACCTTTTATTATAGTAATATAGTTCTAATAAAAGCTTTTACTTTTTACTTAATAGATAATACGGTATTATAATATTATAAAGTTATTAATTAAGTAGGAATATTAGAAGTATAAAAGGTAAAAACCTCGGTTATTATTAAAAAAGGGTTAATTTACTTTTTAAACTTCTTATAAATAAATATCGCTTAATATTTTATATAATATTTAATTAAATAAATTATATTTTATTAATTTAATATTTACTTTTTATCTTTTAAGGTAAAGGATATTAACGGCCGTTTAAAGAATAATAATCTATTTATATATTTTTTATATTTTAATTTCCCTAAGAAAATCTATAATAATATAACTATATCCTTATAAAGGCTACTTTTAAACTTATTACTCTTTTATTCCTTTATACGTTTATATTATCTTAACTTTACGTAACGCCTTTAAATATTTTTATTAATATTTATATATTTAATATATATCTTTTTTATATTATTATTACCGTTAACTTTTTTAAAGATTTTTAATAAATATTTATTATTATATCTTTATAATTATAAAAAATACTTTCCGGTTTATATAATTAACGTAATTAATTTCTATTTCTCTTTTTCTTTTTTGATTAATAATAAGCCTTTTTTATAAGGTTTTTAATAACCTTATTTATCTTTATAATAAAATTAAACTATAATAATAATCCGGTAAATATTATAAACTTAATAATTATTTAAATATTTTACTTTATAAATAATATTTAAAAATAATTATAAATATTAATTTTTATAATAAATTTTAATTTAATTTCTATAAATAAGGGATAAGAAATAAAAACGTATATAATATTTTACTTTTTTTATTTATATTTATATCCGGCGTTTATTTAACCTTTAATATATATAATAAATAAAAAATAAATTAAACCGTTTTTACCCGTTTAAAGTTAAATTATTAATATATTATTACTTTTTTTTATAATATTATAACGGCGGAAATATTTATTAATAATCTTTTTATTATTAAGAATTAAATAATAATAATTTTAAAATATAAAGTTTTTATATTTTTATTAACGTTTAATTTATTTTATTATAATTTATAAAATAATTATTATAATTTTCGCTTTTTAAATTTTTTTAATTTTAGTTTTTCTTATATTTAATAAGAATTTATATACGTTTAAATTAACCTTTAAAATACCGGTAAAATTAACTTTTTTCTTAATTTATTTTTACTTTATTTTAATAAAAAAAAGGATAAATATCTTTAATTTATTCTTTTTAACTTAAAACTTATTAAGATTTTAACGGATCCGTTTTTTTCCTATTATTATAATTAAGTATATATATTTTTTTAATTTTATTTAAACGATTATTTAATTTAATAAGATTTTAATTAAGAATATAAAGATCTTAAATTTTAATACCGGAATAAAGGTTACTTTATAAATATTATTAATTACTCTTAAATACCGGTTTTAGACTTTTTATAATATTTAAATAAACTTTTTTTTATATTTTAGAGTATTTTTAAGTATATATTAAATAATTATAACATATATTATAATTAACTTTATTACGGTTTAATAAACGGTCCGGGCCTTCTATAATATATCTCCCTATATTAATATAGCGAGGTAAGTAAAGCCTTTTTTTTATAAAGTTATCTTTTTTTAAACTTTTCTTATATAATCCTTTTAATTAAGTTTTTTATTTATTTAAAAATTAAAGACTTTAATATTAATATCCGGTTTTATTATAATTTTATTTAAATTTATTATAATTATTATATTATATAGCTTTAGACTTTTAATTATATAAATAAACTTATATTTATATAATATAAATTAAACCCTATAAGTTTTTATTTATTAAAGATAGATTTTATAAGTTTATTTTAATTCTAAATAATTTATATATATAAAAATATTATAAATTAAAAGATAAACGTTATTAATAAAGTTTTTAACTTAAACCTTTTATTTTAACTTAATAAGCTCTTTAATTAATAAATTATTAAAAAATAGAAATAATATAAAAAAAAAAAAATTCTTAAGGAATCTTTATTATAATAAGCTTTATTAAATTTATTTTTTATCTTAAGTTAATTAATATAATTTAATTACTTAAGAAACTTTTCGTTTATTTAATTAAAAAGAATAATATCCTTTTTTTTTTAAGTTATATAATAACCTTTAATAATTTATTTTATTAAAAATATTTATAATATTAAAAGAAAAAAGACTTATAATATATCTTTTTCCGTAATTTTATATTATATATATATTATTAATTAATTTTTTAAGGATTATTTTTATTAATTAATTTTTTTATTCTTATTTATTAATCGGGAAAAAGTCCGTAATTCTTTATATAATTATTAAGGATCCTTATTATTATTATCTTTAAGGTTTTCCTTAACGTATATAGGAATATAATAAGTTTATAAGACTTTATTTTAGAATAATCCGGCTTAATAAACTTCTTAAGGATAATTATCTTTATTTCCTTAAACTTATATAAATAATAATTAACGTTAAAATATACTTAAAAAAGGTAAATAAAGACCTTTTTAAATAGTAAAATTATTATTGCCAGGAATCTATTAAGAATCTTATTTAATCTTAAGGCTTTATCTTTCTTTAATTTATTAATCGTCTTAATTATTATATTTTATATTATTACTTTATTTATTAATACGGGGTTAAAATATATAACGCCGTTAATATTATTTAAGTTAGCTTTTAATAAAGGGGGGAAAAATATTCCTTTAAGGGTTTCAATTTTACCGTTAAAGGTATTAATTAATATATTATTAAGTCTTTTAAAAGGCAGGAATTTAAGGATAAATTTTAATTTTTTATTTTATTCTTTATTATATTTCGGTAACTTTTAGATATTACGAGGTAAAATTATTAAGTTATATATTATAAATTAAAAGTATATTTACTTAATTTTCTTAATAATCCTTTCCTTTTTTTTTTTTTTAAGTAACCCTTAATTAATTAAGTATCTCTTAATTCCTATATTTAAAAGCCTATTTAATTAACCTTTTTACCTTTATAATCGCGGTTATATACCCTTTATTTTAATAGGTTTTAATTCTTTAAGAAGGTTTTATTATCGGGATAATTTTATCGATTATTTTATTTAATACCTTTATTATTTACTTTATAAAAATGTCAATCCAATTTCTATTATTTAATTAAAGGAGGTCTGTGAATTATATTATTATTTCTTTTACTTTTATATAAACCTTTATTTCCTTAACCGTCTTTTATACTTTCCTTACCGGTAATAATATAATTATATTAACGGTTTAATCTAGGGTTATCTATATTGGTATATAATCTGAGTTATATTTTAAGTCCTTTTATAACCTATATATTACGATTCTATTAATAATTTTTTCCGTATTAAAAATTAAATTAATTATCGTTTTAAATTTATAACTTTTTTATATAATAATCTTTTATAATATTAATATTAAAAGATTAACTTAAATAATAACTATTAATAGGTTATCCGATTTAACGTAATTTATCGTACGTTTTTCTTTATTTTATATATAATAATATAAGTTAAAATCTTTAAGTAATATATATTTATTTAAAATAATTAAGACCTTTTTAAGTAACGGTATCGTAAAAGGTTTTTCTTTATTAACCGGTGGCGGGTTATATATATTATAGATATTAAAGTCGCCCTTTAAGTTCCCTTCTTTTATAATATAGAATATATAAAGGTTTTTATTATAATAAATAATATCTTAATTATTTACGTTAAGCCACTTATTTATAAAGAAATATATTCTGGTTATTTTATCCCCTTTAAAGGTTAAATAAAATTTTTCCTTTAAGTTAATAAATAAATATATATATAGGTTATATAATAGTTTTTATATTATTATAACGTTAACGTTTTCAATTTCTTTAAACTTAAATATTAATATTACGGCTTTAATTCCTTTATTATAAACGTTATATTATATTATTTTTAGAAACGTTAATATATTATATATTAACCTTTATAAAAACTTCTTTTTTTATATCCGTTTAAGTTACGGACTTCTTATTAAAGTTAAACGTTTTTTAACTTAATATTTTCCCGGTTATTATTAAAGACGTAAAACGGCCGGCTTTTAAAATTAGGATTATAAAAAGCTTTTTCTTTTTTACTGTTATTTACCTTTTATTATTTAATTAATTAAGCTTACGTTTTAAGGTTATTTTTAATTAACTTATTAAACCAGTTTTATACGTATTATATTATTGGATTTTTACGGTTATTTAAATTTCCTTATGTTTAATCTCTTTAACTTTTATTATATATTTAAAATCTTATATTAAGTATTTTTCCTTATTATATATAACGTATTTAAACGTACCCTTTATAAATCCCTTAATTATTAACTTTATATACTTATAGGTATCGTAACCTTTAACGTAAACCGTATATTTTATAATATTAAAGTATTTCGTAATAATATATTTATAGTTTTAATACTTAAAATATTAATAAATATTAACCGTTTTATCTTATAATTAAGTTATCTTAAAAGATCCCCCTTTAATAATCTTTTTATTTAAGACGTTATTATATATTTTTATTAACGTTACGCTTAATATAATAATGGAGTACCTTTTTATACGTCTTAAGGAATTAAGTTTTTTTATTATTGACAGAAGTTTATAATTAATGATTTTAAACTTTAAATAAAAAACCGTATTTTCCCTTTTTATACTTTTTAACGTAATTTCTCTCTTAATTTCCTTAAAACGTAATAAATATATCTTATTTATTATAATAATAAATAATTACCTTAAAACCTTAACCGATTTATACTTTCCCTTATTAATTAAAGCCTTAAATTTCTTTAAGCTTTCTTTTACTTTTAAAGACGTTATATTAAAAAGGATATTTTTATTTTATAATTTATATATCGTAATAATCTGTTTTATTAATAGTTCCGTTGTTACCTTAAAAGCCTTTATTAATTATAATGGGTTTATTTTTATTACCGTATTCCTTTCTTTATTATTAAATAGACAAATTATTATTATTTTCATTTTCTTCGATACGGCCGCCTTTTCCTCCGTTATCCTTTTATTCTTTACCGCGGGTACCCCTTTTATTATCCTTATCGCCCAGCTTTTTCTCATTTAAGGGGTTACTGCCTTTATACCCTCGTTTTATATATCCAATCCTAGGCCGCCGTCTTTACCTTTTATTAACGCTTTCGTTACCGCCTTTAAAGAGCTTTATAACCGCTCCGCCTCCCCTAATTTTACCTTTACTTTTATATAGAAATCCCTTACGTTTTTTAACTTAATCTATAGTATCGGTTAGGTCTTTAACGTAATATCCTTTTATTTTATTATAAAGAGTCCTTTTAAGGCCTTTATTGTTTCCTTTACCGCCCTTTCGCCTTTACTTACCGGGCGATATACCGTCTCCGTTTTTTATTTTTGGTCCCTTAAAGTCCTATCCTCCTTATTAATTTTATTTCCTTTTTATATATTTTTAATAATACTTTTATTGTAATCTTTTTGCCTTTTTCTCCCGCTTATATCCCTCGCCGTTAATACCGTACCGGCTTTCTTACCCTTTTATTTACTTATTATCTCCGTATTATTATTATGCGTTTTACGTATTTTAATACATATATTTTATTAACCTTAATTCTTTTATTTATTTGAAGTGTTATTCGGCTTATTATTATTATATTACCCGTATGCGTTATCGCCGTTTCTATTAATATAGGTTATTTGCCCGTTTACCACCTTATTTTTAACTATTACGTTATTTTTACTTATCATACTTAATATATTCCCCTCACTGTTATTAAAGCTATATATATACGCATCGTTTTGGACCTCTAGGGTCCCTTTGTTCGTCGCCATCAATTCTTCTTCTTTATATTAATTTTCAGACGTAGATGAAATGGCGACGAACAACGGGACCTTAGAGGTCAGAAACGATATACGCGTATATAGCTTAAGTAATAGTAAGGATAATACCTTAAATACGATAAACGGAAGCGGAATAATAGTAGAAATAAAAAAGAAGGAAGGGTAAGTGACTTAAGTTAATAGGAACGGTAATAAATCGTATAAATAACGCGATAAATACAAGATAAAAAGGTTTTAAATTGAATAAAGAGCTTATAGTTAATAAGATACGCGTAAAGGGACGCGTATAACGCATAAAGGTATTATTATAAAAAGTAATAAATAAAAAGTAAAGGGGATAAAGACGGTATACGGGGACAGATAGAAAATAAGTAAAAACACAAAAAACCTTATTAAATATATATAAATTAAGAGAGAACTAGGTAAAGATAAAGAGATATTAAGTAAATAAGAATAAGCTATAAAAAAAGGTAATTATTAAATACGTAAAAAAGAAATAAAAAAGGAAAAGGCGGTAAGGGCGTTAAAAGGTTTCCATATAATTATATAGAAAAATATTACGTTAAAGACCTGGCCGATACTATAAATCAAATTATAAAAAGTAAAAGACTTTTATATAAATATAAAGAAAGGTTTAAAAAAGTTAAAAAAATTACGCGGAACTTAAAAGGCAGTAATAAAAACGTTAACGGAAAAAGGTAAAAAGAAATAAAGAGGATATATATAAAATAAAAAAGCAATAAAGGAAACTTTAAGGAAGGAAATAAAAATAAGCTAAATAATAAAGGTTATAAAAGCGGCGCCGGCATTAATAATAAAAAAGGTAAAAACGGAAAAGAAAACGGCGGTATTAAGGAAAGCAAAAATAATAATTATATAATTATTAAACGAGGAAAAAAGGAATATAACGGTAAAAGTGAACTTATTATAATTAATAAAAACGTTTAAGGTAATAAGAAAGTTATTAATAAAATAAATTATTACAATACGTAAACTATAAAACGGGGATATCCTTCTTAATATAACCTTATTAAAGGCGAAAAAAAAACTAAAGAAGTTAAAAAGATAAGCTAATAAAAAGGGATATAAGATAATAAAGGTATTAAAACAATCTTTTATTATCGCGGTAAACGGGATATATTTAATAAGGTTTACGGGGGAAAAAAAGGAAGCTATTTTAAAACGGATAAAAAAGGAGAATACGGTTTTTTACTTTAGGTTAAAGATTATTAATTATAATCTCCCCTTTATAATAAAAAGGCTAAACGTTTTTAATTATATAAAAAGATACTTTACGGTTATCTTAAGCGTAACGTTAATAAGAATATATAACGATATCCTTAATAAAAAGGTAATAAAGGATAAATCCCTTAAATTAACGAGACCTTAAGATTAAATAACGGATATTTATTAATATTTTAAATATTAAAGGTATAAATATATTATTATAAAGTGCTTTAATAGTATAAAGTATATAGTATATATTAAAGGGTATAATACGTATAAATATGTTAACTTAATAATAAAGGGCCTAATAAAGAACGCGTTAAAATACGTAGCATATAATAATAATAATTATTCAGCGTAAAACTTACGATATATAATAAGAATAAAAAAGACTTAATATAAAAAAACTAGGATAATAATTAAGGTTTAACGTTATAACTTATATAAATTTAGACCGGTAAAGTAATTAAAAACGGTTTTAAAACGTAAACGGAACCTATTAAATGGGGAAGGATAAAACGCGATAATTAATAATATAAAAAAAAGGAAGCTTATAACGATATTAACCCTTAAAGCTAACCGTTTAATTAAAATTATTATTATAATAAAAAAATTAAAATAAATAACGCTTAACCTTAAAGAAAGACTATTTATATAAATAAAAGTCAATAAAAAAAGCCCGATAGATATTAATATTTAATATATTTATATTTTTAAGGATAATATAATATAACGTATATAAAGAAGTAATTAAAATTATAATATTAATATTTAAATTTAAAGAAATAAAGGATATCGATATTATAACGATATAAAAGCCGTTATATAGTCTATATATTTACTTTTTAATTAACCCGGGAAATGGTTTTTATTTAACCTTTAAGGGTAATAATACGATACGGATATACTTTTTTATTAATAAAAGGTTAAATATAAATAATTAAAACGTTATTTATTACGGAGGGAACTTATATATATTCCGGATCGTATAAAAGGGGGATATTAAAGGTATTTTAAATATTTATAATATATATAATCCGTTACCGGTTAATAAAAAAAAACCTTTTATAATCTTATTACTTAAAAATATTATAGTTATATTTAATAAGTACTTTTTAATAAAGGACTTTAATCTTTATTATATTTAATAGAACGAAAATAGTTATATAATTAATTATATTAAATTTAAGGAATTATTAATAGTTATTATATAATTTAATTTTATATTATTAATACCGAAAAAAACTATTATATAAGAAAGTTATAAACTTAAGATTACGATTAACTTAATATTTAACTTAGAAAATATTATTAACTTAATTATAATATATAGACCTTAAAAAGACTTAAAATATGGTTTAGATTACGTCCCGATATAAATGATTTTAAACTAATTTATTAACGTAACTCCGCCTTTACCATTTAAACGAGCGTAAAAGACGGTTAAAGAAATTAAGGTATTAATAAAAACGGTAAAAATAATATCTTAATTAACGGAGTTTCCCCGGCTTAATAATAAAGAATAAATTAACCGTTTTATAAAACGGATAATAAAGGCTTTAAATAAAGTAATTAACGTTATAATCTTAATAATAAAACCATCTTAAAAAGTTAAAACCTATTAAAACGAGGAATATATAAAGGTAATTATAAAGGTAAAAACGCTTATAAAGTAAGTTATTAAATATAAAAACCGGGAAACGCTTTAACGGTTAAAGGAAGCTTAAAAAAAAAAGGAAAGAATTATTTAAAAAGCTAAGTAAATATATTTCCGGGTTATAATATATAATTTAACGGTTTCCTTTTATAATATTTAAAAGTTAATAAAATACGGTAAAGAATAAAGTAAAAAACTTAAATTTATTCTTAAGTTTTTACCTTTAAAAAGATTAGACGGTACGGTAATAAATATTTTTAACGGTAAGATTAAGGCTTTTAAAAAGGCATTCTTTTTCCCGTTATTGGAAATTAACCTAATAGATATTAACGGTATAATATATCTTAAATTAATAATAATAAATAAAATAATAACCTAAAAGATAATAATTAAGGTAATTAATAAACTAAAAAAAAAAATAAAGCCCTTAAACTTAACGGTATATTAAATAAATTCCTATTTATAATAACGTTATTATTTAGAAAGGTCTTTATTTACCTATTTTAAACTTACCTTAATATAGGATATTACTTTTATAAATTTAAGGAAATTAAAACAATTATCCTTAAGAAACCGGTTAAATTAAATTACTCGGAGGTAAAATTATATAGACTTATAATATTCCTTTATACGTTAAGGAAGGCTTTAAAAACGGTAATCGTAAAGATCTTAAGTAATTACGTAAAAAAATATAAATTACTCCTTAATTAATAAATAAGGGTAAAAAAAAGACGGTCGATGGAAACGGCTTTTAAAGGCTTAATTAATAATATATATACGGTATAAGGTTATAGGAAAAAATACGTTATAAGTTTTCTTTCTTTAAATATTATAAAGGCATTTAATAAAATAAACCACTAAAGGTTATTATATAATTTACGGAAAAAAAGGGTTTTATTTTTCCTTATAAATTAGATAGAAAATTTCTTAAATAACCGAACGATATTAATTAATTTAGGATAGAAGATAAGTATAATAAAGCCCGCGATAATAAGGATTCCCTAGGGGTTATTTATTTTTTTAATCTTATTCTTATTTTTTAACGGCCCGTTTATTGAAAACTTAATAAAGTTAAAATAGAAGGTTTAAGTAAAAGGCTTTATTAACGATATTTATCTTTTAATTTATAATACGTTTATTTATATAAATTATTTAAAGTTAAAATAAGCTTATAAAGTTTATTTATGATAAATAATATATAGGGCTTAATTCACCCGTATAAGTATAAGCTTATTTATATAATAAGGAGCCTAAAGCTATATAATATAATAATTATAATAGACTTAAATAATATAACGGTAAAACCAGAAGCTAATATTAAAGTATTTAGCCTATAAGTTAATAAGAAATTAAATTAAAAAGACTATATAAAAAAGGTTTAGAAAAAGATAATTTTATAAAAGAAAGGCCTTATTTACCTTATAACGTTGACGTAAAAAGTTACCTTATAAAAGGCTAGAATTATTTATTAAGTAGTTATAAAGTTTACGATAACGTACGCGGTAATCATCTAATACGTACCCGAAGGTACGCTTAAATACAGGAAAAAGCCCGTTTAACAATTATAGAAAATTTAAAACCGATACTTAAAAGTGGTAAGTAAAGTATATAAAGTAACTTCCGTCCCGGTACTAGAATCCGAGGTTTTTATATTATTAATAAAGCTGGCCCTAAATTAAATAATCGCTTAAATGAAGTTAAAAAAAGGTATAAACTTAGTTACGTTAATAGGAAACGAACATATTTACCAGAACTATAAGAGGCCTTAAATAAGAAAGCGCAGAAAAATAATATTTACTTCCCTTACGGAAGTTAAACTAAAATAAACTAAGAAAAAGGTCGATTTAACTTACGTTTAAGAAGTTAACGCAGGAGTATATGAACTCTTATTTAAAGTGAAAGTGGCAAAAAAGAAAAAGGCCGCAAGGATAAAATTAACGGTAATTACCCTATGGATTATAAAGAAATAGATAAAGTATTAACGTAAATATAGAGAATTAATCCCTTAAGGGCGACGGTACCCGGCGTTAAATAATAATAAGGTTATTAATAAATATCTTTGGCGTTACGGGATTATAAGGAAAAACGATAATACGTTAATAATTTAACTCCGGATAAATAAAAACGGCTTAACCTATTTCCTTTTTATCGTATATACCGGTAACCGGATTAACGTTAATTATAAATATAAATAATGAAAGTAAAACGTTATATATATATTAATCTTTTATTTACTATTTAAGGAACTTAAATTAAGATTAATTAAAAGGGTAAAAATTAATAATTATCGCTAAATATTTATTAATAAAAAGGGTATTAAAATAACCGTTAAATTCATAATAATTACGGGCTTATTATTATAGTTTAACTTAACCAAGGAAATAAAAAAAATAATTAAAAACTTAATTAAGAAACCTCGCCGTTAACCCGGGGGTAAAAAACAGCGGCGGGAAAACTGTACCCAATAGGGGGCTAAAGGGGCTATAAATACCAGGGCAGTATAAAAAACGATACTATATTAGTTGGTAAAGTTATATAAATAAAATAATAATAATATACGTATCGGTAAGGATATTTAATAATATAATCAGAATTTTAAAATTTTAACATTAAATAAACCTATAAAGTAATAGAAAAGTAATAGGTTTAAAAGTAACCCTTAAGTGGATTTAATCGTAATATTATAGGTTTTCTTAAAAAAGATATATAAATAGATTCTTACTTTTTAAACGGCCATAGATATTCTTAACCCTTAAGACGTGAGTAAAAGCTAGGTAAATACCGGTTTTTATTTTTAACGTTATAGATATCGGGTTTTTTACGGTTATTAATAAGGCTAAATGGCCGAGTATTAAGGAACGCCGGAATTAACTTAGCTAGATCCGTAGTATAAATCAATCAATCAATCAATATTAATTTTCATATTCTTTATTATAAAGTCGAATTATTTTATCCGTAAATTAATTACCTTAAAGTATTTATTAATCCCTTTATTAAAACCTATTAAGATATATGGTTTTAACCTGTTATCGAGTTTAACCCGGTAACCTATAGTTTTTACGTATATAATCGACCTTAGGGTCCGTATATAAGATACGTCCGGTTTCTTATTATATTAAGCTTAATATAATATTACCCCTTTAAGCCGTATATATAATATCCGTATAATTATATAGTTTACCGTTTAAATTAACTCTGGCTAAAAGCGTTTATATATATCCTTTATTGCCTATATAATTTTAATTTTCTTATTAATTTCCCGGTTAATTTTTTTATTAGTTAGATTTTATTTAGGGCTTTTACGTATTATTACCTTAAAGATAATTTGATATTATTTTAAATAATTTAAGAAGGCTTTAAACGTATATTTACTTCCGCTGTCAGCCTAAAGGCTGTTGAATGTGCAGGATCGCCACTTAGGAGATCACGTGACGCGGATCAGATTAGATAAGGCGGACGTACTAGACCCAAGTGGGATAACGGCATATAGCCTTGCACATAATCTCACTTTATATATAGTAATAATTAAGCAACTTATACCTCTTAATTTTAACAGGTTATAAGCCCGGATTACGCGTCCAGGTACTTAGATAACGTTTTCTTAGTGTTTAAATTGGCCCATAAACGGTGGTAAACTTATGGTACAAGATATACCCGTAAACGATATTTATACGCAGGCTATATCATTAAAAAATCGACTTAACCAGGCGTATAATACCACGGCTATAAACAGAGAAACCTACTTAATTATTTATATTTTTAAATTAAGAAAAGAAAACGTTTTACTAATAAAAATATATAAACCATTATTTCCTAGCCCTATTAAGGGCCGTAAACGCCTATATGCCGGAAAAACTAAGTTAACATTAAGTTAACGGAGCCGAAACGTAGGGCCCTTAAGGTTAATATATATACGTAAAGCCTTAACCGGGGTTTAAGTAAGAAATTCGAGACGTTAAATAAATATTAAATATACTATAGAACTCTACTGAGTCCAAAGCTTTAAAGACCGTATTAAAATCGAATTTTTTCAAGATTAATCAGAAATAAATCACTCGGATTTAAGCGTATTACGGCCTAAAATTACTCATTTTAACTTAATTTTAAAAAATAAATATAAAACGGAATAAATAGTTAACGGTTAAACCTCTTAAAGTAAGGATTAATCCCTAAGAAAAAAGGGCTAAAAACCAATTATAGAATTCTTTAATAGGTAATTAAACTTAAAACGAGCTTACTTATTACGGATTATAAAGATTAAAGCCTTTAAATTAAAATAAAGCAATTAAAATAAACCTAAACGTTTTAATTATAGAGATTAAAAGCCTTTAAATAAAAAAAGGTAATAATCTTAAGGGTATATATATAACATTATAGTACTTATAAAGTTTTATTTTAAGCTTAACCGGAATAAAGAATACTTTAATTAATAAGGCCTTATATTGCCTATTACCCTAGATTATATAATAGTCCCGTACGAAGTATGGTATTTAAACCTTATTATTTAGTGGTATCGTCGTATATAAAGTACCCTTTTTCCCTTTACACTTAAAGACTTAAAGAAGGAAAACCGTTTTAATTTAACTGGTAAAAATTAAGTCGAAAACAGGGATTACTTATTATTATAAACGCCGAAGTCGTATAATAGCTTTAATTTAGAAGCATTTAAAAAACCTTTAAATGATTTATTAAATACTATTATTTTTAAACTGGGTATAAATATTAAAAATTAAATACCGTTATTTAATATAAGTTACCTATTACCCTTAAATAGTAAGTCTTTAACGTACTAGATATTATTAAACTTAAACTTAAATATTATTAATAATTATAATATAATTAATATTTTATTAATATTATCTTCCGTATATTTTACTGACGATAATAATTAAGAAAGACTTTATTATAAGGGGTTTTTTTTTAAGCTTAATCCCTTTATTAATAAATTAACGGCAATAAATATTATAAAGTTAATAAATAAAGGACTAAATAACAATTAATAACCTTTAAAAGTTAAAGGAAAAAGATATTCTTAAAGTATATATAGTTTTAAAGAACTATTACGGTATTAATATTAAGTATTTAATCGATATTATAAAAAGCCCGGATATAATTTAAAAATGACTTAAGGATTAATATAAGCTATAAGGGTCTAAATTATATATAAAGTTTATATAGGAGTTTATAAGTTTATAAAAAACCCCGGATATAATAATTAATAAATATAATAGCCGTTATTAGAAAGTCTATATTGAGATTAAGGCGATTAGTAGCTTCCTAATTATCCCGGATTATTTCGTTATTTAAGTATTCTTAAATAGATTAAAAAAGTCGTAATAAACGTAATATTTAATATTTACTTAAACGGCAATATAATAAGGCCCGGGTACTTTTAAATTTCACGATATTATATAAAGGGCCCGTAATAAGGAAGCTTAAGCGGTTATTTAATAATTAAACGTCTTAATATAAGCTTATAAGGATACGTTAAAAAGTTATAATAAAAAGATTTTTAATAAAACCCAAGAAAAGCCCATTTATTAACATTATATTTAGAAAAAGCGTAATAATAAATATATTAAGGATAAATATTAAAACCTTTACCTTAAAAAGAAGCCTATAAAGTTCCGTATTAAGAAGCCCAAAATTATTAAGGAAATTACTACGTTTATAAACCTTTTAATAATAAACTTTTATTTATTAATATATATATAATAATTAATAACGATAATATTAATTACCTTAATAAATCTATAGAAATTAATAATCCTTAATAATAATTATAATTAATATATTTTTTATAAAAAAAGATTCTTTTAAAAAGAATTAAGACTTTATTAATTTTCATTTTTAAGGCCCGGGCTAATAAGAACGAGTTATATAAGGGGTATAAATACTATTTATATAATATATAAGGTGGATAATAAGCCCGTTAAAATAAAATTTATAGATACGGTATATTCCTTAATAAACTTAATTAATTTTATATTTAAAACGTAATTTCTAGATTATAAAACTCAACTTAATATAATATAAACGGTCCGGACGGTAACGTATAATTAAAAAAATCTTACTTATAATAAATAAAACGGCCTATTTATAATTAATTTATAAAAACTTACCTTTATTATAACGGCGTTTAACGTATTTTCGGTTATATTTATATAATATATATATATAGGTTACTTCAGAGCTTAAAAATTATTTTAATTAACGGATATATCGATTAAGATAAATCTTAAACGTAAATATTATAATAATAATAAAATTAAAGACGTTTATTATACGTATTATATTATTAAATAATTATACTTTTAATTATATAAGGGATATCTTAAATTTATAGAAAACCCGTTAAAGCTTATTTATATGGACCTTTTAAGGATAATTAATCCTTAAAAGTATAACGGAATAACGTATTATATAACCTTCCGTAATAATAAAACTATAATATTAAAAATCTATTTATTAATATATAAATCGGACGTAATTTAACGGTTTAAGGAGTTTAAAGCTAGGTATAAATAAACCCCGGATTAAAAAATTAAACGCCTTCGGGCCGACGGCGGAGGTAAATATACGTTTAAGGTTTTCTTGGATTACTTAAAATAATATAATATTATCTTTAAGGTAATAATATATAAAAGTCCTAAATAAAATCCAGTTAATAAAAGAATTAACCAAGAGATTAATAAGAAGACTAGGGTTATATGGATAACGGGGGGTATACTTAAAAGCTTTTAGCCGGAGTTAATTTAAACGGTAAATTATATAATTATACGGATATTATATATATAGTTTAAAGGGGTAATTTTATATTAAGCTTAATATAATAAGAAACCGGACGTATCTTATATACGGACTTTAAGGTCGATTATATATATAAGAATTATAAGTTATTGGACTAAGCTTAATAATAGGTCGGAACCATATATCTTAATAGGTTTTAATAAAGGGATTAATAAATACTTTAAAGTAATTAATCTATAAGTAAAACGGTTCGACCTTATAGTAAAAAACGTATATAACGTATATATTAAGGAAAGACGGATAATACCGTTAAATAACTCGGATCGTAAAAAGCTTATTAGTTAAATTTAAAAGCTTAAGAAGGTAAAAAGGCCTTAATAAAACCTTAATTTAAGGGAAAAGTTCGGGAATTATAGTTTAATTAAAACGGATATTATTAATATAAGCTTTATCCCTATTAAACGACCTATACGTTCGGCTATAATCCTTACTTAATAAATAGTTTTACCGGACCCTTTAAGCTTAATAGTTAAAAACCTAAAGATTAATTATAATTAAGGGTAAAAATAGTAAATTAAAAACCTAATTAAAGATAACCCCGGCTTTATGTTTCCGGATGAACCGTGTGATATATTATTAGATCCACTTTTTTTCTTGGTTTTATTAGCCCGTAATAAGGATAAACCGTTATACCCTTTAATTTTAATATCCTTTAAAACGACCCCGGAACTTATTAAATTTAAAACTTATAAAGAAGTTATAATAAATAAATATACCCGGATAAATTAAAAGTTAACGGAAAATAATAAATACGGTTCCCTTAAAGAGAACGATACTTAAATTCTAATTATACGGAATTAAATCCCCGCCGGCATAGTAATATTACGAGGATAATAGGTTTATACCCTTAAACGTGGAGCTAATAATAATATAATTTATTATAAGGCCCGGTAAATAATATATAGCTTTAAATAACGTAAAGGCATCGACTATAATAAGACGTTTGCCTTAGTAATAAAACTTATAAGCTATAAGGTTCTTTTTACCCTTATAACGGTTAATAACTAAAATTTAAAGTAAATAAATATTAAAATAGCGTTTTTTTACGGTCTTATTAAGGAAGAAATATACGTAAAATAGTTAAAAGGATAAGAAAAGACCGGTAAAGACGGTAAGAAGCTCTATTATAAGCTTAAGAAAGGCCTATATAGATTAAAGTAATTACCATAATTAGAATATAATCGTTTCTGGGAGTTTATAGTTATATAGGGTTTTAAATTTATTTATATAGATTATTACGTATTCCTTTACTTTAAAACCGGTACGATCGTAACCGTATATATAAATAATATTTTAATAATTAATCCGTTTAAATAAAGGATTTAGGACTTAAAGGCCATACTTAATTAGGAATTTTATATATTTAATTTGGGTTTAATAAGCTATTATTTAAATATTATTATTATTTAAAACCGATAAAACCGAACGATCTATTTTAGTTAGGAAGTTTATATTAAGAAAATAATATAAAATTATAATTAATAAGAAGCTTACCCGACGTATATACTTATATAAGTTGATTTTAAGCCGGAACTGTTACTGAAAAGCTATTAAGTAAAGCCGGAGTTTAAATAATAATATTAATCGGCCGTAAATTTATTGATATATATTATGCTTAATATATGATTAAATATAGCCTATACGGTAATAATTATTAACCGGTATTCCGTAAATCCGTTTTATTAATACTAGCTATATATAAGGCAAATTATATATTATTTACGGACCACTATATACTTTTAGTTAATATATAAGGGTAAGCTTAGAGCTCTTAATAGGTATACCGATTCCGATTTTGCGGTTAACTCCACCCGTAGATTAACTTTAAGCTACTTCTTTAACGTAAGGAATATATTAATTTACTGGTCCTTAAAAAGGCAACCAACTATAACGTTATCTACTTATAAAGCCGAATATACGGGATAAACGTAGGTTATTAAGGAAGTTATTTAATTAAAAAACCTATTAAGGTAAATATAACCCGATAAATCTGGATATATATTTACTATTACGATCTATGGTAATAATTAAGGGGCTATCGTATTAGTTAAAAACCCGGTATATTACGCAAGGATAAAGTATATAAGTATTTAATTATATTAGTTACGGGAACAACTTAAGGCTAACACCGTTGATCTCGAGTATATTTATATTACGGAGTAGGTAATTAACGGGTTAATAAAGGCCTTACTTACCAAGACTTTTATACAGTTTAAACGGGCGTTAAGCCTTAAGGAGCCACCATATTAATAGTCCAAGGACCGTATGCTTACCAACGGCGGACTTAATAATAAGCCGGGTGATGAGTGATGGGTAGGTGGTAGCCATGTAGGGGAGCTAGTTACTCAACAACCAGGGGAGCTACTTAGTAAACACGGTGACTGGACTCTTATATAAAAGGATATAACGTTAGGGCTATAAAGGAGCTGTTTAGTAAGTGAGATTTACGGGCTATATATGAAGTTTAAAGGGGAGTATTAAATATATAGGATCGCTACTTAAGAGATCACGTGACGCGGATCAGATTAGATAAGGCGGACGTGCTAGACCCAAGTGGGATAGCGGCATATGGCCTTGCACATAGTCTCACTTTGTACATAGTAATAATCAAGCAACTTACACCTCTCAATTTCAACAAAGGCGTCTGATTTTTTAATCCGGAGGTTATTTATATTTAACTTTAAACTCTTTAAACCGTTAAATTACGTCCGATTTATATATTAACGGGTAAACCTTTAATATTATAATCTTATTATTATAGAAGGTTATATAATACGTTATTCCGTTATACTTCCGGAAATTAATTATCCCTAAAAGGTCTATATAAATAAGCTTTAATAGGTTTTCTATGGATTTAAAATATCCTTTACATAATTAAAAGTATAACCGTCCGGTAATATAATACGTATAATAAGCGTTTTCGGTTTTATTATTATTATAATATTTACGTTTAAGATTTATTTTAATTAATACGTCCGTTAATTAAAATAATTTTTAAGCTCCGAGGTAACTTATATATATATATTAAATAAGTATAACTGAAAATATGTTAAACGCCGTTATAATAAGGGTAAATTCCTATAGGTTAATTATAAATAGGCCGTTTTATTTACTATAAGTAAGTTTTTTTTAATTATATATTACCGTCCGGACCGTCCGCATTATATTAAGTTAAGCTTTATAATTTAAAAGTTATATCTTAAATATAAAATTAATTAAATTTATTAAAGAGTATACCGTATCCGTAAATTTTACCTTAACGGGCTTATTATTTACCCTATATATTATATAGGTAATACTTATACCCCTTATATAATTCGTTTTTATTAGCCCGGGCCTTAAAAATAAGGATTAATAAGGTCTTAATTCCCTTTAAAAGAATCTTTTTTTATAAAAAATATATTAATTATAATTATTATTAAGGATTATTAGCTTTTATAGCTCTGTTAAAATAATTAATATTATTATTGTTAATTATTATATATATGTTAATAAGTAAAAGTCGGTTATTAAGAAGTTTATAAGCATAATAATCTCCTTAATAATCTTAAGCTTCTTAATATGGAACTTTATAAACTTCTTTTCAGGGTAAAGGTCCCAATATTTATCCTTAATATATTTATTATTACGTTCCTTCTGGGTATAATGCTAATAAATAGGTTTTTCCCGGGTTTTATTAAAGGTCCTTTTATTATAACCCTTTAACGTATTTTTATAAGTTTATATTAAGACGTTTAATTATTAAATAGCCGCCCAAGCTTCCTTATTATAGGCCCTTTATATAATATCGTAAAATTTAAGGGTACCCGGGCCTTATTATACCGCCGTTTAAGTAAATACCGAGTATTACGTTTATTACGACTCCTTTAATCTATTTAAAAATATCTAAATAATAAGGTAATCCGGGATAATTAAGGAGCTATTAATCGTTTTAATCTTAATATAGATTTTCTGGTAATAATTATTATACTTATTAATTATTATATTTAGGGTTTTTTATAAGTTTAAAGTTCTTATATAAGTTCTATATATAATTTAGACCCTTATAATTTATATTAATCCTTAAGTTGTTTTTAAATTATATCCGGGCTTTTTATAATATCGATTAAATACCTAATAGTAATACCGTAACGGTTTTTTAAGGCTATATATACCTTAAGGGTATTTTTTTTTAACTTTTAAAGATTATTAATCGTTATTTAATCCTTTATTTATTAACTTTATAATATTTATTATTATTAATTTTTTAATAAAGGGATTAAGCTTAAAGGAAACCTTTTTATAATAAAGTTTTTCTTAATCGTTATTATTAATAAAGTATATAAAAGACGGTATTAATAAGATATTAATTATATTATAATTATTAATAATATTTAAGTTTAAGTTTAATAACGTTTAATACTCTAAAGATTTATTATTTAAAGGTAAAAGGTAACTTACGTTAAACGATAATATCCAATTCTTAACGTTTATATTTAACCCGAAGATAATAGTATTTAATAGGTTAATTAAAGGTTCCTTAAACGCTTTTAAACCGAAGCTATCGTATAACTTTAATGTTTACGGTAATAAATAATCCCTATTTTTAACTTGGTTTTTATTAACTAAATTAAAACGATCTTTTTCCTTAGGTTTTTAAGTATAAAGGGAAAAAAAGTACTTTATATATAACGATATTAATAAATAATAAGGTTTAAATACTATACTTTATACGGGATTATTATATACTTTAAGGTAATAAGTAATATAAAACCTTATTAATTAAAGTATTCTTTATTCCGGTTAAATCTAAAACGGAACTTTATAACGTATTATAACGTTATATATATACCTTTAAGATTATTATCTTTTTCTATTTAAAGGCTTTTAATTTCTATAATTGAAGCGTTTAAACTTATTTTAATTATTTTATTTTAATTTAAAAACTTTAATCTTTATAATCCGTAATAAGTAAACTCATTTTAAGTTTAATTATTTATTAAAGAATTTAATGGTTAATTCTTAACCTTTTTTTCTTAAGGATTAATCCTTATTTTAAGAGGTTTAACCGTTAATTACTTATTCCGTCCCGTATTTATTTTTTAAAATCAGGTTAAAGTAAGTAATTTTAAGTCGTAATGTTATGGTAGGAAACAACATAGGGGTTAGTGCTTACCTCGTGACCCTAGCGTAGCTGGGCCACAGGAATACTTAATACCTATCCTTCCCACTTTTCCTCTACTTCTTTAGTAATTAATTTACTTATTAAATATATTATTTATTAAGGCTATATATATATTTTATATTATTATATTACCCTTAAGTTTTAAGTATACGTTTAACTTAATATTTTAATTATTATTAATCTTTCTAAAGGGTAATAATCCGAAATACCAAATCGTACGCGTAATTAAAAAGGAAGAGAACCGTATACTTCCCGTATCTAGGCCGTATTTATTAATATAGTGGATCCTGGTACTTTACGCTAGAGAATTCAACCCGAAGGGGAAGATACCGTACCTTTTATTTTTCGGATTTAAGAAATCTCTTTTAGGTCCTTATCCGAATTGGAGTTTATAACCGTTAACGGTAAAGGTCAATATTAAATATCCCGATCCGAATCCGTTACGCCTCCTCCTCGTAAGTAGAAACGGGTACGGTTTAGGTCCGTATTAAACTTTCCTTAAAAATAAAAACGTTAAAGGTAATAATTTAAATCCGTTATACTTACTCCCCCGGAATAAAATCTCCTTCCTTTAAAATAAATATCCTTTATAAACGTATATTATAATAAGGAGGAATAAAGCCTTTATATTATTATTACGTAAAAGGAAGAAAAACTAAATAAGATAATTTATTAAATTAAGCTTTATAAAGCGAAGCTTTATAAACGGCTTATTTATCTGGATAAATAAGTATCGGAAGCTCGTTTTATAGACTTTTAAAATACGCGTAGATCATTATTAAACCGTATGGTATAGGCTAAAATACTTCGTTTAATCGTTATTAATTATAAGTCCGTATTACCGGATACTTATAAGTAAATCGTAAATAAAGCTTAAATTAAAAATTTAAAGAAAAAATCTTATAATTATATTAAGGTCTTTGTACTTTTTAAGTATAAAGGCAAAAATATTAAGGAACTTTAAGAATAAATTAAAAACGCCCTTACGGCTTTTTCCTTAAACTCCGATTATAATATAGATTATATTTATATCGTATAAGCTTTACTTTCTTTAAGAGATAAAATTAAGGGCTTATAAATGTATTATAAGCGTGAACTTAGACCCGATTTTACGTTAACTTAAAAAAAATTTATTAAATTCCTAAGTTCCTTAATATCGGACCTTATTAATAAAAAGATAAAAGTTTAATTCTAATATATAAGCTTAAAATAAGGTAAAAAATAATCGGTTTATAGCTTTAATATATAGATAATATCCTTAAAGAGTTAACTTTTAAAGTATATAAAAAAATAATAAATTGTTTATTTATTCTATAAGCTTAAAAAGCGATTATATTATACAATAATATAAATGTTAAACGGGGTTCCCTTTATATATAATAAAATTATTACGTATATAAGTCGTTTCGAATTTAATGATATAATTATTTACTTTTTATAAAGGAAAAGTAAAGAGAAGATTACTAGGAGTAAATTTTTAAGGAAGGAATTTAAACCCTTTATAAGTCGGCCGTTAAACCAAAACTCTTTATAAGGTTAATAAACGGACCTTTCCGATATAATATACTATTATTATTAAGTAAAAAGATATAAAAAATTAAGCTATTTATTACTTAAGAAGGAACAGAAAACTATCGGATCCGTTTTATATATAAAGAAAGAAAATAGTTCAGGAAACGTTAGCCTTATAATGAAAGCTTTATCGGGACATAAGGGTTATAATTATTAATTTCGGAAAAGGTTATTATTAATAAGGGTTAAATATTCCTTAATAATACCAAGAAAAAGAGTATAGAAATTTATTTCAATACGGAAGTAAAGATTAATATAATTAATTAGAACTTTATAATAAAAAAGGATTTACTTTATATTTAAGACGCGGCCTTATTAAAGCCTATTTAAATAAATAATAATAATATATTCTATTATAACGTTTACTTATTAAAGCTTTATATACGTAATAATTAAGGGTAACCGGGAATAGTAAAGATTATTATATACGTAATAAATAAATAAGGCCCACCGATAACCTTAAGGATACCAGATTTAATTAATTTAGGAATTAAATTGGACTTTAAGGAAAAAAGGTAATACTTTAAGGTTAATAAGTAAACTTTCTAAATTAATAAACCATACATATTTACGGCAATATTAGAAAAAAAGTTAATAGTATATACTTTAATAATTATAAACCCGTTACCTAGGAGTCAGGCCAACTTAAAAGCAATTAAGAGCTATACGGGCCGTAATTTAACCATAAAAGGACCGTCCTTATTAGCCGAGTTATTTAAATATACGGACGTTTTTTTAATAGAAAAAGCCGGTAAGCTCCTTATATATATAGGATATAATTACGCAATTAAAATTACCGCTAAACCGTTATACGGACCTTTATATAACTTATTTAATACGGAGTTAACGGCTCTTTAAGCCTATTTAAATAAAGTATTAACGAAGGGGTAAATACGGCATTCTATTAATCTTACGGGTTTACCGATCCTCTTTATACCTAAAAAGGACGGGGGTCTATACCTTTATATAGATTACCGGGGGTTAAATAAGGTAATAATTAAGAATCGTTACCCTTTACCCTTAATTAATAAAACTTTAAATTAACTTTACGGAATAAAAAAATTTATAAAGCTTAATCTTAAGGATACTTATTACTGTATACGGATTAAAGTAGATAATAAATAAAAAATTACGTTTTAAATACGTTATAGTTATTTTAAGTATATAATTATATTATTTAAGTTAATAAACGTACTGGTAACTTTTTAAGCTTATATTAATAAATCGTTAACCGGTATTATTAATGAATTTTACGTTATATATTTAAATAATATTTTAATCTTCTTATATATTAAAAATAAGTATTTAACGTATATAAAACGGGTTTTAAAGCGGTTTTAAAAGTTTAAATTCTTTATAAATCTTAAGAAATATAAGTTTTTTATTATTAAAGTGGAATTTCTGGGATTTATAATATTAATTATAAACGTAACGATAAATAAAAATAAGGTAAATATAATTATATTATAACTTAAATTTAAGTCTTTTTACGACGTATAAGTCTTCCTTAATTTTATTAATTTCTTTAAGCGTTTTATTTATTATTATTCCGTAAAAACGGCTTCTTTAATAGAGCTATTAAAAAAAAATATAAAGGGTATAAAGTATAACCCATTTACGTAACCTTTAATAATAGAACGGACGTTTAAAAAGCTATATAAAACGTTCTTCGATATCCCGATTTTACGTTACTTTAACTTAAGCCTTTAAATTAAAATCGAAATAAATATATTTAACTTCGGTTTTATAAGTATTTTATCTTAATTATATTAAAATAAATAATAATAATTTATTACTTTTTAATCCCGTAAAATAATAAACGTAAAACGTAATTATAAAACTTATAATTAGGAATTATTAATAATTATCGTAACTTTTAAGTAATAACGTTATTACTTTAAAGGTAATTTCTATATAATTAAGGTATTAATTAATTATAATAATTTAAGAGGTTTTATAAGGGTTATTACTTTAAATAATAAGTAAATACGATAAATAATAAAGTTAACCTTATTTAACTTTATTATTAAGTATTAATCGGGTATTTTTAACCCGGTAGATACGTTTAATTAACGATTTAATTACGTATTTATTAATATATTAATATTAAAGTTATTACTTACGTTATAGGAAAAGTTAACGATTATAAAGGGTTTAATTAACTTTATATTTTAAAAAATCTCGAAAATCTATAAATAAACCTTAATTAATTAAAATAGGGCGGTATAAAAACGTAAGAATAATATATATAAACCGTTAATAATTATTACTTCTTCAGAAGAAACGATTCGGAATTTAATAACCGACGTTATTTAAAAAATGTACTTAAGATTAATA
This sequence comes from Niebla homalea, assembly GCA_019925105.1. NCBI lineage: Eukaryota > Fungi > Ascomycota > Lecanoromycetes > Lecanorales > Ramalinaceae > Niebla > Niebla homalea. Next base: position 277,982 of record JAHGAU010000033.1, read on the forward strand.
TATTATATAAAACGTAGGGACCCTTAAACTTTAAGAGAGGGTAATATTACGGGCACGTAAACTATACGTATTTATAACGTAATTAAGGAATAGCTTAATTTTATTATTAAAATTATTAATTATAAATAGTTTATTCTATATGCCGTTATCTGAGTTATAATAACGTATAAAACGGTATATAATCTTAAGATTAAATTTATAATAGAACTTATTAAGGCGTTTTAAGTTAAAAATACCTTTATTTTAAACCGTAAAAACGTTAAGTTTATAAATAGGGTACTTAAGAGAATTAATAAGTAAATATTTAACTTAACCGGTCTTTTAAAATATAATAAGTACTTATATATCCCTATTAAAAAGGCCGTATAAAAGGAGTTATTAAAACGATATTATAATAACCCTGCCTCGGGATACTTTAAAAGTAACCGTACTAAGGAAGTCCTTAATAAATCCTATATTTAAGAAAATATAAATATAAATATTAAATTATACGTTAATTTATACGATATTTATTAAAGAGTTAAAGCTTTTAAATATAAGCCTTATAGTGAATTAAATAGTTTATTAATACCGTTATATTTTTTTTAGGAAATTACTATAGATTTTATTATAGATTTACTACTTAATAAATAATAAGGCTATATATATAATATAATCTTAATTATAATTAATTATTTAATTAAGAAATTAAAATTACTTCTTATAATTAAAAAGATTATTATTCTTAAGTTAACTAAATTTCTCTTTTAATATATATTCTAAGAATATAAAGCTCTTAAAGGTATCGTAACCGATTAAGGTTTACTTTTTATAAGTTTTTATTAATTTAAAGTATATAACGTAATATATACGCTCCGTAAATTAAGTATTTCTTTTTATCCTTAAACGGATGGTTAAATGGAACGGCAGAATTAAACTCTTAAGTATTATTTTAAGACGTATTATTATAAGAATTAAAATAATTAAACTTTAATATTAAAGATTATAAATTTTATTTATTTTATAAATAATAATATTATAATTAATAAGCCTTTATCGGAAACCTTAATAAAATATTTCTTAATATTTTAAGAGCGGATTAACGACGAATTAAATAAAATGAGAATCCCGGCCGTAATTAAAAGAATTAAAAAGTTATTAATAATTTAAAACGATATAATAAAGTATTAATAACATATTAAGGAAGCGGAGATAAAGTTTTATAACCGTAAGTATAAAATTTAAAAGTATAAGATTAAAGATATAATTATATTATTTATAAAAAATATTAAGTAAAAACGATTAAATAAAAAACTTTTATATAAATTTATCGGCCCGTTTACGGTTCTTAAATTAATCGGATATTAAATATACCGTTTAACTTTATTATTTACTTATAGGATATATAATATATTTCACATATCCTTACTTAAACTATATAGGAAATAGCTTAAGGCTAAAAATGATTATTTATTACCGGATTTTATCGATAATAAATTAAAATTAAAAATTAAAAAATTACTTAATTATAATAAGATTAATAAGGAATTATATTATAAAATTAAATAAAAAGGATTTCTAATTATTTATAATAAGTAAATTTTAATAAAGAATTTAAAGTATATAAAGGAGTTATGAAATATATTTAATAAGAAGTATAAGTAATTACGGTATAAAGTATAGGACGTATAGTTTAAATATAAGGCATTTAATTTCATTATAAGGATAAGCCTTAATACGAATATAAGAGTATTATTACCTATATACGTATATTAAGTATTATTAACTCGCAATCCTTTAAACTTATTATCCTCCATACTCCCTTATTATAATCCACTTATTACCTATTTAGACCTTATACGAGAATTAATACTTAAACTTATAATCTCTTTACGGTAAAAATATACCTTAATTAATTAAGTAACTTATAATACTATATAACGCGGAGTAAACGTATTTAAGAAGTTATTACCTTATAAAACGGCTTATAACCAAAGGCTCGTCGGTACTTTTAAGTATAAATACTTATGACCTATTAAGGGGCCGTAAGGGGTCCGACGTAATATAGGGAAATCGGGCTATAATAAGCTTATCGGAAGAATAACGGAAGATACTAAAGAAAACTTAAAGTTAATTAATAAATATAAAGTTTATAAAATAAACGTTAAAGACGGACGAGGCATTAATAAAATAAAAGTACGTTATACGGGCGATCTGCTGGCGTTTATAGCGGATAAGTTACGTTTAAAGAAAGGATTCTTACGTATTAATTACTTAAACTTTATATTAAGATCCGGAAATTAAAGTAAATTGAGTTTAAGCTATAACGTAATTAATAACATATAAACCGCGATAAAGGTATATTTATAATAAAGTAACTTAAGTTAATTAATTACTTAAGTATAAGAGCTATACGACCGGTATTATTAATTATATTATATTTATATTCAGTTAATATTAATACCTTAATAATACTTTATTAAAAAAGTTTTAATTTTATAACGATTAAAAAACGTAGGAATTTCATATAATATTTAATAAAGTTTACTTATATATTTTTATATTGCTTTTCGTCTTTTTTAAATATTAAAGTAAATTAATAACGGTATAGAAATATACGATTTATTTAAGCGTTTAACTCGGATGGGATTTAAATATACGTTTAGCCTATATAATAGTTACGTTACGTAAAAATAATAAGGTTAAAGGCGTATAATTTTATATAGCGTTTTTTTAGCTGAATAACGGGAATACTTTATTAATTTTAACCCTTTTTTATCGACCTTAATATTATATAATTTATATAAGGGCTCGTAAAGGTAATAAGTATATCGTAAATAATACTTTTCATTAAGCGTTATTTATACGGTACGAATAAACCTTATAAGTAATTCGTTTAATAACCGTAAAGGTGGCTTAACCGGAAGTTAAGCGGGTTAAGGGAAATTATTAATAAATAATTTTAATATAATTATACGATTCAAACGTAAATCGGTTACGACTTAAATATTATTATACGGCAAAAAGAGTGAAATACGCGTTTAAGAGAGTATATATATTATTATAAGTTTAAAGTATTCTTATTTATAAATATAGAGACTTTTGCCGGGTAATATTAATGCTATTAACGTTAAGAGTTAAGCGAGTACACTATATACCCGCACCGTAAAGCCTGCAGACTCTTTTCCTTTTTTTTCCCACTGGGTTTTTTAAAGGTTTTTAATGAGCTGCTTTAAGGTCTACAGCTTTGAGGACAAAGCACCAAGGAGAGGAGGTACTGTTATGGTAGGAAACAACATAGGGGTTAGTGCTTACCTCGTGACCCTAGCGTAGCTGGGCCACAGGAATACTTAACACCTGTCCTTCCCACTTTTCCTCTACTTCTTCAGCAATTAGTCTACTTACCAAATATACCATTTATTAAGGCTATACACACATTTCACATTACCATACTACCCTCAAGCTTTAGGCATACGTCTGGCTTAACACGTAATACGCTTAAATCCAAGTAATTTATTTTTAATTAATCTTAAAAAACTCGATTTTAATACGGTCTTTAAGGCTCTAGATTTAATAAAGTTCTATAATATATTTAATATTTATTTAATATCTTGAATTTCTTATTTAAACCCCGGTTAAGGCTTTATATATATAGGCTAGCCTTAAGGGCCTTACGTTTCGGCTCTTTTAATTTAGCGTTAACTTAGCTTTCCGGCTTATAGGCGTCTACGGCCTTTAATAAAGCTAAGAAATAATAATCTATATATTCTCATTAATAAAACGTTTTCCCCCCTTAATTTAAGAATATAAATAATTAAGTAAATTTCTTTATTTATAGTTATAATATTATACGTTTAATTAAATCGATTTTTAATAATATAATCTACGTATAAGTATTATTTACGGGTATATCTTATACTATAAGTTTATTATTATTTATAGGTTAAATTAAATATTAAGAAGACGTTATTTAAGTATCTAGACGTATAGTCCGGGTTTATAACCTATTAAAGTTAAAAGGTATAAGTTGCTTAATTATTATTATATATAAAGTAAGACTATATATAAGGTTATATACCGTTATCCCACTTAGGTCTAATACGTCCGCCTTATTTAATCTGATCCGCGTCACGTGATCTCCCAAGTGGCGATCCTGCATATTCAACATAGAAATAAAGCTATAATTAATTTAAGCCTTAATAATTTTAATAAAGAAGAAAAAGCTTTATAAATAAATATTTTACTTCTCTTTATACTTAAACTTCAGTACGGTAATTAAGGTAAACTTTAATATAAAATTAAAATAATAATAACTTGAACTAAGTAATTAACTTATTTAAGAAACTAAGTATATACGATAATAGGCTTTATATACGATAATAGGCTTTATAAACCGTTTTAATCGCCTTAATAATAAATAAACGTTTCCTTTTATTCTTTATGGGTATTAACGCGTATATTAAGGATCCGCCAATTTAACGGCCTTATAGGTGCTTTTGTACCCTTATAGCGTACGCGTAGATCGGTGCATAGGGCTACTATACCTTACGGTCTGCGTATAGATAAGGTTTTATCCCAGCCTTTTTATTTTCGTCTTAGCCTTCTTATTTTTCGTCCCAGCCTCCTCATTTTTCTGGTAGCTAAGGCTTAAATCGACAGGACTATTAAGTAACTGCAGCAGTTATAATAATAGTAAAAGTTATTGCGATACTGGTAGAGCGATGGTGCGGCTCTTAAGGTATTTAAGCTATCGTTATTAAGGCTTGCTAATTACTAAGCACAGTGGTAAGTATATAAGCCGGGCTTATAACCTATTAAGTTAATAGGGTGTAACTTACTTAATTAAGTACTATATAAGGTGCTAAGCGATATCTATCTATAAGAACTCCAGGAAGTAGGCTAGCCCCCTTTTGGTAATAGCCGAGGTCTTTGCCTTCTGCACTTCTGACAGTAAAGGCCTGGTGGACGCCGGTTTTTGCCCTGACGTTATAAGTGTCAGGTTTTTGCGGTTACCAGTAAGGTCAAAAGGCCGCGTATTAAGGAACGCCGGAATTAGCTTAGCTAGATCCGTAGTATAAATCAATCAATCAATCAATCAAATAAATTAATAATTAACGGAAAAGGATAAATATAGCTTTTATATTGAAAATAGTACTTAAATACTTATTTTTAAGTATATAATATCCCCGGGTATAATTATTTTAAAGGGATAATAAGTTTATATTCTTAAAAAAGGCATTAACGGTTTAATTATTCGGTATAAAGCCCGTTAAGTAATCCGCGGTTACGAATAACGGGAAGGTATCAATTATAATAAAACTTTTACTTCGGTGATTAAACCTATAAGTTATAAGGTACTTTTTATATTAACGGCGGTTAACTATTAAAACGTAAAATAAATAAACGTAAAAATAACCTTTCTTTATAGCTTAATTAAGGAAAAAGTAATTTCATAGCTAAATAAAGGGTATTAATATATATTATAAGCTTAATAAGGCCCTTTACGGATTAAAATAATCTTTTTAATTATAATATTATTATTTCTTTACCTTTATAAAGAAGTAAGGGTTTAAGTTAATACTTATAAATTATTATATATTTATATACTCTGAAAATAGGATAATTATAGCTTTATATATAAATAACGTTTTAATTATTAACCCGTTTAAATAAGGTATTATAAATTTAAAGAAAATACTTAATAATTAATTCCGTATATTTAATTTAAGGTTAGTTTATTATTACTTAAGTATAATAATTATAAGAAACCGTTAAAATAAAACGCTTTAATTTAATTAAAAAACTTATATCCAAAAAGTCATTAAAGAATATAAATAATAAGATATTACCTTTATATATATCCTTATAAAGCCGAAATATAAACCGGAGCTTATACTTAAAGGCTATAAAGCCAACTTAATTTTCCGGGAGAAATATTAATTAACTATAAGCTTTTTAATATATATAATACTTAGAATTCACTTAAATATCGTTTATTCTGTTTTAATAATTAACCGATATACTTTAAATCCTATTAAATATTATTAAAAGTTAATAAGAAAAATTTTACGTTACTTCCGTATTATCGTTATCTTTTAGTTAATATACCGGGGTAAATTAAAAGCTCTTAATAACTATATTAATTCTAACTTTACCGTAAATTCGACCCGGAAGTCTATTACGGACTACGTATTTAATATAGGAAGTACTACGATTAATTAATAATTTAAGTATTAAGCTATAGTTACCCTCTTTACCTATAAAGTGGAATATATAAAATAAATATTGGTAATTAAAAAGGCTTTATAGCTTAAGTAGTTTTTAAGTAAAATTAAACCGTATTAAGTTAGAAACCTCCCCGTTATTATTATTTACGGAGATAATTAAGGCGTTATAACTTTTATTAAGAACCCCGTATTTTATACCCGGATTAAATATATAGGAATTTAATAATATTAACTTTAAAAAATTATAAGGGATAATTAAATAAATCTAGAATATATCCTGACGTATAAATAAGTCGCCGACGGCTTAATAAAGCCCTTATTATACCAGCCCTTTAAGGGGTTCCGTAAGGCACTTAGCCTAAAAGCACCCCCGGAACGTCCTTATACCGACCGAAGCCTCGTTAATAATATTAACGGCCTTATAGCTTTGACTTTAAGTTACTTATAAAGTAAACTTTAAGCCATTTATAGGGTAAGCTTTAAGTTACTTATAAGGTAAGCTCCAAGCTATTTATAAAGAGGCCGTTATTAATCCTAAGGAGCTTAAGGGTACGTTTTAATATAAATTTAATATATAAGGTAAGAAAATTGAAAAAATATTTTAAAAAGGAAATAAATCGTAAAAAACGATATTTACCCCGGAGTATACCTGGATAAAATTACGTACCCCGGGGGGTCACTAAAGGATAATTTACAATATAAGGGAGCTCGCCGTCGTTACGCCGGCTTTAATTTAAAGGAATAAGTATTATATAATTAAGGTTATAAGTATAATCCTTTAAGGTATTTTACCGCGAAAAACCACTATTATAGGGGAGTAAAAACCACTATTATAGGGGAGCAAAGACTATTACTATAAGGGAGCTCCAATAACTTATGGAAAATATTATATAAATGGGGTATACGTTATATAAAGATTAAGGCTTAAATAAAATATTATAAGTAAATAGTAAATATAAGGTGATAAATGTACCAAAGCTAAAAGTACTTATATTAATTACCCGGCAGTCGGGTAGATTAGATATAATCCGAAACTAAACCCGATTGGGATAGCTGGGATGCAGGAGTACTTAGTCGCACTCTTATACTTGGGAAATAATCAAGCAACTTACACCTCACATTTCAAGATAATTAACTCCTTTTAACTCGGCTTGCTCGCAGTAAAAGTAAAGTAATAAGGGTGGTAAAAATAATAGATCTACATAGGTAATAGCTTTAATATATACCTATTTCTCGATAATCAAACGTCCTTTTAGTCCCGTTATAATCCTCGGCGTGTTATCTATATATCTATTACCTCCGGAACTACCTTTATTACCTAATTAACGTACTCGTTATCGCGGTGGTAATATACGTAAAGTCTGGGTTAAAAGCCTTTAATACACTGCAAAATACTCCTAAGTTCTTCCGCTATACTGAGAAATACTACCGCAATTACTCAATATAGCCGCAAAAAAAGGGTGTATATACAGACGATTTGGGGGTGTATATACAGACGATTCGACGGTGTACATGCAGACAAAAAGGGTGTACGTGTAGCCAGGCCCAAAAATAACGTTCCTTTACGGTTTTATCAAAGAAGAAGTATATATAGAATAGTTAAAAGGATAAGAAAAGACCGGTAAAAACGGTAAGAAGCTCTATTATAAGCTTAAGAAGGGCCTATATGAATTAAAGTAATTACTGCGGTTATAATATAACCGTTTTTAGGAGTTTGAGTTTATAACTATACTATATAGGGTTTTAAACCTATCTATACGGACTATTACGTATTCCTTTACCTTAAAACCGGTATAATCGTAACCGTATATATAAATAACGTCTTAATAATTTGTTATGGCAGTACCTACCCTGGAGCAAGGGCTCCGGGGTAGGGCCTACCCCTGGGGGTGATCCCCCGGGTAGACTACCTTCTCATATATGGTAATAGCGGCTTACCCCTAAGCGCTATTACCTACCCCGGATAGCTACTTTATCCATGAGATGGCCGAGTGGTTATCACCCTGACATAATTAGTCCGTTTAAATAAGGGATTTAGGACTTAAAGGCTATACTTAATTAAGAATTCCGTATATTTAACCTGGGTTTAATAAATTATTACTTAAGTATTATTATTATTCGGGATTAATAAAACCGAATAATCTATTTTAATTAAGAAGTTTATATTAAAAGGGTAATATAAAATTATAATTAATAAGAAGTTTACTTAACGTATATACTTATACGAATTAATTTTAAGCCGGAACCGTTACTTAAAGGCTATTAAGCGAAGCCGGAGTTTAAATAGTAATATTAATCGGTTATAAATTTATTAATATATATTATACTTAATATACGATTAAACATAGCCTATACGGTAATAGTTATTAATTAATATTCCGTAAATCCGTTTTAATAATACTAGCTATATATAAAATAAATTATACGTTATTTACGGATTATTATATACTTCCAGCTGGTATATAAGGGTAAACTTAAGGCTCTTAATAAGTATACCGATTCCGATTTTACGGCCGACTCTATTCGTAAGTCAATTTCAGGTTATCTTTTTAACGTAAGGAGTATACCGATTTACTGGTCTTTAAAACGGTAACCGACTATAACGTTATCCACCTATAAAGCCGAGTACGCGGGATAAATATAGGCTATTAAGGAAGCTATATAGCTTAAGGAACTATTAAAATAAATATAGCCTAATAAATCTGGATATATATTTACCATCACGATCTACGGGGATAATTAAGGGGCTATTACCCTAGCGAAGAACCCGGTATATTACGTAAGGATGAAGTATATAGGCATTTAACTGCATTAACTTCGGGAGTAACTTACCGCCGGTACCGTCGATCTTAAATACGTCTATACCACGGAGCAGATAGCGGATGGGCTGATAAAGGCCCTACCCACTAGAACCTTTATATAATTTAGACGCGTATTGGGCCTTAAAAAACCACCGAATCGATAATCCAGGGACCGTATACTTACTGACGGCGGACTTAATAACAAGCCGGGTGATAAGTAATAATTATATGGGGGAGCTTACCGACTCAGGATGCAAAGGAGTTTACCGACTTAGGATACAGGGGAGCTACGTAATAAATACGGTAACGAGCCACTTATATAAAGGGACATAACGTTAGGGCTATAAAGGAGTTGTTTAATGAGTATGATTTATAGGCTATATACGAAGTTCGAAGGGGAGTATTAAATATATAGGATCGCCACTTGAGAGATTACGTAACGCGGATCAGATTAGATAAGGCGGACGTACTAGACCCAAGTGGGATAGCGGCATAGGGCCTTGCACATAGTCTCACTTTATACATAGTAATAATCAAGTAACTTACACCTCTCAATTTCAACAAACCGGGACTTTAATTATTAAGCCGCTAGCTTTTAATTAACGCTTATATATTTTATAGCCGTAATCCCTACGGATTATATTAAACCTACGACCTATATATAAACCGTAAAAAACGTATACTATAAGATAAAGTAAGAGCTTGCTATAAAAGATAAAGTTAAGTCCTTAAAGAAGAATAAAACCTGGATCCTAATAGATTTACCTCCCGGTATTAACGTGTTAAATAATAAGTGGATTTATAAGTATAAACGTGGACTAAACGGTAGTATTATCCGGTATAAGGCTAGGTAAATAGTCCGTAACTTTCAATAAAAGGAAAACTTAGATTTCTTTAATACCTTTATAACGGTTATTAAGCCATAAGGCCCTTTTTATTATAACGGCTATATATAACCTGGAGATTAAGTAAATAAACGTTAAAATAGTATTCCTTTACGGTAATATCCTTAAAAAGATTTATATTTATTAATTAACGGGCTTTAATAATAATTTAAAACAGGTTTACTTATTAAATAAAGTTCTTTATAAGCTTAAATAATTACCCCGGATTTAATATTAATACCTCTTTATATTCCTTAAAAAACTTAATTATTATTATATTAACAAAGATTATAGTATATTCTTAAACCCGGATATTAATATTATCGTTACCGTATATATCGATAATATCCTAATAATAAGAGTTAATAAACGGGTTATTACCGATTTAAAAACTTAATTAAATAAGAAGTTCAAGATATCCGATTTGGGCTTATATAGTTAATACCTAAGCATAAATATTACTTATAATCAATAAAATTAAACTTTTACTCTTAATTAAAGGGGTTACGTTAAATAGGTCCTTATTTAATTCAATATATATAACGATTCTCTCTTTAAAGGTAACGGTATAGTTATCCTTATAAACGTAAATGCCCGTTTTAAGCCGGTTAATAAAAAATATACCGCCTTAAAGTAATTTTAACTTAAATACCAGTTTGCTATCGGTTTACTTATATATATTATAATAAGTACTAAACTTAATATAGCTTTTACGGTATTATTAATATTACGTTATACGTTTAACCTTAATAAAGGGCATTAAATAGTTATTAAAAAGATCTTCCGTTATTTCCGCGGTATAGCCTCCCTAAAGCTCGTTTTTCGAGGCCCTTTAAAGCCCCTTAGTAATTATACGGACTTAAACTATGCCAGCGACCCATAAATACGTCAATCCACCTCCGGGTATACCTTGAACCTGGAAAATACAGTTATTAACTGGTCTTTAAAACGTTAACCGACTATAGCTGTCAGAAGTGCAGAAGGCAAAGACCTCGGCTATTACCAAAAGGGAACTAGCGTACTTCCACTTCTTATAGATAGATATCGCTTAACACCTTTATATAGTACTTAATTAAGCAAGTTATACATTATTATTTTAACAGGTTATAAGCCCGGTTTATATGCTTACCACTGCGTTCAATAAGCCTTAACTACGTTATATAGCTTAAATACTTTAAAAGCCGTCGCTTTATTATCGTAAGCATTGTAACAATTCTTATTATTACTATAACTACTGTAGTTACTTAATAGTCCTATCGATTTAAGCCTTAACCACCCGAAAAATAAGGAGGCTAGGACGAAAATAAAAGGTTGGGACGTTCCTAGCTTAAATTATTATTTATACGCAGAATCGTAAGGTATAGTAGCCCTATATACCGATCTACGCGTACGCTATAAGGGTATAATAGTACCTATAGGGCCGTTAAATCGGCGGATCCCTGGTAAACGCGTTAATACCCTTAAAGAATAAGGAGAAACGTTTATTTATTATTAAGGCGATTAAAGCGGCTTATAAAACCTATCATCGTATATACTTAACTTCTTAATTAAGTTAGTTACTTAATTTAAGTTATTATTATTCTAGCCCTATATTAAAGTTTATTTTAGTTACCGTATTAAAGTTTAAGTATAAAAAGAAATAAAATATTTACTTTTAAGGCTTTTTCCTTTTTACTAAAATTATTAAGGCTTAAATTAATTATAGCTCCATTCTTAAGGGCTCTTTATTAAGATTTTTACTATTATTAAAATTATTAAAAATACGTCGATCATCCTAATTTATATATTCTATTACTTTAATTAATAATTAAATTATTTATCCTTAAATAACGTTCCCTTACCCGGCGTATTATATATATTCCATAAGCTTTACGTCTTAAACGATTTATTAAGATTAAGAAGCTCCGTTATTTATTATTAGTTTTTAAATTACGGTTCTTATTAAGTAAAAAGAAACTCCGGGCCCGTTATTATTTACTTTATAAGATATTCCGGTTTACGTATACTTTATTTAGGAAGGCTATAGTTTTTAAAGATAATAATCTAGAGTATTATTTATTATTATTACCATCTAAGTTATCCTTATTTAAGGGCTTAATATTATTAATTATAATCCCGTTACTTTTTAACGATATAAATTTCTTTAACTTTTAGGCTAAATTACCATTATTATTATTATTATTATTATTATTACCATTATTACTATTATTATATCTGACCCTTCTAAGATTGCCGGTACCTTTAATAAGGTTATTAAGCTTAAGGATAACCTTAAGTATATTATATAGGAACGTAAAATAAGTAAAAAGCTTAAGCTTACTTAACTTAATTACTGGATTATAAATTCTAACTTACGCCTTATTAAGACCAAAGTTCTTAAGGGTAATAAGCTTATAAAGGCTTAAGAAACCTATAATTAAGGGCACTTTATAACCTATGTTATAATCCGTATAAGGATTAAGGGGATTAATTAATACGTTATTAAAAATATTAAGAATATTAAAGTAATATAAAATACCCTTTATACTCGGTATTAATTTAAGGGCTTAAGTTACCTTACATCGGCCCTTAAGCGCTTCACTTCTTTTACCTTTAGTTAATATTTAGATCCAAATAAATATTATAATAAATATTAAGACTTTTTCAATAAATTATAGAACTTCTAAGGTACGGTTATTATTAATAATAATGTATTTATTTAGTAATTCTATAAGGGCCTTAACCCGGAGTATAAAGCCTATATTAATTAATATAATAATAAGTATAAGCCGTTTTAAACGGCCGATAATAATATTAACGTTTTAAAATACGTATTTACCCATATAATTAACCGGTTTCTTTAATATAAAGCCTTAAATAAGACGTCTACGTTTAATATTATAGCCCTTACGGTTATTACCATTGATTTACGCTTCCGGGACGATATCCGCCTTAATAATTTTATTCCGTTCCATATTTTTTTATAGTTTAATATCCGTTAAAGTTATTACGTTAAGGTTTTATAAAAGAAACGTTTTTATATTGTTACCAGCTATCAATTACCTTACGGGTACAATGAATCAACCTATAATAACGATAATAGGCGCCATAATAATAATAATAATAATAATATGAGAATGGCGACGAACAAAGGGACCCCAGAGGTCCAAAACGATGCGTACATGCATAGCTCTAGTGACAGTAAGGGGAGTGCATTAAGTACGATAAGTGGAAGTAACGTAATAGTTAAGAATAAGGTGGTAAACGGGCAAATGGCCCATATTAACAGAAACGGCGACGACGTATACGGGCAATATAATAATAATAAGCCGGATAGCGTTTAAAGTAAGTAAAGAAATTAAGATTAATAAAATACACGTATTAAAACGCGTAAAACGTATAATAACAATATAGAGATAATAGGTAAATAAGGGGGTAAGAAGGCCGGTACGGTATTAACGGCGAAGGGTATAAGCGGGGGGAAAGGGCAGAAAGATTGCGGCAAAAGTACTATTAAGGATATATAAAGGGGAAATAAGGTTAATAAGGAGGATAAAACCTTAAAAGATTAAAGGTAAAAAACGGAGATAATATATTACCTAATAAATAAGGGCGAAAGGATAATAGGGGAAGTAATAAAGGCCTTAAAAGGACTTTTTACGGTAAAGTAAAAAAATATTATATTAAAGACTTAACCGATATTATAGATTAAGTTAAAAAACGTAAAAGATTTCTATATAAAAATAGGGGTAAAGTTAAGGAAGGCGGAGCGACTATAGGGCTCCTTAAGGGCGGTAGTAAAGGCGTTAATAAAAAATAAAAACGGCGGCTTAAGATTAAATATATGAAGCGAGGATATAAAAATAACAGCCCCTTAAACGAAAAAAAGCTAAGTAATAAAAATAATAAAAAGGGTACCCGCGATAAAGAATAAAAGGATAACGGAAGAGAAAGTAATTATATTAAAGAAAGTGAAGATAATAATAATCCGTTTATTTAATAATAAAAAGAGGAATACGGTAATAAAAATAAACCCGTTATAATTAATAAAAACTTTTAAGGTAACGATAGAATTATTAATAAAATAGATTATTATAATACGTAAACTATAAAGTAAGAATATTCTCCTTAATATAACGTTTTTAAAAGCGAAAAAAAGTTTAAAAAAGTTTAAAATTTAAATTAATAAAAGAAAATATAAATCGGCTAAGGTTTTAAGGTAATTATTTACCATTATAATAAATAAAATATACTTATTACGTTTTAAGGAAGCCGAAAGAGAGGTTACGTTAAAAAGTATAGAAAGGGAGAATACGGTTTTTTACTTAAGGTTTAAGATTATTAATTATAAATTTCCGCCGGTAATAAAAAGACTTAACTCCTTAAGATACGTAAAGAAATACTTTACCGTTATATTAAGCGTAACGTTAATAAAGATATATAATAACGTTTTAAATAAAAAGATTATTAAAAAGGGATCTTTTAAAATAACTTAATTATCAGATAGGGCGGTTAATATTTATTAATATTTTAAATATTAAGGTTATAGATATATTATTATAAAATGTTTTAATATTATAAAGTATACGGTTTACGTTAAGGACTATAATACTTATAAATATATAAAGCTAATAATTAAAAGGTTTATAAAGGATATGCTTAAATATACCGTATATAGTAAGGAAAAATACCCAGTATAGGATTTTAAATATATAATAAGAGCCAAGGAGATTAAACGTAAGGAAACCCGGATAACCGTAAAAATCCAACGGTATAATATATACGAGATTAGTTTAATAAATTAATTAAAAATAACCTTAAGATATAAACTTAATTAACCAGATAATAAAAGGTAAATAATAATAAAGAAAAAAAAGCTTTTTGCGATCCCGATCTTAAAAGCCGGCCGTCTTACGTTTTTAATAATAGCCGGGAAGGTATTAAACCAGAAAACGTTTAGCTTTAATAAGAAGTCTATAACTTAAACGGGTATAAAAGAGGAAGCCTTTATAAAGGTTAATATATAATATATTAATATTTTTAAGAATAATATAATATAACGTTCATAGCGAAGGAATTAAAATTATAATACCAATATTTAAATCCAAAAAAGTCAAAGACGTTAACGTTATAATAATATAGGAATTACCGTATAGCTTATATATATATTTATTTATTAACTTAAGAAAGGGATTTTATTTAGCCTTTAAAGGGAATAAAATAATTAAAATATACTTTTTTATAAATAAATAACTTAACGTAAATAATTAAAATATTACTTATTATAATAAAAATCTTTATATACTCTATATTATAAGGGAAAAGGACTTAAAGGGCGACCTTAATATTTATAATATATATAACCCGCCGCCGGTTAATAAGGAAGGACCTTTTATAATATCGTTACTTAAAAAGGTCTTAATTACTTTAAATAAATATATATTGCTTAAAAACTTTAATTTATATTACTATATATAAAATAAAAAAAAGCGTATAATAAATTACGTTAAATTAAATAACCTATTAATAATTACCGCTTAAGTTAATTTCTTATTATTAATATTATAAAAGATTATTATATAAAAAAGTTATAAGTTTAAAATAATAATTAATTTAACTTTTAATATGGAAAAGGTTACCGGCGTAATCGTAATATATAAGCTATAAAAAGACTTAAAATATAACTTAAACTATATACCGATATAGATAACCCTGGATTAAACCGTTAATATAATTATATTATTATTAATAAGGAAGGCATAAAAAACGGTTAAGGAAATAAAGGTTTATATTAAAACGGAAGAAATAATAATATAATTTACGGACCTCCCTTAATTAAATAATAAAAACCGGATCGATTTTTTCGTAAAGCGAATAATAAAAGTATTAAACGAAGTAATTAATAAAACTATCCCGATAACGAAACCCTCTTAAAGAGTTAAAACTTATTAAAACGAAAAATATATAACCGCGATTATAAAAACGAAAAAATTAATTAAATAAACTTTTAAATATAAAAATTAGGAAATACTTAATTAATTAAGGGTTATTTAAGAGAAAAAGGAAAAAACTATTAAAAAGGTTAAATAAATATACTTTCGGTCTACGGTATATAACTTAACGGTTTTACTTTATAATATTTAAAAATTAATAAAATATAATAGAGAATAAAATAAGAAATTAAAGTTTATCTTTAAATTCCTGCCCCTTAAGAGATTTAATAATATATTAATTAATACCTTTAACGGTAAGATTAAGGCGCTTAAAGGAGCATTTTTCCTTTTTCCGTTAGAAATTAATTTAAACGATATCGACAGCGTTATATACCTTAACCTTATATTAATAAATAAAATAATAATATAAGATATAATAATTAAAGCGATTAATAAATTAAAGAAAAATAAAGTCCCGGGATCGAATAAGATTCCCAATAGATTCCTGGCAATAATAGCCTTACCGTTTAAAAAGGTTTTTACTTATCTTTTTTAAGCATATTTTAACGTTAATTATTATTTACGTAAATTTAAGGAAATAAAAATAATTATCCTTAAGAAGTTTATTAAGCCGGATTACTTTAAGGTAAAGTCTTATAAACTTATTATACTCCTATATATATTAAGGAAAGCCTTAAAGATAATAATAACGAGGATCCTTAATAATTATATAAAGAATTACGGACTTCTCCTTAATTAATAAATAAAAATAAGGAGAAATTAGTTAATAAAAATAACCCTTAAAAGATTAATTAACGGCTTATATATAATATAAAATTATAAGAAGAAATATATTATAAGTCTTCTTTCTTTTAATATTATAAATACCTTTAATAAAATAAATTATTAAAGGTTACTATATAATTTAAGGAAAAAAGGGATATTACCCTTCTTAATTAAGTAAATAAAGAATTTTTTAAACGACTGAATTATATCGATTAATTTAAGATAAAAAATAAGCTTAATAAAACCCGCTATAATAAGGATTCCTTAAGGATTGCTTATTTCTCCTATATTATTCTTATTCTTTAACGGTTTATTAATTAAAAAATTTATTAAATTAAAATAAAAGGTTTAAGTTAAAAGCTTTATTAATAATATTTACCTTTTAATTTATAATACCTTTATATATATAAACTATTTAGAATTAAAATAAACTTATAAAGTTTATCTTCGGTAAATAAAAACTTACGGGGCTTAATTTACGTTATATAAATATAAACTTATCTATATAATTAAAAGCCCGAGGCTATACGATATAATAACTATAGTAAACTTAAATAAAGTTATAATAAAGCCGGATACCAATATTAAAGTCCTTAACCTTTAAGTAAATAAAAAGCTTAATTAAAAGGACTATATAAGAAAAATTTAAAAGAAGATAACTTTATAAAAAAAGGGCCTTATTTATCTTATTATATCGATATAAAAAGTTACGTTATAGAAGGCCCGGATTATTTATTAAACTATAATAAAGTTAATTATAATATACGTTATAGTTATTTAATATATACTTAAGGGTACTCCAGGATATAAAAAGAGTTTATTTAAATATTATAGAAAGTCTAGAATCGGTATTTAAGAATAATTAACGGTATTTATAAAATAACCCTTATCCTAATATTAAAGTTTAAGGTTTTTATATTATTAATTAAAGTTTTATTAAATTAAATAATCGCTTAAATAAAATTAAAAAGATATATATACTTAATTATAATAATAAGAAATAGGCAGATCCGCTAAAATCTTAATAAGCTTAAAGTTAAAAAAAATAAATTAAAAATATTTATTTTCTTTCTTATTAAGATAAAGTAGGAATAAGTTAAAAAGAAAATTAACTTTACCAATATCCCGGAGGCTAGTTTAAATAAGTATAAATTCCCGTTAAACGTAAAAGAAACCGAGATTAAGGGGATTTAAAGAATAAAAACTATAATAATTACCTTATAAATTATAATAAAGTAAATTAAATATTAACGGAAATTCAAGGACTTTATATTTTAAGGTTATTATTACTTAATTTTTAACGATAAAAAGATTATTAATAAGTATTTCCGTTATTATAATATTATAAAAAAGGGTAATAACGTATTAATAATTTAATTCCGGACGGGTAAAAACGGTTTAATTTACTTCTTATTTATTATATATATCGGGGGTTAAATAAACGCTGGATATAAATACGGATAAAAAAAATAAGACATTATATATATCCTTATTTCTTATTTTTTATTTACGGAAATTAAATTAAAATTTATTATAAAAGTTAATACTTAAAATTATTATTAAATATTATTTATAAAGTAAAATATCCGGGTAGCTATTAAGTTTATAATATTTACCGGATTATTATTATAATTTAATTTTATTATAAAGATAAATAAAATTATTAAAAACTTTATAAAGAAAGTCCGTTACCGGTTAAAAAAGAAAAAAAGGAGCGGAAACCGGTTATATTAATTATATAAACCGGAAAATATCTTTTATAACCGTAAAAATATAATAATAAATACTTATTAAAAGTCTTTAAAGGAATTAATAGCGATAATAATATAAAAAAGGTATATATTAAACGCGTAAGTATTAATAAGGATATTCAGAAATATTATGTAAAATTAAAGCAATATAAATATATAAAGGTACGGAAAAGCAATAAGTTTAAGGATAGCCTTTATAAGGATATAATTATAATATTACGGATTTTCTTAAGGGAGTTAAAATATAAAAAGTATATAAATAGATTATTACTCTTTAAACGGCCGTTAATATCCTCTACCTTAAGGGATAGAGGGTGGAGGCTTAATAAACGCCGGTTTTTGCCTTAACGTTATAAGTATCAGGTTTTTACGGTTATTAATAAGGTTAAAAGGCCGCGTATTAAGGAACGCCGGAATTAGCTTAGCTAGACCCGTAGTATAAATCAATCAATCAATCAATAATAATAATATAAATACCGGTAACGATCAAAAACGCCGGCGTTGCGGTAGCGGCGGTAATAACGGTAATAAAGGTAATAATAAGGGTAACGATAAGTTTAAGGATAAGGAATATAAAGCCCCTTTAGGGGCTAAGGCCTTAATAAACCTGGCCTTTATATACGTTGCCGTCGCTATACCGGTTTTACCACCCGCTATTTATCGGGACTATTAGGTATATTTAACTATAAACGTATCGTCTTTTATTATTTTTATCTTTAATACTAACTATACGAATTGTATCGTCGGTAATAGCTATATATTCACCCGTAAAGAGCTCCTCCTTAAGTTTATTCTTATTAAAGGCTTTTCCGGGGGGAAAAATACTATTTATATTAGAGTCGTTAAAATCCTATATTAATTTAACGAAAACGTCCGTAATTTAATTATTTATAACGTCCTTTTTATCTTTAATAATATTTTTAATTTTATTAATTTCGGATAACTATAACGAGCCGGTTATCCTTTTAAGTAAAGTAACGACCTATAGGATTTAAGTATATTTATTAACCATAATAATATCTTTATAAAACTTTTATTGGCGGCCCTTTATTTCCTTAAAGTCAATATTAAAGTTATTAATAACTTAATACCCGTAACCCTATATACTATTACCGTAAATTAAGAAGCCCTAAAATATTAATATAAGGTAACGGGGTATATAGGGGAGTAAAATATTAAGCTTTTACCGGAAACGGTAACCGGTATTAACCTTTTTAACCTATTAAATTTATTAAGGGATTATAAATATATTATTTATACGGAAATATAAATAAAGCTTAAGTTAAATAAAAGCTATATTAAACCTGGTATTTATTAAAACGAGCTTATTTATTCCGACCTAATTAACCCTATTAATAATATAAAAGCTAATTATAAGTAAATTATTATTTTTATTAAAAACGTTATTAAAGTTATTTATATAACTTTATTGTTAGACTCTTCCTATAAAATGGTCCTTAAAGCCTTTTAAGGCTATATAAAGAAGATCTATTATTTAAACCGCTTTATCCGCCGCGTATATACCGATAATAATAGTATATATAGTAATTTCCAATTTAATAATTAATAATACGTTAAAGGGATTTAGTAAAAGTTTATGGTACCTTATAATCCTTAATAAAACGGTATTTCTAAATAAATAAGTTAAACCCTTATTATACGGACTTATATAATACTATTAAATAGTAGCTTACTATATATTCTTATTATAAAGCTTATTATTATAGCGGCCTTTATATATAATATAATACCTATAAATACTTACGATATACCGAATTAGGCTATAAACCTCAGGAAACTTAATTAATCTTTTATTAAAAAGGTTAAATAACGTAATATATATTAAGAACGTAAGTTTCCGGGTATAAATTAAATAAAATTTTAAATTAAGGTTATTAAAGGACGTTTTATTGGCTTTAAGGGTTACCACGTTTATAAAATACTTATATTAAATAGCTGGGTTTAACGTTATAATTACGTTAAGTAATTAAAAAATAAGGCCGTTTAACTTAAACGTAAGGCCGATAACCCCTTACCGGTTTATTACTTAGTACCAAGATAAGGGGAGATAGTTACCGTGGATTTCCAGTTATCGTTAAAACGGATACGTTTCGGTAATAATAAAAACATAAATAACGAGCCGGTTACTATTATTATATAAGGCTTTCGTATTATAGACGTTATGGATAAAATTAATAATATTATTATTAAAGATATAGTTAAACTTATATTTAATAAATAACTTAGGCCTTATATTACCTTAAAACCTATAATTATTAAGGAAAATATTAATAAGGAAGACTTATTTATATTATCTTTATTTACCCTTAAAAGTAATACTATAAAGGAATCTCCGGGTATATATACCCCTATAGACTTAGACTTAAGCTTACCTGATTTTTACAATTTAATCTTATATTATTACCCGTCTCTAAGAGAATTTACTAAATCTTTAAACTTACTTATCCAAGTTTACGTAGCTAAAATATAACCCTTAAGTTACCGGCGTTACCGGGACTTTAATTATTAAGCCGTTAATTCTTAACTAACGCTTATATATTTTATAGTTATGATTCTTACGGATTATATTGAGTTTATAACTTATATATAAGTTATAAAGGACGTATATTATAAAATAAAATAAAAGCTCGTTATAAAAGATAAAGTTAAGTCCTTAAAGAAGAATAAAACCTAAATTTTAATAGATCTATTTCCCGGTATTAACGTGTTAAATAGTAAATAAATCTATAAGTATAAACGTAAACTAAATAGTAATATTACCCGGTATAAGGCCCGGTGGGTCGTTTATAGCTTTTAATAAAAAGAAAGCTTAGACTTCTTTAACATTTTTATAACGGTTATTAAGCCTATAAGCTATAAGGCCCTTTTTATTATAGCGGTTATATATAACCTGGAAATTAAGTAAATAAACGTTAAAATAGTATTCCTTTATAATAATATCCTTAAAAAGATCTATATCTGTTAGTTAATAAGCTTTAATAATAACTTAAAACGTATTTATCTACTAAATAAAACTTTTTATAAACTTAAATAATTACCCCGGATTTAATATTAATATCTCTTTATATTCCTTAAGAAACTTAATTACCGTTATATTAATAAAGATTATAACGTATTCTTAAACCCGGATATTAATATTATTATTATTATATATATTAATAATATCTTAATAGTAAAAGTTAATAAATAGGTTATTATTAACCTAAAAACTTAATTAAATAAGAAGTTTAAGATGTCCGATCTGGGTCCATATAATTAATACTTAAGTATAAATATTATCCGTAATCGATAAAATCGAACTTTAATTCTTAATTAAAAGAGTTACGTTAAATAGGTTCTTACTTAATTCAATATATATAACGATCTTCTTTTTAAGGGTAACGGTATAGTTATCCTTATAGATATAAATACCCGTTTTAAGCCGGCGGATAAAGAATATACCGCCTTAAAGTAATTCCGGCTTAAATATTAGTCTATAGTCGGCTTACTTATATACGTTATAATAAGTATTAAGCTTAATATAGCCTATACGGTATCGGTGGTATTACGTTACGCGTCCAACCTTAATAAAGGGTATTAAATAGTTATTAAGAAAATCTTCCGTTACCTCCGCGGTATAATCTCCTTAAAGCTCGTCTTTTAAAGCCCTCTAAAGCCCCTTAATGGCTATACGGACTTAAATTACGCCGGCGACCCGTAAATACGTCGGTCCACCTCCGGGTATACCTTTAACCTGGGAAGTATAACTATTAACTGGTCCTTAAAACGTTAACCGACTATAACCCTATTTATTTATAAGGCCGAATACGTAGGATAATATAACGTTATTAAAGAAGCGATCTGGTTTAAACGGTTGTTGTTTAGCTTATTAAAATTACCTTAAATCCAACGGTATTATTAACCCTTAAGGATAAGGATATTATATAGAATTATACTTTTTCTACCTGGTTTAAAACCCGACACTGAGACTTTTGCCCTTATTACGGTAATCTTTTATAATAATTAGGGAGCGATTATACTGGCGAAGGACCCTATAAACCACTTAAAGATAAAATATATATATATTAAGTATTACTTTCTTTGGGAGTATATAATTAATAAATAGGTGGAGCTCGTATACTATCCTACCGGGGATATGGTAATTAACGGCCTTACGAAGCCATTATTAAAGGACGGCTTTCTTAAATTTAGGAATCATTTGGGACTAAAGTAACTATATTTCTGGAGTTTTAGGATAAATATACCCCTTACTATTAAAGTCGGGATGGATATACCCGTTGCTGCGGTAATACGGTTTAGTAAGAACTTTTGCTCCTTACTTAATAAATAATACGGTATTATAGTGTTACGAAGCTATTAATCAAGTGGGAGTATTAAAAGTGCAGAAGGCAGAGACTTCGGCTATTACCAAAAGGGAACTAACGTACTTCCACTTCTCATAGATAGATATCGCTTAGCACCTTTATATAGCACTTAACTAAGCAAGTTATACCCTACCATTTCAACAATAGCCTTATCTACCTGTAAGGCCGAGTACGTAGGATAGTATAACGCCACCAAAGAGGCGATCTGGCTTGAACGGTTGCTGGCCTAGCTTATTAAAGTCACCCTGAATCCAATAATATTACCGGCCCTTAAGGATAAGGATGTTATATAAAACTACGCTCTTCTTACCTAGTTTATGTTGAAATGGTAGGGTGTAACTTGCTTAGTTAAGTACTATGTAAGGTGCTGAGCGATATTTATCTATGAGAAGTCCAGGAAGTAAGCTAGCCCCCTTTTAATAATAGCCGAGGTCTTTACCTTCTGCACTTCTAATACTCCCACTCGATTAATAACTTTATAATATTATAATACCGTACCACTTATTAAGTAAGGAGTAAAAGCTCTTACTGGAACTATATTACCGCAGTAAAAGGTATATCCACCCCGATTTTAACAATAAGGGGTATATTTATTCATCTTAAAACGCTAGTAAAGGTATAGTACCGATTACTTTAATCTTAAATAATTTTTAAATTTAAGAAAGCCGTCCCTTAATAACGGCTTTATAAGGCCGTTAACTATTATATCCCCAGTAGGATAATATACGAGCTTTACTTATTTATTAACTATATATTCTTAAAGAAAACAGTACTTAATATATATATATTTTATCTTTAAGTAATTTATAAAGTCTTTTATTACTATAATCGCTCCTTAATTATTATAAAAAATTACCGTAATAAGGGTAAAAGCTTTAATATTAAGTTTAAGCTAGGTAAAAAGAGCGTAATTCTATATAATATTTTTATTTTTAAAAGCCAGTAATATTATTGGATTTAAGGTAATTTTAATAAGTTAAATTAATAACCATTTAAGCTAAATCGCTTCTTTAAAAACGTTATATTATCTTATATATTCAGCCTTATAAGTAAATAGGGCTATAATCGGTTAACGTTTTAAGGATTAATTAATAATTATACTTTTTAGGTTAAAGGTATACCCGGAAATAAACCGGCGTATTTATAGGTTGCCGGCGTAATTTAAGTCCGTATAACTATTAAGGGGCTTTAAAGGGCCTTAAAAAATGAACTTTAAGGAAATTATATCATAAAAATAACGGAAGATTTTTTTAACGGCTATTTAATGCCCTTTATTAAGGTTAAACGCGTAACGTAATATTACCAATACCGTATAAATTATATTAAGTTTAATACTTATTATAATATATATAAATAAGCCGATAACGGATTAATATTTAAGTTAAAATTATTTTAAGGTAATATATTCCTTATTAACCGGCTTAAGACGGGTATTTACGTTTATAAAGATAGCTATATTGTTATTTTTAAAAAGAATATTATTATATATATTAAATTAAGTAAAGACCTATTTAACGTAATTTTTTTAATTAAGAATTAAAATTCAATTTTATTAATTACGGATAATACTTATGTTTAAATATTAATTATATAGGCTTAAATTGGATATCTTAAACTTTTTATTTAATTAAGCCTTTAAGTTAATAATAACCCGTTTATTAATTTTTATTATTAGGATATTATTAATATATATAATAATAATAATATTAATGTCCGGGTTTAGGAATACGTTATAATCTTTATTAATATAATAATAACCAAGTTTCTTAAGGAATATAAAAAGGTATTAATATTAAATCCGGGGTAATTATTTAAGTTTATAAAAAGCTTTAATTATTATTAAAACCCGTTAATTAATAAATATAAATCTTTTTAAGGATATCTTTATAAAGGAATATTATTTTAAAGTTTATTTATTTAATCTTTAAGTTATATATAGTTACTATAATAAAGAAGACTTTATAGCTTATAGGCTTAATAACCGTTATAAAAGTATTAAAGAAGTTTAAGTTTTCCTTTTATTAAAAGCCATAGATTATTTATTTAGCCTTATATTTAATAATATTACCGTTTAATTTACATTTATGCTTATAAACCTATTTATTATTTAATACGTTAATACCGGGAGGTAAATCTATTAAAACTTAGGTTTTATTTTTTCAACTTTATCTTCTATAGCGAGCTTTTATTCCATTTTACGGTATACGTTTTTATAACTTATATATAAGTTATAAGCTCCGTATAATCTATAAGAATTACGGCTATAAAATATATAAACGTTAATTAAGAACCGGTAACTTAATAATTAAAGTCCCGGTAACGTTAATAGCTTAAGGGTTATATTTTAACCACGTAAACTTAAGTAAATAAATTTAAAAATTTAATAAGTTCTCTTAAAGACGGGTAATAATATAAAATAAAATTATAGGGATTAAATAAGCTTAAATTTAAGTTTATAAGGATATATATATTCGGAGATTCTTTTATAATATTATTATTAAGGGTAAATAAAGATAAAATAAATAAATTATCCTTATTAATATTTTCCTTAATAATTATAAGTTTTAAAGTTATATAAAACTTAAATTACTTATCGGATATAAATTTAATTATATCCTTAATAATAATATTATCGGTTTTATCCGTAACGTTTATAATATAAAAGCCTTAAATAATAATAATAGCCGGCTCGTTATTTATATTTTTATTATTATTAAGACGTATCCGTTTTAACGATAATTAGAAATCCACAATAATTATCTTTTTTTATCTTGGTATTAAATAATGAACCGGTAAGGGATTATTGGCCTTACGTTTAAGCTAAATAATTTTATCCTTTAATTATTTAACGTAATTATAATATGAAACCCGGCTATTTAATATAAGTATTTTATAAACGTAATAACCCTTAAAGTTAATAAGGTATCCTTTAACGGCTTTGGTTTAAAATTTTATTTAATTTATATTAAGAAGCTTACGCTTTTAATATATACCGCGTTATTTAACTTTCTTAATAAAAAATTAATCAGGTTTTTTAAGACTTATAGTCTAATTCGGTATATTATAAATACTTATAAGTATTATATTATATATAAAGGCCGTTATAATAATAAATTCAATAATAAGAATACGCGGTAAACTATTATTTAATAATATTATATAAACCCGGATAATAAGGGTTTAACCTATTTATTTAAAAATACCGTTTTATTAAAGGTTATAGGGTACCATAGACTTTTACCGAATACTTTTAACGAACCGCTAGTTATTAAATTAAAAACCGTTATATATATTATTATCGTTAATATATAAGCGGCGGATAAAGCGGTTTAAATAATAAATCCTTTTTATATAGTTTTAAAAGGCTTTAAGAACCGTTTTATATAAAGAGTTTAATAGTAAAACTATATAAATAACTTTAATAACGTTTTTAATAAAAATAATAACTTATTTATAATCGGCTTTTATATTATTAATAAAGTTAATTAAATCAGAGTAAATAAACTCGTTTTAATAAGTATTAAGCTTAATATAGTTTTTATTCGGTTTAAGCTTTATTTATATTTCCGTATAAATAACGTGCTTATAGTCCCTTAATAAATCCGGTAGATTAAAGAAATTAATATTAATTACCGTTTCCGGTAAAAGTTTAATATTTTACTCCTTTATATATTCCGTTACCTTATATTAGTATTTTAGGGCTTTTTAATTTACGGTAATAATATATAGGGTTATAGGTATTAAACTATTAATGACTTTAATATCGATTTTGAAAAAATAAAGGGCCGCCGGTAAAAGTTTTATAAAGATATTATTACGGCCGATAAATATACTTAAATCCTCCGGGTCGTTATTTTACTTAAAAGGATAGCTGGTTTATTATAGTTGTCTAAAACTAATAAAATTAAAGGTATTATTAAGGATAAAAAGGACGTTATAAACGATTAAATTACGGACGTTTTCATTAAATTAATATAAGATTTTAATAACTTTAATATAGATAATACTCCTCCCCCCGGAAAAGCTTTTAATAAGAATAAACTTAAAAAAAAGCTCCCTATAGATAAATATACGGTTATTACCGATAATATAATTTATATAACCGGTATTAAAGATATAAATAATAAGAGTAAATACGTTTATAATTAAATATACCTAATAATTTTAATAAATAATAAGCGGTAAAGTTAATATAATACCTAACGGTAATATATATAAAGGCTAGGTTTATTAAGTTTTTAATCTTTAAAAAGGCTTTATATTCCTTATCTTTAAGTTTATTATTGCTTTTATTATTGTTTTTGTTACCGTTACTACCGTTATTACCGCGGCGTTAACGTTTTTAATCATTACCGGTACCGGTATTACTATTATTATTATTACTTTAACGCTTATTATTATTGTTATAAATTAATTTATTATGTTTGTAAAATAAACGATAACCGGTAATAATATAAAAACGTCTTTTTTATAGGACCTTAACGTAATAACTTTAACGGATATTAAAATACGGAGGAATACGGAGTAAAATAAAGTTATTAAGGCGGATATCGTCCCGGAAGCGTAAATCGGTAATAATAACCGTAAGGGTTAAGGTATTAAACATAAACGTTTTATTTAAAACTTTATATTAAAGAAACCGATTAATAATATAAGTAAATACGTATTTTAAAACGTTAATATTATTATTGACCGTTTAAAAAGGCTTATATTTATTATTATATTAATTAATATAAACTTTATATTCCGGGCCGAAACTTTTATAAAATTATTAAATAAGTACGTTATTATTAATAATAATTATACTTTAAAAATTCTATAATTTATTAAAAAGATCTTAATATTTATTATAATATTTATTTGGATTTAAGTATTAATTAAGGGTAAGGGAGGTAAAGCGCTTAAGGATTAACGTAAAGTAATTTAAGCCCTTAGGCTAATGTTAAATACGGAGGGTATTTTATATTACTTTAATATTCTTAATATTCTTAATAATATATTAATTAATCCTTTTAATCCTTATACGGATTACGGTATAAATTATAAAGTGCCCTTAATTATAAGTATTTTAGGCCTTTATAAGCTTATTACCCTTAAAAGTATCGGTCTTAATAGGGCGTAGGCTGGAATCTGTAATCCAATAATTAAACCGGGTAAACTCGAGCTTTTTATTTATTTTACGTTCTTATATAATATACTTAAGGTTATCCTTAAGCTTAATAACTTTATTAAAGGTACCGGCAATTTTAAAGGGGTCGGATATAATAATAGTAATAATAATAATAATAATAATAATAATAATAATAATAATAAGAATAATAAGAATAATAGTTTAGCTTAAAGATTAAAGAGATCTTTATCGTTAAGGGGCGACGGGATTATAACTGATATTATTAAGCCCTTAAATAGGGATAACTTAGATGGAGATAGTAATAAATAATACTCTAAGTCGTTATCCTCTGAGACTATAGCTTTCCTGAATAATATACGTATAAAACGGAATATCTTATAAAGTAAACGGTAACGGGCCCGGAGTTTTTAGCATACTTAAGAAGCTTGCAAATGCTTGGCAAAAAAAAAAAACGCACCTCTCCCGAGCTTTTGTTAACCACCACTATACAAATTTATTGAAGCATTACGCAACGTTTACTTTAAGTTAGTATTACCTTTTAAAGCTTTAAAATCATTAAATTTTA
Organism: Niebla homalea; assembly: GCA_019925105.1. Lineage (NCBI taxonomy): Eukaryota > Fungi > Ascomycota > Lecanoromycetes > Lecanorales > Ramalinaceae > Niebla > Niebla homalea. The sequence continues at coordinate 306,403 of JAHGAU010000033.1, forward strand.
AGATTTTTAATGTTTTCGATTAAAATATATATTATGCTTGCTCGACGTTAAATACGATCCGGACGTTCTCGTTTACCATCGCCCTTACCGCCAGCTTCTCCTCCTATCCAGTCTTCCGGGGGTCTTATTACCCCGGAACCTCGTCGTTACCGGGCTTATATAGGTCTTAAAGGCAGCCCTAAAGTTTTACCTTTTTAAAGGCGGCTATTTCAAAGTCCTCGAAGTCCTTAACGGAGAATCCGTTTTAAAGATAAAATTAAAGATCGTATAATATATAAGCGTAAGTTAACGGTAATACGTCGTTAAAAGAGCCAGAATATAAGGCTTAAAATACCGGGGAAAAAAGGGATTCTAATAATAAGATGCTTCCTATAATTATTAAATCGTTAATACCGTTTATTTATCCGTAAAACCTAAGGGCCCGATTTAACTTATTAAAGGGCTAATATTAATAAAGCTTTACGTTAAAATAAGTATTTACTTCCGGGGTAACTTATTTTGGATAAATTCAACGAAAAAATAGATTATAATATATAATAAAAGAATAAAAAAGATCGGATGCAATTACGAGCTATTAAGGTTAACTATTTCTTCTATATATCCGTTATTTTAAAAATAAAGAAGGGAAGTATATAGTCCGAAAAGTTAAAGAAGGATATTGATTTAATTAATAATAAACCGTAATATAGGCCGTCGTCCTTTAATTTAAATATATTAAATAAAACCGTTTCCGATATTATCGTTATAAAGCATTTAAATCCGTAATTTTAAAGTATTTACGTTATTATTAAAAGCTATAAGTCTAGAATAAATAATAAAAAAGCTATAATAAAAAAACTTATACGTAAGGAGTTTTTTAATAATATAGAGCTTATTTTAAGTTAATTATAATAAAGCAGTCCTGGTTATAAGTTAATAATATATTTTAATATTAATGCCTTTCCTTAAATAAGTGGATTTGCTTAATTTATACTCGTTTCATTAATATTGTTATGGCAGTACCTACCCTGGAGCAAGGGCTCCAGGGTAGGGCCTACCCCTGGGGGTGATCCCCCGGGTAGACTACCTCCTCATATATGGTAATAGCGGCTTACCCCTAAGCGCTATTACCTACCCCGGATAGCTACTTTTGTCCATAAGATGGCCGAGTGGTTGTTACCCTAACAGAGTAATAACGCAACTTCAGGGTAGTGCACCCCCGGAGTTAACCTTAAGGGTTTAAAGGGGTAAATTTATAGTTTGAATCCGAGGACGTCTATTTTGGGTAACTTAGGAGGTAAGATTAAGCGTAAGTACGGGGGCAGGTAGGACCCGTTACCTTATAATACCGGGGGCCGAGGTCCGAGGTACAGAAAAACTACTAAGGGGGGCCGGAATACCCGAAAACTACCGATACGGGGGGCTAAAACGCCTTAAAATTACGCGGGTTAATTATAAAACCGTAAGTAAGGTACCTTAAGATATAGCCTTTACCTGCTTAATAAGGAACGGTATAGGTACGGGTACCTACGGAAGGTTACCCGGGCCTGCTTAATGAAAAATACGGGTTATTCCTAATGAAAATATTGAACCCCGGGCTATATCCTTATAAAGTTATTAAGCTTTTAGATTATACTTACGGGCTATTAAATCCGGGTCCGGTTTAAGAGGTTTAAATCTATACCGGAGGTGATCTCCCTTAGGTAAAAAGCTCTTAACCCTTATTTACCTATTTAATTAAGTTCTGAGAGGACCTCCAGCCCGGGGGGGTAACTCCCCCCCGGAGGCGTGGTTTATAATCTGTAGGCTCGGGGACGAGCCTATAGGAGAGGGGATACTGTTATGGCAGTACCTACCCTGGAGCAAGGGCTCCAGGGTAGGGCCTACCCCTGGGGGTGATCCCCCGGGTAGACTACCTTCTTATATATGGTAATAGCGGCTTACCCCTAAGCGCTATTACCTACCCCGGATAGCTACTTTTATCTATGAGATGGCCGAGTGGTTATTACCCTAACAAAGTAATAACGTAACTTCAGGGTAATACACCCCCGGAGTTAACCTTAAGGGTTTAAAGGGGTAAGTTTATAATTTGAATCCGAGGATGCTTATTTTAAGTAACTTAGGAAATAAGATTAAGCGTAAGTACGGAAACGGGTAGAACCCGTTACCCTATAATACCAAGGGCCGAGGTCCGAGGTACAGAAAAACTATTAAGGAGGGCCGGAATGCCTGAAAACTATTAAGGGGGGCCGGAATACCCGAAAATTACCGATATGGGGGGTTAAAACGCCTTAAAACTATACAAGTTAATCGTAAGACCGTAAGTAAGGCACCCTAAGACGTAGCCTTTACTTACCCAATAAGGAACGGTATGGGTACGGGTATTTACGGAAGGTTACCCGGGCCTACCCAATGAAAGATACCTTAGGGGAATTCATATAGTTTTAAACGCGGTATCAACGGGTAGTTAACATGGCTTATTATTGAAAGATACGTTAAAGTGAATTTGAATTAAAAGTGCCGTTAACTCGGCGTCAACTCGGCGTCAACTCGGCGTTAACTCGGCGTCAAAGTGACTTCAGAAAGACTTTACGAATACGTTCTTTTTTTTTTTTTTTTTTTTGGTAATACCCTTACCGCACCTTCCCCTTCACCACCACCCTCACCTTTACCATTACCTGCACCCTCACCACCCTCACCTACATCACCATCACCCTCACCATCACTATTACCCTCACCTGCACCCTTACCATCACCTGCACCCTCACCCTCACCCTCACCCTCACCCTCACCCTCACCCTCACCACCCTCACACTTACCCTCACTTGCACCCTCACTTACCACCCTTACCACCCTCACTTGCACCCTCACTTGTCACTTGCACTATCACCCTCGCCCTCACTCACCCTCACCTGCACTACCACCTTTACCATCACCTGCATCATCACCCTCACCATTACCCTCACTTGCACCCTCACCTGCACCCTCACTTACCACCCTTACCACCCTTACCAATACCCTCACCTGCACCCTTACCACCACCCTCACCTGCACCCTCACCCTCACCTGCACCCTCACCCTCACCTGCACCCTCACCCTCACCTGCACCCTCACCCTCACCCTCACCCTCACCCTCACCCTCACCCTCACCTGCACTACCACCCTTACCTTATCACCACCCTTACCTACCTTATTATCACCATTACCATCACCATCACCCTCACCTGTACCGTCACCTGCACCATCACCCTCACTATCACCCTCATCACCCTCATCACCCTCACCACCCTTATCAACTGCACCTTACCATTACCCTCACTCTCACCCTCACTATCACCTGCACCATCACCTGCATTACCACCCTTACCTACCTCACCCTCACCATCACCTGCACCACCCTTACCATCACTTACATCATCACCCTTACCCTCACCTGCATCATCACCTGCACCTTACCACCACCCTCACCTTACCACCACCCTCGCCTACCTCACCCTCACCATCACCCTTACTTTCACCCTCACCTGCACTACCAACCTCAAGTACCTCACACTCATCATCACCCTTACCTGCACCATCACCCTCACCATCACTTGCACCTGCACTACCACCCTCACCACCCTCACCACCCTCACCACCCTCACCTGCACCATCACCTGCACTACCTACTGCACCCTCACCTACTGCACCCTCACCTACTGCACCCTCACCTACTGCACCCTCACCTACTGCACCCTCACCTACTGCACCCTCACCTACTGCACCCTCACCTACTGCGAACCCTTTACTAAGCCCTTCACCAGGCCCTTCACTATAATGCGACGCCCGATACCCGCATGCCCCTACCGCAACAGGCCGAAAAATACCGTGATTTGGATGGAGAACCTGAGAGGTAAGCAAGGCCCTTTACCTGCACCCTTACCCCACCCTCAGCAAACCCTTTACTAAGCCCTTTACCAGGCCCTTTACCAAGCCCCTTGCGAAGCCCTTTACCAGCCCCTTTACCAGCCCCTTTACCAGCCCCTTTACCAGCCCCTTTATTAAGCCCTTTCATAAATAAGTATATATTTAGATAGTAAAAAAAAAATAATAATACTTAAATACCATATATAAAACGTATTATTATTATATTACTTAGTTTTTTTTTTAAGTTACTTTAACGCGGAGTTGAAGTTAAGTTGAAGTCGAGTTAACGCCGAGTTAACGCCGAGTTAACGCCGAGTTGACGCCGAGTTAACGCCGAGTTGACGGCACTTTTAATTCAAATTCACTTTAACGTATCTTTTAAAAAAAATTCACTTTAACTTTTAAGCGGAGTTCACGCCACTTGTATTTTGCAGCCACTTCAAGCGTTAACTTAACGTTGACGTAACGTTTTCCGCTTTATAGGATTCGGTAAGGTACGGGTTATTCTTAACGAGGACATTAAACCCCGGGTTATACCCTTGCAAACTCACTAAGCCCCTAGATTATGCTTACGGGCCACTGAATCCGGGTCCGGCCTAGGAGGTTCGGATTTACACCGGAGGTGATCTCCTTTAGGTAAGGAGCTCTCAACCCCTATTTACCTACCCAATTAGGTTTTAAGAGGACCTCCAGCCCGGGGGGGTAACTCCCCCCCGGAAACGTGGTTTATAGTCTGTGGGCTCGGGGACGAGCCCATAGGAGAGGGGATACTGTTATGGCAGTACCTACCCTGGAGCAAGGGCTCCAGGGTAGGGCCTACCCCTGGGGGTGATCCCCCGGGTAGACTACCTTCTCATATATGGTAATAGCGGCTTACCCCTAAGCGCTATTACCTACCCCGGATAGCTACTTTTGTCCATGAGATGGCCGAGTGGTTATCACCCTGACAAATATTATTAAGGGCCTTACCGTTTACTTTATCCTAACGACGGACAAGGACTATATAGTAAGAAAAGTAAATAGTTATAACTTAAGATTTTAATAAAGCTATTAATAATTTTATTAAAAGGCTAAATAATTATTAAAAGTATTATAGTAATACTTATCGATATTATAATAAAAACTACTATATTCCCATAAGTGGTAACTTCCGGGGTAAATACTTCCTCGTTACTTAAATAATATTCGATTTATAAAGTAATAATCTCCGTAATAATAATATTAATAATAACGGTAACCTTATACCACCCGATAATATTATAAAGCTTATTATAAAACGTAACCCTATTAATATTACTTTAACGCACCCTTTAATTAAGGAACGATAAAAAGTTAAGTAAAAACGATAAGAAAATAAACGGATTATATAAAAGGAGAAGTATAAGTAAGCCCATTTATAACAAGAAGAAGAATAAAATAAGCTTATAGATAACTATTTAAAGGCTTAATCGATATAAATAGATATAAATAATATATAATATACTTAACGGTTAATATAACAATCCATAATACCTTTAAAACCCGTATTACCGCCGCTCCCTTAACCTTAAAATCCACCTATTACATAGTTTACTACTTAAACGGCTCCCGCCCACTCTTAATCTCCGAATAGGTCTTTAGTAAATATTACCCAAATTTCTATAATTAAACTTAAGAGATTTAACCCTTTAATTAAACGATTTAAAGAGGAACTTATATAAAAGGCTTTTTAATAATAAAAAAGCAATAGTACGTAAAGGCTAGAGAAACAATAAGCTTACCTAAATATAAAACGGAAATATGATTTGTATTTCTAGAGCTTTAATAAGCTTAAAGGTATATTTAATCGTTAATTAAATATCTATAAGCTCGGCTTATAAGTAAATATACCGGATAAGTTAATAAAACGGTTTTATAATAATATCTCTAAATTTAAACCGTATTAACGTAACGTTTATAAGCTATAAATACGGGTGGTTAATATAAGGTATCGTAAACGGGATAGAGAGGTTCAAGATAAGGCCGTAAATGGATTTTAAGATGCGGAGCATAAACGGAGTATAGAATAAAAAGCATAAAGCATAAAGTAAAGGGTATATATTCATCACAACGTACTTTCCTTATTTACCTTAAATACCCCATCTTTATATTGCTATAGTTTATGCAATAAAGCTTTATAATCACCTTTAAACCGATAGCCTGCTATATTATAACGGAAATATTAAGTAATAAAACGATTACCTATATTTACTGTTCTCCACCGTAAACTTAAGAAAGCCTCCGAAGTCTTACTTATAATGTGGCCGTAGCTCTTAAAAGTAATGCTTTATTTAAGTTTTTAATACGCTGAAAATAAGTTTAATCGGGTAATAAATATTTAATAATATAGCCTTTAACCTTGATGGCCTCTTTAATTCAGAGGGAAACGTAGATATTAACGTTATTTATATAAATAATACTATTTATAATAGGGTAAACGTTATATTAAGGTAAAAGCTTATCTATAAACCACTAATAGAGCTCGTTACCGTTATAGTAGCCCTTTTTAATAGACGTATATGGTAGGTATCCATTTATTATATATACCGGTAGAATCGACCACGTCTCCCCGCGATTAATATTTACGTAATAACGGACTGGCTTACTAATAGGTCCGTATACTATTAATCGTTAATAGCTTTAAGCTTTAAAGAGCGACTTATTAATAAAGACAAGTTAATAAGTAAGGTAATTGCTTATATCTGCTTACTATATAGTTTATAAGAGGGCGCTTTAAGGGCCGATATATTAACCTTTCTTCCGACTTATCCCCTGGTCTTTCAGTATAACCGATAATCTTTATTATAATAATTTTATATCCCATTTTTCTTTAAGTTATTAATAAAGTTCACTTTAAAAAACTAAAGGATAACGTCACTGGTATTTAAGTAATGTCAATAAGGCCGTAAGGTAAAGCTTGGGCTATAAACCTTTAAGGGATTGCCTGGGTAACTCCAATTGTTTATACTTCTATATACGTTTTTCTTATTTATAAGCTATAATTTAATGGATATACGCTCTCTTAATAAAAGCGGTCGGTTTCCAATGGTTATAAAGTAAAAGATAAGCATTATGCTTAATAGAAAAGTCGATCTTACGGAAAACTATAGCTGTACCTGCTTAGAAAGCTATTAGTAAGTGGCCTTTAATTCACTAACACCAGAAATCTACTTATTAATGCGATAATTAAGTAATGCGTACAGTAATAAATATTGCGTAATGCTTCAATAAATTTATATGGTGGTGGCTAACAAAAGCTCGGGAGAGGTGCGTTTTTTTTTTGCCAAGCATTTGCAAGCTTCTCAAGTATGCTAATTCTTCTTACTTAACGAGAACCGTAATTCAGGGGCTAATAATAAGTAATAGAGCTTCTTAATCTTAACGGACCGTTTAAGGTATAAAGCTTATAAAGTATATATAATACGCCGGGTAAAGGAACGTTATTTAAATATAAATAGTTTAATTACGGGTTAAAATAATAAAGTATATAAATTAAGATAATCGATATATTCTTAATAATCTTAATAATAATAAAAATCTTAATAAAGAGCCCCTGGAAATAAAGTTATAATTAATTTGGATTTTAATAATTTTAATAAAAAGGAAAAAGCCTTAAAAGTAAATATTTTACTTCTTTTTATACTTAAACTTTAATACGGTAATTAAGGTAAACTTTAATATAAAGCTGGAATAATAATATTTTAAATTAAATAATTAACTTAATTAAAAGGTTAAGTATATATAATAGTAGGCTTTATAGGCCGCTTTAATCGCCTTAATAATAAATAAACGTTTCCTTGTATTCTTTAAAGGTATTAACGTATATATTAAGGGTCCGCCGATTAAACGGCCCTATAAATGCTCCTATACCCTTATAGCGTACGCGTAGATCGGTATATAAGGCTATTATACTTTACGGTCTGCGTATAAATAGGGTTTCAGGCTGGGTATCGTCCTAGCCTTCTTATTTTTTATCCCAGCCTCCTTATTTTTCTGGTAATTAAGGCTTAAATCGACAGGACTATTAAGTAATTATAAAGTTATAATAATGGTAAAAGCCGTTACGATACTAATAAAGCGATAATACGGCTCTTAAGGTATTTAAGCTATCGTTATTAAGGCTTATTAATTACTGAGCGTAGTGGTAAGCATATAAGCCGGGCTTATAACCTAATGAAATAATAAGGTGTAACTTACTTAGTTAAGTACTATGTAAAGTGTTAAGCGATATCTATCTATAAGAAGTCCAGGAAGTAGGTTAGCCCCCTTTTGGTAATAGCCGAGGTCTTTGCCTTCTGCACTTCTAACAGTTTAAATACGATACTAGGGCCCTTGCCCTTACCACGGTAATCTTTTATAATAATTAAAAAGCGATTACACTGGCTAAGGACCCTATAAATTACTTAAAGACAAAGCATATATATATTAAATACTGCTTTCTCCGGGAGTATATAACCAACAAATAGGTGGAGCTTATATACTATCCTACCGGTAATATGGTAACGGATAACCTAATAAAGCCGTTATTAAGGGACGCTTTTTAAAAATTCAGAAATTATTTAGGATTAAAGTAACTATACCTCTGGAGTTTAGGATATACCCCTTATTATTGGAGTTAAGGTGGATACACCCATTGCTGCGGTGATACGGTTCAGTAAGAGCTTTTGCTTTAACCCTTACTTAATAGCTGGTACGGTGTTATAATATTATAAAGCTACTGATCGAGTGGGAGTATCAGAAGTGCAGAAGGCAGAAACCTCGGCTATTACCAAAAGGGGACTAGCCTACTTCCTGGACTTCTCATAGATAGATATCGCTCAGCACCTTACATAGTATCCAACTAAGCAAGTTACACCCTACCATTTCAACAAAATATAAATAGTTAAAAAGGCTTTATAGCTTAAGTAACTTCTGGGTGAAATTAAATTATATTAAGCCGGGAATTTTTTTACCGTTATTATTTACGGAAATAACTAAGGTATTATAGCTTTTATTAAAAATCCTATATTCTATACCCGGATTAAGTATATAAATATTTAATAATATTAGCTTTAAGAAATTATAAAAGATGGCCGGGTAAATTTAAAATATATCCTCACGTATAAGTAAGTCGCTAACGGCTTAATAAAGCCCCTATCATATTAACCCTTTAAGGAGTTCCATAAGGTACTTAAACTTAAAGTACCCCCGGAACGTCCTTATATTAACTGAAGTTTTATTAATAATATTAATAACCTTATAGCTTTATTTTTAAGCCATTTAAAATAAGCTTTAAGCTATTTATAAAGGGAGCTTTAAGTTACTTATAAAGAGGCTATTATTAGTCTTAAGGAACTTAAAATACGTTTTGATATAAATTTTATATATAAGGTACCTTAAAAAGGTTAAAAAAAACATTTTAAAAGGGGGGTAAATCGCAAAAAACAATATTTACCCCGGAGTATACCCGGATGAAATCACGTACCCCGGGGGGTTATTAAAAAATAATTTAAAATATAAGGGAGCTCGCCGTCGCTACGCCGGCTTTATAATTTAAGGGAGCAAGTATTATATATTTAGGGCTATATGTATAATCTTCCAAGGTACTTTACCATAAAAGGACTATCGTTATAAAGGAGTAAAAAATTACCGCTATAAGGGAGCTTTAACAGCTTATAGAAAATATTACTTAAATAAAATAAACGTTATATAAAGATTAAAACTTAAAGAAAGTAATAGAATATAATATCGTAAATAAATAATTATATACCTAACCAAAATAAATATAAGGTAATATATATTAAAGCTCGAAGGGGAGTATTAAAAGTATTTATATTAGTTACCCGGTACTCGGATAAATTAGATATAATCCGAAGTTAGACCGGATTAAGGTAGCCGGGATTCAGGAGTACTTAGTCGCACTTCTATACATAGAGAATAATGAAGTAACTTACACCTCACATTTCAAGATTACTGGCCCTTAAGGATAAGGATATTATATAGAGATATATTCTTCTTACCTAACTTAAATTTTTCATTAAGGCTTTTACCTTTACTATAAAAATATTTTTTAATTATTAAGGATCGATTATATTAATTAAAGACCCTATAAATTACTTCAAGATAAAATATATATATCTTAAGTATTATTTCCTCCGGGAGTATATGGTTACTAAATAGGTAAATTTTATATATTATTTTACCGGTAATATAATAACGACTATTAAGGAACGCTTTTTAAAAATATAGAAATTATTTAAAACTAGAATAATTATACCTCTAAAGTGTTAAATGTACAGGATCGCCACTTGGGAGATTACGTAACGCGGATCAGATTAGATAAGGCGGACGTGTTAAACCCAAGTGGGATAGCGGTATATAGTTTTATATATAGTTTTACTTTATATATAATAATAATTAAGTAACTTATATTTCTTAACTTTAATAAGTTATAAGCCCGGGTTACGTATTTAAATACTTAAATAACGTCTTCTTAATATTTAATTTGGCCTATAAACGGTAATAAACTTATAATATAAAATATATCCGTAAATAATATTTATACGCAGATTATATTATTAAAAATCGATTTAATTAAGCGTATAATATTATAGTTATAAATAAAGAAGTTTACTTAATTTTTTATATTTTTAAATTAAAAAAGAAGGACGTTTTATTAACGAGAATATATAAACCGTTATTTCCCAGCCCTATTAAAGGCCGTAAACGTTTATATATTAAAAAATTAAATTAACGTTAAATTAACGGAGTTAAAACGTAAAGCTTTTAAGGCTAACCTATATATGTAGAACCTTAACCGGGGTTTAAATAAAAATTCAAAACGTTAAATAAATATTAAATATATTATAAAACTTTACTGAGTTTAAAACCTTAAAAACCGTATTAAAATCGAGTTTTTCAAAATTAATTAAAAATAGATTACTCGGATTTAAGCGTATTATAACCTAAATTTATTCATTTTAATTTAATTTTAAAAAATAAATACGGGATAAAATAAATAATTAACGGTTAAACCTCTTAAAGTAAGGATTAATCCTTAAGAAAAAAAAAAAATTAAGAATTAATTATTAAATTCTTTAATAAATAATTAAACTTAAAACGAACTTATTTATTATAAATCGTAAAGATTAAAGCCTTTAAGTTAAAATAAAATAATTAAAATAAGTTTAAACGCTTTAATTATAAAGATTAAAAGCTTTTAAATAAAAAAAGGTAATAATCTTAAGGATATATATATAGCGTTATAATACGTTATAAAGTTCCGTTTTAAACTTAATTAAAATAAAGAATACTCTAATTAATAAAGCTTTATATTATTTATTACCTTAAAGTATATAATAATTTTATATAAAGTATAATATTTAAACCTTATTATTTATTAATATTATTATATATAAAGTATCCTTTTTCCCTTTATACTTAAAGACTTAAAGAAGGAAGATTGTCTTAATTTAATTAATAAAGATTAAGTTGAAAACAGGGATTACTTATTATTATAAACGTTAAAGTCGTACGATAACTTCAGTTTAAAAGCGTTTAAAAAACCCTTAATTAACCTATTAAATATTATTATTTTTAAATTAAATATAAATATTAAGAATTGGATATTATTATTTAACGTAAATTTTCTTTTATCCTTAAATAATAAATCTTTAAAGTATTAAACGTTATTAAACTTAAACTTAAATATTATTAATAATTATAATATAATTAATATCTTATTAATACCGTTTTCCGTATACTTTATTAATAATAACGATTAAGAAAAACTTTATTATAAAAAAGTTTCCCTTAAGCTTATTCCTTTTATTAATAAATTAACGGTAATAAATATTATAGAGTTAATAAATAAAAGATTAAATAATAATTAATAACCTTTAAAAGCTAAAGAAAAAAAATACTTTTAAGGTATATATAACCTTAAAGAATTATTATAATATTAATATTAAATATTTAATTAATATTATAAAAAGCTTAAATATAATTTAAAAATAACTTAAAAATTAATATAAACTATAAAGATTTAAACTATATATGGAGTTTATATAAAAGCTTATAAGCTTATAAAAGATCTTAAATATAATAATCGATAAATATAATAATTATTATTAAAAAATCTATATGAAAATTAAAATAATTAATAATTCTTTAATTATCCCGGATTATTTTATTATTTAAATATTCTTAAATAAATTAAAGGAGTCGTAATAAACGTAATACTTAATACTTACTTAAACGGCGGTATAATAAAGCCCGGGTGCCTTTAAATTTTACGATATTATATAAAAAGCCCGTAATAAAAAAGCTTAAGCGGCCATTTAATAATTAAACGTCTTAATATAAACCTATAAAAATACGTTAAAGGGTTATAATAAAAGGACTTTTAATAAGACCCGGGAAAAGCTTATTTATTAATATTATACTTAAAAAAGGCGTAATAATAAATATATTAAGGATAAATACTAAAACCTTTACCCTGAAAAAAAGCCCATAAAGTTCCGTATTAAAAAGCCTAAAATTATTAAGGAAATTATTACGCTTATAAACCTTTTAATAATTAACTTTTACTTATTAACATATATATAATAATTAATAACGATAAAATTAATTACCTTAATAAAACTATAAAAGCTGGTAATCCTTAATAATAATTATAATCAATATATTTTTTATAAAAAAAGATTTTTTTAAAAGGAGTTAAGATTTTATTAATCCTCGTTTTTAAGGCCCGGACTAATAAGAACGAGTTATATAAAGGGTATAAATATTACTTATATAATATATAGGGTAAATAATAAGCCCGTTAAAGTAAAATTTATAGATATAATATATTCTTTAATGAACTTAATTAATTTTATATTTAAAACGTAACTTTTAAACTATAAGGTTTAACTTAATATAACGCGGACGGTCCGGATGGTAATATATAGTTAGAAAAAGTTCACTTATAGTAGGTAAAACGGCCTATTTATAATCGATTTATAAAAACTTACCCTTATTATAATAACGTTTAACGTATTTTCAGTTATATTTACTTAATATATACGTATAGGTTACCTTAAAGCTCAGAAATTATTTTAATTAATAGATATATTAACTAAGATAGATCTTAAATATAAATACCGTAATAATAATAAGGCTAAAAACGTTTATTATACGTATTATATTATTAAACGGTTATACTCTTAATTATATAAGGGATACTTTAAACCTATAGAAAACCCGTTAAAGTTTATTTATATAGACCTTTTAAAAATAATTAATCCTTAAAAATATAACGGAATAACGTATTATATAATCTTCCGTAATAATAAGATTATAATATTAAAGGTTTATTTATTAATATATAAATCGGACGTAATTTAACGGTTTAAGGAATTTAAAATTAAGTATAAACGACCCCCGGATTAAAAGATTAAATACCTTCAGGCCAATAACGGGGGTAAATATACGTTTAAGGCCTTCTTAAATTACTTAAAATAATATAAGATTATCTTTAAGGTAATAATATATAAAAGTTCTAAATAAAATCCAATTAATAAAAAAATAAACCGGGAGATTAATAAAAAACGGGTAATAAAAGGTATATTTAAAAGTTTTTAACCGGAGTTAATTTAAATAATAAACTATATAATTATATAGATATTATATATACGGCTTAAAGGGGTAATATTATATTAAGCTTAATATAATAAGAAACCGGATATATCTTATATATGGACCTTAAGGTCAATCATATACGTAAGAATTATAGGTTACCGGGTTAAGCTTAATAATAAGTTAAAATTATATATCCTAATAAGTTTTAATAAAGGAATTAATAAATACTTTAAAGTAATTAATTTATAAATAAAACGGTTTAACCTTATAATAAAGAATGTATATAACGTATATATTAAAGAAAAACGGATAATACCGTTAAATAATTTAAATTATAAAGAGCTTATTAATTAAATCCAGGAACTTAAAAAAGTAAAAAAGCCTTAATAAGATCTTAATTTAAGGGAGAAGTTCGGGAATTACGGTTTAATTAAAATAAATTTTATTAATATAAACTTTATTTTTACTAAATAACCTATATGTCCGGTTATAGTTTTTATTTAATAAATAACTTTACTAAACCCCTTAAGTTTAACGGCTAAAAACTTAAAGATTAATTATAATTAAGGATAAAAACAATAAATTAAAAACCTAATTAAGAATAACCTTAACCTTATATTTCCGGAGAAATTATATAATATATTATTAAATCCACTTTTTTTTTCGGCTTTATTAATTTATAATAAGGATAAACCGTTATACCCTTTAATTTTAATATTTTTTAAAACGATCCCGGAATTTATTAAGCTTAAAATTTATAAAGAAATTATAATAAATAAATATACCCGGATAAATTAAGAATTAACGGAAGGTAATAAATATAATTCCCTTAAAGAAAACGATATTTAAGTCTTAATTACGCGGAATTAAATCCCCGTTAACGTAACGATACTATAAAGACGGTGGGTTTATACCCTTAAACGTAGAGTTAATAGCAATATAATTCGTTATAAAGCCCGGTAAGTAATACGTAATTTTAAATAATATAAAGGTATTAACTATAATAAGATATTTACCTTAATAATAAAACTTATAAGTTATAAAATTCTTTTTATTTTTATAGCGGTTAATAATTAAAATTTAAAATAAATAAACGTTAAAATAACGTTTTTTACGGTTTTATTAAGGAAAAATATATATAAAATAATTAAAAGGATAAGAAAAAACCGGTAAGGATAATAAAAAGCTTTATTATAAATTTAAGAAAAGCCTATATAGATTAAAGTAATTATTACGGTTATAATATAATCATTTTTAGGAGTTTATAACTATATAAAGTTTTAAATTTATTTATATAGATTATTACGTATTCTTTTACCTTAAAACCAGTATAATTATAACCGTATATATAAATAACGTTTTAATAATTAATCCGTTTAAATAAAGGATTTAAGACTTAAAAATTATATTTAATTAAGAATTCTATATATTTAATTTAAGTTTAATAAGTTATTACCTAAGTGTTACTATTATACGGAACCAATAAAACCGAACGATTTATCTTAATTAAAAAGTTTATATTAAGAAAATAACACGAGATTACAATTAATAAAAAGCTTACCCGACGTATATATTTATATAAATCGATTTTAGGCCGGAATCGTTATTTAAGGGTTATTAAGTAAAGCCAGAGTTTAAAAAACAATATTAATTAACTATAGGTTTATTAATATATATTATATTTAATAGTTAATATTCCGTAAATCCGTTTTATTAATACTGGCTATATATAAGGTAAATTATACGTTATTTATAGACTATTATATATTTTTAGTTAATATATAAGGGCAAGCTTAAGGCTCTTGATAAATATATTAACTCCGATTTTACGGCCGATTTTACGGCCGATTTTACCCGTAGGTTAACTTTAAACTATCTTTTTAATATAAAGAATATACCGATTTATTAATCTTTAAAAAAGTAACCGATTATAGTATTATTTATTTATAAAGCTAAATATATAAGATAAACGTAAATTATTAAGGAAACTATTTAATTAAAGGATTTATTAAAATAAATATAACCCGATAAATCTGGATATATATTTATTATTACGATCTATAATAATAATTAAAAGGTTATTATATTAATTAAAAACCCGGTATATTACGTAAGGATAAAGTATATAAGCATCCAATTATATTAATTACGGGAATAACTTAAGGTTAATACCGTTAATCTTAAGTATATTTATATTACGGAATAGGTAGTTAACGGGTTAATAAAGGCCTTATTTATTAAGACCTTTATATAGTTTAGACGGGCGTTAAGCCTTAAGGAGCCATTATATTAACAATTTAAGGACCGTATGTTTACCGACGGTGGACCTGATAATAACCCGGTAATAAGTAATGGGTAAGTGGTAGCTATATAGGGGAGCTAGCTACTTAATAACCAGGGGAGTTACTTAATAAACACGGTAATTAGACTCTTATATAAAAGGATATAACATTAAGGTTATAAAGGAGCTATTTAGTAAATAAGATTTACGGGCTATATACGAAGTTTAAAGGGGAGTATTAAATATATAGGATCGCCACTTAAGAGATTACGTAACGCGGATCAGATTAGATAAGGCGGACGTACTAAACCCAAGTGGGATAGCGGCATATGGCCTTGCATATAGTCTCACTTTGTACATAGTAATAATCAAGTAACTTACACCTCTCAACTTCAACATAAAGTTTTAAGATAAATAAACCCCTTATTATTCAAGTTAGGATGGATATACCCGTTACTGCGGTAATACGGTCCAATAAGAGCTCTTACTCCTTGCTTAGTGGATAATATGGTATTATAATATTATAAAGGTATTAATCGAGTGGGAGTATTAATAGTACAGAAGGTAAAGACCTCGGTCATTACCAAAAAAAGGCTAACCTACTTCCTGGACTTCTTATAGATAGATTTCGCTCAGCACCTTACATAGTACTTACTCAACTAAGCAAGTTACACCCTACCATTTCAACAATATCCAAGCTATCCCAATCGGGTTTAGCTTCAGATTATATTTAATCTACCCGAGTGCCGGGTAACTGATGTGAATACTTTGAACATGTATATCCTATTGAATATGCAGGATCGCCACTTGGGAGATTACGTGATACGGATCAGATTAAATAAGGCGGACGTACTAGACCTAAGTAGGATAACGGTATATAACCTTATATATAATCTTACTTTATATATAGTAATAATTAAACAACTTATACCTCTTAACTTTAATAGGTTATAAGCCCGGACTATACGTTTAAGTACTTAAATAACGTCTTCTTAATATTTAATTTAACTTATAAATGGTAATAAACTTATAGTATAAAATATACCCGTAAACGATACTTATACGTAGATTATATTATTAAAAATTAATTTAATTAAACGTATAATGTTATAGTTATAAATAGAGAAGCCTATTTAATTACTTATATTTTTAAATTAAAAAAAGAGAACGTTTTATTAATAAGAATATATAGACTATTATTTCCTAGCCCTATTAAGGGCCGTAAACGCCTATATACCGGAAAGTTAAGCTGGCGTTAAGTTAATAAAGCCGAAACGTAAAACCCTTAAGATTAACCTATATATATAGAGCCTTAACCGGGATTTAAGTAAGAAATTTAAAACGTTAAATAAATATTAAATATATTATAAAACTTTATTGAATTTAAAGCTTTAAAGACCGTATTAAAATTGAATTTTTTTAAAATTAATTAAAAATAGATTACTCGGATTTAAATATATTATAATTTAAAATCACTTATTTTAACCTGATTTCAGAAAATAAATACGGGACGGAATAAATAATTAACAATTAGACCTCTTAAAATAAGGATTAATCCTTAAAAAAAAGGGATTAAGAATTAATTATTGAATTCTTTAATAAATAACTAAACTTAAAATAAGTTTATTTACTATGGATTATAAAGATTAAAGTTTTTAAGTTAAAATAAAATAATTAAAATAAACTTAAATACTTTAATTATAAAGATTAAAAGCCCTTAAGTAAAAAAGGGTAATAATCTTAAGGGTATATATATAGCGTTGTAATACGTTATAAATTTCCGTTTTAAACTTAATTGGAATAAAGAATACTTTAATTAATAAGGTTTTATATTACTTATTAATAATATAATAAAATTAGAAATGGAAATGGCGACGAACAAAGGGACCTTAAAGGTCCAAAACGATGCGTACACGTATAGCTCTAGTGACAGTGAGAGAAGTATATTAAGTGCGATAAGTAGAAATGGCGTAATAGTTAAGAATAAGGTAATAAACGGGTAAGTAACCTATATTAATAGAAACGGCGATAACGTATATTAATAATATAATAATAATAAGCCGGATAACGCTTAAAATAAATAAAGGAATTAAGGTTAATAAAATACGTATATCGAGGTATATAAAACGCGTAATAATAATGCGGAAATAATAGGTAAATAAGGGGGTAAAAAGGCCGGTATAATATTAACGGCAAAAAATATAAACGGAGGGAAGGGGCAGGAAGACCGCGGTAAGAGTATTATTAAAGGTATATAAAGGGGAAATAAGGTTAATAAAGAGGATGGAACCTTAAGGGACCAAAGGTAAAAAGCGGAAACGGTACGTCGCCCGGTAAATAAGGGTGAAAGGGCGGTAAAGGAAACGGTAAAAACCTTAAAAGGACTCCTTACGGTAAAGTGGAAGGATATTATATTAAAGATTTAATTAATACTATAGATTAAGTTAAAAAGTATAAGGGACTTTTATATAAAAATAAAGGTAAAATTAAAGGAAACAGAACGGTTATAAGGCTTTTTAAAGGCGGTAATAAGGGTATTAATAAAAGGTAAAAACGGCGGTTTAAGGTTAAGTATATAAAATAAAAGTATAAAGGTAACGGCCCCCCAGATAAAAAAAAGTTAGGCGACGAAGGTAATAAAAAGGATACCCACGGTAAAGAATAAGGGGATAACGGAGGAGAAGGCGGCCGTATTAAAAAAGGTGAAAATAATAACGGTCCGCCTATTTAATAACGAAGAGAGGAATATAATAGTAAAAATAAATCCGTTATAATTAATAAAAGCTTTTAAAATAATAACAGAATTATTAATAAAATAAATTATTATAATATATAAACTATAAAATAAGGATATCTTCCTTAATATAACGTCTTTAAAAGTAAAAGAAAGCTTAAAAAAAATTTAAGGTTTAAATTAATAAAAAAGAATATAAGTTAATTAAGGTTTTAAGGTAATCATTTACCGTTATAGTGGATAAGAAATATTTATTACGTTTTAAGGAAATTAAAAAAAAAATTACGTTAAGGAATATAGAAAAGGAGAATACGGTTCTTTACCTAAAGCTTAAGATCGTTAACTATAGGCTTCCGTTAATAATAAGGAGACTTAATTCTTTAAGACGTATAAAGAGGTACTTTATTATTATATTAACCGTAATATTAATAAAAATATATAACGATATTTTAAATAAAGGGATTATTAAAAAGGGATCTCTTAAGATAATTTAACTATAGGATAAAGCAATTAATATTTATTAATATTTTAAGTATTAAAGTTATAAATATATTATTATAAAATATTTTAATATTATAAAATATACGGTTTACGTTAAAAGCTATAATACTTATAAGTATATAAAATTAATAATTAAGGGACTTATAAAGGGTATACTTAAATATACCGCGTATAATAAGGAGGGATATTTAATATAGGATTTTAAGTATATAATAAGAATTAAGGAAATTAAATATAAAGAAACTTAAATAGCCGTGAAAATCTAACGGTATAATATATATAAAATTAATTTATTAAGTTAATTAAAAGCAGCTTTAAATCGTGAGCTTAATTAATTAAATAATAAAAAATAAATAACGGTAAAAAAAAGAAAGCTCTTCGTAATCTTAACCTTAAAAGCCGACCGTCTTATATCTTTAATAATAACCGGGAAAATATTAAATTAGAAAACGCTTAACTTTAATAAGAAATCCGTAATTTAAATAAGTATAAAAAAGGAAACCCTTATAAAGGTTAATATATAATATATTAACGTTTTTAAGAATAATATAGTATAACGTTTATAACGAAAGAATTAAAGTTATAATATTAATATTTAAATCTAAAGAAGTTAAGAACGTTAACGTTATAATAATATAGGAATTACCGTATAGCCTATATATATATTTATTTATTAACCTAAAAAAGGGGTTTTATTTAGCCTTTAAAGGGGATAAAATAACCAGAATATACTTCTTTATAAATAAGCGGCTTAACGTAAACAATTAAGATATTACTTATTATAATAGAAACCTTTATATACTTTATATTATAAAGAAAAAGGACTTAAAAGGCGACCTTAATATTTATAACGTATATAACCCGCTGTTAATTAATAAGGAAAAACCTTTTATAATATTATTACTTAAAGAGGTCTTAATTACTTTAAGAAAGTATATATTGCTTAAAGATTTTAACCTATATTATTATATATAGAATAAGGAAGGGTATACGATAAACTACGTTAAATTAAATAACCTATTAATAATTACCGTTTAAGTTAATTTTTTATTATTAATATTATAAAAAACTATTATATAAAAGAGTTATAAGTTTAAAATAATAATTAATTTAACCTTTAATACGGAAGGGGTTACCGGCATAATTATAATATATAAACCACGAAAGGACTTAAAATATAACTTAAATTATATACCGATATAAATAACTTTAAATTAAACCGTTAATACGATTATATTACCACTGGTAAGGAGGGGGTAAAAAACAGTTAAGGAAGTAAAGGTTTATATAAAAGCGGAAAAAATAATAATATAGTTCGTAGACCTCCCTTAATTAAATAATAAAGGTTGGATTAATTTCTTTATAAAGTAAGTAATAAAAATATTAAATAAAGTAATTAATAAAATTATCTTAATAATAAAATTTTCTTAAAGAGTTAAAACTTATTAAAACGAAGGATATATAACCGTAATTATAAAGGCGAAAAGGTTAATTAAATAAACTTTTAAGTATAGGAATTAAAAGATATTTAATTAATTAAAAATTATTTAACAAAAAAAGAAAAAGATTATTAAGAAGGTTAAGTAAATATACTTTTAATTTATAATATATAACTTAATAATTTTACTTTATAGTATTTAAAAGTTAATAAAGTATAATAAAAAATAAAATAAAAAATAAAAAATAAAATAAAAAATAAAATAAAAAATAAAATAAAAAATTAAAATTTATTCTTAAATTCCTATCTTTTAAGAAATCCGATAATATATTAATTAATACCTTTAACGGTAAAATCGAGGCCCTTAAAAAAATATTTTTCCCCCCTCCGTTAAAAGTTAACTTAAACGATATCGACGTTATTACGTACTTTAACCCCGTATTAATAAATAAAA
The DNA here is from genome assembly GCA_019925105.1 of Niebla homalea. Lineage (NCBI taxonomy): Eukaryota > Fungi > Ascomycota > Lecanoromycetes > Lecanorales > Ramalinaceae > Niebla > Niebla homalea. The sequence goes on from JAHGAU010000033.1 coordinate 327,314, forward strand.
TAATAATATAAAATATAATAATTAAGGTAATTAATAAATTAAAGAAGAATAAAGCCCCGGGATTAAATAGGATTCTTAATAGATTCTTAATAATAATAATTTTACCGTTTAAAAAGGTTTTTATTTATTTCTTTTAAGTATATTTTAACGTTAATTATTATTTACGTAAGTTTAAAGAGGTAAAGATAATTATCTTTAAGAAGTTTATTAAGCTAAATTACTTTAAAATAAAGTCTTATAAACCTATTATATTCTTATATACGTTAAGGAAAACCTTAAAAACGGTAATAACGAGGATCCTTAATAACTATATAGAGAATTATGGACTTTTCCCCGATTAATAAATAAAAATAAAAAGAAATTAATTAATAAAAATAGCTTTTAAAAAACTAATTAACGGTATATATATAATATAAAATTACGGGAAGAAATATATTATAAATCTTTTTTTCTTTCAATATTATAAGTACTTTTAATAAAATAAATTATTAAAGATTATTATATAACTTAAGGAAAAAAAGGATATTATCTTTCTTAATTAAGTGGATAAAAAGTTTTTTAAGTAATTAAGTTATATCGATTAACCTAGGATAAAAAATAAGCTTAATAAAACCTATTATAACGGGGATTTTTTAAGGATTGCTTATTTCTTTTATATTATTTTTATTTTTCAATAATTTATTGATTAAAAAGCTTATTAAATTAAGATAAAAGGTTTAAGTTAAAGGTTTTATTAATAATATTTACCTTTTAACCTATAATACCTTTATATATATAAATTATTTAGAATTAAAATAGGCTTATAAAGTTTATTTTTAATAAATAAAAACTTATAAAACTTAATTTACGTTATATAAATATAAACTTATTTATATAATTAAGAATTTAAAACTATATAATATAATAACTATAATAAACTTAAATAAAATTACGGTAAAGCCGGATATTAGTATTAAAGTCCTTAATTTTCAAGTAAATAAAAAGTTTAATTAAAAGGACTATATAAGAAAAGTCCAAAAAAAGATAACTTTATAAGAAAAAGGCCTTACTTATTTCGCTATATTAATATAAAAAGTTACGTTATAAAAGGCCCGGATTATTTATTAAACTATAATAAAGTTAACTATAATATATATTACGGTTATTTAATATATACTTAAAAGTACTTTAAAATATAAGAAAGAGCTTATCTAAATATTATAGAAAGTCCAGAATTAATATTTAAGAATAATTAACGGTACTTATAAAGTAACCTTTATCTTAATATTAAAGTTTAAAATTTTTATACCATTAATTAAAATCTTATTAAATTAAATAATTACTTAAGTAAAATTAAAAAAATATATATACTTAATTACGATAATAAGAAACGGGCGGATCCGCTAAAATCTTAATAAGCTTAAAATTAAAAGAAATAAATTAAAAATATTTATTTCTTTTTTTATTAAGATAAAATAAAAATAAGTTAAGAAGGAAATTAACCTTATTAATATCTTAGAAATTAGCTTAAACGGGTACAAATTCTTATTAAGTATAAGAAAAATTGAAATTAAAAGGATTTAAAGAGTAAAAATTATAATAATTATTTTATAAATTATAATAAAATAGATTAAGCGTTAATAAAAATATAAGGATTTTATACTTTAAGGTTATTATTACTTAATTCTTAATAATAAAAAGATTATTAATAAGTATTTCCGCCGTTATAATATTATAAAGAAGGGTAATAACGTATTAACGATTTAACTCCGGACGGGTAAAAACGGTTTAACTTATTTTTTATTTATTATATATACCAGGGGTTGGATAAACGTTAAATATAAATACGGATAAAAGAAGTAAAACGTTATATACGTCCTTATTTCTTATTCTTTATTTACGGAGGTTAAATTAAAACTTATCGTAAAAGTTAATACTTATAATTACCGTTAAATATTATTTATAAAGCGAAATATCCGGGTAACCGTTAAGTTTATAATATTTATTAGATTATTATTATAATTTAACTTCGTTATAAAGATAAGTAAAGTTATTAAAAACCTTACGGAAAAGGTTTATTACCGGTTAAAAAAGAAAAAAAGGAACGGAAACCGGTTACGTTAATTATATAAACCGGAAAGCATCTTTTATAGCCGTAAAAATATAATAATAAACGTTTATTAAAAGTTTTTAAAAAGTTTATAATAATAATAATATAAAAAAAATATATATTAAGTATATAAGTATTATAAGGATATTTAAAGGTATTATATAAGATTAAGGTAATATAAATATATAAAGGTATAAAAGAGCAATAAGCTTAAAAATAGCCCTTATAAGGATACGGTTATAATATTACGGATTTTCTTAAGGGAGTTAAAATATAAGAAGTATATAAATAGATTATTATTTTCTGGACGGCCATTAATATCCTTTATTTTAGGGGATAGAGGGTGGAGGTTTGGTAAACGCCGGTTTTTGCCTTAACGTTATAAGTATCAGGTTTTTACGGTTATTAATAAGGTTAAAAGGCCGCGTATTAAGGAACGCCGGAATTAGCTTAACTAGACCCGTAGTATAAATCAATCAATCAATCAATCAATATTACTTATTACCTTAAAGTATATAATAATCCCGTATAAAATATGGTATTTAAACCTTATTATTCGTTAGTATCGTTATATATAAAGTACCCTTTTTCGCTTTATATTTAAAAACTTAAAGAAGGAAAATCGTTTTAATTTAATTAATAAAAATTAAGTTAAAAATAGGGATTACTTATTATTATAAACGTTAAAATTATATGATAACTTCGGTTTAAAAGCGTTTAAGGAACCTTTAATCGATTTATTAAATATTATTATTTTTAGGCTAAGTATAAACGTTAAAAATTAAATACCGTTATTTAACGTAAGTTACCTTTTACTTTTAAATAATAAGTTTTTAATATATTAAACGTTATTAAATTTAGACTTAAATATTATTAATAATTATAATATAATTAATATCTTATTAACATTGTTTTCCGTATATTTTATTAACGATAATAATTAAGAAAAACTTTATTATAAGGGGGTTTCCTTTAAGTTTAATCCCTTTATTAATAAATTAATAATAATAAATATCGTAAAATCAATAAATAAAAAACTAAATAACGATTAATAACCTTTAAAAGTTAAAGGAGAAAAATACCCTTAAGGTATATATTACCTTAAAGAACCGTTACGGTATTAATATTAAATATTTAATTAATATTATAGAAAGCCCGGATATAATTTAAGAACGACTTAAGGATTAATATAAGTTATAAGGGTCCGGGCTATATATAAAGTTTATATAAGAGTTTATAAATTTATAAAAGACTTTAAATATAATAATTAATAAGTATAATAGTTACCATTAAAAAGTCTATATTGAGATTAAGGCGATTAATAATTCCTTAATTATCTTAGATTACTTCGTTATTTAAATATTCTTAAATAAATTAAAAGAGTTATGGTAAACGTAATATTTAATACTTATTTAAACGGCAATATAATAAGGCCCGGGTACCCTTAAATTTCACGATATTATATAAAGGGCCCGTAATAAGGAAGCTCGGGCGGTTATTTAATAATTAAACGTCTCGATATAAACTTATAAAGATATATTAAAGGGTTATAATAAAAAAAACCTTTAATAAAACCCGGGAAAAACCTATCTATTAATATTATATTTAGAAAAGGCGTAATAATAAGTATATTAACTATAAATATTAAGATTTTTACCCCGAAAAAAAGCCTATAAAGTTCCGTATTAAGAAGCTTAAGATTATTAAGGAAATTATTATATTTATTATAAATCTTTTAATAATAAACTCTTACTTATTAACGTATATATAATAATTAATAACGATAATATTAATTACCTTAATAAATCTATAGAAACTAATAATCCTCGATAATAACTATAATTCATATATTTTTTATAAGAAAAGATTTTTTTAAAGGGAATTAAGGTTTTATTAATCCTCGTCTTTAAGGCCCGGGTTGATAAGAATAAATTATATAAAGGGTATAAATATTATCTATATAATATATAAAGTAAATAATAAGCCCGTTAAGGTAAAATTTACGGATATAATATACTCCTTTGTAAATTTAATTAATCTTATATTTAAAACGTAACTTTTAAACTATAAAGCTTAACTTAATATAACGCGGACGGTCTGGACGGTAACGTATGGTTAAAAAAAGCTTATTTATAGTAAATAAAACGGCTTATTTATAGTTAATTTATATAAACTTACCCTTATTATAACGGCGTTTAACGTACTTTCGGCTATATTTACTTAATATATATATATAAGTTACCTTAAAACTTAGAAATTATTCTAATTAACGGATATATTAATTAAGATAAATCTTAAATATAAACGTTATAATAATAATAAAATTAAAAACGTTTATTATACGTATTATATTACCGGACGGTTATACTTTTAACTATATAAAAGATACTTTAAATTTATAAAAAGAAAGAAGATGGCGACGAACAAAGGGACCCTAGAGGTCCAAAACGATGCGCATACGTATAGCTTTAGCGATAATAAGAGAAATATATTAAATACGATAAGTAAAAGTAATATAATAGTTGAGAATAAGGTGGTAAACGGGTAAGTAACTTATATTAATAGAAATAGCAACGACGTATACGGGTAATATAATAATAATAAACCGGAAAATACTTAAAGTAAATAAGGAAATTAAGATTAATAAAATATATATATTAAAGTATATAAAATACGTAATAATAATACGGAAATAATAGGTAAATAGGGGGGTAAAAAGGCCGGTACGGTATTAATAATGAAAGGTACAGGCGGAAAGAAAAGGTAAAAAGACCGCAGCGAAATTATTATTAAGGATATATAAAGGGGAAATAAAGTTAATAAGGAAAATAGGACCTTAAAAAATTAAAAATAAAAAACGGAAACGATATATCGCCCGGTAAATAAAGATAAAAGGGCGGTAAGGGAGGCAATAAAGGCCTTAAAAGGACTCCTTATAGTAAAATAGAAAAATATTACGTTAAAGATTTAATTAATACTACGGATTAAGCTAAAAAATATAAGGGATTTTTACGTGAAAATAGGGGTAAAATTGGGGAAAACGGAGTAATTATAGGGCTTTTAAAGGACGGTAATAAGGGCGTTAATAAAAAGTAAAGACGGCGGCTTAAAATTAAATATATAAAATAAAAATATAAAAACGGCAGCCCCTTAAATAAGAAAAAGCTAGGCAATAAAAATAATAAAAAAAGTACCCGTAATAAAAAATAAAAAGATAACGGAGGAGAAAACGGCCGCGTTAAAAAAAATAAGGATAATAATAATCCGTTTTTTTAATAATGAAAAGAAAAATACGGCGGTAAAAATAAACTTATTATAATTAATAAAGGTTTTTAAAATAATAACGGAATCGTTAATAAAATAGATTATTACGGTATATAAATTATAAAATAAAAATATTTTTTTTAATATAATATTTTTAAAAATAAAAGAAAGCTTAAAGAAATTTAAAACTTAAATTAATAAAAAAGAATATAAATTAATTAAAGTTTTAAGGTAATTATTTACCGTTATAATAAATAAGATATTTTTATTACGTTTTAAAAAAGTTAAGAAAGAAACTATATTAAAAAGTATAAAAAAAGAGAATATAGTTTTTTATTTAAAACTTAAGATTATTAATTATAGGCTTCCGTTATTAATAAAGAAATTTAACTCTTTAAAACGTATAAAGAAGTATTTTACCGTTATATTAAATATAATATTAATAAAAATATGTAATAACGTTTTAAATAAAAAGATTATTAAAGGGGGATTTCTTAAAATAACTTAATTATAGGATAAAACGTTTAATATTTATTAATATTTTAAGTATTAAAGTTATAAATATATTATTATAAAATACCTTAATATTATAAAATATACGGTTTACGTTAAGGGTTATAATATTTATAAGTATATAGAATTAATAATTAAAGGGCTTATAAAAAGTATATTTAAATATATTACGTATAATAAAGAAAAATACTTAATATAAGATTTTAAATATATAATAAAAGTTAAAGAAATGAAACGTAAAAAGACCCGGATAACCATAAAAATCCAACGGTATAATACGTATAAAATTAATCCAATAAATTAATTAAAAGTAGCCTTAAAACGTAAACTTAATTAATTCAATAATAAAGGGTAAATAGCGGTAAAAAAGAAAAAGTTCTTTATAATCCCGACCTTAAGGGCCGGCCGTCCTATATCTTTAATAATAACCGGAAAGGTATTAAAATAAAAAATATTCAGCTTTAATAAAAAGTCTATAATTTAAATAAATATAGAAAAAGGAGTTTTTATAAAGGTTAATATATAATATATTAATGTTTTTAAAAGTAATATAATATAACGTCCGTAATAAAGGAATTAAAGTAATAATACCGATATTTAAGTTTAAAGAAATTAAAAATATTAATATTATAATAATATAAAAATTATTATATAGCTTATATATATATTTATTTATTAATTTAAAGGAAAAGTTTTATTTAACCTTTAAGGGGGATAAAATAACCAGAATATACTTCTTTATAAATAAATAATTTAATATAAATAGTTAAGATATTATTTATTATAATAGAAACCTTTATATATTCTATATTATAAAAGAAGGAAACTTAAAAGGCGATTTTAATATTTATAATATATATAACCCGCCGCCGGCCAATAAAAAAAAACCTTTTATAATATTATTATTTAAAAAAGTTTTAATTATTTTAAATAAATATATATTGCTTAAAGACTTTAATTTATATTACTATATATAGAACGAAGAAAAATATATAATAAATTACGTTAAATCGGATAACCTATTAATAGTTACCGTTTAAACTAACCTTTTATTATTAATATTATAAAGGATTATTACGTAAAAAAGTCGTTAATTTAAAATAACGATTAATTTAACCTTTAATATAAAAAAGGTTATTAATATAATCGTAATATATAGGTTACGAGAAGACTTAAAATATAACTCGGACTATATACCGATATAGATAACCCTAGACTAGACCGTTAATATAACCCTATTATTACTAATAAAAAAAGCATGAAAAATAATTAAAAAAATTAAAATTTATATAAAAGCGGAGGAAATAATAGTATAATTTATAAACCTCCCTTAATTAAATAATAAAGACCGGATCGACCTTTTTATAAAGTAAGTATTAAAGGTATTAAATAAAGTAATTAATAAAACTATCTTAATAATAAAACCCTTTTAAAGAGTTAAAATTTACTAAAATAAAAAGTATATAATTACGATTATAAAAACGAAAAGGTTAATTAAGTAAACTTTTAAGTATAAAAATTAAAAGATATTTAATTAATTAAGGGTTACTTAAGAAAAAAAGAAAATTTTTTAAGAAGGTTAAGTAAATATACTTTTAATTTATAATATATAACTTAACGGTTTTATTTCGTGGTATTTAAAAGTTAATAAAATATAATAAAAAACAAAATAGGAAATTAAAGCTTATCCTTAAATTCCCGTTTTTTAAAAGATTTAATAATATATTAATTAATACCTTTAATAGTAAGATTAAGGCCCTTAAAGGAGCATTTTTCCCCCCTTTATTAAAAGCTAACCTAAACGATATTAACGGCATTACGTACCCCGACTTTATATTAATAAATAAAATAATAATATAAAATATAATAATTAAAGTAATTAATAAATTAAAAAAAAATAAAGCTTTAAAACCGAATAAAATTCTTAATAGATTCTTAATAATAATAACCTTACCGTTTAAAAAGGTTTTTATTTATTTCTTTTAAGTATATTTCAACGTTAATTATTATTTATATAAGTTTAAGGAAATAAAGACAATTATCTTTAAGAAGTTTATTAAGCCGGATTACTTTAAGGTAAAATCTTATAGATTTATTATATTCCTATATACGTTAAGGAAGGCCTTAAAAATAATAATAATAAAGATCCTTAATAATTATATAGAAAATTACGGACTTCTCCCCGATTAATAAATAAGAATAAAAAAAAATTAATTAATAAAATAACCCTTAAAGGATTAATTAATAACGTATATATAATATAAAATTACGGGAAAAAGTATATTATAAGCCTTCTTTCTTTTAATATTATAAATATTTTCGATAAAATAAATTACCAGAGGTTATTATATAACTTAAGGAAAAAAGGGATATTACCCTTTTTAATTAAATAAATAAAGAGTTTTTTAAACGACCGAATTACGTTAATTAACCTAAAATAAAAAATAAGCTTAATAAAGCCCGCTATAATAAGGATTCCTTAAAGATTGTTTATTTCTCTTATATTATTTTTATTTTTTAACGGTTTATTAATTAAAAAGCTTATTAAGTTAAAATAAAAGGTTTAAATTAAAGGCTTTATTAACGATATTTATTTCTTAGCCTATAGTACCTTTATACGTATAAATTATTTGGAATTAAAATAAGCTTATGAAATTTATCTTTAATAAATAAAAATTTACGGGGTTTAATTTATACCATATAGATATAAGCTTATCTATATAATTAAGAATTTAAAGTTATATAATATAATAGTTATAATAGACTTAAATAAAGTTATAGTAAAGCTAGATATTAATATTAAAATCCTTAATTTTTAAATAAATAAAAAGCTTAATTAAAAAGACTATATAAGAAAAGTTTAAAAGAAAATAACTTTATAAGAAAAAGGTTTTACTTATCTTGCTATATTAATATAGGGAGTTACGTTATAAAAAGCCCGGATTATTTATTAATTTATAATAAAGCCAGTTATAATATATGTTACGGCCATTTAATATATATTTAAAAGTACTCCGGGATATAGGAAAAAGCCTATTTAAATATTATAGAAAGTCCAGAACTGGTATTTAAGAGTAATTAACGGGGCCTATAAAGTAACTTTTATCCCGGTATTAAAGTTTAAGGTTTTTATATTACCGATTAAAATCTTATTAAATTAAATAATCACTTAAATAAAATTAAAAAGAAATATATACTTAATTACGATAATAGGAAATAGGCGGATCCGTTAAAGTTTTAATAAGCTTTAAGTTAAAGGGAATAAATTAAAGATATTTATTTCCCTTCCTATTAAGATAAAGCAAGAATAAACTAAAAAAAAAGTTAATTTTATTAATATCCCGGAGGTTAATTTAAATAAATATAAATTCCCGTTAAGTATAAAAAAGACTGAAATTAAAGGGATTTAAAAAGTAAAAACTATAATAATTACTTTATAAGTTACGATAAAGTAAATTAAACGTTAATAAAAATATAAAGACTTTATATTTTAAAGTTATTATTATTTAGTTTTTAACGATAAAAAGATTATTAATAAATATTTCTGCCGTTATAATATTATAAGGAAAAGTAATAACGTATTAATAATTTAATTCCGGATAAATAAAAACGGTTTAACTTACTTCTTATTTATTATATATACCGAAGGTCGGATAAACGTTAAATATAAATACGGATAAAGGAAGTAAAATACCGTATATATTTTTATTTCTTATCCTTTATTTATAGAGGTTAAGTTAAGACTTATTATAAAAGTTAATACTTATAATTATTATTAAATATTATTTATAAAGCGAAATATCCGGGTAACCGTTAAATTTATAATATTTACCGGACTATTATTATAATTTAACCTTATTATAAAGATAAATGAAATTACCGAAAACCTTACGGATAAGGCTTATTACCGGTTAAAGAAGAAAAAAAAGAAGCGGGAACCGGTTACGTTAATTATATAAACCGGAAAGTATCTTTTATAATTATAAAGATATAATAATAAACGCTTACTAAAAGTCCTTAAAGGATTTAACGGTAATAATAATATAAAAGGGGTATATATTAAATACGTAAGTATTAATAAAAATATTTAAAGGTATTATATAAGGTTAAAATAATATAAATATATAAAGGAGCGGAAGAATAACGAGCTTAAAGATAGCCTTTATAAAGATATAATCGTAATATTATAGATTTTCTTAAGGGAGTTAAAATATAAAGAATATATAAATAAATTACCACTCTTTAAACGGCCGTTAATATCCTTTACTTTAAGGGATAAAGGGTAAAGGTTTGGTAGATACCGGTTTTTGCCTTAACGTTATAAGTATCAGGTTTTTACGGTTATTAATAAGGCTAAAAGGCCGTATATTAAGGAACGCCGGAATTAGCTTAGCTAGACCCGTAGTATAAATCAATCAATCAATCAATCAAATTTATAAAAAACTTATTAAAGCTTATTTATATAGACCTTTTAAGGATAATTAATCTTTAAGGATATAATAGAATAACGTATTATATAACCTTCCGTAATAATAAGACTATAATATTAAAGGTTTATTTATTAATATATAAATCGGATATAATTTAATAATTTAAAGAATTTAAAGCTAAATATAAATAACCCTTAAATTAAAAAATTAAACGTTTTCAGGTTAATAATAAGGGTAAATATATATTTAAGGCCTTTTTAAATTACTTAAAATAATATAAGATTATTTTTAAAGTAATAATACGTAAGAGCCTTAAATAAAATTTAATTAATAAGAAAATTAACCGGGAAATTAATAAAAAGATTAAAGTTATATAGGTAATAAAAGGTATATTTAAAAACTTTTAACCGGAGTTAATTTAAACGGTAAATTATATAATTATACGAATACTATATATACGGCTTAAAGGGGTAATATTATATTAAGCTTAGTATAATAAAAAACCGGATGTATTTTATATACGGATTTTAAGGTTAATTATATACGTAAGAACTATAGGTTACCGGGTTAAGCTTAATAATAGGTTAAAACCGTATATCTTAATAAGTTTTTATAAAAGGATTAATAAATACTTTAAGGTAATTAATCTACGGGTAAAACGATTTAACCTTATAATAAAAAACGTATATAACGTATATATCGAGGAAAAACGGATAATACCGTTAAATAATTCGGATCGTAAGGAGCTTATTAACTAAATTTAAAAGCTTAAAAAGGTAAAAAAACCTTAATAAGATTTTAATTTAAAGGAGGAGTTTAAAAATTATAGTTTAATTAAGACGGATATTATTACTAAGCAACCTATACGTCCCGTTATAATGCTTACTTAATAAATAGCTTTATTAAATTTTTTAAGCTTAACGGTTAAAGATTTAGAAATTAATTATAATTAAAGGTAAAAATAATAAATTAAGAACTTAATTAAAGATAATCTTGGCCTTATATTTCCGGATAAACCGCGTAATATATTATTAAATCCACTCTTTTTCTCGGCTTTATTAATCCGTAATAAAAATAAATTATTATATCCTTTAACTTTAATATCCTTTAAAACGACCCCGGAACTTATTAAGCTTAAAACCCATAAGAAAGCTATAGTAAATAAATATACCCAGATAAATTAAGAGTTAACGGAAAATAAAAAAAACGGTTCTTTTAAAGAAAATAATACTTAAGTCTTAATTATATAAAGTTAAATCCCTACCGGCGTAATAATATTACGAAGACGGTAAATTTATACCCTTAAACGTAGAGTTAATAATAATATAATTTACTATAAGGCCCGGTGGGTAATACGTAACTTTAAATAATATAAGGGTATTAACTATAATAAAACGTTTACCTTAATAATAAAATTTATAAGCTATAAGGTTCTCTTTTTCGAAATCCAAGGAGAGCGCCAAGAGATATCACGTGATCTAGTCACGTGACCTGCAAGACTCACATATAATGCAGGAGGTAAAATAATAGAGTCCCGGATTCAACGTTGGATATAATAGTTTTACTTAATCGGGTTAACGCGGAATTCTTAGACTTAATTAAATCTCTTAAATAGATTAAATTAATTAATTAATACCTCTTAAGTTTAATAGGTTATAAGCCCGGAAAGCGTTCTCCGGGTTTAATTAAGTATATTTAAGTATTTATATAACTTTAATAATATTTTAATAGGTTTAATACCAGCCTTATTAACCTAGGACTTTACCGATTTAATATTCTTTTTAGCCCGTAAAGTCGTAATTTTCCTTTTTAATTAATACAATAACCTTTAAATTGCGGGTTTAACCCGGCGTATTAATAATTAATAATACCTTATAATATATAAGAGCCTTAAAATATATATAAGCTTAGTTATAATTATTTTTATTATCGTAAACTTAAGATAATTAAATCCCCCTATAGTATAAAGATTTTTAAAGTACGGGGATCGCAATTAACGATCTTAATAAAATTATTACCCCGGGGATAGTTATATATATACGTAATTATCCGCGTTTCAACAAAAAAATTTTAATTTCGGCCTTAATATATTTAACCTTGAAAGAAATTTTTTAGGGATAAGTAATAATTCTTATAAGCTTAATACTTCGTTTAATAAAAATTACTTATTACGTATATTATTATTAACTATATTTATTATAAGTTTACTTCTTTAAACTTAAATTTTTAATTATTAAAGGGGTTTAAAGCGTATATATTATTATTTATTTATATATATAGATTTATTTTAAAATAATTAATTTAATTTATAATTTTAATCGTAAGTATTTTTATTATATAATAATAAAAATTAGCCCTTATTATCCCTTAAAAAAATAAATTCTTAAAGAAAATCTTATAAGAGACTTTATATTATTATACCGTTACTTAAGTTAAATATTAGGCCCGTTAATATCCGGTTAAAGTTTACTTAGAGCTTTATTAAAGGTAATAATACTGAAAATTCCCCTTCCGTATTATTATTAAGGTCCTAAAATAGGTCCGTATGGAGTCACTCCCCTTTATAACCGTTAATAGCCGGAAAAGCCGAATAATATAAAAAGTTCCGTCCTCGCCTTTTATTAAGGATATTAAATATCTTATTTCTTATAAATAATTTAGAATAACGTAAATTACTAAGAATCTTTAAATGCGATTTCTTTTACTACTATTAATTTCTTAAGAAAAAACAGCTTTTTAAAGAATAACAATATTTAAACCTAAATTACCTTAACTAAAATTAAAGTAATCTTTTTCTTACTTTAGGTTATTCTTTTAGCGAATCTGAGGTAAAAATCTTTTTAAATATTAATATTAAGCTTTTTAATTACGTTATTTATTCCCTTATTTAAAATAATTAAAAAACTTTATATTAAAGTTTATAAACTGCTTATTTATATTTTTAAACTTAAGAGCCTTAAAGGCTTCCCAAGCCAGGTACGTAAAATAAAATATACTCTTATTTAAACTTAATATTAAAATTATATTTAAGTTAATAAATAAACTGAATTTATTAAAAAAAATAAAAAAACTATTACGGATTAAAATTAAAAAAAATAAAAGTAGAAAAAAGGTTATAACTTAACCATAAATATTATTTAGTTTTATTTAAGGCCTATTTATATTACGGACTTTAATAATTATAAAAATACTTATAAACTTTAAAAGGATATAATTATTATTTATAAGTTAAAAAGTTTAAAATACCTTAATAACCTATATTATTAATTATTTTTATTAAAACTTTATTAATATAAGGACGTTTTTAATTATATGGCTTAATTTAAACTTATTTATAATAATATTCTTATAATATCCTTAATTCTTAAGATAAGTATCAATTATCTAATCTTTCTTTTTTATAAGGGTTTAAGGAAAAAATATAATTAATACTTTACTTAATATACTTAAATATATAATTTAATTACTTAATAAGAGAGAGAAAATAATATCCTTAATATTAAGAAAACTATTAATATTCCCGCTTATACGTTAAAGTATATTATTAATTAAATACTTTAAATAATACGTAACTTTATATCCGGCCGTAATAACGTAATATATATCGTTAAGACTTATCTAGTAAATTAACTCTTAGGATTAAGTCTTAAGGTTTAAATTATTATAATTAAGCCATAAAAGAATATAATAGAAAAACCGGATAAAGTTTGGACTTAACGGTTAATAAAGTATCATATTTTTTATTATATTAATTTTTATATTGTTAATACTTATAATTAAAAGAATAATAATAAAAATAATAATAAAAATAAGAATAATAAGGGCAAAAATCATTTTTCAGGCGGCAATAATAATAAGGATAAAAAGAAGTCTAATAAGTTAGATAATAAACGTACTTATAGTAATTCTCTTGAAGCATATATTACCACTTAAAAAGCATTCTCGGTTAAGTTAATTATTAAGAAATAAACTTTAAATAACGCTTATTCTTAATACTTAACTTGGGATAGAACCGTATTTATTAATTACTATATTATAGTTATTAATAAAACCGCCGTTATAAATAAACTTAAAAAATGCCTTAAGCCGGTAAACTTGGATATTATTAAAGTTTATTATAAAGTTAACAATATAAAAAAGACCTTACGGCTTTCTAATATCCTTTATATTCCGGACATATTAATTAATTTAATTTTTTAAAGTTAATTAATTCAAAATAGATATTCCTTAAAACTTATCTTTAAGGATAAGTTACTTAATATTTAAATTAATAAAAAGTATATTACCGCTTAAATATAGTTAAATAAACTTTTTTATCTTACCCTTTAAAGGTTTATTAAGGTATTTATTACGGTTTTTATTAACCCTAACGTACTAAAAAAAAGGGATTAACTTATTTAAATAAAAGCTAAAAACGTAAAGGCTAAATTTACCGCGTTTAACTTAAACGATTCCTCGCCCGGGCCTTATATTATTAATAAAAAAACACTCGATTTATAATATAAATAAATAGGTTATTTAAGTAAAAATAATATTAAACGTCTTACCGGTATATCGTAAAGTATAAACTTAAATAAATTACCCTTAAAAGAAGACCCCTACCTATATTATGTGGTTTATAAAATAAAGAATAAACCTTATAAGTATTTTATTCGGCCGGAACGTTTTTATATAAACTTTATTTATACTGATATTATAAGATCTATTAATTATAAAAAGATGAAAATATACGTAATTATTTATTTCGACGATTATATTAAATATTTTACGGTTAAAATCCCCGATATTAAGAAGGATATCCATGAATTTTTTAAACAATTCCGTAAAATATATAAATATTCTAAGTCTCATATTTAACGTATTTGGTTAAATAATAAACTTAATATTAATGCTTTTACTTAATAACGTACCTAGTTAGGTATTACGTAAAAGCCTATTATTTATAAGACCCTTTAATAGAATAACGCCTTAAAAAGATTCGGCCAGATTTTAATAATAATAATAAGAATTATACTCTTAAATACCGGTTTAAAATTTAAGGACCATTAAATATAAATTATCCGGGCTATTATTTATTTATATAATCGGTTTTTTATAACGGATCGAAACAAAATACTTTATAAGTTACTTACCGGGGCTAAGCCCCGCCTATATAATATTTAAAAACTTAAGATTAAAGGTTATTATATACGTTATAAACCCGTTATCGGCTTTAATAAAAGGGAACCCCATGTTAAATTAAATACTTTAATCGGTTTTTAAGGGGAGTATTAATAATATATATTACTCCATAGCAATAACCGGGTTATTTTGGTCTCTCGGGTTACTTAATATAAAAAAAAGGATACTCCGGAGACTATAAATCCTATAATAAAAAGGGAAGAATATAGTTAAAAAAGGTAAGCTTTTATTAATAGTCTATTAGTTTTATTTAAATAAACGGAGATAAACCCTTTTGTAATAATTTTATCTTATTTTATTCTACGTCCTTACTTTATTCCGCGTCCGTAACCCTTTAAAGCGGTATCCTTTAAGGTAATATTGTCTTCCTCGGGGTTATATATTCCTTTATTTTTAACTTTAAACGGTATTTCGGTATTATAATTTATTAATAATCTTATAAACCGTTAAGTAACCCTAATAAACTTTAAAATAGTTTCTTCTAGAATTCTTAAATAAGGCTTATTTCCTTTAAATTATAATACTATTATTAAACGATACTTTAGAATTTAAATCCGAAAACTTTCTTTAGATCTTTTAAGGTTATTTATATTAATCTTACTTATAAATCCTACGGAATCGGTTATACTTAAAACCTATGTTAAAGCTTAAAAAATCTTTATTTCTAACTTAAATAAAACGGTATTATAGGGGCTAAATATAAATTTATTAAAGACAATTATATTTAAGTCCTTATTAAGCGTTTTAAAAAAGGAATATCCTTTACGGTTATTAAGTATATATTTTAAAGCGAAACTAACAAAAGGAAATTATCCGCTTTAAAGCCCGTTAAGTTATCTATAGATTTAAGTAACGTTTAAGTTTAAACTATAATAAAACTTTCGCTTTAATTATTAAACTTATAAGCTATAAAGTAATCTTTACTTTAATAATAATATATAATTAAAACTTAAAGTAAATAAACGTAATTATAATATTCTTTTACGGTAACGTAAAAGAAGATATTTATATAAAATAGTTTAAAGGCTTTAAAGACGATACCGGTAAAGTTTATAAGTTAAAAAAAGCGCTTTACGAACTTAAGTAATTATTACGGATTTAATATAAAATATTTATTAAATTTATAAAGTAATTAGGTTTCATTTTTATCGATTTAAATTACGGCGTCTTTATTAAGCCGGCTAATAATATTATTATTGCCCTTTATATAGATAATATCTTATTTATTAATCCTTTTTAATAAGGTATTTAAGCCGTTAAAAAGTCCTTAAATAAGAAATTCTATATAACGGACTTAAGCCTTTATAAATATTATTTAAGTATAACGGTCTTTTATAACCGCCTAAATAATATTTTTTAGCTAAGATAATCCGGCTATATTAAACGGGTTTTTAAGTAATTCAGTATATAAAAAGTTATTAATAAAAATATTCCGATAGAAATTATTATAAAGTTTAAGTTAATGCCCGTTAAGGAGAATTATACCTTAACTCGGGAATTATTAAAGGATTATTAATTAGCAGTAGGGTTTTTAATATATATTATATTAAATATTAAACCCGATATTATATATTTTATATCGGTAATTAATTACTTTATATTAAATCCTTATAAGACCCATTAAAAAACTATTAAAGGGATCTTCCGCTATTTAAAGAAAACCGTTAATTATTATCTTATTTTTTAAGGAAGGATTATATCTCTTTAAGGTTTTACGGATTTAGATTAAGGTAATAATATTATTATTTACCGTTCCACTTCGGGTTATATCTTTAATATCGGTAATACTATAATTAATTAATCGTCCAAAAGATAACCTATTATGGCCCTCTCCTTTTATAAGGCTAAATTCTTTGGTTAAACTTAGGTTATAAAGGAAGTTATTTAACTTTACGGCCTTCTTAATGAATTAATCCTAGGGAATAATTCACCTTAATATATTATTATCTATAATAATAATTAAGGGGCAATTACCTTATTTAAAGACCCTTTATTTTACCCTCGTATTAAGTATATCGTTATTTAATTGAAATAATAATATAAAAGAGTTGCCGATTATAATATTAATATCCAGTGGACCTTTACCGATTAATAAATTATTAATAAGCTTATAAAACTTATTTTTAAGGACGCTTTCAGATTATTCCGTTAAATATTTAATTTTAAAAAGTTCTTTTCTCTTAATCGATAAGGTTATATATTCCTTATATTTTAATTAAGTAATTAATTTTAAGTTTTAATTATATAAAAATTAATTCTTAATTATATTTATTATATAAGAATTATATTTTAAATATACTCCGGATATATAGTCTTTATATACTTTAAATAATTAAGCCTTATTCTTTATATTCCGGGTAATATATTCCCTATACTATAAGTATATAGCTTTATTGCCTATTTTAAGTTTTTATTTATATAAGCCTATAATATAGATTTCTTAGTTTAAAGGCCCTTAAGGGTATACCTATAATATGGACCTTTATTATTATAAAGGATTACCGACCTCCTTTTAGTTTAAAGTTAATATGTAAGGCAAAATAGTTAAAAATAATTTTTAAAAAGGGTATTTTTATCAAAAAACGATATTTACCCTATAAATAGCCGGACCAAAAGGGCCCTTAAAGTGCAGTGATAATGGTAAAGTGGATCTATTAAGAATTTAAGTGGGAATATCGAAATCCAAAGAAAGCGCCAAGAGATATCACGTGATCTAGTCACGTAACCTATAAGACTTACATATAATGCAGGAGGTAAAACAATAGAGTCCCGGATTCAACGTTAGATATGATAATTTTACCTAATCGGGTTAGCGCGGAATTCTTGGACTTAGTTAAATCTCTCAGATAGATCAAATCAACCAACTAACACCGCTCAAGTTTGATACTCTTTACCTTTATAGCGGTTAATAATTAAAATTTAAAATAAATAAACGTTAAAATAACGTTTTTTTACGGTCTTATTAAGGAAAAAGTATACGTAAAATAATTAAAAGGATAAGAAAAAACCGGTAAAAACGGTAAAAAGCTTTATTATAAGTTTAAAAAGGGCTTATATAGATTAAAGTAATTATTACGGCTATAATATAATCGTTTCTAGGAATTTATAGCTATATAGGGTTTTAAATTTATCCATACGGATACGGATTATTACGTATTTTTTTACCTTAAAACCGGTACGATCGTAACTATATATATAGATAACGTCCTAATAACTGGTCCGTTTATGTAAGGGATTTAAGACTTAAAGACCGTACTTAACCAGGAATTCCGTATATTTAATTTAAGTTTAATAAGCTATTATTTAAATATTATTATTACTTAAAACCGATAAAATTAAACGATCCGTCTTAATTAAAAAGTTTATATTAAAAAGGTAATATAAGATTATGGTTAATAAGAAATTTACCCAATATATATACTTATATAAGTTGATTTTAAGCCGGAATTATTATTTAAGGGTTATTAAGTAAAGCCGGAGTTTAAATAATAATATTAATCGGCCGTAAGTTTATTAATATATATTATACTTAATATATAACCGGACATAACTTATATAATAATAGTTATTAACTGGTATTCTGTAAATCCGTTTTATTAATACTAACTATATATAAGGTAAATTATATATTATTTACGGATTATTATATACTTTTAATTGGTATATAAGGGTAAGCTTAGGGCTTTTAGTAAATATATTAACTCTAATTTTGCGGCCGACTTTACCCGTAAGTTAACTTTAAACTACCTTTTTAACGTAAAGAATATACCGATTTATTAATTTTTAAAAAGGTAATTAACTATAACGTTATCTATTTATAAAGCTGAGTATACGGGATAAACGTAAATTATTAAGGAAACAATCTGGTTAAAAAACCTATTAAAATAAATATAACCCGATAAATCTAAATATATACTTATTATTATAATTTATAATAATAATTAAGGGGCTATCGTACTAGCCAAAAACCCGGTATATTACGTAAGGATAAAATATATAAATATCTAATTATGTTAATTACGGGAATAATTTAAGGTTAATATTATTAATCTTAAGTATATTTATATTACGGAGCAGGTAGTTAATAAATTAATAAAGGCTTTACTTATTAAGATCTTTATACAGTTTAAACGGGCGTTAAGCCTTAAGGAGCTATTATATCGATAGTTTAAGGACCGTATGCTTACCGACGGCGGACTTAATAATAAGCCGGGTGATAAGTAATAAATGGGTGGTAACTATACAGGGGAGCTAGCCACTTAATAACCAGGGGAGCTACTTAGTAAATACGGTAACTGGACTTTTATATAAAAGGATATAACGTTAAGGTTATAAAGGAGCTATTTAATAAGTAAGATTTACGGGCTATATATAAAGTTTAAAGGGGAGTATTGAATATATAGGATTGCCATTTGGGAGATTACGTAACGCGGATCAGATTAAATAAGGCGGACGTATTAAACCCAAGTGGGATAACGGCATATGGCCTTATATATAGTCTCACTTTATACATAGTAATAATTAAGCAACTTACACCTCTTAACTTCAACATATCCCGTTACTTTATGTCAATCTTTCAGGGCTTTTTAATTTACGGTAATAATATATAGGCTAATATTAACCTTAAAGAAATAAAAAGCTGTTAAGAAGAGTTTTATAAAAATACCGTTACGGTTAATAAATGTACTTAAATCTTCTGGGTTATTGCTTTATTTAAAGGGATAATTGCCTTACTATAGTTCTCTAGGGTTAATAAGATTAAAGGTATTATTGGCGATAAAAAGGACATTATAAATAATCAAATTATAAACGCCCTTATTAAATTAATATAGGATTATAACGACTTTAATATAAATAATACTTTCCCCCCCGGAAAAGCCTTTAATAAGAGTAAGTTCAAGGAAGAACTCTTTATAGAAAAATATACGGCTATTATTAACGATATAATTTATATAATTAATATTAAAGATATAAGTAATAAGAATAAATACGTTTATAATTAAATATACCTAGTAATCCCGGTTAATAACAGGTAATAAAGCCAATATAATAACGGCAATATATATAAAGGTTAAATTTGATTGATTGATTGATTGATTTATACCACGGATCTAGCTAAGTTAATTCCGGCGTTCCTTACTAGTCGGCCATTAAACCTTATTAATAACCGTAAAAACCTGATATCTATAAACGTTAAGATTAAAAACCGGTATCTATTTAGCCTCTATCCTTATCTTAAAGGATAAAGAGTATTTACGGCCGTTTAAAGAATAATAATTTATTTACATACTTTTTTAAAGAAAACCCATAATATTATAATTAAGTCCTTTTAAGGGTTACCCTTAAACCTATTATTTTTCTATTTGTTTATAAGTCCACTTTATATTAATATTCTAAGTAATACCGTTAAATGCCTTTCTTAATACTTACGTTATTATTATCTTAATTTTTTTAAACCAATATCGTATCTTTTTAACTATAAAAAATGTTCTTTAATTTATATAATTACTGTAACCGGCACTTATTTCTCCTTTTCCTTTTTAACCGGTAACGGGTCTTCTTTATATGGTCGTTAACGATTTTACCTATTTATTTTATTAATAAAATAAAAATAAAATAATAAACCTATAAGTATTATAAACCTTACGCCCGCCCGGATACCTTATTTCGTAAAAAGTATTTTACGGTAATTACTTATTTTAACCTTTTTAATTAATCCCGTTTTGAGCTCCGTAAATAGCGGATATAAAATAAATACATAACCCGCGTTTTTTTAATTCATATTTATAACCGGTATTTATTCAGTTATTAATATATATAATAAAAAAGAAATAAACTAAATTATTCTTATCCGTCCGGAGTTACATTATTAACGTGTTATTACCCTTCCTTATAATCCCGTAATAACAAAGGTATTTATCGGTAATTTCCTTATTGTTTAAGGTTAAATATTGCCGCCCCTAAGGGATTAATCCTTTATACCCGTATTAACGCTCGGTTTATCATATTATAATTTATTTAATAACTACCGTTACTTTCATCCTTATAATTCCTTTAACTTGCGCTTCCTTTACGTTAAGTAAAAGCTTATATATATTTATATAATTTTTTTAATAAGGGATAAATGTTTATTTTTTATTTTTTTTCGTTTAGGATTTCTTAAGGTTTATACGGATTTATTCGTTCCTTATTATTATAACCGGGTCCGTATATTTTTTAAGTTTGACTTAAGCAATTACTTAATTAATAATATAAAAACTTTAAACTTTAATATTAAAACGGGGGTAATTTTATATACGTTATTAATTACTTTTAAGTATTAATTCTAAACCTTTTATAATTATTAAATAAGCTTTTTCCTATATTTAAGGGTCCCTTTAAGCGTATATTAAATAGTTTTTACGTACGTTATAACCAGCTTTATTATTATTTAATAAATAATTTTAATCTTTTATAAAATAACTGTTTACGTTAACGTTATAAGGTAAATAAAACCTTTTTCTTATGAAATTATTCTCCTCAGGACCTTTTTTATATAATCTTTTTAATCTAATTTCTTATTAACTTCCGGTTTTATTATAACCCGACTTAAATCCATTATAACTTGTTATGTGCATACATAGCATGGGGGATACGCGGGAGCATTCATAGGTGTAGGATACTCTTGTATGTAGAGGACAGATGATCCTTAGGATCCCATCTATATTTAGGTAGAATTATTATTTATATATTATTACACTTTTTAATCTATATACTAATAAATAATAAGAATAGTTACTTATATTAATATTATATTAACGTATATTGCAAGATCCGTTAATACGAATTAAAGTATTAATGTCAGGGTACTGGAGTAGGTAGGTCCTAGTAGCTATGGTGGTGTCTATGGTACAGGGTGCACCCATCATATGAGTGTTAGTGCCAAGGAGCTAGTACTCATGGGGCAAGTAGGCCGAGCCTGGCAGCAAGGCCTGCTGGAACCATGACAATTAATTCATTAACCGCAGCGGGGATTTCCTTTATAACGGTATTAAAAATATTTACCTTATATCCTTGAAAATACCGCTTTTAATTCATTTTTAAATATTTTTAAAGAAATATTAAAGACGGCATTATAAAGAAATAATATATATTATAAGCTTCTTAAGTATTATCAGATTTTAGTATTATTATTTTAGTATATTAATTAAACGTTCTATTAAAATCCGGTAACTTAATAGTTATAATAATCTTATACTTAATTTCAGAAAAAATCGCTTAAATAGTTAAAAATAATTAACGACCAAGCAACTTAAGAGTTACGCTTACCGTAGGTAAGTTACTTTAGTTAAAATCTTCTGAAGTTACAGAATGTATTATTTAATTTTTCTTTTAATTTAATTCCTAAAAACTAGATTTTAAATTTTTTATTACTTTAACGTAATCTTTTATACTTTAAAAACGCTTTGTTATTGTTATAATTATTAAATAAATCGTTATCGACTTTAATAAAATTAAGCAGGTTTAAATTACGTTAATATAATTAAAGTCCTTAAAAACTTATTATTATAAAATTATTATTTTTATTAAATAATTTATTATTATTATAATAGTTACCAGATTTACCGTTTATATTAACGTTAATATTATAACGATCCCTTCCGGCTTTGAGTATTAAACCGGAATCCAAGCTTAATAAATTTAATATATTAAATTTAAGTTTATTATATTAAATAAAAAGTATTTTTATTAAAAAAGTAATTTTTATTTAATTTATTAATCCGTTAAATCGGTTAAAAATAATAAATTTTATTAAAGAATAAATAATATAACTATAAAATATAATTTAAGAATTAATTCCCGTTATTATATATAATTAATAGTAAAAGAATTTTAATAATAATTTATTCTTTCGTACTAATAACTTAATATAATTAATAAGAAACTTATAGTTAAACCGATTAATAAATTTTAATTTTAATAACGTTAAATTTTGAATCCTTTTTATAAAAATAAGTCCTCTAATATAGCTCTTATAATTAAGTATTCCGGGAACTATACCTTTTTCTGGGATATATATATATTTTTATCGATTAATTAAAGGATATTATTTAAATAATAAATATATAATTATTATAGAATAATTTATAATTATACTTAAGAAATACCGCTTTAAAATAATGTATTATAAAGTTAATAAATACTAAAAAATAACTTATTAAATATGATAACGGTTTAATTAAATAAACTTTTTAAGTTATCGTTAATTTTAAATTACCTTAATAAGTTAGCTTAAATATTCTGGTTACCGAAAAGTATATTATAAATAATATTTTTTAAAACCGGGAGCCCCGTAAATTCATATAGATTATTTTACGGGTTATACGTATATTGAATTTTAACAATTTTAAAATTAATTTACGTTAATCCATAGCGGGTTAAACTTAGAATTTTAACGGCATCTATAATTATTAAATATAATTATTATTATTAATAATTATTTCAAGTTTATAAATAAATTTAAATATAATTAATAAGATTATATTATGAAATATCGTATAACTCTATAAATATATCCGTAAAATCGTAAATAAATACGTTATTTTAAAATAACCGGAATTTTATAAAAAATTCAGAACCCGGGTTTTTTTTATAATTATTAATGTTATCCTTTTAAACGTATAAATAAAATAAAGCTTATAATATTGATTGATTAATTGATTTATATTACGGATCTAGCTAAGCTAATTCCGGCGTTCCTTAATACGCGGTTTTTTGGCCTTATTAATAACCGTAAAAACCTGAAACTTATAACGTTAGGGTAAAAACCGGTATTTATTAGGCTTTTACCCTTTATCCCTTAAGGTAAAGGATATTAACGGCCGTTTAAAAAGTAGTAATTTATTCGTATACTTCCTATATTTTAACTCCCTTAAGAAAATCCATAATATTATAACTGTATCCTTATAAAGGCTACTTTTAAGCTCGTTGTTTTTCCGCTCCTTTATATATTTATATTGCCTTAACCTTATATAATACCTTTAAATATCCTTATTAATATTTACGTGTTTAATATATATTTTTTTTATATTATTATTATTATTAATTTTTTAAAAGACTTTTAATAAATATTTATTATTATATCTTTATGGCTATAGAAAATACTTTCCGGTTCATATAATTAACGTAAGCGGTTTCCGTTTTTCTTTTTCTTTTTTAACCGGTAACGGGCTTTCTCCGTAAAATCTTTAATAATTTTATTTATTTTTATAGTAAGGTTAAACTATAATAATAATCCGGTAAATACTATAAACTTAACGGTTACTTAAATATTTTATTTTATAAATAATATTTAACGGTAATTATAAGTATTAACTTTTATTATAAGTTTTAATTTAACCTTTATAAATAAGGAATAAAAGATTAAAATAATACAACGTTTTATTTTCTTTATTTATATTTATATCCGGCGTTTATCCAACCTCCGGTATATATAATAAATAGGAAGTAAATTAAACCGTTCTTACTTATCCGGAGTTTAATCGTTAATACGTTATTACCCTTTTTTATAATATTATAGCGGTAAAGATACTTATTAATTATTTTTTATATTATTAAAAGTTAAATAATAATAACTTTAAGGTATAGAGTCCTTATATTTCCGTTAATATTTAGTTTACTTTATTATAACTTATAAGGCGATTATTATAACCTTTAATTTTTAAATCCTTTTAATCTCGGTTTTTTTTATATTTAACGGGAGTTTATATACGTTTAAATTAACCTCTAGAATACCGGTAAAGTTAACTTTTTTCTTAATTTAATTTTACTTTATTTTAATAGGAGGAAGGATAAGTATTTTTAATTTATTCTTTTTAACTTAAAGTTTATTAAGATTTTAACGGATCAGCCCGTTTCTTATTATCGTAATTATGGCCCGTTTCTTATTATCGTAATTAAGTTTTTAATTTTATTTAAGCGATTATTTAATTTAATAAAACCTTAATTAATAATATAAAAACCTTAAACTTTAATACCGGGATAAAGGTTACTTTATAAGTACCGTTAATTACTTTTAAATACCGGTTCTGGACTTCCTATAATATTTAAATAGGCTCTTTTTTATATCCCGGAATACCCTTAAGTATATACCAGATGGCTATAACGTATATTATAGTTAACTTTATTACGGTTTAATAAATAATCTAAGCCTTTTATAATATAACTCTTTATATCGATATGGCGAAATAAGTAAAACCTTTTTTTATAAAGTTATTTTCTTTTAAACCTTTCTTATATAGTCCTTTTAATCGAGCTTGTTGTTTACTTAAAGGTTAAGGACTTTAATATTGGTATCTGGTTTTACCGTAACTTTATTTAAGTTTATTATAGCTATTATATTATATAACTTCGGGCTCTTAATTATATAAATAAGCTTATATTTATACGGCGTAAATTAAATATTATAAATTCTTACTTATTAAAAATAAACTTTATAAGCTTATTTTAATTCTAAATAGTTTATATATATAAAGGTATTATAGGCTAAAAAGTAAACGTTATTAATAAAGCCTTTAACTTAAACCTTTTATTTTAATTTAATAAACTCCTTGATTAATAAACCGTTAAAGAATAGGAATAATATAAAAAAAATAAGTAATCCTTAAAGAATCCTTATTATAATAGGCTTTATTAAACTTATCTTTTACCCTAGGTTAATTAATATAATTTAATCGCTTAAAAAACTTTTCATTTATTTAATTAAAAAGGGTAATATTTCCTTTTTTTTTAAGTTATATAGTAATTTTTATTAATTTATTTTATCGAAAATACTTATAATATTAAAAGAAAAAAACCTATAATATGCTTTTTCCCGTAATTTTATACCGTATATATGCCGTTAATTAATTTTTTAAAAGTTATTTTTACTAACCGATTTTTCTTTACTCTTATTTATTAATTAAAGAAAAGTCCGTAATTCTTTATATAATTATTAAGGATCTTTATTATTACCGTTTTTAAGGCTTTCTTTAACGTATAAAAGAATATAATAAGTCTATAAGACTTTATTTTAAAGTAATCCGGCTTAATAAGCTTCTTAAGGATAATCGTTTTTATTTTTTAAACTTATATAAATAATAATTAACGTTAAAATATACTTAAAAGAGGTAAATAAAAACGCTTTTAAATAATAACCTTATTATTAATAGGAATTTATTGGGAATCCTATTTAATCTTAAAGCTTTATCCTTTTTTAATTTATTAATCGTTTTAATTATAATATCTTATATTATTACCTTATTTATTAATACGGGGTTAAAGTATATACCGCTATTAATATCGTTTAAATTAACTTTTAATAAAAAGGAGAAAAATGCTCCTTTAAGGGCCTCAATTTTACCGTTAAAGGTATTAATTAATATATTATTAAGTTTCTTAAAAAACGGGAATTTAAGGATAAACTTTAATTTCCTATTTTATTCCTTATTATACTTTATTAAGTTTTAAATATTATAAAATAAAACCGTTAAGTTATATACCGTAGACTAAACGTATATTTATTTAACCTTTTTAATAATCTTTTCCTTTTTTTTATTTTTAAATAACCCTTAATTAATTAAGTATTTCTTAATTTTTATACTTAAAAGCCTGCTTAATTAGCCTTTTTTCTTTTACGATCGCGGTTATATATCCTTTATTTTAATAAGTTTTAACTCTTTAAAAAAAACTTTATTATCGGAATTATTTTATCGATTACTTTATTTAATACCTTTATTATTTACTTTTTAAAGAGGTTAATCCGGTCTTTATTATTTAATTAAGGGAGGTCCGTAAACTATATCATTGTTTTTTCCGTTTTTATATAAATTTCTACTTCTTTAATTATTTTCTATGCCCTCCTTACCGGTAATAATGGGATCGTATTAACGGTTTAATCTAGGGTTATCTATATCAGTATATAATCCGAATTATATTTTAAGTCCTTTTATAATTTATATATTATAACCACGCCGGTAACCTTTTCCGTATTAAAGGCTAAATTAATCGTCGTTTTAAATTTATAAACTTTTTATATAATAATCCTTTATAATATTAATAATAGAATTAAGTCAAATGGCGACGAACAAAAGGACCCCAGAGGTCCAAAACGATGCGTATACGTATAACTCTCGTAATAAAGAAGAAGGTATATTAAGTACGATAAGTAAAAGTAACGTAATAATTAAGAATAAGGTAGTAAACGGGTAAGTAACCTATATTAATAGAAACGGCGACGATATATACGGGTAATATAATAATAATAAACCGGATAACGCTTAAAATAAATAAGGAAATTAAGGTTAATAAAATACGTATATTAAAATATATAAAACGTATAATAATAATACGGAAATAACAAGTAAATAAAAGGGTAAGAAAACCGGTACGGTATTAACGGTAAAGGATATAAGCGGAAAAAAAAGGTAAAAAGACCGTAATAAAAGTATTATTAAGGGTATATAAAGGGGAAATAAAATTAATAAGGAGGATAAAACCTTAAAGGACTAAAGATAAAAGGCGGAAACGGTACGTCGCCCGGTAAATAAGGGTAAAAAAGCGGTAAAGGAAGTAATAAAGACTTTAAAAGGACTCCTTACGGTAAAATAAAAGGATATTACGTTAAAAACTTAATTAATACTATAGATTAAATTAAAAAGTATAAGGGACTTTTATATAAAAATAGGGGTAAAGCTAGGGGAAACGGAGCGGTTACGGGGCTCTTAAGGGGCGGTAATAAGGGCGTTAATAAAAGGTAAAGACGGTAGCTTAAAATTAAATATATAAGGCGAGGGTATAAAAACGGCAGCCTTTTAAGTAAAAAAAAATTAAACGATAAAGATAATAAAAAAGGTGCCTATAATAAAAAATAAAGGGATAACGGAAAAAAGGGCGGCTATATTGAAAAAAACGAAAATAATAATAATCTACCTATTTAATAATAAGGAGAAAAGTATGGTTACAGAAGTAAACCCGTTATAATTAATAAAGGCTTTTAAGGTAACAATAGAACGACCATTAATAAAATAAATTACTACGGTACGTAAACTATAAAGTAAAGATATCCTCCTTAATATAATATTTTTAAAAATAAAAAAAGCTTAAAAAAATTTAAGGCTTAAATTAATAAAAAAAAATATAAATTAATTAAGGTTTTAAGGTAATTATTTATCATTATAATAAATAAGATATATTTATTACATTATATAAAAGCCGAGAAAAAGGCTATATTAAAGAATATAAAAAAAGAAAATACGGTTTTTTACTTAAGGTTTAAGATCGTTAATTATAAGCTTCCTCCGGTAATAAAAAGACTTAATTCCTTAAAATATATAAAGAAATACTTTACCGTTATATTAAGTATAACGTTAATAAAGATATATAATAACGTTTTAAATAAAGGGATTATTAAAAAGGGATTTCTTAAAATAACTTAATTATAAAATAAAACGGCGTATATTTATTAATATTTTAAGTATTAAATTATATATATATTATTATAAAATACCTTAATATTATAAAGTATACGGTTTATATTAAAAGTTATAATATTTATAAGTATATAAAGTTAATAATAAAAAGGCTTATAAAGAATACGTTTAAATATATTACCTATAATAAAGAAAAATACTTAATATAAGATTTTAAGTATATAATAAGAATTAAGGAGATTAAACGTAAAAAGATTTAAATAACCGCGAAAATCTAACGGTATAATACGTATAAAACTGGTTTAATAAATTATTTAAAGGTAACCTTAAAACGTAAGCTTAATTAATTAAATAGTAAAAAGTAAATAACGGTAATAAATAGAGTAAAAAAAAGGAAGCGTTTTATAATCTTAATCTTAAAGGTTAATTATCTTATATTTTTAATAATAATTAAGAAGATATTAAGTTAAGAAACGCTTAACTTTAATAAGAAGTCCGTAACTTAAATAAATATAAAAGAGGGAACCTTTATAAAGGTTAATATATAATATATTAGTACTTTTAAGAATAATATAATATAACGTTTATAATAAAAGAATTAAAGTAATAATATTAATATTTAAGTTTAAAAAAATCGAGGATGTTAACGTTATAATAATATAAAAATTATTATATAGTTTATATATATATTTATTTATTAACTTAAAAAAGGGATTTTATTTAGTTTTTAAGGGGGATAAGATAACCAGAATATATTTCTTTATAAATAAACGATTTAATGTAAATAATTAAGATATTACTTATTATAATAGAAACCTTTATATATTCTATATAATAAAAGAAAAAGACTTTAAGAGCGACTTTAATATTTATAATATATATAACCCGCTGCCGGTTAAAAGAGAAAAACCTTTTATAATATTATTACTTAAAGAAGTCTTAATTACCTTAAGTAAATATATATTACTTAAAGACTTTAACTTATATTATTATATATAAAATAAAAAAGGGCGTATAATAAATTACGTTAAATTAAAGAACTTATTAATAATTATTATTTCAATTAATTTTTATTATTAATATTATAAAAGATTATTATATAAGAAAGTTATAAATTTAAAACGATAATTAATTTAACCTTTAATACGGAAAAAGTTATTAATATAATTATAATATATAAACTATAAAAGGACTTAAAATATAGCTTAAACTATATATTAATATAAATAATTTTAAATTAAACCGTTAATATAACCTTATTATTATCGGTAAGGAAAGCGTAAAAAACGGTTAAGAAAATAAAGGTTTATACGAAAGTAAAAAAAATAGTAAATTAATTCGCAGACCTCCCTTAATTAAATAATAAAGACCGGATTAACTTCTTTATAAAGTAAATAATAAAAATATTAAATAAAGTAATTAATAAAATGATTTTAATAATAAAGCCCTTTTAAAAAGTTAAAAACTTATTAAAATAAAGGATTTATAACTATAACCGTAAAAACGAAAAAGCTGATTAAGTAAACTTTTAAATATAAAAATTAAAAAATACTTAATTAATTAAGGGTTACTTAAAAGGAAAAAAAGAGAATTATTAAGAAGGTTGAATAAATATACTTTCGGTTTACGGTATATAACTTAACGGTTTTACCTTATGGTATTTAAAAGTTAACGAAATATAATAAAGAATAAAATAAGAAATTAAAGTTTAACTTTAAATTCCCGTTTTTTAAAAGACCCGATAATATATTAATTAATATTTTTAACGGTAAAATTAAGGCCCTTAAAAAAGCGTTTTTCCCCCCTATTTTAAAAGTTAACTTAAACGATATTAACGGCGTTATATACTTTAACCCCGTATTAATAAATAAAATAATAATATAAAATATAATAATTAAAACGATTAATAAATTAAAGAAGAATAAAGCCTTAAAATTAAATAGGCTTCTTAATAAATTCTTATTAATAATAACCTTATTGTTTAAGAAAGTCTTTATTTACCTTTTTTAAATATACTTTAATATTAATTATTATTTATATAAGTTTAAAAAAATAAAAACAATTATCCTTAAGAAGTTTATTAAGCCGGATTACTTTAAGGTAAAATCTTATAAATTTATTATACTCCTTTATACGTTAAAATAAGCCTTAAGGATAATAATAATAAAGATCCTTAATAACTATATAAAGAATTACGGACTTCTTTCCGATTAATAAATAAAAGTAAAAAAAAATTAATTAATAAAAATAACCCTTAAAAGATTAATTAATAGCATATATACGGTATAAGATTACGGGAAGAAATATATTATAAATTTTTTTTCTCTTAATATTATAAGTATTTTTAATAAGGTAAATTATTAAAAATTACTATATAATTTAAAGAAGAAAAGGATATTATTCTTCTTAATTAAATAAATAAAAAGTTTTTTAAACGATTAAGTTACGTTAATTGACCTAAGATAAAAGATAAACTTAATAAAGCCTATTATAACGGAAATTCCTTAAAGATTATTTATTTTTTTTGATTATTTTTATTCTTTAATAATTTATTAATTAAAAAGTTTATTAAAATAAAATAAAAGGTTTAAATTAAAAACTTTATTAATAACGTTTACCTTTTAATTTATAATATTTTTATATATATAAATTATTTGGAATTAAAATAAGCTTTTAAAGTTTATCTTTAATAAATAAAAACTTACGGGCCTTAATTTACGTTATATAAATATAAATTTATTTATATAATTAAAAGCCCGAAGTTATATAATATAATAATTATAATAAACTTAAGTAAAATTATAGTAAAGCCGGATATTAATATTAAAGTCTTTAACCTTTAAGTAAATAAAAAGCCCGATTAAAAGGATTATATAAAAAAGGTTTAAAAAAATAACTTTATAAAAAAAAGGCCTTATTTATTTTGCCGTATTAATATAGGAAGTTACGTTATAAAAGGCCCGGATTATTTATTAAGTTATAATAAAGTTAATTATAATATACGCTATAACTATTTAATATATACTTAAGAATACTCCGGAATATAAGAAAAAGCTTATTTAAATATTATTAAAAGTCTAAAACCGGTATTCAAGAATAATTAATAATACTTATAAAGTAACCTTTATCCCGGTATTAAAGTTTAAAATCTTTATATTATTAATTAAAGTTTTATTAAATCAAATAATCATTTAAATAAAATTAAAAAATATATATATTTAATTACGATAATAAGAAACGGGTAGATCCGTTAGAATCTTAATAAGTTTTAAGTTAAAAAGAATAAATTAAAAATATTTATCCCCTTTTTTATCAAAATAAAGTAAAAATAAGTTAAAAAAAATGAATTTTACCGGTATCCCGGAGGTTAATTTAAACGTATATAAATTCCCGTTAACCGTAAAAAAAAACCGAAATTAAAAGGATTTAAAAAATAAAAATTATAAAAATCGCCTTATAAGTTATAATAAAGTGGATTAAACGTTAATAAAAGTATAAAGACTTTATATTTTAAGGTTATTATTATTTAACTTTTAACGATAAAAGGATTATTAATAAGTATTTCCGTTATTATAATATTATAAGGAAGGGTAATAACGTATTAACGATTTAATTCCGGACGGATAAAAATAATTTAATTTACTTCTTATTTATTATATATATTAAAAGTCGGATAAACGTTAAATATAAGTATAAATAAAGAAAGTAAAACGCTATATATATCCTTATCTTTTATTCCTTATTTACGGAAATTAAATTAAAACTTATAATAAAAGTTAATATTTATAATTACCGTTAAATATTATTTATAAAATGAAATATCCGGGTAACCGTTAAATTTATAATATTTATCGGGAACCATATATATTACATACTTATACTCAACGGGTTATTATAATATTTTTTGAAAAATGGCGACGAACAAAGGGACCCCAGAGGTCCAAAACGATACGTATACGTATAACTTTAATAATAATAAGAGAAATATATTAAATACAATAAGTAGAAATAACGTAATAATTAAGAATAAAGTGGTAAACGGGTAAATAACCTATATTAATAGAAACGGCGACAATATATATAGGTAATATAATAATAATAAGCCGGATAATACTTAAAATAAATAAAGGAATTAAGGTTAATAAAATATACGTATTAAAACGTATAAAATACGTAATAATAATACGGAAATAATAGGTAAATAAAGGGGTAAAAAAGCCGGTACGGTATTAATAATGAGGAATACGGGCGGGGGGAAAGGGTAAAAAGACCGCGGCGAAAGTACTATTAAGGATATATAAAGGGGAAATAAGGTTAATAAAAAGGATAAAACCTTAAAAGATTAAAAATAAAAAACGGAAATGGTACGTCGCTTAATAAATAAGGACAAAAGGGCGGTAAAGGAAGCGGTAAAGGCCTTAAAAGGATTCTTTACGGTAAAGTAGAAGGATATTATATTAAAAACCTAGTTAATATTATAGATTAAATTAAAAAACGTAAAAGACTTCTATATAAAAATAAGGGTAAAATTAAGGAAAACGGAACAGCTATAGGGCTCTTTAAAGGCGGCAATAAAAGTATTAATAAAAAGTAAAAACAACGGCTTAAGGTTAAGTATATAAAACGAGGATATAAAGGTAATAACCCCTTAAACGAAAGAAAACTAAATAACGAAAATAATAAAAGGGTACCCACGGTAAAGAATAAAAGGATAACGGAGGAAAAAGCGGCCGTATTAAGGAAGGTAAAGATAATAACGATCCGTTTATTTAATAACGAAAAAAAAAATACGGCGGTAAAAATAAACCCGTTATAATTAATAAAGGCTTTTAAAATAACGATAAAATTATTAATAAAATAAATTATTATAATACGTAAACTATAAAATAAGGATATCTTCCTTAATATAACGTCTTTAAAGGCGAAAAAAAGCTTAAAGAGGTTTAAGGTTTAAATTAATAAAAAAGAATATAAGTTAATTAAGGTTTTAAGGTAATCGTTTATTATTATAATAAATAAAATATACTTATTATATTTTAAGGAAGCCAAGAAAAAGACTATATTAAGGAATATAGAAAAGGAAAATATAATTCTTTATTTAAGGTTTAAAATTATTAACTATAAGCTTCCGCCGGTAATAAAAAGGCTTAACTCCTTAAAATACGTAAAAAGGTATTTTACCGTTATATTAAATA
This sequence comes from Niebla homalea, assembly GCA_019925105.1. Taxonomy (NCBI): domain Eukaryota; kingdom Fungi; phylum Ascomycota; class Lecanoromycetes; order Lecanorales; family Ramalinaceae; genus Niebla; species Niebla homalea. The sequence continues at coordinate 361,434 of JAHGAU010000033.1, forward strand.
TAACGTTAATAAAGATATATAATAACGTCTTAAATAAAAAGATTATTAAAAAGGGATTTCTTAAAATAATTTAATTATAAAATAAAGCGGCTGATATTTATTAATATTTTAAATATTAAAACTATAAATATATTATTATAAAATATTTTAATATTATAAAATATATAATTTACGTTAAAAATTACGATATTTATAAGTATATAAAGTTAATAATTAAGGGGCTTATAAAGGATACGTTTAAATATATTATATATAATAAGGAAGGATATTTAATATAGGATTTTAAATATATAATAAGAGTTAAGGAAATTAAATATAAAAAGACCCGGATAACCGTAAAAATCCAACGGTATAATACGTATAAGATTAATTTAATAAGTTAATTAAAGGCAGCCTTAAAATGCGAGTTTAATTAATTAAATAATAAAAAATAAATAATAAAAAAAAAAAAGCTTTTTATAATTTTAACTTTAAGGGCCGGCCATCTTACGTTTTTAATAATAACCGGGAAAATATTAAATTAGAAAATACTTAACTTTAATAAGAAATCCGTAACTTAAATAAATATAAAAGAAAGAGTTTTTATAGAGGTTAATATGTAATATATTAATATTTCTAAGAATAATATAATATAACGTCTATAATAAAGGAATTAAAATTATAATACCGATATTTAAATTTAAAGAAATTAAAAATATTAATATTATAATAATATAAGAATTATTATATAGCTTATATATATATTTATTTATTAACCTTGGAAAAAGGTTTTATTTAATTTTTAAGGGGAATAAAATAATTAAAATATACTTCTTTATAAATAAGCGGCTTAACGTAAATAATTAAGACATTACTTATTATAATAAAAACCTTTATATACTTTATATTATAAAAGAAAAAGACTTAAAGGGCGATTTTAATATTTATAATATATATAACCCGCCGCCGGTTAATAAAAAAAAACCTTTTATAATATCGTTACTTAAAAAAATCTTAATTACTTTAAATAAATATATATTACTTAAAGACTTTAACCTATATTATTGTATATAAAACGAAAAAAAGCGTACGATAAATTACGTTAAATTGGATAATTTATTAATAATTACCGCTTAAACTAATTTTTTATTATTAATATTATAAAAGATTATTATATAAAAAAGCCGTAAATTTAAAACGATAATTAATTTAACCTTTAATATAAAAAGAATTATTAGCGTAATCGTAATATATAGGCTATAAAAGGACTTAAAATATAATTCGGATTATATACCGATATAGATAACCTTAAATTAAACCGTTAATATAATTATATTATTATTAATAAAAAAAGCGTAAAAAACGATTAAAAAAGTAAAGATTTATATAAAAGCGGAAAAAATAATAATATAATTTACGGACCTCTTTTAATTAAATAATAAAGACCGAATCGATTTCTTCGTAAAGTGAATAATAAAGGTATTAAATAAAATAATCAATAAAATTATTTTAATAATAAAACTTTTTTAAAAAGTTAAAATTTATTAAGATAAAAAATATACGACCGCGATTATAAAAACGAAAAGGTTAATTAAATAAATTTTTAAATATAAAAATTAAAAGATACTTAATTAATTAAAAGTTATTTAAAAGGAAAAAGAAAGGATTATTAAAAAGGTTAAATAAATATATTTTTAATTTATAATATATAATTTAACGGTTTTATTTTATAATATTTAAAAGTTAATAAAATATAATAAAAAATAAAGTAAGAAACCAAAGTTTATTTTTAAATTCCCGTTTTTTAAGAAACCCGATAATATATTAATTAATACCTTTAACGGTAAAATTAAGGCCCTTATAGGAATATTTTTTCCCCCTTTATTAAAAGTTAACCTAAACGATATTAATAACGTTACGTATTTTAACCCCGTATTAATAAATAAGGTAATAATATAAGATATAATAATTAAAGTGATTAATAAATTAAAGAAAAATAAAGTTTTAAGATTAAATAAGATTCTTAATAAATTCTTAATAATAATAATTTTACCATTTAAAAAGATCTTTATTTACCTCTTTTAAATATATTTCAACGTTAGTTATTATTTATGTAAATTTAAGGAGGTAAAGATAATTATCTTTAAAAAGTTTATTAAGCCGGATTACTTTAAGGTAAAGTCTTATAGACCTATTATACTCTTATATATATTAAAGAAAGCCTTAAAAACGGTAATAATAAGGATCCTTAATAATTATATAAAGAATTACGGATTTCTCCCCGATTAATAAATAAAAATAAAAAGAAATCGGTTAATAAAAATAGCTTTTAAAAAATTAATTAATAACATATATATAATATAAAATTACGGGAAGAAGTATATTATAAGTCTTTTTTCTTTTAATATTATAAATACCTTTAATAAAATAAATTATTAAAAATTATTATATAACTTAAAAAAGAAAAAGATATTATTTTTCTTAATTAAGTAAACGAAGAATTTCTTAAATAATTAAGTTATATTAATTAACTTAAGATAAAAAATAAACTTAATAAAGCCCGTTATAACGGGGATTCCTTAAAGATTATTTATTTTTCTTATATTATTCCTATTTTTTAATGGTATATTAATCGAAAAGCTTATTAAGTTAAAATAGAAAATCCAAGTTAAAAACTTTATTAATAATATTTATTTCTTAATTTATAATATTTTTATACGTATAAACTATTTAAAACTAAAATAGGCCTATAAAGTTTATCTTTAATAAATAAGAACCTATAAAGCTTAATTTACATTATATAAATACGAACTCATTTATATAATTAAGAGCCTAAAACTATATAATATAATAGTTATAATAAACTTAAATAAAATTATAATAAAGCCGGATACCAATATTAAAGTTTTTAACCTTTAAGTAAATAGGAAGTTCGATTAAAAAGATTATATAAAAAAGGTTTAAAAGAAAATAACTTTATAAAAAAGGAGCCTTATTTATCTCGTTATATTAATATAAAAAGCTATATTATAAAAGGCCCGGACTATTTACCAGGTTATAATAAAGTTAATTATAATATACATTATGGTTATCTAATATATAATTAAAAATACTCCGGGATATAAAAAAAAGCTTATTTAAATATTATAAAAAGTTTAAAATCGGTATTTAAGAATAATTAACGGTATTTATAAAGTAACCTTTATCCCGGTATTAAAATCTAAAATCTTTATACCGTTAATTAAAATCTTATTAAATTAAATAATTATTTAAATAAAATTAAAGAAATATATATATTTAATTACAATAATAAAAAACGGGCGGATCCGTTAAAATCTTAATAAGCTTAAAGTTAAAGAAAGTAAATTAAAGATATTTATCTTTTTTCCTATTAAAATAAAGCAGGAATAAATTAAAAAGGAAATTAACCTTACCGGTATCCCGGAGGTTATCCTAAGCGGGTATGAATCCTTATTAAATATAAAAAAAATTAAAATTAAAAGGATTTAAAGAATAAAGGCTATAATAATTACCTTATAAGTTATAATAAAGTAAATTAAACGTTAACGGAAATATAAGGATTTTATACCTTAAGGTTATTATTATTTAGCTTTTAATGATAAAAAGATTATTAATAAGTATTTCCGCCGTTATAATATTATAAAAAAAAGTAATAATGTATTAATAATTTAATTCCGGACGGGTAAAAACGGTTTAATTTACTTCTTATTTATTATATATATTAAGGATCGGATAAATATTGAATATAAGTATAAATAAAAAAAATAGGACGTTATATACGTTCTTATTTCTTATTTTTTATTTACGGAAATTAAATTAAGACTTATTATAAAAGTTAATATTTATAATTACCGTTAAATATTATTTATAAAGTATAATATCCGGGTAATTATTAAATTTATAATATTTATCGGACTATTATTATAATTTAATTTTATTATAAAGATAAATAAGGTTATTAAAGATTTTACGGAGAAGGCTTATTACCGATTAAAGAAGAAAAAGAAAAACAGAAACCGGTTATATTAATTATATAAACCGGAAAGTATTTTTTATAGTTATAAAAATATAATAATAAACGCTTATTAAAAGTCCTTAAAAAAGTTAACGGCGATAATAATATAAGAGGAATATATATTAAGTACATAAGTATTAATAAGGATATTTAAAGGTATTATATAAGATTAAGGTAATATAAATATATAAAAAAGCGGAAAAGCAATAAACTTAAGGATAGTCCCTATAAGGATATAGTCGTAATATTACGGATTTTCTTAAGGGAGTTAAAATATAAAAAGTATATAAAAAATTATTACTTTTTAAACGGCTATTAATATCCTTTACTTTAAAGAATAAAGGATAAAGGCCTAATAGACGCCGGGTTTTACCCTAACGTTATAAGTATTAGGTTTTTACGGTTATTAATAAGGTTAAAAAACCGCGTATTAAGGAACGCCGGAATTAGCTTAACTAGACCCGTAGTATAAATCAATCAATCAATCAATAATATTTATCGGATTATTATTATAATTTAACTTTATTATAAAAATAAAGTAAATTATTAAAGACTTTATAAAGAAAACTTATTACCGGTTAAAAAAAAAAGAGAAGCGGAAACCGGTTATATTAATTATATAAACCGGAAAGCATCTTTTATAACCGTAAAGATATAATAATAAATACTTATTAAAAATCTTTAAAAAAGTTAATAATAATAATAATATAAAAGGGATATATATTAAACGCGTAAGTATTAATAAGGATATTTAAAGATATTATATAAAATTAAAGTAATATAAATATATAAAGGAACGGAAAAATAATAAGTTTAAAAGTAACCTTTATAAATATATAATCGTAATATTATGGATTTTCTTGGGGGAATTAAAATATAAAAAGTATATAAATAAATTATTATTCTTTAAACGGCCGTTAATATCCTTTACCTTAAAGGATAAAGCGTAAAAGCTTAATAAATACCGGTTTTTACCTTAATATTATAAGTATTAGGTTTTTGCGGTTACTAGCAAGGCCAAAAGGCCGCGTATTAAGGAACGCCGGAATTAGCTTAGCTAGATCCGTAATATAAATCAATTAATTAATTAACTAAATATTAATTTTTTCATAGTTTTTTCGGAATTTTTAATTTAAATTATATTAACTAAAATTACCCTTATTATATCTTTATACTTTAAAAAGCGTATTTTAATTATTAACCTCGTTAAATTAAATAAGTATATCCCTATTATTATTAAGGTTTATTTAAATATTAATTGAATAGTTTATTTAAAGCTATATTTATCGGTCCCTTTTAACCTTAGCTTATTTTAACTTTTTTACTTTTAAGAGCTTCTTACGGTATATATTTAGGTTTACGCCTCTTATATACGTAGAAATACGTAGGCGTATATCCGGTATTAATAAATTAATAACGGTCATCGATTCATTTTTATTAATTACCGTTATATTAAAGGTTTATTAAATAGCGTTTATTTAAATTATATCTTTAAATACCGGCCGGGCGATTATAGTTTTTATCCAAATATATATAAATTAATTCGCTTTTTAATTAATTATCGTTAATTCCTTTTTATAGATTTTTAATATTAAAATATAATTTAAATAAGTGCTTTTTCTTTAATACGTTATATATTATTTAATCCCGATATTAATTGTAAGTTTAATATAAAAGGTTATACACACTTTATAATTAATTATAATTTATAATTAACTTAATAACTATAATTTTAATAAGTATTTCTTATTATATCTTTAACTTTTAATATTTATTTATTATTATTATAATTTACTTTTAAATCTCGGTTATTTAACTCTATTACTTATTTACCTTAATAATCCCCGCTTAATTATTATTTACCGTTTTTATCCGCTTAATTAATCCAGCCATTTATATTATTTCTTCTTTGCTTATTAATTCGGGTAACTCCTTTAATCCGAGTAATCCCTTTATTAATACGTTAATCCGGCCTTATTAGAATTACAGGATTATCTCGGTTATATGAGCCCGTTTAACGTAATAAAGTTCATATAAAATATAGCCTATCCTTTTTAAGGATTAATTCCTTAATTAAATCTTATAAATAATTACTTAAGAAAAAGTAATATTATTTACTTAATCTGGATTTAATTAAGGATATCTTTAATTTAGGTTTTATTAACCTTAATTTTAATAAGTTATTTCTTTTTCTTATATATAAAGTAATTATTAACTGGTTTTCCGTTTAAATAATAAATTTACCCGGGCTCCTTTATTAATTTTCTTTCCTTTTAAGTTTATTATTTATATTATACGTACGTGGCAGCCTTTACCCGTATCTCTATAAGTATTTTTCTTTTAATAAGCTTCTCCTTCTGCCTTATTTTTATATATATGATAACCTTTAAAATCCTTAATTTAAATACGATTCTTTAATTATTTTCATTTAAAATTACTTCCGCGGATAATACGGTTATACTTTAAAGAAAAGTTTACGTCCCTCTTTAATTTTATATTATTAATCTTAATAAATTTTATATTTCGGATTATTTCCGAGCTTATCGTATTTAATTTATATTATTTAATTTTAATTCCGGACCGTAATTATTATAAGTATTATTATGGTTTTAATTTTAATATACGCTTTATTGAAAAAACGTATATATAGCTATCCGTGGATTAAAGCTTTAATTGGTTTTCAGGTTATTCTATTAGTTTTTTTAATTACGTTATTAAGCTTATTTATCGGGTTGCTTCCTTAATATCAGGTTATTTTCGTTTTAAATTACGTCCTTATATATATATTAATTTTCCTACTCCGTCTCCGCTTCCGCTCTTAAGGTGGGATAATTAATATAGTTTTATACCCTATAGCTACCATAATAAAGGTTAATCCTGGATTTAATTACTTATTTTAAGGGCGTAGTTAAAGCCTTAATTACCCGCTATTTAAAATAATTTTTATATTTATATTAACGGTATATTTTACCTATATTCTTAACGTAATATTTATAATAAGTTTAATATTTAAATTTATAGTCCGTAAAAAAGGCGTTTTTTTAAATAAATTTTTTAATATATAACCTTAATATTTAACTATATTTCTATTTATATATTATTTTTAATACGCTTTTTCTTTTTTTTAAGGAAATGTTTTTAATTATAAATAATTATAACTTTTTATAATTTCATTATTTTATAATTTATAATATAATAAATAAAAGACTATAAATAAAAAAATAAAAGCTTAATATCCTTTTATTTATACTTATTCCTTCCGAATTTTTACTATATTTTTACTTCCCTTCTTTTTTAATTTTTCGTTTTTAACTACGTTTATTAAAGTGGCTATTTATTCCTTTTTTCCCCCCCCTTTTTTTAAATTTTTAAATCCATATTTTTTTTGGGACCTTTAATATATTAAAGTATAAAAGTAATTAAAATAAAAATACAAAGGAAATAACGTTATATTACTCGTATATATTTCCTCTTTTTAAGTTATATTATCTGTAATTATAACGGTTTCCAGAGGATTAAAGCGTTCTCTGTTTACGTCCGCCGGATCCTAATTTTCTTCATTATTTCTAGTTTTAGTTTATCGGAAGGTTTAAAATATTTAATACGCGGAATAAATACTTTAAAATAATCCTTATAAAATAAGTTAAATATAAAAGTTTTATCTATCCTTTTTAATATATATAAAGCTTTATATTTTTTTATAAAGCCCTTAATAATAAATAATCCGACTTAGCGGGGCTTAAGTTTCCCAAGATTAAAAGTAAAATCCCGTCGTATAACCACTTGCTTTTCCTTTAACGGGTTTTAACCTTATATTCCTTTATCGTAACGTCTTTTTTATCGGTTTTTTATTACGTTTAACTTCTCTTATAACTCCTCCTTAATATTTACCCGGTTTATTATAAATCCTTAAATAGCTTTATATATTAGTTCTTCCAAAAATAATATTATTCTTTTTATAATATATATTTTAATTCTTAGTTTAATTACGTTACGTTTATATATTATGTCCGGCTTAACCCCGAAGAAAATATTAATAAAGGTATATTTTAAATATTTAATATCGTTAACCTTCCTATTTATACTTAATTATACTTCTGTTAAGTTTATATTTTCCTTATTACGTCTTATTAAATTTGGTTATTAAACTTTATTATGCTTATTACTTTATACGTTATACTTAATATAAGGATAAATTGGATATCGTATAACCGGAAGAAGCTTCCTATCCTTTTACTTATAAATGCTTTCCCGATATTTATATATATTATAGCGGGTTTTAAGTAATAATTTATATACTCTTTTAATATAACGATTACGTCCTTTATTCTAGTTAACATAATATAGAATAACCATATAAATCATAAGAAATAATCTATTATATTAAAGACGTATTAAAGACCGCCTTATACTTATTTAAAAGGGTTAATAAAGTCCGCCTTAAATAAGTTAAAAAGGGCCTTTACCTTAATTAGATTTAATAAAACCGTACGGCTTCCGTATGCTTACTTTATATAAGCTAGGCACCCTTATACGTATTTCATAATATCTTTTATTATATCCGGTTATTAATAGTGATACCGCAGTTTTTCCAGTATAATTTTTAATAAGAAATATCCCGCGTTATTATAAACTTCTTTAAATATTTATATTATCTTTTCCTTTATTAAATATATCGTTTAATACTTCTTATATCGGTAAAGTAACTTATTAATAATTGAATTAAACCTATAATTCGCAAGCTACTTATTAAATTTAACTTATTAAATTATATCCTTTTTTTTTTTAACTTCATTTTTATTTTAAAATATTTAATAATATTAATATATTAATTATTGTCCTTATAATAAAGCAGTTCCTTAAATTCTAATAACTCCGTAAGCTCATAGTTAATTTATATATATTCTATTTTATAATTATTATTTAATTTTATACTATATGTTCGTATTAATTTATTATTAATTATCCCTTATAATTATAATTTTCTTATATTTATTTTCTTCTTTTTATTTACGTTTTTTTTTATTGACTTTCCCCCCACGTTTTAAGTTAATTAACCCTTTAACTATTATATTGTAATTTATATATTATTATAAACGTTAATTTTATCCTTCCTTACTTCCTTAAAAAGCTCCTTTAATATAACGTAATATCCTCCTTTATTATTTTTTTAAAATTAAATCGTATCATTCTTATTCTTTTATACCTTAAGGGCTATTTTCTTTATTATTTTATTAAGTACGTAATCTAAATTATTAAATAATACCCTTAATAAATTATCCGCCGCTTTATTTATTTTTCCTTTAATATATTTAATTTTAATATATAGTCTTCTTAACTTATTTATTTATTTTATAAAGATATCCTTATAATAATCTATATTTATAAACCCTATAAGTAACTTATAATTTATATATATAATTAAAACTTCTTTTATATTTAATATATAAAAGAACTTTTCCTTAAATATAATAATGGTTATTAATTTTCATTTATAAATATTATAGTTACGCTCCGCCTTATTTATCGTATATAAGTTATAAATAAGTAAGACGGTATAACCGTTCTAGACTTAAGTAATATAATATTCGGCTCCGTATTTCAAGGTATCGATATATATATAAACTAATATCTTAAGGTTTTATTTAAATAAAGCTTTAACCCTTACTATTATATTTTATATAAACTGAAACGATATATTTTCTAATTTTTTTATCTTTACTTTATATTATTAATTAAACGGATAAAAGGACGAGTTATTTTTAGAAAGCTTTTAATTTATTTTCTTATTATATTAACGGTATCCAAGAATCCTTTAACGTCTTTTATATTCTATAGTACGGGCTAATTAAATATCTTTTTGCACTTTTTAGGTTTAATTTATATACGTCCTCCCACCTTATGGTTTTCCTTTAATACTTTAATTTTTATTATATTAATTTTTAGTTTATTAAATAATAACTTTAACTTTAATTATAGAATTTACGGAAAGAAATAATCTCTTAAAAAAGTAAATTACTTTTCTTATATCCCGTATACTTTAAAGATATTATTAAAATAAAAGGTTAAGTTAATAAAGTTATACTCCTCTTTAAAAATAAAGAAAAATAACTTCGGGTTTAATTTAAGGATAATTCTTAATATAATATTTATAAATTTAATAAAAATAAATAAGGACGTATATATTCCATAAGATATCTTTATAAGCTATAGCTATTTAATATTTAATATATTAAAAATAAGATAATATTGGTTATTAAAATATACTTTTATTACTTAATATTTATACTTTATATCCATTTAAAAGAAAGTCTTATATAATAAAATTCTTAATAAACTATATACTCTTTCTGCCAATTTTATATAAAATACAAATAATACTTTATATATAAAGTAATAATTAAATATAAGTTATAATTTAACTTTATTTTCTTTCTTTATAAGTATAAGGAATATATTTTATATATTTATTTATTTATTTACTTATATATATTTCTTATATATATTTAATTTAATTCCTTATTATATAATCGTTTTAAGTTATTATTCCTTATTATTTAATAACCTTTTAATAATAATTTTATACGGCTTAATCCTTAATTTTAATATTATTTTATATAAAAATAAATCCGTTATTAAGATCTTATATAATTCTTTTACGTTTATATTTTTATATATTTATAATATTTAAAATATTTTAAGCTATATTTAATTATTTAGGATAATATCCCTTAATATAATACTTTCTTTTTTTACTTATACTTATAGCTTTTTATATAACTTTAAAGTATTAATTTTTCTTCTTAATATCCTTTTATCCGTTAAGAATATAATTTATAATAACTTTATTTTAATATTTATTTTCTTATTTTATAATTTTAAAGTTAATTTATCCGTTACTTTATATATATATCTTAAATAAACTTAATTAATACCGTATTTATACTTTAATAATCCTTAATAAGTTATTAAGTTATTAAGTTATTTAGTTTTTAGAATTATATTTTTTATAATAAGTAAATAGTTTTTATTATTTTTATTTTTTAATTATTTTTATTTTCTTTTTTATATTATTTTATTATATATTCTTTTTTTTCTTCTTTTTATTAACTTTTTTAAGTTATTTATTATTCTTTTAATATATATAATTATCCGTTTTTATTATTATAAGTATTATTAATTTAATTAATATCGCTTCTTCTTTATATATTATATATTCTTTATACCGTTTAACGTTATTTTACGTAATTAATAATAACTTTAAATACTATATTATTTCTTTATTTATTTTATTAAGTATTAAATTTATAAATTTAATTATTTTCTACTTTTATCCGGTAAATTATTATTAATATAAAATAAAACTTATTTCTAATTTTAAATTATTAATTAGATTATTTATTATATTTTCCTTAACTTTTATATCGTTTCTTTAATACTTCTGAGCTTCTTTATTGTCTCTTAGGTGCTCCAGTTATCGTTTTATCCCTTCCGATTCTTTTAAACCTTTATTTAATTATTCCTATTTATTTCTTATTTAATTTTTTTTTACCCCGTTTTACCGCTCTAACTTACTCCCAGTCTTCTCTTATTTACTCCGATTATCTCCTATATACTCTTTCTTTTCCCCGCGTATATAAATATACCCTTCTTTTTTTATTAATTAATTATTAAAATATACGCCTTTAAAATTAATTTTACTTTTTAAATTTCTTCTTTTCTTATAGTTTATTAATCTTAATTATTTTCTTTATTTTTTAATTTAATTTTTAAGTTTTCTTTATTATTTTTATACTTAAATAAGTTTAACTTAATTTCTTTTTTTAATATTATTACGTTTCTATAGTATAACTTCTTATATATTAACTTTTAACGTATCTTACTTAACGGGCGTATTTAAAATTTAAGTAATTAAATATTTTCTTTATAAATAATATCTTTAATTTTTAATATCTTTATTTAAATTTTAAAGTTAATTATAATTAACTTTAATTATAAAAGTCTTAATAAAATGTTATAATTTAAGTTATTTTTTAATATTATAAATATTTATATTAATTTAATTATTCTTATAACTTAAATATTAAATATAACTTATATATAAAGTAATATATAATCTCTATTTACTATTAATATATTTAAATAATTAACTCCGAACAATCTTAAAAGCCTTTTTTTTATTTATAATTCCCTTATTATACTTAAATTAATTATAATAATATCCGATCCTTAATCGGTTTTTATATTAAGTAATTTATTTATTTATTCCGTTTAATAAATAATTATTATTTTTATAAAATATATTTATTTATTCTTATTAAATATAGCTTTAAGGTTTCGTTTTAAGTTTACGATTATAATATTATTAATTTTAAATCGTTTATTTTAAATCGTTTTTTATATCCCTTCTTTATTATTCTTAAGAACTTCCTTAATAATTATAATTTTCTTATAATATATTAGTTAAGATTTAATACGTTCTTTATAAGTCGGTTTATTTTTTTTTTTAAAATATAATAAAAGTTATATTAAATATATTATAGGGAATACGATATTATTAATTAATAAAATCCGTTTAATATTTAAGGTTTATTCTTTTAATAGTCCGATAATTTATTAAAGTTCTTTTTTCCTCCTAGTTTTCGTTTTTCCCTTTAGCTTCCCTTTATTTATTCTTTAATTTATATAAGCTTAATTCCTTCTTTTAAATTTTTATCTTTAACTTATTATTACTTTATGGCTATATTTATTATTATATTTACTTTATAGCTAATATCCTTATTAAAAAGGTGTCCTTCCTTTACGGTAATAGCTTTATAATTAAAGCTATCGATAACTTTTTTATTATCGACCTTATTAAGGATTTTTCCTTCTTCCTATATGGTTAAAACGATAATTATTACGTTTATTAATATGTTTAATTAATCGTTAAGCGGTATAATTATAAGTAATAATAATAGTCGGTAATCCGTATTATAACGTCCGTTCTTACGGTCTTAATCCTTCTTTTATATATATTTCTTTTTATTAAAGTTTATATTATTTTTATTATATTTTTATTTATAGTTTATATATCTTTCCGTTAAGAATATATTATAATATTTATAATAAATAAAATATTATCTTATATTGAACGATTTAAAGTTATTAATATAAAGGTTTTTAAATTTAACCGAATTAAATAATTTTAAAATAAATTAATTATTTTTTTTAATATCTTAATTAATATATAAATTCTATTAATAATTTTACGGCCCTTAATTCGTATTTTCCGCTTAATTATTAAGATTTTATTAAAATAGATTTTAAGGTCGGTTTTAATACCTAGGTTATTAAGGTAATATTATTTATAATAATTATATAGGCGTTATTTATATTATTAAAACGTTTTAAAGCCTTTTATTTATACGATTTTAAGGGTATTTAATTTATCGCGTTCCTTTTATTTATAGTATTTATATAATTCCGTTATAATCGATATATATTAAATTTATTTTTAACGTAATTTCTTAAAGGTTTCCGTTTATATAATTTAATTAATTTATAAATATTTAAGCTTTAAAATTTACCTCTTTATCCTTTTTTTCCTTTTTAAGTTTCCGTTTTTTTTTTATTTTTTCCGTAATTTATTCTGTATTAAGGTATACTTTATAGAGATTAAGCTTTTTATATACGTTTTTTATTAAACGTTTACGGAGTTTTATATTCGTTAAATTATTTTTAAAACGATTAATTATATCTTTTAATATATATTTAATTATTTTATTTATTATACTTTCCGGTTTTCCGGATTTAATATCCTTTTTATTTAAATTATATATAATATGGAGTATATATTTATAATAATTAAGGATAAAATTAATTCCTTAAGATAATATTTTAATATTATTCGTTATTTATTCCGTAAAATTATTAAGATTTAATTTTAAGAATTTTTAACTTAATAATTTCTGGAAGTTCTTTATATTTTCTTTAATAACGTTATTTATTATTTTATTTATAAATAAAACTTTAATTTTTAATTACTTAACTTAATATATTATATCTCTTTTAAGTTTTATATTTATCGTATTTATTTATTAATTAAGGAAAGTATCTCTCCCGATTTCTTTTTATACGTTATAGATTTATTTTTATATATTACTTAATTTATTTTCTTACTTATTTAATTTTCTTAATTTATAAAATAATATTTTAATCCCGGATTATATTATAATTCTTTATTATAAAGTTTCCGATGATTTTAAGGTAAAAGTTAAAATTATTAATAATATTACGGAGTTTTCTTTTATATTTAACTTTATTATTATTATTAAAAAGGATACCTAAAACTATTTAAGTGCTTTTTTAATTTATATATATTAATTAATTCCTTTTAAATTTATGGAATTAAAGGATTCTTAATAATATTTTACTACTTCTTAAAAAAGGTTAATAAAGTTTATTATTAAGTAATCCTTAATAATATTTATAATTATTAATAAATACGGGATGGCCCTATAATTTATATGAATTTATCCTAATCTTCTCTATCCTTTATTTAATATAAAGTAAAAAAATATATATTTTTTTAATAAAAAAAATAAAATAATAATAAAGGGGATAATAATACCGTAATTAATTCCTTAATTTATATAATAATACTTAACTTTATTTTTCCTATTTTAAGGGTATTAAGATATATATAAAATAAAATACTTTATCGTTAATATATTATTAATATTAATAAGGGTATTTTAAAAAAAGGCATTTACGGTTACTCTGAGTAATTATATTTTATTTTTATCTTTTTTACCTTTTTTTTTTAAAGAAAGGGTTAAGTTAATATATTATCGTATAACGTTAATAAAGGTCCTTCTGGTCTCTTAAGTTATTATATAAGTATATATAAATAATAACTTATTATAAGTCTATATTTCCCTTTTAAACTAGAATAGGTTTTAATTATTTATTTTGGTTTTCTTTACCTTTTATATAGGAAAGCCTCAAGGAAAATACCGTTAAATTAAGTAAGTCTTACGTTAATAATTACTATATATTATTATTAATATTTTTAATATATATATAATATAATTATTATTATAAATATATTTATTTTTATTCCTTTTTATTAATTCCCTTAATTAGTTTTATTATTTACTTCTTTTTATTATTTAT
Organism: Niebla homalea; assembly: GCA_019925105.1. Taxonomy (NCBI): domain Eukaryota; kingdom Fungi; phylum Ascomycota; class Lecanoromycetes; order Lecanorales; family Ramalinaceae; genus Niebla; species Niebla homalea. The sequence continues at coordinate 376,606 of JAHGAU010000033.1, forward strand.
TTTTTTAATTTACTTTTTAGCTTTTTAATTCTTAATTATTCGATTTATAATTTAAAGTAAAAAGCCTATTACGTCCGGTTAACGTATTATATAGCTTATGGTTATTTCTTAAGAATTCTAAAGACCGGTTTAAACCTCCGTAAGTAATTTAAAATTTAACTATTACTTAAGTAACTTTTAACTTAATAATTTACGTTTTAATAAAAGGTATCTCTTTAAGAAATATATATAATTATTTAAACCTTATTAAGGAATCATATTTTTATTACCTTTATCGTTAAGATATACGGTTTAATTCAGTTACTCCGATAATTATTAAGGAGTTTTATACGTTTATTAATATCGAAATACCCGGTATTACTTACGGGTTTTAAAAGATTGCCTACCCGGTATAAAATAGTCTTTAAGATTAACTTTACGTCTTTAAGGAATATATACGATACTTTAAATTAAATTAAAAAGTTTTACTTATAATAAATAAATTAATTATTTAAAATCGTTTTATAAAATTTACGGTTTAATTACTTAAGATAATTTAACGAGACTTATAATTTAATTAAGTTTAGTTACTTATATTAGTTTAACGAATTTTATATTTTAATTATTACGGTTATTAATCATTAAATAGTAGTTTTATATCGTTTAAAGTAATTAATTTTTTTTTATTTTTTTTCTTTAATTATTTTAATTTCTTCCGTTTTAAAAAAGCAGCTTATATTAATATATAAGTCGTAATTTCTTGAACGATAATTTAAAATATCCGGTAATATATATAATTATTTCTTAATTAAGGTTTAAACCCGTCGTTAATATAAAGGGTATTATTATCCTTTTATAATTAAGGTATTTTAAAAAAGCTATCGTCTTCTTTTACTTTTTAATTTCCAATAACTAATAATTAATTAATGAATATTAATAATACTTTACCGATACGTATAAATAGGGTCCCCGTATTAATTAAGGGTGGTAATAAAAATATCCAAATAAGGGTATTTAGAAAAGGGTTATTTGAATGCCTTTATTTTTCTCAAAATCTTAATATTTATTTAATAGGTAAATAATAATCGGGAATATTTTATAAATATATATAAATCCATAGCCTGTTATTTTCGTTATATATATATAATATAATAATAATAAAGGTTGGTTTTTTATAATATCTTTATAATTTTTATTGCCGTTAATTAAAAAAAAGCATAATAAGTTATTTACGATTAAATCGTATAATTAAATTAAATTCCTTAATATATATAAGCAGATAAAAACTTTCTTAAGACCGTTAAAAAAATAAGAAGGAAAGAAAGAGTAAAAGTAATAAAATAACGGGTAATAATAAAGTACAATTAAAGATAAGCCGCAGCCCCTATATAAATTGGTAAGGTATAAGTTACTTATTATAATAATCCGTTATCCCTTTTTCTTTTAAAGTATATATGAATCGATTCCACCCTTAATCAGTCCTTTTAGTATTTCCATTCCTTTATGCACCTATCCGCAAGTTTGGTATCTTCCATGCTCTCCCCCTTTCCAGAATCCCTTTTAATAATCTTTTTATTTAAAACGTTATTATATATCTTTATTAATACTATATTTAATATAACGGTAAAATACCTTTTTATACGTTTTAAGGAATTAAGTCTTTTTATTATTAAAGGAAGCCTATAATTAACGATCTTAAGCCTTAAGTATAAAACTATATTCTCCTATTTTATATTTTTTAACGTAGCCTTTTTCTCGGCTTTTATAAAACGTAATAAATATATCTTATTTATTATAATGATAAATAATTACGTTAAAACTTTAATTAACTTATATTTTCCTTTATTAACTTAAGCCTTAAATTTCTTTAAGTTTTTTTTATTCTTAAATCCGCTATATTAAAAAGAATATCCTTACTTTATAGTTCATATGCCGTAATAATTTATTTTATTAACGGTTTTATTATTACCTTAAAAGCCTTTATTAATTATAATAAGTTTATTTTTATAACCGCATTTTTCCCCTTATTATTAAATAAGCGGATTATTATTATCCTCGTTTTCTTTAATACGGCCCTTTTCTTTTCTGTTATCCTTTTATTCTTTATTACGGATATTTTTTTTATTATTTTCATCACTTAACTTTTTTTTACTTAAAAGGCCGCCGCCTCTATATCTTCGCCTTATATATTTAACCTTAAACAGCCGTCTTTGCCCTTTACTAACGCCCTTATTACCGTCCTTTAAAAGCCCCGTAACCGCTCCGCCTCCCTTGACCCTTATTTTTATTTTTATATAAAAGACTTTTATGGTTTTTAACTTAATCCGTAATATTGGTTAAGTCTTTAACGTAATATCCTTTTATTTTATTATAAGGAGTTTTTTTTAAGGCTTTTACCGTTTCTTTTACCGCTTTTTCACCCTTATTTATCGGGCAATATATTGTATCCGAAAATAATTCCCGATTAACTTTATCGTTCAAGAACGAATAGCGACGAACAACGGGACCCCAGAGGTTCAAAACGATGCACGTGTGCATAATTTAAGTAACAATAAGGCAAGTACCTTAAGTACGATAAATAAAAGCGGAGTAATAGTAGAAATAAAGGGGGTAAAAGGGTAAATAGCCCTTATTAACGGAAATAATAACAATTTATATAGACGGCATAATAACTATATAATAAAGAATTCTTAAATTAAATAAAGAACTTATAATTAATAAGATACGCGTAAAAGAATACGTATAACGCGTAAAAATAACGTAATTATAAAAGGTAAATAAAGGATAAAAAAGACGGGGATAATACGCGGTAATAAATAGAAAATAAACGGGGGTAAAGAAAGCCTTATTAAGTATATATAAATTAAAAAAAAGCCGGGCGAAAATAAAAGAATATTAAATAATTAAGGATAAATTATGAAAAAAAGTAACCGTTAAACGCGTAAAAAGAATATAATAAAGGAAAAAACGGTAAAAGTATTAAAAAGCTTTTTTATAATTAAATAAAAAAATATTATATTAAAAATTTAACCGATGTTATAAATTAAGCTATAAAGGGTAAAAAACTTTTATATAAAGGTAAAAACGGGATTAAGGGATTTAAAGAGGTTATACGGAGCTTAAAAAGCGTTAATAAAGGTATTAATAAAAGGAGACGAAAGGAATTAAAGAGGCTATATATGAAATAAGGGAATAACGGGAGAAGTTTTACGGATAAAAGTAAAAATAAATTAAATAACGAAGGCTATAAAAATAACGTTTATATCGGCGGTAAAGAAAATAAAGATTAAGGAAAAGGTAACGGTATTAAAGAAGGTAAGGATAATAATTATACGATTATCGGGTAAGGAAAAGAAGAATATAACTATAAAGGTAAACCCTTTATAATTAATAAAAACGTTTAAAGTAATAAGAAAATTATTAATAAAATAAATTATCGTAATATATAAACTATAAAATAAAGATATCCTCCTTAATATAATTTTTTAAAGATGAAAAAAAGGCTTAAGAAGTTAAAAGGATAAACCGGTAAAAAGGATATAAAACGGTAAAGATATTAAGGTAATCGTTTATTATTATAATAAACGGAATATACTTAATAAAATTTATAAGAAAAGAAAAGGAAATTACCTTAAAACGGATAAAAAAAGAAAATATAATCTTTTATCCCGGGTTAAAGATTATTAATTATAGTTTTCCCCGTAATAAAGAAATTAAATACCCTTAACCGGATAAAAAGATACTTTACGGTTATCTTAAATATAACGTTAATAAGGATATATAATAATATCCTTAATAAAAAAATAATAAAGGATAAATCCCTTAAATTAATAAGGCTATAGGATTAAACGGCGGATATTTATTAATACTTTAAATATTAAAGGTACGGATATATTATTACGAGGTACTTAAATAATATAAAGTATACGGTATACGTTAAAGGATATAATACGTATAAATACGTAAGCTTAATAATAAAAGGTTTAATAAAAAATATATTAAAATATATAATATATAAAAATAATAATTACTTAATATGGGACTTACGGTATATAATAAAAGTTAAAGAGACTTAACGTAAAGAGATTAAAATAGTAATTAAAGTTTAACGTTATAATACGTATAAATCTAGACCGATAAAATAATTAAGGATAATCTTAAAACGTAAATAAAGTCCGTTAAATAAAAAAGGATAAAACGTAATAACCAATAACGTAAAAAAAAAAGCTTATAGTAATATTAACCCTTAAGGCCGGCCGCTTAATTAAAATAATTATTATAATAAAAAAGTTAAGGTAAATAACGTTTAACTTTAAGGAAAAACCATCTATATAAATAAAAGTTAGTAAAGAGAACTTAATAGAAGTTAATATATAATACGTTTATACTTTTAAGGGTAATATAATATAACGTATATAAAAAAGTAATTAAAGTTATAATATTAATATTTAAATTTAAAGAAATAAAAAATATTAATATTATAACGATATAAAAGCCATTATATAGTCCATATATATACTTTTTAATTAACCTAGGAAATAGTTTTTATTTAACCTTTAAAAAAACGAAAAAATACGGATATATTTATTTATAAATAAGAAATTAAATATAAATAATTAAAACGTTATTTATTATAAAAAGAATCTATATACGTTTTAAATTATATAAGAAAAAAATATTAAGGGAAATTTAAATATTTATAACGTATATAATCCGCCGCCGGCCAATAAAAAAAGGCCCTTTATAATCCCGTTATTTAAGGATATTATAGCCGTACCCGGTAAGTATTTCTTAATAAAAGATTTTAATCTTTATTATATTAAATAAAACGAAGAAGGGCATTCGATTAATTATGTTAAGTTTAAAGAGTTATTAATATTTATTATCCGGTCCGACCTCGCGTTATTAATATTAATAAAAATTATAATATAAGAAAATTAAGGATTTAAGATTATAATTAACTTAATATTTAACTTAAAAGGTATTATTAATATAATTATTAAATACGGGTTATAAAAGGACTTAAAATATAACTCGGACTATATACCGATATAAATAACCTTAAATTAAACCGTTAATACGACCTTATTATCACTAGTAAGAAAAACGTAAAAAACGGTTAAGGAAATAAAGGTTTATATAAAAGTAAAGGAAACGGTAATATAGTTCACGGATTTCCTTTAATTAAATAATAGAAATTAAATCGACCTCTTTATAAAGTAAATAATAAAGGTATTAAATAAGGTAATTAATAAAATAATTTTATTAATAAAGCCCTTTTAAAAAGCTAAAATTTATTCAAATAAAGAATATATAACCATAATTATAAAGGTAAAAAGGTTAATTAAGTAAGCTTTTAAGTATAAAGATTAAGAAATACTTAATTAATTAAAAGTTATTTAAAAAGAAAAGGAAAAGATTATTAAGAAAATTAAATAAATATACTTTTAATTTATAATATATATCTTAACGGTTTTACCTTATAGTATTTAAAAGTTAACGAAATATAATAAGGAACGGAATAAAAAATTAAAGTTTATCCTTAAATTCCTATTTTTTAAGAAACCCAATAATATATTAATTAATATCTTTAACGGTAAAATTAAGGCCCTTAAAAAAACATTTTTCTCCTTTCCGTTAAAAATTAACTTAAATAATATCGATAATATTATATACCTTAACCTTATATTAATAAATAAGGTAATAATATAAAATATAATAATTAAAGCGATTAATAAATTAAAGAAAAATAAAGCTTTAAAATTAAATAGGATTTTTAATAAATTCTTATTAATAATAACCTTATTATTTAAGAAAGTCTTTATTTATCTTTTTAAATATACTTTAATATTAATTATTATTTATATAAGTTAAAAAAAATAAAAATAATTATCCTTAAGAAGTTTATTAAGCCGGATTACTTTAAAGTAAAATCTTATAAATTTATTATACTCCTTTATACGTTAAAATAAGCCTTAAAAATAATGATAATAAAAATCCTTAATAATTATATAGAAAACCACGGACTTCTCCCCGATTAATAAATAGGAATAAAAAAAGGTCGATTAATAAAAATAGCTCTTAAAAGATCAATTAACGGCGTATATATAATATAAAGTTACGGGAAGAAATATATTATAAATCTTTTTTTTTAATATTATAAATACCTTTAATAAAGTAAACTATTAAAAGTTATTATATAACTTAAAGAAAAAAAGGATATTATTTTTCTTAATTAAATAAATAAAAAGTTTTTTAAATAACTAAGTTACGTTAATTAACCTAAAATAAAAAATAAACTTAATAAAGCTTATTATAACGGGGATTTTTCAAAGATTGTTTATTTCTTTTATATTATTTTCATTTTTATTTTTTAATAATTTATTAATTAAAAAGCTTATTAAGTTAAAATAAAAGGTTTAAGTTAAAAGCTTTATTAACGACGTTTACCTTTTAATTTAGAATATTTTTATATATATAAATCATTTAAAATTAAAATAACCTTATAAAGTTTATTTTTAATAAGTAAGAACTTACGGGGCTTAATTTACGCTATATAAGTATAAGCTTATTTATATAATTAAAAGCTTAAAACTATATAATATAATAATTATAATAAACTTAAGTAAAATTATAATAAAACCGGATATTAATATTAAAGTTTTTAACCTTTAAGTAAATAAAAAATTCGATTAAAAGGATTATATAAAAAAAGTTTAAAAGAAAATAACTTTATAAAAAAGGGGCCTTATTTATCTCGCCGTATTAATATAGGGGTTACGTTATAAAAAACCCGGAGTATTTATTAGGCCATAATAAAGTTAACTATAATATACGTTATAGCTATCTAGTATATATTTAAAAATACTTTAGGATATAAGAAAAAGGTTATTTAAATATTATAGAAAGTTTAAAATTAATATTTAAAAGTAATTAACGGTACTTATAAAATAATCCTTATCCTAATATTAAAGTTCTAGGTTTTTATACCGTTAATTAAAATCTTATTAAATTAAACAATCGCTTAAATAAGTTTAAAGAAATATATATACTTAATTATAATAATAAAAAACGGATGGATCCGCCAGAATTTTAATAAATTTTAAGTTAAAAAAAGTAAATCAAAAATACTTATTCCTCTTTTTATTAAGATAAAGTAGGAATAAATAAAAAAAAAATAACCTTATTAACGTCCCGGAAGTTAATTTAAGCGTATATAAACTTCCGTTAAATATAAAAAAAAATAAAACTAAAAAGATTTAAAGAACGAAAATTATAACGATTATTTTATAAGCCGCGATAAAATAAATTAAGTATTAATAAAAATATAAAGATTTTATACCTTAAGGTTATTATTATTTAATTTTTAATAATAAAAAGATTATTAATAAGTATCTTTATTATTATAATATTATAAGGAAAGGTAATAACGTATTAACGATTTAACTCCGGATAAATAAGAACGGTTTAATTTATTTCCTATTTATTATATATATTAAAGGTCGGATAAACGTTAAATATAAATACGGATAAAGGAAATAAAACGTTATATATATCTTTATTTTTTATTTTTTATTTATAAAGGTTAAATTAAGACTTATTATAAAAGTTAATACTTATAATTATTATTAAATATTATTTATAAAACGAGGTATTCGGATAGCTATTAAATTTATAATATTTACCGGATTATTATTATAGTTTAATTTCGCGGTAAAAATAAACGAAGTTATTGAAAATTTTATAAAGAAAGTCCGTTACGGGTTAAAGAAGAAAAGGAGAAGCGGAAATTAATTACGTTAATTATATAAACCGGAAAGTATCTTCTATAACCGTAAAAATATAATAATAAACGCTTATTAAAAGTCTTTAAAAAAGTTAATAGTAATAATAATATAAAAAGAATATATATTAAATATATAAATATTAATAAATTTTTTTAAAGGTATTACGTAAAATTAAAGCAATATAAATATATAAAGGAGTAGAAAAGTAATAAGTTTAAGGGTAAACTTTATAAAGATATAATCGTAATATTATAAATTTTCTTAAGGGAATTAAAATATAAAAAATATATAAATAAATTATTATTTTTTAAAAGGCCGTTAATATCCTTTACTTTAAGGGGTAAAGGGTAAAGGCCTAATAAACGCCGGTTTTTACCCTGACGTTATAAGTATCAGGTTTTTACGGTTATTAGTAAGGCTAAAAGGCCGGGTATTAAGGAACGCCGGAATTAGCTTAGCTAGATCCGTAGTATAAATCTATCAATCAATCAATATTGTCTCCGCTTTTTACCTTTAATCCTTTAAAGACTTATTTTCTTTTTTAACTTTATTTCCCCTTAATAGTATTTTTATTACGGTCTTTTTACCTTTTTTTTCCGCCTGTACCCTTTATTATTAATACTATACCGGCTTTTTTACCCCCTTATTTACTTATTACCTCCGTATTATTATTACGTATTTTACGTGCTTTAATATACGTATTTTATTAACCTTAATTCCCTTATTTATTTTAAGCGTTATCCGGCTTATTATTATTATATTACCCGTACGCGTCGTTGCCGTTTCTCTTAATATAGGTTAGTTACCCGTTTATTACCTTATTCTTAACTATTATGCCACTTCTACTTATCGTACTTAATATACTTTCTTCACTATTACGAGAGTTATGCGTATACGTATCGTTTTGGACCTCTGGGGTCCCTTCGTTCGTCGCCATTCTTCAATTAAGCTTATAATATATAACCTTAAGAAAAAGGATAACGGTAATTATTTTTAACGTTATAAAAGAAAATATTGATTATAAATTAAGGAAAATCAAAACCCTGAAAAAAGGGTCCGATTTTAAATATTAAATACGTTATATAAATAAAAAGGTAAATTAAGCTTTTATATTTAAAGATAAAAAAAAAGGAAAATATATTACTTAATAAAGAAAAATTAAAAGGATCTTAGGATAATAATGATTTTATTACGGAAGACATATATTCTATATATTAAATTCTCGCTTATTATTATTATATTAAATATATATTAAAGTACTTATTAAGGAATAAACTTTTTATTTATTTTAAAGGTAATTATTAGAAATTAAAGGGAATAAACTTAGATACTTTTAAGGCCTTTTTATTAAATTAACGGATTTAATCCGTCAATAATTATTATGTATAAACTTAATACTTATAATTATTAGCTTTACCGCAGTAAAGAGTACGTACCTTAAAAGCCTTATTTTTAAGGTATATTAATATATTATAGGTATAATTTAAAATCACCCGTAATAAACTTTTATATAAATAACGGGTAACCTATTATAATCGTTAATTATAATATTATATTCTCTTAAATTCTAGATTTAAATTTTAAAATCCAGAGATTACTTAAGTTAATTCCGGTTATAAATATTAATAATTTTAAATTAATTATTAATAAATTTATAATATTTAATTTATTAATTTTAAGAAAGAAAAATACGATATTTATCTTAAGAAAAATCATAATTAAAATTTATTTAATACGTGATTTATTTATTAATATTTTAATTACTACCGATATGATAATTCTTAATAAAATAATAATCGATGTAATAATTAAAAATATATTATTAATACTTATAAAAATATAAGTATTAAGGTAATTATTTTTATAAAGTAAATAATGTAACTTTAACCTATAACTTACGTAAAGTAATAAATTAAATTTTAACTTATAATACGGTATAAGTATTAATTATATATTAGAAAAAAGAGACTTTAAAAGAATTATTTAAGTTTTAGGATTTTGTTTTTAAACCGTAATTAATATTATTTTATAATCTTAGATTTTAAGGTAATATAGTTACGTATATCGTTAACTTCAAAATATTAGTTGTTTAAATTAAAAACGATATTAATTAAAAAGTTAACTTATTACGTAAAGTAAAACTTAAAATTTTATATAATTTACCCCCGTAATTTTATTATATAATAATCTTAAGTTTATTAATATTACTTATTACTTACGGATAAAAAACTTAAAAATCTAAGTTATAAATATATAAAGCTACCTTAATAATAATATTAATCTTTAAATTTATTAAAAAGTTTTTATAACTTTAAGTTATTTAAAGATTTACTTAAATTAATTATTATAAATTAATAATTATAAAGAATAAATTTTATCTAATAGCGTTCAGATTTACGTTTATAATAAGAATATATAAGTTTACTTGAATAATATCGTTAAAGAATTTAATAGTATTTTTAAAGATAATAATATTATAGTTAATATTTTAAAAAATTAATATATACTTATTAATTTTCAATTTAATATAATTATTAAACTTAAAAGAATATATAAAATTAAACGTAAATATTAAAAGATTATTAATTAAGCTTTTAATAAAAACATATATAATAAAGGTAAATTATATTAACTTATATAATTTACGGAATTTTTATATTTTATGTTTATTATTTAATATGATACTTTAAACGGACGTAAAGGCCATATTATAATTAATGAAATTATAATATCCGATTTATAACCGTTATTATTATAATAATAATAGGAAATAATTTCTTTAATTATAAGTTATAAATATATTATTATAATTAATACCCGCGGTTATGTTTATTAATTTCTTATACGTAGATCTGATTAATATAAACTTTATATTGTCTTTTATAAAAATTAAAAGGAATCTTTATTTATATTAATAAGCTTTAAAAATAATCTTTTATATATATAAAAATAAATAGATAATATATTACGTTTAATATAAGATTTTACGTTAATATTTATAAATAATATAATTATTTTTAATTATTTATTAAAGGAGTATATTATTTATTTACGTTAAGTCTTTCAGATTTTTAAAGATAAATATATAAACCGTTTATTAATAAAATTATTTATCGGTTATTTTACGATTAAGTTCCTTAATTAACGAATTAATTTTTTAAGGATATTTATATTTAATAATAAAATTAAGGCTATTTAAAACCTTAAATTTCCCGACTTATTAAGAAACCTTAAAGTCTTCCTTAATCTTATAAATTAATTATATACCGGAATAAAAAATTATACTTAACGTATTACCTTACTTTAAATATATAAAACTTTTTTACTATAAATTTAAGAAAAATAGATCCAGAATATACTAATTTACGCCGTAAATAAAGAATATCTTAAATTAAGTTTATATTTACTTAAAAAGAGGATTATGCTTTTAAGGATTTAAAAAAGGCGTTTTTAAAACCGTTATTTTTCATATACTATAATCCTAATCGACCGTTATTTATTAGTATTAATATATTGAAAAAATTAAATATTATAATTATAATATATTATATTAAGGATAATCCGTTACTTTATAGTATTACGGAGATTAATAATTTATTAAAAATTATACGTAATAAAATATAATTAATAATGTTCCTTAATAAAAGCTTAAATATAACCAAAAAATCTATTAACTTATAGAACTAAAAACCTCGGGTGTAGTCTGGGTCGTACGTAAAATTAAATATTTAATTAAAGTAAATTCTTATAAGTTTAATTATATAATCTTTATAAATTATAATATAATTATTAACATCTTTATATAAATAAATTTAAAGACCTTTATAATTAATAAGTTTAATTTCCGTTTAATTTATACGTTATAATATTTATTAATATTCGACATTTTATTACGTTATAAGTCGGATTTATTAAATATTATTCTTAACGTATTTTTACGATTAATTAATAATATATAAAGTTTATTTATGAAAAAATTAGAACTTTTAATAATATAAATAATAATAAATTAATTATTCTTTATTATATTTATATTTTAAATTAATATAAAAAGTAAATTAAAAAAAAATATATAAAAAATAAAATATAAATAAAATTATAGAAAGTCTTAATAATTAAAAAGGAGTTAAATTTATAAAATATAAAATTTAAATTGCGCTTTATATTAAAGGGCGGCGTTATTTATAACTTAAAATCCGTTAATTATTTATTACGATTATATATATTTAATAAACTTAGAAATTTTTTTTTTAATAAATACATAATAATTTATTATATAATAACTTTAATTAACCCTATAATAAATTAATAAACTTAATATATTTATTTAGGTTAAGTAAATAGCTACGGAAACATATTATATATTATTTTAAGTATAATTTAAATTAAAATAAAAAATATATACTTTATAAATCGCTTTAATTAATTTTAAGCTTATTAATTATTTTCTATATAATTTATATAAACTTTATTATTATTTTATTAAATTAATATAATTACGATATATTCTTTATTATTAGCGATAGGTTCTTCAAACGGGTACTTTTATTCCCCGGTAATATTAAGTTTAAGGTTAATAATTAAGTAAAATTATTATTAACCGAATTAATGAAATAAAAATAAGGAGTTCCCTTTAATATTATGTTAAATAGAGATCGTAATTTATTTCTATATTTTAGAAATTTATATTTAAAGAAATAAATACTTATATTCTTACGTTTAACGTATATTACCTTTAAATTAATAAGTAATTAAAACGGATTAATTAAATAGTTAAGATCGTATTATATTACTTTATAACTCCGATCCGTATTTAAATTATAATTAAATAGATCTTATTTTATATATTTAAGATATCTTAAATAATTTAAAGTCTATATTAATTAAATTTACTGTAAATGAAATTTATTATAATATAAATATTTATAATCCCTTAAAACTTTTAATAACTTTTTCAATTCTTAAGTATAATATACTTTAATTATAAAACGTAAAAAGGCTTAAAACGTATTAAAATTTACGTAAATAATAATCAAATTCCGGTATAATTAAAGTTATAAGTTAATTTAAATTATTTAAATTATTTAAAGTTATATTATGGATATAATATAATTAATATTGAAAATCATGAGTTATATTAATTACGTATTAAACTTTTTATTATTATTAAGAAAATTAATTATTTTATATATAAATTTAAATTATTTATTAATATATAAATAACGTTGATTATTTTAATTAATATACTTAAGTTAATTAATAACTTAATAAAAGATCCTTTTAATTAATAGCTTAACCGTAACGTACCGCTTATATTTAAAGTAAATTTTAAGAATAAAAAAAAGTATATTACTAAAAAAATAATTTATAAAACAAAAGAATATATTTAATTAAATAAGCTACTTAAAATATAAAATATAATAGTAAGCTTCCGTTATTAGAATTTTACCCAGACTTATTACGTGAATTCTATATTACGCATCTTAAATTCAATAACGTTATTATTATCCGCCGTAATAGATTTTATATTATTTTATTGCGATTACTAACGCCTACCGAAGTAACACCCTTATCGTCCACCGGCACTCCTCGTACGCTCCGCCCCAAGCGTGGTCGCGGCCGCCCCCGCAAAATTGGGTGATCGCATCATTGGGCATTAATATTTACATTGGTATATTGGGGTGAACGCCACTGTAAGCAGTGGCCTTTTTTCTTTTAGTGGCATTTATTATGTATATACATAGCATGGGGGATACGCGGGAGTATTCATAGGTGTAGGACACTCTTATACGTAGAGGACAGATAATCCTTAGGATCCTATTTGCATTCAGGTAGAATCATCATTGATATATTATCACACTTTTTGGTCTATACACCAATATAACTATTATATTATATAACTTTAAACTCTTGATTATATAGATAAGTTTATTTTTATATAATGTAAATCAAGTATTATACGTTCTTATTTATTATAAATAAACTTTATAAGCCTATTTAAACTTGAAATAATTTATATAGATAAATGTATCATAAATTTAAAAAGTAAATATTATCAAGGAAACTTTTTATTTAAACAATTTACTTTAATTTTATTAACTTTTTAAATTAATAAATTATTAAAGAAAAGGTATAAAACCAGAAAAATAAATGATTTTTAAAATATTCCGGTTATTATTAACTTTATTAAGCTTATCATTTAACTTAAATTAATTAATATTACCCGGTTATTTAAGAAGCTTTCTATTTAATTTATAAAAAAGAGTAATATCTTTTAATTTTATAAGTTATAAAGTAATTTTTAATGATTTATTTTATTAAAAGCTTTAACGATATTTAAGGAAAAGAGACTGATTACCTATATACTTTTTTTATATATATCCATTTATTAATTGAGGAAAAGCCCGTATTCTTCTATGTAATTATTAAGGATCTTTATAATTACCGTTTTTAAGGCTTTCCTTAACGTATAAAGGAATTTAATTAACTTATAAGTTTTTACTTTTAAGTAATCCGGTTTAATTAATTTCTTAAGGATAATCGTTTCAATTTCCTTAGACTTATAAGGGTAATAATTGACCTAAAAGTAAACTTAAAATAAATAAATAAAAACCTTCTTAAATAATAATATTATTATTAATAAGAACCTATTCGGAATTTTATTTAATTTAAGGGTTTTATCCTTCTTTGGTTTATTAATCGCCTTAATTATTATCTTTAAAGTTACCTCCTTAATAATTAACGGATTGGGATATATAACTTTTTTAACATCCGTTAAATCAGTATTTAATAAAGGAGGGAAGAAAGCCCTTTTAAGGGTTTCGACTTTGCTGTTAAAAGTATTAATTATTATATTATTGGGCCTTTTGAAAAGCAAAAATTTAAGGATAGATTTAAGCTTTTTATTTTATTCCTTATTATATTTTATTAATTTTTATATTTGGGGGGAAACGGTTAAGTCGTAAACTAGTAATTAAAAGTATATTTACTTAATTTTTAATTTTCTTAATGATCCTTTCCTTCTCCTTTTAAGCTTCCTTTAACTATATAAATAGCTTTTAATTCCTATGTTTAATAGCTTATCTAATTAACGTTTTTACTTTTATAATTATTATTATATATTCTTTGTTTTAGTAAGTCTTAACTCGTTAAGACAGTTTCGTTATCAAGATTATTATACTAATTACTTTATTTAACGCTCTTATATTACTTACTTTATAGAAAGCTTAATTTAACCCTTATTGTTTAGCCGGTGAAGCTTTATTAACCGCTTTATTACCTCCTTTACCTTTATATATACTTTAACTTCCTTAACCGTCTTTTATGCCTTTCTTATTAAAGTTAATAACGTTATATCAACCGATTAATTTAAGATTATTTATATTAATATATAATTTAAGCTATATTTTAAGTCTTTTCGTAATTTATACGTTATTATTACGTTAAAGATCTTTTCCGTACCAAACGTTAGGTCGATTAAATTTATTATAACGTAATTTATAGGGCGATTGCTTTTATTTTTATTTCTATAAATTTTTTTGATTTCCGCCTTTTTTATACCGGGCGTAAGTTTATATAAATCTATATTAACCTTTTAGACGTAGATTAGATTAATTTTCTTCTTAATTTACTTTAATTTTATTTTAATAAAGGGAATAAATATTTCGTTTTTACCCTTTTTTATCTGGGACTTCTTAAGGTTTAATTGAATCCGTTTATTCCCTATAGTCGTAATTAAATATATATCTTTCCTAGGTTTTATTTAAATAATTATTTAATTAAAAAATAACTTAATTAGCGGTATAAAGATTTCATATTTTAATATTGGGACGGAAATTATTCTATATATACCGTTAATTACTTTTAAATACCGGTTTTAAACCTTTTATAACTATGAAATAAGCCTTTTCTTATATTTAAGGGTGTTTTTAAAAGTATATTAAGTAGCCGTTATATATATTATAATTAGCTTTATTATCATTTAATAAACGGTCTTAGCTTTCTATAAAGTAATAGCTTACGTTAACGTTATAAAATATATAAGGTTTTTTTCCTAGGTAATTTTTCTAAACCCTTTCTTATATAATCCGTTTAATTAAATTTTTTATTAAGTTAAAGGTTAAGAATTTTAATATTAACTTCCGATTTTATTATAATTTTTACACAAATTTACGGTAATTATTATATTATATAACCTCGGGCTTTTAATTATAGAAATAAGTTTAAATTTATATAATATAAACTAGGCTTTATATATTCTTACTCATCGTAAATAGACTTTATAACTTTATTTTAACTTTAAATAATTTATATAAATAAAAGTATTAGAAATTAATATGTAAATATTATTAGTGAAACCCCTAACTTATATTTTCTATTTTAACTTACTTAAATCTTTAATTAACGGATTATTAAAGAATAAAAACAGAATAAGGGAAATAAGTAACTTTTAAGGGTTCTTAATTATAATAAGCCTTATTAAGCTTATTTTTTATTTTACATTAATCAACTTTATTTAATTATTTGAAAAGCTTTTATTTACTTTATAAAAAAGGATAATATCCTTTTTTTATAGGTTATAAAATAATCTTTATGTCAGGGAAAAAGACGAAGTGCAGGTATTGAGGGTGGAGTGGTAACTGCCTCGATTGCAAATATGGACGGTATTGCTACTTATGTAGGTGCGCGCCAAGCATACATAGCCCTAAGCCCCTGCGCTATGCCTATTATGGTGTGCCTGCGCTGCTTGCACGTAACACTTTAATAGTTTATTTTATTAAAGGCTTTTAGAATGTTTAAAGAAAGAAAACTTATAATATACTTTTTCCTATAGTTTCATATTATATATATGCCGTTAATTAAATTCTTAAGGGCGATTTTTATTAATTATTTTTACCTTATATTTATTTATCAATCGGGGAGGAACCTATATTTTTTACGTAATTATTAAGGGGTTTTATAATTACCGTTTTAAGGACTTTCCTTAATATATAAAGGAGCGCGATTAAGAATAATCTAGTTTAACCGGTTTCTTAAGGATTATCGTTTTAATTTCCTTAAACTTATAAAGGTAATAATTAATATTAAGGTAAACTTAGAATAAATAAGTGAAAACCTCTTTAAATTATGTTATTATTATAAATAAAAACCTATTTAAGATTGCGTTTAATTTAAAGGTTTTATTTTTCTTTAATTTATTAATTACCTTAATTATTATCTTTTAAGTTATAATTTTACTTACCGTTATTAAGTCCGGGTACGGAATACTCTTAATATTAAATAGATTAACGTCCAGCGGGGGGGGGGAACGCTTTTTAAAAGCTTTGATTTTACCGTTAAAGGTATTAATTACCGTATTATTAAGTTTTTGAAAAGGCGGAAACTTAAAAATAAATTTAAGTTTTTTACTTTACTCTTTATTATACTTCGTACTCCCCCAACCGGTACGGGATAAGTACGGGACCGGGAAATGCCAAGATACCGTATTACTATGTATTGTATATAAATAATAATATATACCTTAAAATACCCCAAAATTAATTTAAAAAAATCCAAAAATTCGATATTGAAAGTGAATATTTCTCCTAAATAGGCTTAGCGGCTCGCTCAATATTAAAAATAATATACTTTTTAATGAAAAAAAGGATAATATTTTTGCCACCGGGATCTTGGCATTTCCCGGTCCCATACCGGCGGGATAGGGACGGTACGGGAACGGGAATTACCCTTATACCGTACCGGCCGGTATGGGAAGACCATAATTAAATCCCGTCCCATGCCGTCCCGGTTGGGGGAGTAATACTTCGTTAACTTTTAAATACTATAAAAGGAAACGGTTAAGTTATATATTATTACATGAAAGTATATTTACTTAATCCTCCTAATAGTTTTCTTTTTCTCCTCTTAAGCTTGCTTTAACTATATAAGTGTCTTTTAATTTTTATATTTAATAATTTATTTAATTAACGTCTTTAATTTTATAATTATTTATATTTATGTTTTATTTTAATAAATCTTAACTCTTTAAGACGGTTTTATTATTAAAACCGTTATATTAATCACTTTATTTAACGTTTTTATTACTCGTTTTATAAAGACGTTAATCTGGTCCTTATTATTTAACTAAAGGAGCTCTATTAATTAAGCTACCGTTTCCTCCGTTTTTATATATACTCCGGGAAGCGGGACGGGATGGGACGGGATTTAGCAATATATATCCTATCCCGTATGGGATAAAATAAGGTTATGTCTTATTCTATCCTATCCTTATCCCCCCAGGATAAGATAAAGATATATTAAGTTCTTAATATTTATTATTAAAATATTATTTAATAAATATTAAATCTAATTAAAGTTAAGGAAAGAATTATTTGTTAATTATATTCTTTAAAGATTACAATAAGTACAATAATAATTATAATAATTCTTATAACCATAATCTTAACTATTTATATGTTTATATTAACGTTAATATTAATATTAATATTTTCCCCTTAAGTATTTATAATATCCGTATAAATATTATCATTATTATTATTAATATCTTTATTACTCCCGTTATTACTATTATTATTATCACTGTTATTATTACCGCTATTATTATAATAAGGTTTATTACCGCTATTGTTATTACTATTATTACTATTATTACCACTATTACTATTACGTAAAGTACCCCAACTATTAACACCCCTAGATTTACCGCCCCGGGTTTTATTATCCCTGGATTTATTTCCGCGTTTAAATTAATAAGTTAAACCGCTTAACGGTTATATATTTATAAGTAATAACGTAAAGCTCGGTTAACTTATAAACGTAAAAAGGGAAATTATTAACTTATATTATTACCTTAATTAATTAATTATCTTTAATCTAATTAATAACGTATTTAACGTAAATATAAATAAAATTATATAATTTTAACGTAAAATTAATAAAGTATAAGGAATTACATTAATAATTTTATATTTAAAATAAGAAATAAAATATACCTTTATTATTTCTCGGATTATATAAATAATTATTTATTAAAACCGGAAATCGTTTTTATTAATTTAATTAGAAGTTATCTCTTTATATAAATATACGATTAATATAAAAAGAAGTTAAGGTTTAATTAACTTTAAATAACGCTTAATTTTACGTAATATTTTTATTGAATTAATTATATTAACCTTAATAATTATAATAATAAAAATTTATTCTTTAATTATATTCTCTATTTATTCTTAATAATAAATTTTTATATTATATACTTATTATAATAAATAATTAAGCTTTCTTTTTAATTAATCTCTCAATAATTTCTTTAATACGGGTTATTATATACGGTTTAATATACGTATAATAATATAAGAATAATATTTATTAATTATTTAATAAAAAAAACGATATACAGAATAAATATTAAATAAATATAAAATATAAGTATAATTAAATATAAAGTAAATGATTTTTAAAGTAAAATTATTAATTAATATGGATTTATAGTAAATCTTAGAACCGTTAAGACTAATGCTTATTTAAGCTTAACGTTAAAAAAGTAAATATTTTAATTTCATTTAAAAAAAAGCTAAATAATATAAAGTAATAAATATTATATTACTATTACTTAATATTTTAATTAATAACCTTTTTACTTATTCTTCTGATAATTAAAATTATTAAATATAATATTATTTAATCCTTACGGGGCTTATATAACGTTAACCTTAATTTTAATTAACTTAATAAAAAGGGTTCGGAATACTTTAACAACTCGGTAATATACGTAATATATATTATTTTAACAATATTAACATTTTAACCCGTAATCGGATTATTTATATTAATCTTTATAATAATTAAAATATAATTTTTATATAGATTCCTAGCCCCGGAATTTAGCCTTAAAAAATTTAGTAAATTGGGTTTAATATAGATTTTATTTATTAATATATTTATTAAAATTTTAAATTTTTAATTCCTAATTTCTTATTTTTCTTTTATTATTAAGTAACTTGTTAAGTAATATTTTATCTTAATACCTTTATAACATTATCGTTTTAAGTTTTATAATTATAAATTACATTAAGAACTTTAGATTTTTTAGTAGATTTCTTATTTAAAGTAAAATCCGAAGAAAGTAATCGTTATATATAAAAAGCTTTAAAAATTTAAAGCTTAAACGCTTTTTTCATATATATTAATTATTTAAAGGATAAATCTCTTACGATTAACGATATTACTTTTTAAGATAATACATTTTATAAATTATATAATAAAAAGCTTAATCCGTAAGTAAAACTTAAGCTAAAAGAAGAGCTTTTATAAAATAAATTTCTTATAATTAAGGATATTATTCTTGAAGATAATTTATTTTATAAGTTATATAATAAAAAGTTTAATCTGTAAAGGAAACGTAAAGCAGAAAAAAAGCTTTTATAAAACTTAAATATAATAAAATTGCGTAATCGTATTACTTAATTTTACCCTATAAAATAATAATTAAAAAAAATAAAGTATATAAATTAGACCGCTGATTATTAGAAATTGAGATGGCGATGAACAAAGGGACCCTAGAGGTCCAGAACGATACGTATACGTATAGCTTAAATAATAGTGAGGCCAATACCTTAATTACGATAAGTATAAATGGTATAATAATTAAAAATAAAGGAGTACGTAGGTAAGTAATTTATATTAATAAAAATAATAAGGAATCATATAAATAACGCGATAATAACGGGAGAAATAACCGTTAAATTAAATAAAAGAATTATAATTAATAAGATATACGTAAAAAGATGCGTAAAATATATAAAAATATAATAAATAAAAAGGGCGTTAAGGAAACCGGGGCGGTAATAATAACGGGGGAAAAAGGCGATAAACGTATGGAAAACGGAAATAATATTAATAATATTAAGCGTATATAAAATAAAGGTAAAAATAATAAAAGTGATAAACTTATAAATAATTAAAAATAAGGGTTAAAAAAATAATACGTTAAACGTATAAAAATGTTGAAATAAAAGAAAAAACGGTAAAAGCCTTAAACGGATTATTTATAACGGAATAAACGGCTATTACGTTAAAGACTTAGCCAATACTATAAATAAAGTTATAAGGAATAAAAAACTTCTATAAAAAAGTAAAGGCAGGTTTAAAGGAGTTAAAATAATTTAAAAAAGCTTAAAAAACGGTAATAAAAATATTAATAAAAAATAAAAATAAAGATTAAAAAGCAAGCAAAACAAGTAAAAGGGCGACGGCAGAAGCCCTTTAGATAAGAGAAATTTGGGCGATAAAAGCCGTAAAGAAAAGGTATATAATAACAGGAAGGGAAACGGTGTAGGTTAAAAAGAAAATAACGGCGTCAAAAAAAAGTAAAAACGGTAATAATTTATCTATTATTTAAAAAGGAAAAGAATATTATTATAAAGGTAAACCCTTTATAACTTATGAAAGCATTTAAAATAACGGGAAAATTATTAACTGAATAAATTATCGTTATACGTAAACTATAAAACGGAAATATCCTCCTTAATATAACGTCCTTAAAAATAAGGGAAAACTTAAGAAATCAAAGATACAAATTAATAAAGGTAAATTTAAAATAATAAAAATATCAAAATAATTATTTATTATTATAACAAATAAAATATATTTAGTATACTTTATAAAAATTAAAAAAAGCTTATTTTAAAGCGTATAAAAAGGGAGAACGTAATCCTCTACCTTAAATTAAAAATCCTTTTAATAATAAAAAGGCCGGATACCCTCAGATAAATAAAAAGGAATTTTACGGTTATATTAAACGTAACGTTAACGGGGATATATAATAATATTCTAAATAAAAAAATTACGGAAGGAGAATCCCTTAAATTAATTTAATTATAAAATAAAACGGTAAATATTTATTAATATTTTAAGTATTAAAATTACGGGTATATTATTATAAAATATTTTAACGGTATAAAATATACGATATATGTTAAAAGGTATAATACCTATGAATACGTAAATTTAATAAGTAAAAGCTTTATTAAAAACGTATATAAGTATATAGTATATAAAAAAAACGGGTATCCAATATAAAACTTAGTTACCCGGTAAGGATTAAGGAAATTAACCATAAAAAGATTAAAATAACCATTAAAATTTAACAGCATAATTCATATGAAGTTAAATTAACAAATTAATTAAGGACGGTTTTAAGACGGGAGTAATACTAACTTAATAAAGACAGATAAAAGGTTATAATAAATAACATAAAGAAAAGGAAGCTTATTATAATATTAATCCTTAGGTCTGGCCGCCTTAAAATAATAATAATAACCGTAAAAAAGCCAAGATAAATAATACTTAACTTAAAAGAAAAATTAATAACTTAAATAAAGATTAATAAGGAAACTTTAATAAATATGTAAAAATAAAAAAAGCAATAGTATAATTAATAAAACTTCCCTAGTTAAATAATAAAAACCAGATTAACCTCTTTATAAAGTAAGTAATAAGTACGTTAAATAAAGTAATCAATATAATAATTTTAATAGTAAAATTATCTTTAAGAGTTAAAACCTATTAAAATAAAAAATATATAATAATAACTATAAAAATAAAAACGTTAATTAAATAAGCTATTAAATATAGGAATTAAAAGACGCTTATATAATTAAAAAAGCCCAAAAGAAAAACGAAAGGACTATTAAGAAAACTAAGTAAATATACTTTTAATTAATAATTTATAACTTAATTATTTCCCCCTATAAGGTATAAAAATTAACGAAATATAATAAAAAGCAGAATAGGAAACTTAAATTTATCTACTCCGGGAAGCGGGACGGGATGGGACGGTTTTTGATTCACTTATCCCATCCCGCGTGGGACGGGATAAGGCTGTATCCCATCCCATCCCATCCTTATCCCGGCGGGATGGGATCGGGATATGCCAAGATCCCGCCAAGACGCGGGGTAAAAAAGGGGTAATAGCCAAAACAGTAAATTAAGGGGTAGATTATTATAAAGATTATCACAAATATTTTTTGGTGGTTTATCGATAACCGGAAAAACCATAATCCGGTTATCGATAAACCACCAAAAAAATATTTATAATAATCTTTGTGATAATCTAACCCTTAATTTACTGTTTTAGCCAGGTTTTCCCTTATCTTATCCGCCACCGGGATCTTAGTATATCCCGATCCCATCCCGTCCCATCCCGCACTAATACGGGATGGGATTCTATTCACTTCATCCCGTCCTATCCCTATCCCGTCCCTATCCCGTCCCTATCCTATGGGATATATCCCGTCCCGCTTCCCGGAGTAAATTTATCCTTAAATTCCCGCTTTTTAAAAGGCCCGATAATATAATAATTAATAACTTTAACGGTAAAATCAAGGCTTTTAAGGGGGCTTTTCCCCCTTTCTTATTAAATGTAAATTTAATAGATATTAAAGGAACTATATACCCGGACCCGGTAAACATTGATAAAAAAGAAACCTTGAAAATAATAAATCAAGTGATTAATAAGTTAAAGAAAGATAAAAGCCCTCAAATTAAACGGAATCTTAAATAAATTCTTATTAATAATAATATTATTACTTAAGAAGGTTTTTATTTATTTATTTTAAGTTTACTTTAAAGTTGGTTATTACTTTTATAAGTTTAAAGAAACTAAAATAATTATCCTTAAAAAATTAATTAAACCTAATTACTTTAAAGTAAAAGTTTATAGGCCAATCGTATTCCTTTATACGTTAAGGAAAATATTAAAAATAATAATCGTAAAGATCCTTAATAACTATACGGAAAAATATAGGCTCCTCCCGGACCAATAAATGGGTATAAGGAAAAAAAGGTTAATAGAAATAACCCTT
This sequence comes from Niebla homalea, assembly GCA_019925105.1. Classification (NCBI taxonomy): domain Eukaryota; kingdom Fungi; phylum Ascomycota; class Lecanoromycetes; order Lecanorales; family Ramalinaceae; genus Niebla; species Niebla homalea. The sequence continues at coordinate 400,235 of JAHGAU010000033.1, forward strand.
AAAAGTTTAATTAATAACGTATATACGGTATAAAACTATAGAAAAAAATACGTTATGGGCCTCTTTTCTTTAAATATTACGGGAGTTTTTAATAAAATAAATTACCAGAGATTATTATATAATTTACGCAGAAAAAAGATATTATTTTTCCTTCTAAAATAAATTAAAAGCTTTTTAAGTAATTAAGTAACGTTAATTAACCTAAGATAAAAAATAAGCCCGATAAAGCCCGTTATAACCAAGATCCCTTAAAAATTACTTACTTCCTTTATTTTATTTTTATTATTTAATAGTTTATTAATTAAGGAATTAATTAAGTTAAAGTAAAAAGTTTAAATTAAGGGCTTTATCGACAACATTTATTTACTAATTTATAATATTTTTATTTATATAAATTATTTAAAGTTAAAATAAACTTATAAAATCTATTTACAGTAAATAAAGACGTATAAAGTTTAATTTATACCGTATAAATATAAACTTATCTATATAATTAAAAGTTTAAAGCTATATAATATATTAATTATAATAAATTCAAATAAAGTTATAATAAAACCGGAAGTTAATATTAAAGTCCTTGATTTTTAAGTTAATAAGAAACTTAATTAAAAGGATTATTTAAAAAATATTCAAAGGAAGATAATTTCTTAAGAAAAAGGCTTTACGTATTTTATAACGTTAACGTAACGTATTACTTTATAAAAAGCTAAAACTATTTTTTAAATAATAATAAATTTAACTATAATATATATAATAATTATTTAATATACTTTTAAAAATACCCTCGGATAAAAAAAGGAACCTATTTAATAGTTATAAAAGGTTTAAAACCGGTACTTAAAAGTAATTAACGATATACATAAAACGACCCCCGTTTTAATATTGGAATCCGAGGTCTTTATTTTATTAATTAAGCTATTTCTTAATTAAATAATCGCCTAGGCGAAATTTAAAAGGAATATATATCCGGTTATAATTATAGGGAGAGGACGGATCCGGTTAAACCTTAGGAAATCCCGGATAAAAAAGGGTAAAAACAAAACATTGTTTTTATTAAAATAAAGTTAAAGTAAGTTAAAAAGGAAGTTAATCTAACTTATATTTAAAAGGTTAATTTAAAGTTATATAAACTTACGCTTAATATAAAGGAGGCGGAAATTAAGAAAATTATAAAGATAAAAAGAAAAGCGATTACTTTATAGATTATATCGCGATAAATTAAACGTTAATATAAATATAAAGGATCGGTTCTTTAAGAATAACGGTACCTGGTTTTAAATAATAAAGAGATTACCGATAAATATTTTTACCGTTACGGGATTATAAAAAAGGTAATAACGCGTTAATAATCCAGCTCCGGATAAATAAAAACAGGCTAGTTTACTTTCTTTTTATTATAATAACCGGGCGGACGTTAATTATAGATACGGATAAAAAAAGTAAAACGTAATTTATATACTTATTTTATATTTATTATTCATAAAGCTTAAAATAAAATTAATTAAAAAAACCGGAATAAGTAATTACCGTAAAATACTCTTTATAAAATAAAGTATCCGGACGGTTATACGGAAAATGACACTAAAAGTCCTGGACAGCCTGTAGTTTGGGTTGATCGGGTAAGTTACAAGCAGCTCCGGGGGCCCCTGGCCTAAGGAAAGACCCCCGGAAATAAGACTCAGGCCCACGTTATAGGGATACGTTTTGGGCATTATCGCCTAAATAGCAGGGCCCCCTAAGTTAGGATTTTAGCGCTGTCCAGGACTTTTAGTGTCATCTTCCGTAAAGTTTATAATATCTATAAGCTTATTACTTTAGTCTAATTTTACCGGTAAAATAGATAAAATCGTTAAAAACCTTATAAAGAAGGCCTACTATTAACTAGGAAAAAAAGGAAAGGTGAACCGGCCACGGTAATTATATAAACCAGAGAGTATCTTTTATAGCCGAAGAAATACAATAATACCTACTTATTAAAAAACTTTAAAAAAAATAATAATAATAAAGCAAAAAAGTAAATATAATTAAGATAATAATAACGTACGTATCAATAAAGGTATTTAAAGGTATTATTTAAAAGGTTAATATAAGGTAAACTTATAAAGAAATAGAAAAACAATAGGTTTAAAAATAATCCTTAAAAGAACTTAATCGTAATATTATGGATTTTCTTTTTAAATACGTATAAATAAAATATTCCTTTTTAAACGGCTAAGGACGCTCTTTATCCTTGAAAATAAGAGTAGAAACTGGGTAGATACCGGTCTTTAATCTTAACGTTATAGATATCAGGTTTTTACGGTTATTAATAAGGCCCAATAACCGACTGTTAAGGAACGCCGGAAGTAGCCTAGCTAGATCCGTAATATAAACCAATCAATCAATCAATCAATCAAATTAAACCGCTTTAAATTATTATTTATTTAAATTAAAGAAAATTAATAAATAGAAGAAGGTTATTATTAAAGATCAGGTTTCATTAAAAACGTAAATTAAAAAGAATATTATAAATAATTAATATTAATTGATTAATTAATTTATAGTACGGATCTAATTAAGTTAATTCCGGCGTTCTTTAATAGTCAGCTATTAAGCATTATTAATAACCGTAAAAACTCAATATTTATAACGTTAAAATTAAAAAACCGGTATTTATTTAACCTTTATCTTCGCCTTAAAGGATAAAAAGTATCCTTAACTATTTAAGGAATAATAATTAATTTATACGCTTTTTTAAAGAGAACCTATAATATTATAATCAAGTTTTTTTTCAAGGATTATTTTTAAATTTATTGCTTTTTTATTTCTCTATAACCCCGTCCTATAATAACCTTATAAGTAATACCTTTAAATGCCTTTCTCGGTATATATATTATTATTATTTTAACTATAATTACCTTTATACTTTATTATTACGGCCGTTTTTTTAAGGACTTTTAATAAGCGTTTCTTATTGCATTTCTTTGGTTATAAAAGCTGTTCTCCGGTTTATATAGTTACCGTAACTAATATCTGTTTTTCTTTTTTTTTTAATTAATAACGGGCCTTTTTTATAAGGTCTTTAGCGATTTGATTTATTTTAACGGTAAGGTTAAATTAAAGTAATAAGCCTATAAATATTATAAACTTTACGGCCACCCGGATATTTTATTTCATAAAAATAATTTTACGGTAATTGCTTATTCCGGTTTTTTTAATTAACCCCGTTTTAAGCTTTATAAATAATAAATAAGAAATAAATATATAAGCTAGATTTTACTTCTTTTATTTATACTTATAATTAATGTCCGTCCGGTTACGGGCGTACGTAATAAAAAGGAAATAAGTTAATCCGTTATTACTTATCCGGAGTTAAATTATTAATATATTATCGTTTTTCCCTATAATTCCGTAACGGCAGAAATATTTATCGGTAATTTTTTTATTATTTAAGGCCGAGTATCGTTACCCTTAAGGGATTAATCCCTTATATTTAAGTTAACGTTTAATTTATTATAATATAATCTATAGGATAATCGTTTTCGCCTTTATCTTTATAACATTTTTAACTTCCGTTTCCTTTATACCGGGCGTAAATTTATATAAATTTAAATCAACCTTTTAAACGTAAGTTAAGTTAATTTCTTTTTTAATTTATTTTAACTATATTTTAATAAAAAATAAAAAATTTATTTTTATCCTTTTTTATCCGGGATTTCTTGACGTTTAATCGGATCCATCCGTTCTTTATAATTATAATTAAATAATTTTTTTTAAGTTTCACTTAAGTAATTACTTAATTAAAAAATAGTTTAATCGGCGGTATAAAAACTTCGGATTTTAATACTAAAATAAGGGTTATTTTATATACGCCGTTAATTATTTTTAAATACCGGTTTTAAACCTTTTATATTTATTAAATAAGCGCTTTTTTATATTTAAAACTACTTTTAAAAGTATATTAAATAACCGTTATATATATTATGATTAACTTTATTACCGCTTAATAAACGGTTTTAGCCTTTTATAAAGTAGCGCTTTACGTTAACGTTATAAAATATATAAGGTTTTTTTTTTTTAAGAAACTATCTTCCTTCAAACTTTTTTTATATAATCAGAAAAGATGGGAAGGAAGGAAAGAGCAAAAGTGATAAAATAGCAGGTAGCAGTAAAGTGCAATTAAAGATAGGCCGCAGCCCTTATATAAGTTGGTAAGGTATAGGTTGCTTGTTATGGTAATCCGTTATACTTTTCCTTTTTAAAGTATATATAAATCGATTCTACCCTTAATTAGCCTTTTTAATATTTCCCTTTTTTCATATACTTATCCGTAAGTTTAATATCTTTTATGTTTTCTCCCTTTTTAACTCCCTTTATAACGAGGTATTACCCTTAATATTATTATACTCTAGATTATATTATACTTATTTATATATATTTTGATTATATATATATTACTTATAATATCCTTTTAATAATTTAAACTATTATAAGTATAAAAGTCAAAAAGGTATTAACGCGGTAATAACTTACCTTTATTCCCTTTATAATAAAATTACCTTTCTGGTATTAAGTATTATTAATAGGTGGTTCTTATCCTTTAATATTAATCATATATATATTTGCTTATTCCTCTTATAGCCTTATTTTTAAATCTTGTTTAATAATAATAAATAAGTATATTAAGACTTAATTTTCTTAAGGATAACCCCCCGGTTTTATTATTTTAACTTATTAATAACGGTAACCTTAGTGCTTTATATTTATTTATCCTAGGGCTCGGGCTGCTTATATTTATATCTTTTTTAAGTATAATACGTTTAATCCGTATAAAAATATAACGCGCTTTACTCCGTTTATTAAAAGATTATAGATACCGCCCTTTATAAAGATGGGATTTTACGACTGATTATTCTTTACCTTATTCCTCTGTTTATATACTTCTTATATACTTCTGATGTCTCTTTTGGTCCCGTTATTATTAAATATATCTTAAGTAGGTTTATTACGTAACTTTAAGTACGTCTTAAGAAGGCTTAGTCGTTTAAATAAGCTTTATTTAAATTTTATTTTATAGATTTCAATATCTTTCTTTATTAATATATTTAGGATAGTATTATATATAAATACTTAACTTATACTCGTTTATTGGTGCTATTTTTTTTATCTATTTATCATATTAATCTTAAGAAAATAATAAAAGGGGTAATAATTTATTATAATAATTATTATTTATATATTATTGCTTAAAAAAATTAAAAAAAGAAGAAAAACAATAAATAAGTTATTTATTAATTTTTAGATGGCCCTTTAACCTTTATATGAACTCCTTTAACGCTTAATATTATACTTAATAACGTTTACCGAAGGTATACTTTTTATTATAATTTTTAATATTTACTTTTATCTGCTTATATACTTTTCCCTTAATTAATCGGCATATTAAGTACTTTCGGGGTTATTTTTATATATAAATAATTATGTTCCCGCGTTCTCTTAGCGGGCTGTATACGATCGTCCCGATAAAAGTATATTTAAAAGGTATATTAAAAGGGGTTCCTTTTAAACGTGGTAATATTATTCGTTATATTTATTAAGTTCCGTTTTAGCCGGTTCCGTTAATGAGTAAAACGTTAAAGGTAACGTTTGATTATTTAATTACTCTATGGTCGTACCGTATAACCGTTTACTTCATCCTTCTTTTTTATTTACCTTTTTTATTTCTTCCCTTTTTTTTAAATTCTTTTATTTTTTTAACTTTTCCAATCTTTAACTCCTTTTATACTTTAATTAACTTATCCTAAATTTAACTTAATTTTATACTTAACTATTAATTATCCTTTTATGAATATATATAAATTCTTAACCTTAATATTAGTTATTTACTTTATATCTATATTAACTTCCTTATAGTTTTTTCGGAATTTTTAACTTAAATTATATTAATTAAAATTACCCTTATTATATCTTTATACCTTAAAAGGCGTATTTTAATTATTAACCTTATTAAATTAAATAAATATATCTTTATTATTATTAAGGTTTATTTAGATATTAATTAAATAATCTATTTAAAGCTATATCCGTTAATCCCTCGTAACTTTAACTTATTTTAACTTTCTTACTTTTAGGAGCTTCTTACGGTATATATTTAGGTTTACGTTTCTTATATATATAAAGGTACTTAAGCGTATATTTAATATTAGTAATTAATAGTAATTATCGTTTTACCTTTATTAATTACCGTTATATTAAAGGTTTATTAAATAACGTTTATTTAAATTATATTTTTAAATACCGGTTAAACGATTATAATTTTTATTTAAGTATATATAAATTAATTCGTTTTTTAATTAATTATCGTTAATTCCTTTTTATAGATTTTTAATATCGGGATATAATTTAAATTAACGCTTTTTCTTTAATATGTTATATATTATTTAATCTCGATACCGATCGTAAGTCTAATATAAAAGGTTATATGTACTCTATAATTAATTATAATTTATAATTAACTTAATAGCTATAGCCTTAATAAGAATTTTTTATTATATTTTTTATTTTTAATATTTATTTATTATTATTATAGTTTATTTTTAAATTTTAATTATTTAATTCGGTTATTTATTTATTTTAATAATCCCCGTTTAATCGTTATTTACCGTTTTTATCCACTTAATTAATCCAATTATTTATATTATTTACTTTTCGCTTATTAACTTAAATAACTCCTTTAATTTAAGTAATCCCTTTATTAATACGTTAATCCGGCCCTACCGGAATTACAGGATTATCTTAATTATATAAGCCCGTTTAACGTAATAAAGTTTATATAAAATATAGCCCGTTTTTTTTAAAGATTAATTTTTCGACCGAGTTTTATAAACGGTTATTTAAGAAAAATAATACCGTTTACCCGATTTAAACTTAATTAAGGATATCTTTAATTTAAGTTTAATTAACTTTAATTTTAATAAGTTATTTCTCTTTTTTATATATAAAATAATTATTAATTAATTTTCCGTTTAAATAATAAGCTTACCCGGGCTTTTTTATTAATTCCTTTTCTTTTTAAGTCCGTTGCTTATATTATACATACGTAATAGCTTTTATTTATATTTCTATAAGTATCTTTCCCTTAATAAATTCCTCCTTCTGTTTCGTCTTTATATATATAATAACCTTTAAAGTCCTTAATTTAAATATAATTCTTTAACCGTTTTTATTTAAAGTTACTTCCGTAAATAATATAATTATACTTTAAAGAAAAGTTTACGTTTTTCTTTAACTTTATATCGTTAACCTTAATAGACCTTATATTCCTTATTATTCTTGAACTTATCGTACTTAACTTATATTATTTAGCTTTAACTTCAGACCATAATTATTATAAATATTATTATAATTATAATTTTAATATATATTTTATTAAAAAGATATATATATAGTTATTTTCGGATTAAAACCTTAATCGGTTTTTAAGTTATTCTATTAACTCTTTTAATCGCGTTATCGGGCTTGTTTGTCGGGTCGCCTTTTTAATAACGGGTTAATTTCGTTTTAAGTCACGTCCTTATATATATACCGGTTTTCCTATTCCGTTTCCGTTTCTGTTATTAAGGTAAAATAATTAATACGGTCTTATGCCCCATAGCTACCATAATAAAGGATAATCCTGGATATATTTTCCTATTTTAAGGGTATATTTAAGGCCTTGTTTACCTATTATTTAAAATGGTTTTTATATTTATATTAACGATATATTTTATTTATATTCTTAACGTAATATTTATAATAAGTTTAATATTTAAACTTATAGTCCGTAAGAAAAACGTCCTTTTAAATAAATTTTTTAATATATAACCTTAATATTTAATTATACTTTTATTTATATATTATTTTTAATAAGTTTTTTTTTCTTTTTAAGGAAATATATCTAATTATAAATAATTATAACTTTTTATAATTTCATTATTTTATAACTTATAATATAATAAATAAAAGATTATAAATAAAAGGTTAAGAACTTAATATCCCTTTATTCGTACTTATTTCCTCTGAATCTTTATTATACTTTTATTTCTTTTCTTTTTTTTTTTAATTTTTCATTTTTAACGGTATTTATTAAAGTAACTATTTATTGCTTTTCTTCCCCCTCTTTTTTGAAATTTTTAAATCCGTATTTTCTTGGGATTTTTAATATACCGAAATATAAAAGTAAATAAAATAAAAGTATAAAAAGAACGGCGTCGTATTATTTATATATATTTCCTCCCCTTAAATCGTATTATTTATAATTATAACGGTTTTTAAAGGATTAAAATATTTCTTATTTATACCCGCCGGATCTTACTTTTCTTTATTATTTCTAGTTCTGGCTTATCGGAGGGTTTAAAATACCCGATACTCAATATAAATACTTTAAGATAATCGTTATAAAATAAGTTAAGTATAAGAATTTTATTTATTCTTTTTAATATATATAAGGCTTTATCCTCCCTTATAAAGCCCTTAATAATAAATAATCCGATTTAACGGGGCTTAAGTTTCCCAAGATTGGGGGTAAAATCCCGTCATATAATTAATTACCCTTTTTTTTAGCGGGTTTTAACCTTATATTCCTTTATCGTAACGTCTCTTTTATTGGTTTTTTATTACGTTTAATTTCTTTTATAATTCTTCCTTCATATTTATCCGGTATATTATAAATCCTTAAATAGCTTTATATATTGTTTTTTTTAAAGGCGGTATTACTTTTTTTATAATATATATTTTAATTTTTAACCTGGTTATATTCCGTTTATATATTATATTTAGCTTAATTTTAAAAAGGATATTAATAAAAACGTACCTTAAATATTTAATATATTTTAAGTTAATATTTAATATCGTTAATCTTCCCGTTTATATTTAATTATACTTTTATTAAGTTTACGTTTTTTTTATTATATTTTATTAAATTTAATTATTAAATTTTATTATGGTTATTATTTTATACGTTATATTTAATATAAAGATAAACTGGATATCGTATAATTAAAGGAAGTTTCCTATCCTTTTACTTATAAATACCTTCCCGATATCTATATATATCGTAACGGGTTTTAAGTAATAATTTATATATTCTTTTAACGTAACGATTACGTCCTTTACTTTAATTAACGCGGTATAAAATAATTATATAAATTATAAGAAATAATTTATTATATTAAAAACGTACTAAAAACCGCTTTATACTTATTTAAAAGGGTTAATAAAGTCCGCCTTAAATAGGTTAAAAGAGGCTTCTACCTTAATTAAACTTAGTAAAACCGTACGGCTTCCGTATATTTATTTTATATAAGCTAAGTACCCTTATACGTATTTTATAATATCTTTTATTATATCCGGTTATTAATAATGATACCGTAATTTCTTTAATATAATTTTTAATAAAAAGTATTTCGCGTTATTATAGATTTCCTTAAGTATTTATATTTTTTTTTATTAAATATACCGTTTAACGCTTCCCGTATTAATAAAATAACTTATTAATAGTTAAATTAAATCTATAATTCATAAGCTATTTATTAAATTTAACTTATTAAACCATATCTTTCTCCTTTAATTTTATCTTTATTTTAAGGTATTTAATAATATTAATATATTAATTATCATCTTTATAATAAAGCAGTTTTTTAAGTTTTAATACTTCTATAAGCTTATAATCGATTTATATACGTTTTATCTTATAATCATTATTTAATCTTGTATTATATATTTTCGTCGGTTTATTATTGATTATCCTTTATAATTGTAATTCTCTTATATCTACTTTCTTCCTTTTATTTACGCTTTTCTTTATTAACTTTCTTTTTGCGTTTTAAGTTAATTAGCCCTTTAATTATTATATCGTGATTTATATATTATTTCCTTAAAGAGCCTTTTTAATATAACATAATATCCTCCTTTATTACTCTTTTAGAATTATACCGTGTTATTCTTATTCCTTTATACCTTAAAAGCTATTTTCTTTATTACCTTTTAAGTATATAATTTGGGTTATTAAATAATACCCTTAATAAGCTATCCGTAGTTTTATTAATTTTTCCTTTAATATATTCAATTTTAATATATAGCCTTTTTAACTTACTTACTTATTTTATGAAGATATCCTTATAATAATTTATATTTATAAATTTTATAAGTAACTTATAATTTATATATATAATTAAAACTTCTTTTATATTTAATATATAAAATTTTTTTTCTTTAAATATAATAATAATTATTAATTCTTACTTATAAATATCGTAATTACGTTCCGCTTTATTTATTATATATAAGTTATAGATAAATAGGATAATATAACCGTTTTAAACTTAAATAATATAATATCCGGCTTTATATTTTAAGGTATTAATATATATATAGACCGGTATCTTTAAATCTTATTTAAATAAAGCTTTAATTTCTGTTACTATATTTTATATAGAAATAGAATTATGAATGGCGACGAACAAAGGGACCCCAGAGGTCCAAAACGATGCATATATATATAGCTTTAATAACAGTGAGGGGAGTATATTAAGTGCGATAAATGGAAATGGCGTAATAATTAAGAATAAGGTAATAAACGGGTAAGTAACCCATATTAATAGAAACTGCTACGATACGTATAAATAATATAATAATAATAAGCTGAATAACGTTTAAAATAGGTAAGGGAATTAAGGTTAATAAAATACGCGTATTAAAGCGCGTAAAATACGTAATAATAATACGGAGGTAATAAATAAATAAAAAGGTAAAAAGGCCGGTACGGCATTAATAATAAAAGATATAAACGGGGGAAAAAGGCGGGAAAACCGCGGTAAAAGTATTATTAAGGGTATATAAAAGGGAAATAAAACTGGTAAAAAGGATAGGACCTTAAAGGATTAAAAATAAAAAGCAGAGATAATATATCGCCCGGTAAAGGAAGGTAAAAGGGTAATAAAGGAGGCGATAAAGGCCTTAAAAGGACTCCTTACGGTAAAGTAGAAGGATATTATATTAAAGATTTAACCGAAATTAAAGATTAAATTAAAAAACGTAAGGGACTTCTATATAAAAATAAAGGTAAAATTAAGGGAAATAAAGCGTTTATAAAGCTTTTAAGGGGCGGGAGTAAAAATATTAATAAAGGGTAAAAACGGCGGCTTAAGATTAAAGGTATAAAGTAAAAATATAAAAGTAATAACCTTTTAAATAAGAAAAAGTTAAACGATAAAAATAATAAAAAAAGTATTTACAATAAAAAATAAAAAGATAACGGAAGAAAAGGTAACTATATTAAGGAAAATAAAAATAATAACGGTCCGCCTATTTAATAATAAGGAGAAAAACGTAATTATAAAAGTAAACCCATTATAGTTAATAAAAGCTTTTAAAATAATAATAAAATTATTAATAAAATTAATTATTATAATACGTAAGTTATAAAGTAAAGATATCCTCCTTAATATAATATCGTTAAAAATAAAAGAAAACTTAAAAAAGTTTAAAATTTAAATTAATAAAAAAGAATATAAGTTAATTAAAGTTTTAAGGTAATCGTTTATTATTATAATAAATAAAATATATTTATTATATTTCATAAAAACCGAAAAAGAAATTATATTAAAAAATATATAAAAAAGAATATAGTTTTTTATTTAAGGCTTAAGATCGTTAACTATAGGCTTCCTCCGGTAATAAAAAGACTTAATTTCTTAAGATATATAAAAAGGTATTTTACCGTTATATTAAGTATAATATTAATAAAGATATATAATAACGTTTTAAATAAAAAGATTATTAAAAAGGGATTACTTAAGATAATTTAATTATAAAATAAAATAACGGATATTTATTAATATTTTAAATATTAAACTTATAAATATATTATTATAAAATATTTTAATATTATAAAATATATAATTTACGTTAAGGGTTATAATACCTATAAGTATATAAAGTTAATAATTAAAGGGTTTATAAAAAGTATACTTAAATATATTATATATAATAAAGAAAGATACCTTATATAAGATTCTAAGTATATAATAAAAACTAAAGAGATTAAACGTAAAAAAACCTGAATGACCGTGAAAATTTAACGGTATAATACGTACGGAACTGGTTTAACGGGTTAATTAAAGGTAATTCTAAGATATAAGCTTAATTAATTAAATAATAAAAGGTAAATAATAATAACGGATAAAGTAAAAAAAAAAAGCTCTTCGCGATCTTAACCTTAAAGGCCGGCCGTTTTACGTTTTTAATAATAACTGGGAAAATATTAAGTTAAAAAACGCTTAACTTTAATAAAAAGTCTGTAACTTAAACGGATATAAATAAGGGAGCCCTTATAAAGGTTAATATATAATATATTAACGTTTTTAAAAGTAATATAATATAACGTCCGTAATAAAAGAATTAAAATAATAATATTAATATTTAAATTTAAAGAAATTAAAAATATTAATATTATAATAATATAAAAATTATTATATAGCTTATATATATATTTATTTATTAATTTAAGGGAGGGGTTTTATTTAACCTTTAAGGGGGATAAAATAACCAGAATATACTTCTTTATAAATAAATAACTTAACGTAAATAGCTAGGATATTACTTATTATAATAAAAACTTTTATATATTTTATATTATAAAGGAAAAAAACTTAAAAAGCGATTTTAATATTTATAATATATATAACCTGCCGTTAATTAATAAGGAAAAACTATTTATAATACCGTTATTTAAAGAGATCTTAATTATTTTAAATAAATATATATTACTTAAAGACTTTAACCTATATGATTATATATAAAATAAAGAAAAGCGTATAATAAATTATATTAAATCGGATGATTTATTAATAATTATTATTTAAATTAATTTCTTATTATTAATATTATAAGGAATTATTATATAAAAGAGTTATAAGTTTAAAATAACGATTAATTTAACTTTTAATATGGAAAAGATTAACGGCGCGGTTATAATATATAAGCCGTAAAAGGACTTAAAATATAACTCGGATTATATATTAATATAAATAACCTTAAATTAAACCGTTAATATAACCTTATTATTACCGGTAAAGAAAACGTAGAAAACGGTTAAGGTAATAAAGGTTTATATAAAAACGGAGGAAATAATAATTTAATTTACGGACCTCCTTTAATTAAATAATAAAGATTAAATTAAGCTCTTTATAAAGTAAATAATAAAGGTATTAAATAAGATAATTAATAAAATAATTCTAATAATAAAACCCTTCTAAAGAGTTAAAATTTATTAAAATAAAGGGTATATAACCGTAATTATAAAAACGAAAAAGCTAATAAAATAAGTTTTTAAATATAAAAATTAAAAAATATTTAATTAATTAAAAATTACTTAAGAAAAAAAAGAAAAAATTATTAAGAAAATTAAGTAAATATATTTTTAATTTACGGTATATAACTTAACGGTTTTACCTCGTAATATTTAGAAGTTAATAAAGTATAATAGAAAATAAAATAAGAAATTAAAGTTTATTTTTAAATTCCCGCCTTTTAAAAGACTTAATAATATATTAATTAATATCTTTAACGGTAAAATTAAGGCCCTTAAAAAAGTATTTTTCTTCCTTCCGTTAAAGGTTAACCTGGACGATATTAATAACGTTATATACCCCGATCCCGTATTAATAAATAAGGTAATAATATAAGATATAATAATTAAAACGATTAATAAATTAAAGAAGGATAAAGCCCCGGGACCAAATAAGATCCTTAATAGATTCCTATTAATGGTAATATTACCGTTTAAGAGGGTTTTTATCTATTTTTTTTAAGTATACTTCGACGTCGGTTATTATTTACGTAAGTTTAAGAAGGCGAAGACGATCATCCTTAAGAAGCCTATTAAGCCAGATTACTCTAAGAAGGTCTAAGTTGGAAACTTTATTAACGATATTTACCTTTTAACCTATAATACCTCTATATGTACGAACTATCTGGAATTAAAACAGGCCTATGAAGTCTATCTTCGGTAAATAAGAATTTACGGGGCTTAATTTATGCCGTATAAATACAAGCTTATCTATATAATTAAGAGCTTAAAGCTATATAATATAATAATTATAATAAACTTAAATAAAATTATAATAAAGCCGGATACCAATATTAAAGTCCTTAGCCTTTAAGTAAATAAGAAGCTTAATTAAAAAGACTATATAAAAAAAGCTTAAAAGAACATAACTTTATAAGAAAAAGGCCTTATTTATCTCGTTATATTAATATAAAAAATTACGTTATAAAAGGCCCGGACCGTTTACCAGGCCGTAATAAAGCTAGTTATAATATATATTATAGCCATTTAATATATATTTAAAGATATTCCGGGATATAGGAAGGAGCTTATTTAAATATTATAAAAAGTCTAAAACCGGTATTTAAGAATAATTAACGGTATTTATAAAGTAACTTTTATCCCGGTATTAAAGTTTAAAGTTTTTATACCGTTAATTAAAATCTCGTTAAATTAAATAATTACTTAAATAAAATTAAAAAGATATATATACTTAATTACGATAATAGGAAACGGACGGATCCGCTAGAATCTTAATAAGCCTTAAATTAAAAAGAGTAAATTAAAGATATTTATCCCCCCTTTTATTAAGATAAAATAGGAATAAATTAAAAAAGAAATTAACCTTATTAATATCCCGGAGGTTAATTTAAACGTATATAAACTCCCGTTAAACGTAAGAAAAACCGAGATTAAAAAGATTTAAAGAATAAAGGTTATAATAATTACTTTATAGGCTATAATAAAGTAAATTAAGCGTTAACGGAAATATAAAGACTTTATATTTTAAAATTATTATTATTTAACTTTTAACGATAAAAAGATTATTAATAAGTATTTTTATTATTATAATATTATAAAAAAAAGTAATAATATATTAACCATTTAACTCCGGACGGATAAGAACGGTTTAATTTACTTTTTATTTATTATATATACCGGAAATTGGATAAATACCCGATATAAATATAGATAAAGAAAGTAAAACGTTATATATATCTTTATCTCTTATTTTTTTATTTATAAAAACTAAGTTAAAACTTATTATAAAAGTTAATATTTATAATTACCGTTAAATATTATTTATAAAATAAGGTATCCGGGTAATCGTTAAATTTATAATATTTACCGGATTATTATTATAATTTAACCTTATTATAAAGATAAATAAGGTTATTAAAAACCTTATAAAGAAAACCCGTTACCGGTTAAAGAAGAAAAAGAAAAGCGGAAACCGGTTATATTAATTATATAAACCGGAAAGTATTTTCTATAACCGTAAAAATATAATAATAAATATTTATTAAAAGTCCTTAAAAAAGTTAACGGCAATAATGATATAAGAAAAATATATATTAAGTATATAAATATTAATAAAAATATTTAGAAACGTTACGTAAAATTAAAGTAATATAAATATATAAAAGAGCGGAAGAATAATAAGCTTAAAAATAGCCTTTATAAGGATATAATTATAATATTATTAATTTTTATAAAGGAGTTAAAATATAGGAAATATATAAATAGATTATTACTCTTTAAACGGCCGTTAATATCCTTTATCTTAAGGGATAGAGGGTAAAAACCTGGTAAACGCCGGTTTTTACTTTAACGTTATAAGTATCAGGTTTTTACGGTTATTAATAAGGTTAAAAGGCCGCGTATTAAGGAACGCCGGAATTAGCTTAACTAGATCCGTAATATAAATCAATCAATCAATCAATATTTTATATAAGTTAAAACGATATATTTTCTAACTTTTCTTATTTTTACTTTATATTTTTAATTAAATAAATAAACGGATAAGCCATTTTTATAAAGTTTTTAATCTATTTTTTTATTATATTAATAATACTTAAGAATCCTTTAACGTTTCTTATATTTTAAGGTATAGGTTAATTAAGTATCTTCTCGTATTTTTTAAACTTAATTTATACGTATCCTTTTATTTTATAGTTTTCTTTAAATACTTTAATTTTCATTATATTAATTTTTAATTTATTAAATAATAGCTTTAATTTTAACTATAAAATTTGATTGATTGATTGATTGATTTATACTACGGATCTAGTTAAGCTAATTCCGGCGTTCCCTAATACTCGGTTATTTAACCTTATTAATAACCGTAAAAAACCCGATATTTATAACGTTAAGAATAAAAACCGGTATTTATCTAGCCTTTACTTACGTTTTAAGGGTTAAGAGTATTTACGGTTATTTAAAGAATAAGAATTTATTCATACGTTTTTTTTAAGAAAACCTATAATATTACGATTAAATTTATTTAAGGATTATTTTTAAACTTATTATTCTTCCGTTACTTTATAGGTTTATTTAATATTAAAATTTTAAAATTCTGATTATATTATTAAATATTTTCATTAATACGTATATTATTATTACTTTATTTATATAACTTTATTAACCGATATAATATCGCTTTTTATATTACTTTAATATTTATAGCCCTTTTAATCCCTTATTAAGTATAGTTTTTCCGTTATTGTTTTTTACCCTTGGGTTAACGGCGAGGTTTCTTAGTTAAATCTTCGATTATTTTATTTATTTCTTTGGTTAAGCTAAATTATAATAATAAGCCCGTAATTATTATAAATTTAATAACCGCTTTAATACCTTTTTTATTAATAAGTATTTGATAATAATTATTAATCCTTATTTTTTTTAATTAATCTTAATTTAAGCTCCTTAAATAATAAATAAAAGATTAATATATATATAATATTTTATTTTCGTTATTTATACTTATAATTAACGTTAATCCGGTTACCGGTATATATAATAGAAAAAAAGTAGGTTAAACCGTTTTTACTTATTTAAAGTTAAATTATTAACGTATTATTATTTTTCCTTATAATTTTATAATGCCGGAAATACTTATTAATAACCTTATTATTATTTAACGCCGGGTATTATCGCCCTTAAAAGATTAATTCTTTATATTTATATTAATACTTTATTTATTTCCTTATAATTTATAGGGTAATCGACGTTAATTTTATTTTTATAATTTTCTTTTTTTCCGTTACTTTCGTTTTAAATAAAAGTTTATATATTTTTATATTAATTTCTTAAACGTAAATTAAATTAACCTTTTTTTTAATTTACTTTAATTTAACTTCTATGGAAAAAATAAATACCGTTTTTTTATACCTTTTTATTTGAGGTTTCTTATAGTTTTAATGAATACGTTTATTTCTTATTAACGTATTTTAATTTATACTTTTTTTAAGCTTTATTTAAATAATTATTTAATTTAAAATTAATTTTATTAATAATATAAAGACTTTAGATTTTAATACTGGGACGGGAATTATTTTATCTATTTTATTTATTATTCTTAAATATTGGTTTTAAACCTTTTATAATTACCGGACGGGCTTTTTCTTATTTTAAGTATATTTTTAGGTACGTATTAAATAATTATTATATATATTATTATAAGCTTTATAACCGCTTAATAAATAATTCTAGCCTTTTATAAAATAACTTCTTACGTTAACGTTATAAGGTAAATAAGGTTTTTTTCTTATAAAATTATCTTCTTTTAAACTTTTCTTATATAATTTTTTTAATTTAATTTCCTATTAACTTATAAATTAAGTATTTTAATATTAATTTCCGGGTTTACCGTTATATTATTTAAGTCTATTATAATTATTATATTATATAATTTCGGGCTCTTTATTATATAAATAAGCTTATATTTATATAAAATAAATTAAACTTTATATAGTTTTACTTATTATAAATAGACTTTATAAGCTTATTTTAACTTTAAATAATTTATATAAATAAATATATTATAAATTAAGAAGTAAATATTATTAATAAAGCTTTTTATTTAAATTTTTTATTTTAACTTTATTAAGTCTTTAATAAGTAGGCCGTTAAAAAATAAGAATAAAATTTAAAAAAATCAATAATTTTTAAGGAATCTTTATTATTACGGGCTTTATTATATTTATCTTTTATTTTAAGTTAATTAACGTTATTTAATTATTTAAGAAACTTTCTATTTAATTTATAAAAAAAGTAAAATCCCCTTTTTCCGTAAATTATATAATAACCTTTAATAGTTTTTTTTATTAAACGTTTTTATAATATTTAAGGAAAAAAGACTTATAACGTACTTTTACCTATAACTTTATATTATATATACGTTATTAATTAAGCCTTTAAGAACTATTTCTATTAACCATTTTCTTTTTACTTTTATTTATTAATTAAAGAATAATCTATACTTTTTTACGTAATTACTTAAGATCTTTATAATTACCGTTTTTAAAGCTTTCCTTAACGTATAAAGGAATATTATAGGTTTATATAACTTTATTTCTGAATAATTTAACTTAACCGGTTTCTTAAAGATAATTATTTTAATTTCTTTAAATTTATAAGGGTAATATCCTATATTAAAGTAAGCTTAAAATAGGTAAATAAAGACCTTTCTGAATAATAATATTATTATAAATAGGAACTTATTTAATATATTATTAAGTCTGGGGGTTTTATTTTTTTTCGGTTTATTAATTATTTTATTTATTATTTTTTAAGTTATTATTTTACTTATTATTATTAATTTAAAATATATTATACCGTCGATATTTATTAGGTTAATTTCCGGTAACGGAGGAAAGAACGTCTTTTTAAGAGCCTTAATTTTACCGTTAAAGGTATCCATTATTATACCGTTTGGTCTTTTTAAGGGTAAAAGCTTAAAAATAAATTTAAGTTTTTTACTTTATTTTTTACCGTATTTTATTAACTTTTAAATATTATAAAAGGAAATTATTAAGTTATATATTATAGCCCGGAAGTACGTTTATTTAGCCTTTTAAATAATTTTCTCCTTTTCCTTTTAAGCTTTTTTTAACCGTTAAAACGTCTTTTAATTCCTATATTTAATAGTTTATTTTATAAGCGCTTTTATCTTTATAGTTATTTTTATATATTCTTTATTTCAATAAATTTTAACTTTTTAAACGGCTTTATTATTAAGATTATAGCGTTAATTATTTCATTTAAAGCCTTTCTTATTTACTTTATAAAATAATTAATTTATTCCTTATTATTAAACCGGGGGAACTTTATTAATTAAGATATTACCTTTATTATTTTTATAAATATTTTAATTTCCTTAATTGTCTTTTACGTTTATTTAAACGGTAAAAGCAGAATTATATTAACGGATTAATTTAAAGTTATTTATATTAAGATATAATTTAAATTATATTTTAAGTCCTCTTAAGGTTTATATATTATAATTAAGTTAATAATATTTTCTGAGTTAAATATTAAGTTAATTATAATCTTAAGTTTACGGTTTTTTTATATAATAGTTTTTTTTAATATTAATAACGTAAAATTAAATTATATAATAATTATTAATAGCTTTTTAAATTTAATATAATTAATTATATAATCATCCTTATTTTATTAAACGTAATAAAGATTAAAATCTTTTATTAAAAAATATTTATTAAATATAGCTATAATATCCTTAAATAATAGGATTAAAAAGGGTTTTTTCTTATTAATTAATAGTAAATTATATATATTATAAATATTTAAATTACCTTTAATACCCCTTTCTTATATAATTTAGAATATATATAGGTTCTTTCCGTAATAAATAATATTTTAATTATCTATTTTTAATTTCTTATTAATAAAGAAGTACGTTTATATCGTTTTATTACCCTTAAAAGTTAAATAGAAATTATCTCTTAAGTTAATTAAAAAATAAATATTAATATTATGGCTTTAATTATTTCTTTACGTACGTTATATTATATTACCCTTAAAAGCGTAAGTATATTAAATATTAATGTTTATCGGGCTTTTTTTATTAATTTCTATTTTTATAAACGGTTTCTTTTTAAGGTTAAGCGTTATTTATTTTATTTTTCTTATTATAATAATAATCCCGGTCGGATAGCCGGCTTTAAAGGTTAGTATCGTTATAAAGTTCCTTTTCTTTATATTATTAATTACCGCGTTTTACTTTTCCCCGTTTAATAAGCTCCGTTTATATCTTAAAATCGTTTTTAATTACTTTATCGATTTAAGTTTATATAAATTATAATATTAAACTTTAACCGTTATCCTAATCTCTTTATATTAAGTTTCCTTTATTTTTATTATATACTGTAAGTTTTATATTAAGTAATTATTATTATTATACGCCGCGTATTTCAGTACGTTTTTTATTAAACCCTTTATTATTAAGTTAACGTATTTATACATATTATACCTTTCGGTATATACTGCGTAATTTATATTATTAAAATACCTTATAATAATATATTTATACCCTTAATATTTAAAGTATTAATAAATATTTATTATGCGGTCTTAAGGTCTCGTTAATTTAAAGGATTTACTTTTTATTACCTTTTTATTAAAAATATTATTATATATCTTTATTAACGTTACGTTTAAGATAATTATAGAATATTTCTTTATATAATTAAAAACGTTTAACCTTTTTACTATAAAAAGGAAACTATAATTAACGATCTTTAATTTAAAGTAAAGGACCGTATTTTCCTTTTTTATCCGTTTTAAAATAATTTACTTTTCCTTTTCCGTAAACTTTATTAAGTATATTCCGTTTATTATAATAGTGAAAAATTATCTTAATATTTTTATTATTTTATACCTTTTTTTACCGGTTTATCCCTTTAATTTCTTTAGCCTTTTTTTCATTTTTAATAAAATTATATTAAGGAAAATATCCCCGTTTTATAGTTTACGTATTATACTAATTTATTTTATTAATAACTTTTTTATTATTTTAAACGCTTTTATTAATTATAATAAATTTATTTTTACCGTTATATTCCTTTTTTTTATTTAATAATTATATGGTTATTATTTTTATTTTCTTTAATACTGCCGTTTTCTTTCCCGTTTTTATTTTTTTTACTATTAACGTTAACGCCGCCTTTACGGCCTTTATTATTTAACTTATTCCCTTTTTTTTCTTTAAAGTTTTTGTCGTTATTCTTTTATTTTATATATATCTTTTCTGTCTTTTTTTACCTTTATCCGCCGGCGTTTTTATTACCGCCTTTTAAGCTCCGTATAACCTTTTTAACTCCCTTAAATTTCTCTTTATATTTACGTAAAAGTTTTTTATTCCCTATAGCCCGATTTATAATATCGGTTAAGTTTTTAACGTAATATTTTTTTATATAATTATAAGGAGGTTTTTTAACGTTTTTACCGTTTTTTCCCTTTTTACTTTTCTTTCGCGTATTTAACGGTTATTTTTTTTATAATTTATTTTTATTTATTTAATATTTCTTTATTTTTTATTTAGTTTTCTTTAAATTTATATATACTTAATAAGGCTTTTTACGTTTCTATTTGCCCCTTATTTATCCTTACGTACCGTCTTTATTCCCTCCGCCCTTTATTTATTACCTTTTATAATAATACTTTTACGCGTTATACGCGTCCCTTTATACGTATCTTATTAATTATAAGCTTTTTATTTAATTTAAGGCTTTTTTATTTTATATTTATCGCGTTATTTATATAACTTATTACCGTTTTTATTAACCTAGGCCGTTTCCCCTTCCTCCTTTTTTATTTTTATTATTATTCCGCTTCCGCTTATCGTATTTAAGGTATTATCCTTACTATTACTTAAGCTATGTACACGTACATCGTTTCTGACCTCTGGGGTCCCGTTGTTCGTCGCTATTTTCTCGTTTCAACTATAAAATTTAAGGAAAGAAATAATCTCTTAAAAAAATAAACTACTTTTCTTATATCCCGTATACCTTAAAGATATTATTAAGGTAAAAAGTTAAGTTAATAAAATTATACTTTTCTTTAAGAATAAGGAAAGATAACTTTAAGTTTAATTTAAGGATAATTTTTAATATAATATTTATAAGTTTAATAAAGACAAATGAAGACGTATGCGTTTCTTAAGGTATCCTTATAAACTATAACTATTTAATATTTAATATATTAAAAGTAAAATAATATCGTTTATTAAGGTATATTTTTATTACTTAATACTTATACTTTATATCCGCCTGAAAAAAAGTCTTATATAATAGAATTCTTAATAAATTATATACTCTTTTTATTAACTTTATATAAAATACGGGTAATATTTTATATATAAAGTAATAATTAAATATAAGTCGTAATTCGATTTTACCTTTTTTCTTTATAAATATAGGGAATACGTTTTATATATTTATTCGTTTATTTACTTACATATATTTTTTATATATATTTAATTTAATTCTTTATTATATAATCGTCTTAAATTATTATTCTTTATTATTTAATAACTTTTTAATAATAGCTTTATACGGCTTAATCCTTAATTTTAATATTACTTTATATAGGAATAAGTTTATTATTAAGATTTTATATAATTCTTTTACGTTTATATCCCTATATATCTATAGTATTTAAAGTATCTTAAGTTGTACTTAATTATTTAAGATAATATCCCTTAATATAATACCTTTTTTTTTATTTATATTTATAACTCTTTATATAATTTTAAAGTATCGACCTTTTTTCTTATTTATATTTATAACTCTTTATATAATTTTAAAGTATCGACCTTTTTTCTTATTACTTTTTTATCCGTTAAGAATATAACTTATAATAACTTTATTTTAAGGATTATTTCCTTATTTTATAGTTTTAAAGTTAACTTATCCGTTACTTTATATATATATCTTAAATAGACTTAATAAGTACCGTATTTATACTTTAATAGTCCTTAATAAATTATTAAGTTATCGGGTTATTTAATTTTTAAGATTATATTTTCTATAATAAGTAAATAGTTCTTATTATTTTTATTTTTTATTTACTTTATTTTTTTCTTCGTATTATTATAATATATAATTTTCTTCTTTTTATTATTAATTTTTTTAAGTTATTTATTATTCTTTTAATATATACGATTATCCGTTTTTATTATTATAAATATTATTAATTTAATTAATATCGCTTCTTCTTTATATATTATATATTCTTTATACCGTTTAACTTTATTTTACGTAATTAATAATAACTTTAAATATTATATTGTTTTTTTTATTTATTTTATTAAATATTAAATCTATAAATCTAATTATCTTCCGCTTTTATTTAATAAGGTATTATTAATATAAAATAAGGCTTATTTTTAGTTTTAAATTATTAATTGGACTATCTATTATATCTTCCTTAACTCCCGTATCGTTTCCTTAGTACTTTTAAGCTCCTTTATTATTTCTTAAGTACTCCCGTTATCGTTTTATTTTTTCCGATTCTTTTAAATTTTTACTTACTTATTCCTATTTACTTTTTATTTAATTTACTTTTTTTACCCCGTTTTACCGCTTTAATTTACTTTTAGTTTTCCCTTATTTGTTTTAACCGTTTTTTATATATTTTTTCTTCTTTTTAAATACATAAATATACCCTTTTTCTCTTATTAATTAATCGTTAAAATATATACCCTGAAAGCCGATTTTATTCTTTAAATTTCTTTTTTTCTTATAGTTTATTAGTTTTAATTATTTTTTTATTTTTTAATTTAATTTTTAAGCTTTTTTTTATTATTTTTATATTTAAATAAGTTTAACTTAATTTCTTCTTTTAATATTATTACGTTTTTATAATATAACTTCTTGATTGATTGATTGATTGATTTATATTATGGGTCTAGCTAAGCTAATTCCGGCGTTCCTTAATACGCGGCCTTTTGGCCTTACTGGTAACCGTAAAAACCTGATACTTATAACGTTAAAACAAAACGAAACGTCTACCAGGCCTTTACCCTTTATCCTTTAAAGTAAAGGATATTAACGGCCGTTTAGAAAGTGGCAATTTATTTATATACTTCCTATATTTTAACTCCCCCAAGAAAATCCGTAATATTATAACCGTATCCTTATAAAGGCTATCCTTAAGCTCATTATTCTTCTGCTTTTTTATATATTTATACTACCTTAATCTTATATAATACCTTTAAATATCCTTATTAATATTTACGCGCTTAATATATACCCCTTTTATATTATTATTATTATTAACTTTTTTAAAAACTTTTAATAAGCGTTTATTATTATATTTTTATAGTTATAAAAGATATTTTCCGGTTTATATAATTAACGTAACCGGTTTCCGCTCCTTTTTTTTTTCCTTAGCCGGTAATAAGCCTTCTTTATAAGGTTTTTAATAACCTTATTTATCTTTATAATAAAATTAAACTATAATAATAATCCGGTAAATATTATAAACTTAATAATTACCCGGATATTACGTTTTATAAATAATATTTAGCGGTAATTATAAGTATTAATTTTTATAACGAGTTTTAACCTAGTTTTTATAAATAAAGGATAAAAAATAAGGATATATATAGCGTCCTACTTCTTTTATTTATACTTATATTTAACGTTTATTTAACCCTTAATATATATGGTAAATAGGAAGTAAATTAAACCGTTTTTACCCGTTTAAAGTTAAATCGTTAATACGTTATTATCCTTTTTTATAATATTATAATAATAAAAATACTTATTAATAATCTTTTTATCGTTAAAAACTAAGTAATAACGACTTTAAAATATAAAGTCCTTATATTTTTATTAGCGTTTAATTTACTTTATTATAGCTTATAAGATAATTATTATAGTTTTTACTCTTTAAATCCTTTTAATTTCAGTTTCTTTTACGTTTAATAAGGGTTTATATTTACTTAGGCTAATTTCTGGGATGCCGGTAAAATTAACCTTTTTTTTAGCTTATTTTTATTTTATCTTAATAAAAAAGGAAATAAATATCTTTAATTTATTCTTTTTAACTTTAAGTTTATTAAGATTCTGGCGGATCCGCCCGTTTCCTATTATCGTAATTAAATATATATATCTTTTTAATTTTACTTAAGTAATTATTTAATTTAATAAGATTTCGATTAACGGTATAAAGATTTTAAACTTTGATACCGGGATAAAAGTCGCTTTATAAGTATTATTAATTATTTTTAAATATTAATTCTAGACTTTCTATAATATTTAAATAAGCTTTTTCTTATATTTTAAAGTACTTTTAAATATATATTAAATAACCGTAATATATATTATAATTAACTTTATTATAGTTTAATAAATAGTTTAAGTTTTTTATAATATAATTCCCTATATTAATACGGCGAAATAAATAAGGCCCCTTTCTTATAAAGTTATTTTCTTTTAAACTTTTCTTATATAATCCTTTTAATTAAATTTTTTATTTACTTAAAGGTTAAAAACTTTAATACTGATATCTGGCTTTACCGTAACTTTACTTAAGTTTATTATAACTATTATATCATATAACCTTAAGCTCTTAATTATATAAATAAATTTATATTTATATAATATAAATTAAGCTTTATAGGTTTTTATTTATTAAAGATAGACTTTATAAGTTTATTTTAATTTTAAATATTTTATACGTATAAAAATATTATAAATTAAAAGGTAAATATTATTAATAAAGCTTTTAACTTAAACCTTTTATTTTAACTTAATAAGCTTTTTAATTAATAAACCGTTAAAGAATAGGAATAATATAAGAGAAATAAACGATCTTTAAGGAATCTTTGTTATAATAAGCTTTATTAAATTTATTTTTTATTTTAAATTAATTAATATAACTTAATTACTTAAAAAACTCTTTATTTACTTAATTAAGAAGGATAATATCCTTTTTTTTTAAGTTATATAGTAACCTTTAATAATTTATTTTATTGAAAATACTTATAATATTAAGAAAAAAAAGACTTATAATATACTTCTTCCTATAACCTTATACCGTATATACGTTGTTAATTAATCCTTTAAGGGTTATTTTTATTAACCGATTTCTTTTTATTCTTATTTATTAGTTAAAAAGAAGTCCGTAATTCTCTATATAATCGTTAAAAATCCTCGTTATTATTATTTTTAAGGCCTTCCTTAACGTATATAAGAGTTTAATAAATTTATAAGATTTTACCTTAAAGTAATCCGGTTTAATAAACTTTTTAAGGATAATCGTCTTTATTTCCTTAAACTTACGTAAATAATAACCGATATCGAGATATACTTAAAAAAGGTAAATAAAAACCTTTTTAAATAATAAAATTATTATTATTAAAAATCTATTAAGAATCCTATTTAGTCCCGGGGCTTTATCCTTCTTTAATTTATTAATTACCTTAATTATTATATTTTATATTATTATTTTATTTATTAATACGGGGTTAAAGTACGTAACACCGTTAATATTATTTAGGTTAGCTTTTAGTAAAAGGGGGAAAAATGTTCCTTTAAGGGTTTCGATTTTACCGTTAAAGGTATTAATTAATATATTATCGGGTTTCTTAAAAAGCGGGAATTTAAGGATAAACTTTAATTTCTTACTTTATTCTTTATTATACTTTATTAACTTCTAAATATTATAAAATAAGACTATTAAGTTATATACCGTAAATTAAAAATATATTTATTTAACCTTTTTAATAATCCTTTCCTTTTCTTTTTAAATAATCCTTAATTAATTAAGTATCTCTTAATTTTTATATTTAAAAGCCTATTTAATTAACCTTTTCATTTTTATAATCGTAGTTATATATCCTTTATTTTAATAAATTTTAAATCTTTAAAAGGGTTTTATTATTAAGATAATTTTATTAATTATTTTATTTAATATTTTTATTATTTATTTTATAAAGAAATCAATCCGGTCTTTATTATTTAATTAAAAGAGGTTTACGAATTATATTATTATTTCTTTTATTTTCATATAAACTTTTGTTTTTTTAATCGTTTTTTATGTTTTCTTTATTAATAATAATATAATTATATTAACGGTTTAATCTAGGGTTATTTATATCGGTATATAATCCGAGTTATATTTTAAGTCCTTTTATAGCCTATATATTACGATTATATTAATAACCTTTTCTATATTAAAAATTAAATTAATTATTATTTTAACCTTACGGCTTTTTTACGTAATAATCCCTTATAATATTAATAATAAAAGGTTAGCTTAAACGGTAATTATTAATAAATTATCCGATTTAACGTAATTTATTATATGCCCTTTTTTATTTTATATATAGTAATATAAATTAAAGTCTTTAAGTAATATATACTCGCTTAAAATAATTAAAACCTTTTTAAATAACGGTATTATAAAAGGTCCTTTTTTATTAACCGGTAACGGGTTATATACGTTATAAATATTAAAATCGTCCTTTAAGTCCCCTTTTTTCATAATATAAAGTATATAAAGGTTTCTATTATAATAAATAATATCTTAATTATCTACGTTAAACCGCTTATTTATAAAAAAGTATATTCTGGTTATTTTATTCCTTTTAAAGGTTAAATAAAACCCCTTTTTTAAATTAATAAACGAATATATATATAAGCTATATAATAATTCTTATATTATTATAATATTAATATTTTTAATTTTTTTAAACTTAAATATTAATATTACGGCTTTAATTCCCTCGTTATAAACGTTATATTATATTACTTTTAAAAACGTTAATATATTATATATTAACCTTTATAAAGGCTTTTTTTATACCTATTTAAATTATAGACTTTTTATTAAAGTTAAACGTTTTTTAATTTAATACCTTCCCGGCTATTATTAAAAACGTAAGATGGCTGGCCCTTAAGGTCGGAATCATAAGGAGCTTTCTCTTTTTTACCGTTATTTACCCTTTATTATTTAATTGATTAAACTTACGTCTTAAAATTATCTTTAATTAATTTATTAGACCAGTTTTATACGTATTATACCGTTAGATTTTTACGGTTATTTAAGTTTCCTTACGTTTAATCTCTTTAACTTTTATTATATATTTAGAATCCCATATTAAATATCCCTCTTTATTATACGTAACGTATTTAAACGTATTCTTTATAAGTTTTTTAATTATTAATTTTATATACTTATAGGTATCGTAACTTTTAATATAAATTATATATTTTATGATATTAAAGTATTTTATAATAATATATTTATAGTTTTAATACTTAAAATATTAATAAATATTAACCGCCTTATTTTATAATTAAGTTATTTTAAGAGATCCCTTTTTAATAATCCCTTTATTTAAAACGTTATTATATATTTTTATTAACGTTACGCTTAATATAACGGTAAAGTACCTTTTTATATATCTTAAAAAAATAAATTTCCTTATTATTAACGGAAGCCTATAATTAACGATCTTAAGCTTTAAATAAAGAATTATATTTTCCTTTTTTATATTCTTTAATATAATTTCTTTCTTAGTTTCCTTAAAACGTAATAAATATATTTTATTTATTATAATAATAAATAATTATTTTAAAACCTTAATTAACTTATATTTTCTTTTATTAATTTAAACTTTAAACCTCTTTAAACTTTTTTTCATCTTTAAAGATATTATATTAAGGAAAATATCTTTATTTTATAATTTATATACCGTAATAATTTATTTTATTAATAGTTCCGTTATTATTTTAAAAGCCTTTATTAATTATAATGGGTTTATTTTTACCGCTATATTCTTTTCCTTATTGTTAAATAAATAGACCGTTATTATTTTCACCTTTTTTAATATAGCCGCTTTCTTTTTTATTATCTTTTTATTCTCTATTACGGGTACCCCCTTTATTACCCTTATCGTTCAGTTTTCTTTCGTTTAAAAAACCGCCGTTTTTACATTTTTATTTTATATATTTAATTTTAAACCGCCGTTTTTACCCTTTATTAATACCTTTATTACCGTTTTTAAAAAGCCTTATAGCTATTCCGCCTCCCCCAGTTTTATTTTTATTTTTATATAAAAGTCCCTTATACCTTTTAATTTAATTTATAATATTAATTAAATTTTTAACGTAATATTTTTCCACTCCACCGTAAAAAGTCCTTTTAAGGTTTTTACCGTTTCCCTTACCGCCCTTTCGCCCTTATTTACCGGGCGACGTATTATCTCCGCTTTTTATTTTTAATCCCTTAAGGTCCTATCCTCCTTATTAACTTTATTTTCCCTTTATATACCCTTAATGGTACTTTTACCGCGGTCTTCCTGCCTTTTCCCCCCGCCTATACCCCTCGCCGTTAATATTATACCGGCCTTTTTACCCCCTTATTTACCTACCACCTCCGTATTATTATTACGTATTTTATACGCCTTAATACGCGCATTTTATTAACCTTAATTCCTTTATTTATTTTAAGCGTTATCCGGCTTATTATTATTATATTACTTATACGCGTTATCGCCGTTTCTATTAATATAAGTTACTTACCCGTTTACCACCTTATTTTTAATTATTACGTTATTTCCACTTATTATACTTAATATATTTCTCTCACTATTATTAAAGCTATACGTATACGTATCGTTTTGGACCTCTGGGGTCCCTTTGTTCGTCGCCATTTTTCACCAGTTCACTTATTCGTTAAAGTCAATATAACTTCTTATATACCGGCTTTTAACGTATTTTACTTAATAAATATATTTAAAATTTAAATAATTAAATATCTTCTTTATAAATAATATCCTTAATCTTTAATATCTTTATTTAAATTTTAAAGTTAATTATAATTAACTTTAATTATAAAAGTTTTAATAAGATATTATAATTTAAATTATTTTTAATATTATAAATACTTATACCGATTTAATTATTCTTATAATTTTAATATTAAATATAATTTATATATAAAATAATATATAGTTTCTGTTTATTATTAATATATTTAAGTAATTAACTTTAATAATTTTAAAGGCTTTTTTTTATCCGTAATTCCCTTATTATACTTAAATTAATTATAATAATATCCGATTTTTAATCGGCTTTTATATTAAGTAACTTATTTATTTATTTTAATTAATAAATAATTATTATTTTTATAAAATATATTTATTTATTCTTATTAAGTATAACTTTAAGGTTTCATTTTAAGCCCGCGATTATAATATTATTAATCTTAAGTTATTTATTCTAAATCGTTTTTTATATTTTTTTTCCGTTATTATTAAGAACTTCTCTAATAATTATAATCTTCTTATAGAGTATACGGTTAAAGTTTAATACGTTCTTTATAAGTCGGTTTATCTTTTTTTTAAAATATAATAAAAGTTATATTAAATATATTATAGGGAATATAATATTATTAATTAATAAAATTTACTTAACGTTTAAGGCTTACTCCCTTAATAATCCGATAATTTATTAAAGTTCTTTTTTCCTCCTAATTTTCGCTTTTCTTTTTAACTTCCTTTTTATTTATTCCTTAATTTATATAAGCTTAACTTTTTCTTTTAAATCGTTATCTTTAACTCGTCGTTACTTCGCGGCTATATTTATTATTATGTTTACTTCGTAATTAACGTTCTTATTAAAAGGGTATCCTTCCTTTATAATAATAGCTTTATAATTAAAGTTATTAATAACTTTTTTATTATTAACCCTATTAAGGACCTTTCCTTCTTCCTATATAGTTAAAGCGATAGTTATTACGTTTATTAATACGTTTAATTAATTATTAAGCGGTACGGTTATAAATAATAATAATAATCTATAATCCATATTATAACGTCCCTTCTTACGATTTTAATCCTTCTTTTATATATATTTCCTTTCGTTAAAATTTATATTATTTCCGTTATATCTTTATTTATAACTTATATATTCTTCCGTTAAAAATATATTATAATATTTATAATAAATAAAATATAATTTTATATTAAACGACTTAAAATTATTAATATAAAGGTTTTTAAACTTAATTAAATTAAATAGTCTTAAAGTAAATTAATTATTTCCTTTAATATCTTAATTAATATATAAATTTTATTAATAATTCTATAACCCTTAATTTATATTTTCCGCTTAATTATTAATATTTTATTAAGGTAGATTTTAAAATTAATTTTAATATTTAAGTTATTAAGGTAATATTACTTACGGTAATTATATTAACGCTATTTATATTATTAAGATATCTTAAAATTTTTTATTTATATAATTTTAAGGATATTTAATTTATTACGTTCCTTTTATTTATAATATTTATATAATTCCGTTATAATCGATATATATTAAATTTATTTTTAACGTAGCTTCTTAAAGGTTTCCGTTTATATAATTTAATTAATTTATAAATGTTTAAGTTTTAAGATTTACTTTTTTATCCTTTTTCTTTTTTTTAAGTTCCCGCTTCTTTTTTATTCTTTCCGTAATTTATTTTATTTTAAGGTATATTTTATAAAGATTAATCTTTTTATATACGTTTTCTATTAAGCGTTTATAGAGCTCTATATCCGTTAAATTATTCTTAAAACGATTAATTACGTCTTTTAATATATATTTAATTATTTTATTTTATAATATTTTCCGGTTTTCCAGGTTTAATATTTTTTCCGTTTAAGTTATATATAATATAGAATATATATTTATAATAATTAAAAATAGAATTAATTCCTTAAAATAGTACTTTAATATTATTTATTATTTATTCTTTAAGGTTATTAAGATTTAATTTTAAGAATTCTTAGCTTAATAGTTTTTTCAATTTTTTTTTATCTTCCTTTATAACGTTATTTATTACTTTATCCGTAAATAAGGTTTTAATTTTTAATTACTTTACTTAATATATTACGTTTCCTTTAAGTTTTATATTTATTATATTGATTTATTAATTAAAAAAAGTATTTTTCCCGATTTCTTTTTATACGTTATAGATCCATCTTTATATATTATTCGGTTTATTTTCTTATTTATTTAATTTTCTTAATTTATAGAATAAAGTCTTAATCCTAAGTTATATTATAATTTTTTATTATAAAGTTTCCGATAATTTTAAGGTAAAAACTGGGATTATTAATGGTATTATTAAGTCTTTTTTATATTTAATTTTATTATTACTATTAAGGAGGATACCTAGAATTATCCAAGTGCCTCTTTTACTTTGTATATATTAATTAATTCCTTTTTAAATTCAAGGGATTAAGGGATTCTTAATAATATTTCGTTATTCCTTAAAAAGAAATTAATAAGGTTTATTATTAAGTGGTCCTCGATAATACCTATAATTATTAATAAATATAAAATGGCCCCGTGATTCATATAAGTTTATCCTAATCTTCTCTATCCTTTATTTAATATAAAGTAAAAGGATATATATATTTTTTTAATAAAGGAAATAAAATAATAATAAAGGGGGCAATAATACCGTAATTGGTTCCTTAATTTATATAATAATACTTAACTTTATTCTTCTTATTTTAAGGGTATTAAAATATATATAAAATGAAATGCATTATCGTTAATATATTAGTAGTATTAATAAGGGTATTTTTTTAAAAAAAAAGGGGTTTACGGTTACTCCGAGTAACTATATTTTGTTTTTATCTTTTTTGCTTTTTTTTTAAGGAAAGGGTTAAATTAATATATAATTATATAACGTTAATAGGGGTCCTTCTGGTCTTTTAGGTTATTATATAAATATATATAAATTATGCCTTATTATTAGTCTATATTTCCCTTTTAGATTAAAATAAGTTTTAATTATTTATTTTAATCTTTTCTGCTTTTTATATAGGAAAGCCTTAAGGAGGGTGCCGTTAAATTAAGTAAGTTTTATATTAATAATTATTATAGGTTATTATTAATATTTTTAATATATATACGATATAATTATTATTATAAGTATATTTATCTTTATTCTTTTTTATTAATTCCCTTAATTAATTTTACTATTTACTTCTCCTTATTATTTATTTTTTTAATTTACTTTCTAATTTTTCAATTCTTAATTGCTTAATTTATAGCTCAAAGTAAAAAACTTATTACGTTTAATTAACGTATTATATAGCCTGCTGTTATTTCCTAGGAATTTTAAAGACCGGTTTAAACCTTTATAGGTAGTTTAGAACTTAGCTACCGTTTAAATAACTTTTAGCTTAATAATTTACGTTTTAATAAGGAATATCTCTTTAAGAAGTATATACGATTACTTAAGCCTTATTAAGGAATTTTATTTTTATTATCCTTATCGTTAAGATATACGGTTTAATTTAATTACTTTAATAATTATTAAGGAGTTTTATATATTTATTAATATCGAGGTATTTAATATTATTTATAGGTCTTAAAAAATCGCTTACCCGGTATAAAATAATCTTTAAGATTAATTTTACGTCTCCAGGGAATATATATAATACTCCGAATTAAATTAAAGAGTCTTACTTATAATAAATAAATCGGTTATTTAAAATCGTTTTATAAGACTTACGGTTCGGTTATTTAAGATAGTTTAATAAGACTTATAATTCGGTCGGGTTTAATTACTTATATTAACTTAATAAGTCTTATATTTTAATTATTACGGTTATTAATTATTAAATAGTAATTTTACGTTATTTAAAGTAAATAATTTTTTTCTCTTTTTTTTCTTTAATTACGTTAATTTCTTCTATTTTAAGAAAGCGGCTTATATTAATATATAAGTTATAATTTCCTTAACGATAATTTAGAACATCCGGTAATATACATAATCATTTCTTAATTAAGGTTTAAACCCGTTATTAATATAGGGGGATTATTGTTTTTTCATGATTAAAACGCTTTAAAAAAGCTATCGTTTTTTTTTATTTTTTGATTTCTAATGGTTAATAGTTAATTAATAAATATTAATAATATTTTGCCGATACGTATAAACGGGGTCCCCGTATTAATTAAAGGTGGTAATAAAAGCATCCGAATAAGGATATTTAGAAGGGGGTTACTTAAATACTTTTATTTTTTTCGGTTTTAGTATTTATCTAATAAGTAAGTAATAATTAAGGATGTTTTACGAATATATATGAATTTATAGCCTATTATTTTCGTTATATATATATAATATGGTAATAATAAAGGTCGGTTCTTTATAATATCTTCATAGTTTTTACTGCCGTTAATTAAGGAAAAAGTACGGTGGGTTATTTACGATTAAGTTATATAATTAGACCGAATTCCCTAATATATATAAGCAGATAAAAGCCTTCTTAAAACCGTTAAAAAAAATAGGAATGGAAAAAAAGAGTAAAAGTAATAAAATAATAGGTAGCAATAAAGTATAATTAAAAATAGGCCGCAGCCCTTATATAAGTTAATAAGGTATAAATTACTTACTATAGTAATCCGTTATACCCTTCCTTTTTAAAGTGTATATGAATCGATTCTACACTTAGTCAGCCCTTTTAATGTTTCCCTTCCTTTATACACCCATCCGCAAGTTTAATATCTTCCATGCTCTCCCCCTTTCCATAATCCTTTTAATTAAGTTTCTTATTAACTTAAAATCAAGCACTTTAATATTAATTTCCGGTTGTATTATAATATCACTTGAATTTATTATAACTATTATACTATATAGCTTTAAACTTTAACTATATAAATAAGTTTATATTTATACGGTATAAATTAAACTTTATATATCCTTACTTATTGTAAATAGACTTTTTAAGCTTACTTTAACTTTAAATGGTTTATATAAATAAAAATACTATAAGTTAATAAGTAAATATTATCGATAAAAATTTTAACTTAGACTTTTTATTTTAATTTAATTAATTCCTTAATCAACGGGTTATTAAAAAATAAAAATAAAATAAAAAAAATAAACAAACTTTAAGGGATTTTAATTATAATGGGTTTTATCGGGCTCATCTTTTATTTTAAATTATTTAATATTATTCAGTTACTTAAAAAGCTTTTAATTTATTTTATAAAGAAAAATAATATCTTTTTTTCTATAGGTTACATAATCATCTTTAATAATTTATTTTATTAAAAATTTTTATAATATTTAATAAAAGGAAACTTATTATATACTTTTTCTTTTAGCCTTATATTATATATATACCGTTAACTAAATCTTTTAAGGTTATTTTTATTAAAATTTTTCTTTTTATATTTATTCATTAATTAAAAAGGAGCCTATATTCTTCCGCGTAATTATTAAGGATCTTTATAACTACCGTTTTTAAGGCTTTTTTTTAACGTATAAAAGAATATAATTAATTTATAAGTTTTTATTTTTAAGTAATCCGGCTTAATTAATTGCTTAAGCATAATCGTTTTAACCTCCTTAAATTTATAAAAGTAATAATTAACTTTAAAGTAAACTTAAAATAAATAAATAAAAACCTTCCTAAATAAATATATTTCTATTACTAAAAATTTATTTAGGATTTTATGTAATTTGAAAACTTTATTTTTCTTTAATTTTTTAATCGCTTTAATTATTATTTTTAAAGTTATTTTCTTTATTAATATTTATTAAATCGGAATATATCGCTTCCTTAATATTTATTAAATCGATATCTAATAAAAAAAAGAAGAAAGCCTTTTTAAAAGCCTTAATTTTTATTAAAGGTATTAATCATTATATTATTAAGTTTATTAAAAAACGGGAATTTAAGAATAAATTTCGGTTTCCCACTTTATTTTTTACCGTACTTTATTAACTTCTATATTTTATAGGGGGAAACGGTTAAGTTATAAATTATTAACCGGAAGTATATTTATTTAGCCTTTTTAATAATTTTTTTCTTATTTTTTTTTAAGTTTCCTTTAATTATATAAACGTTTTTTAATTTTTGTATTTAGAAAAGATGGGAAGGGATGAAAGAGTAGAAGGGATGAAATACCAGGTACCAATGGAGTGCAATTAAAGATGGGCAATAGCCCTTATATAAGTTAATAAGGTATAAATTCCTTACTATAATAATCCGTTATATCCTTCCTATTTAAAATATACATGAATCAATTCTATCCTTAATTAGCCCTTTTATTGTTTCTATTCCTTTATATACTTATCCGTAAGCTTAATATTTTTTATACTCTCTTTTTTTCTAGCTCCCTCTATAATAAAGTATTGTTTTTAATACTATTATACTTTAGATTATATTATACTTATTTGTATATATCTTAATTATATATATATCGCTTATAATGTTTTTATAATAATTTAAATTATTATAAGTATAAAAGTTAAAAAGATATTAATATAATAATAATTTGTTTTTACTCCCTTTATAATAAATTTTTTTCCTTTAATATTATATATTATAATTAAGTAGTTCTTATCCCTTAACGCCGTTTATACATGTATTTATTTATTCCTTTTATAACCTTATTTTTAAACCTTACTTGATAATAGTAAATTAATATATTAAGACGTAATTTTCTTAAATGTAACCCCTTTCTATTATTTAAACTTATTAAGAACGGTAACCTCGGTACTTCATATCTATTTATCTTAAAGCTCGGGCTACCTATATTTATATTTTCTTTAAGTATTATACGTTTAATCCGCTTAAGGGTATAATACGTTTTATTCCGTTCGTTAAAAGATTATAAATACTGCCCTTTATAAGGATTGGGACTTATAACCGGTTACTTTTTATCCTTTTTCTTAATTCGTATATTTTTAATATTTCTTTTTATTCTTTTAGTCTTATTATTATTAAGTATATTTTAAGTAAATTTATTATACAACTTTAAGTACGTCTTAAGAAGGCTTAATTATTTTAATAAACTTTATTTAAATTTTTATTTTATAGATTTCGATGTCTTTCTCCTTAATATATTTAAAAAGGCATTATACGTATTTACATAGCTCGTACCCGTTTATTAATACTATTTTTATATTAATTTATTATATTAGCCTTAAAAAGGTAATTAAGGGGGGTAATAGTTTATTATAGTTATTATTACTTATATATTATTGCTTAAAAAAACAAAAGAAAAAAAAATAAAATAATTATCTATTAGTCTTTAAATAGCTTTTTAACCTTTATATAAATTCCTTTAACGCTTAATACTATATTCAATAATATTTACCGAAGGTATATTCTTTATTATAACTCTTAATATTTACCTTCATCTGCTTATATACTTTTCTTTTAATTAATTAATATATTAAGTACCTTTGGGGCTATATTTACTTATAAATAAAATACGTTTTTATATTCTCTTAATACTTTACGTATAATCGTCCCGATATAGGTATTTTTAAAAGGCATATTAAAAAAGGTTCTTTTTAAACGTAACAATATTACTTATTATCTTTATTAAGTTCCGTCTTAACCGGTTCCGTTGGTAAATAAGACGTCAAGGGTAATATCCGATTATTTACTTACTTAATAACCTTACCGCGTAGCCGTTTACTTTATTCTTCTTGTTTATCCGTCTTTTCTACGTTCTTTTATTCCTTTAAATTTCTTTATTTCTTTAATTTACTTAATTTTTAACTCTTTAAAATTCTTTTATATAAACTTAATTTAAATTAAACTTATAATCAACTTATTAGAAACCTTCGGAAAATATATATAAATCGATAATTTTAATATTATTTATTTACTTTATATTTGTATTAATTTACTTATAATCTTTAAAGTCTTATATAGGATTCTTTAATTATATTTATAATAATTACGTTAATTATATTTTTATACTTTAATAGGTACTTTCTCGTTATTAATTTTATTAAATTAAATAAACGTATTCCTATCATTATAAGGGTTTATTTACTTAATAATCGGTTAATATATTTGAAGTTGTACTTTATAATTCTTTATAATCCTAATTTATTCTAGCTCTTTTGCTTTTAAAAGCTTTTTATAATATATATCTAAGTTTACGTTTCCTATATACGTAAAGGTAAATAAGTATATATTAAATATTAATAAATTAACGGTAATCATCCTTTTACTTTTTTTAATTATTATTATATTAATAATCTATTTAATAACGTATATTTTAATTATATCTTTAAGTATTAACTTAATAACTATAAGTTTTATCCGGGTATATATAAATTAATTTACTTTTAGTCAATTATCGTTAATTCCCTTTTATAGATTCTTAATATTAAGATACGGTTTAAGTAAACGTTTTTTCCCCGATACATTATATACCCCCTAAAACTAATAATATATATAAATTTAATATAAGAAAGCGTACTTGTTTAATAATTAATTTAATAATTATAGCTTTAACCGGTATTTCCTTTTACGTCCTTTATATTTAATATCCGTTTATCGCCTTTATAGCTTACTTTTAGCTTTCGGCCAGTCCGTTTTTAACCTTCGTTTTTTGCTTAATTAATCTAGCCCTTTATATCGTTTATTCTTCGTCCGTCTATTTAATCGTCCCTTTCAATGTAAGCGCGTTAATTATCTTTACGTTAATCCGGCCTTACCGGTATCGCTAGCCTATCTCGGTCGTATAAGCCTAATTAACGTAAAAAGGCCTATATAAAATATAGCCCGTCCCCTTTAAAAACCAATACCTTAATTAAGTCTACTCCGGCAAGCGGGACGGGATACATCCCAAGGGATAGGGACGGGATAGGGACGGGATAGGGACGGGATAGGGACGGGATAGGGACGGGATAGGGACGGGATAGGGACGGGATAGGGACGGGATAGGGACGGGATAGGGACGGGATAGGGACGGGATAGGGACGGGATAGGGACGGGATAGGGACGGGATAGGGACGGGATAGGGATAGGACGGGATGGAATAAGTTTTATCCCATCCCGTACTAGTACGGGATGGGACGGGATGGGATAGGGATATACCAAGATCCCGTTAAGACTGCGGAATTACTATTCATAGTATATAAGTCTTTATATATATTAAAAACCCCTTTAAAAAAATCCAAAAATTCAATATTGGAAGTGAATTATTCACTTCATCCGGTTAGCGTGCCAATAATTGGGATCTTAACATATCCCTATCCCATCCCGCCGGGTTAGGGATGGGATGGGACGGGATTTAACCCTTATCCCGTCCCACGCGGGATGGGATAAGTGAATCCAAATCCCATCCCATCCCGTCCCGCTTCCCGGAGTAATTAAGTCTTATAAATAATCATTCAAGAAAAGATAATATCGTTTATTTAATTTAAACTTAATTAAGGATATTTCTGGCTTAAGTTTGAATGATCCTAATTTTAGTAAGTTATCTTTTTTTTTATATATAAAGTAATTATTAACCGGTTCCTCGTTTAAATGTTAGACTGACTCCGCTGGCGGCACGCCGGCGGGACTAGTAAAGGTAGGTATAGAAAACGTAATGTTACGGTCTGGATACTTAGGTATTACTTTAATAAGTAGATTAATAATAAGATTAATTCTTAAGGAACTCAGAAAGAAATGGGGCATAACCTTTATTTAAGGTAAAGGTAATAACTACCCCGCTTTACGCCTGTTAAGCTACGGCTCATAAATGACGTATATTAAGGCCGTTACTAAGGCCTTTTGCTAAGGCCCTTTGTTAAGGCCCTTTATTAAGGCTTTTTGTTAAGGCTTAACGGCTTACCTTAACGCAGCAGTATAACGTATTACTATAACGCCGGCGCAAAAATGGTATTAACTATTAATAATTATCTCCCCCTTTTATACGCTGGTTTTTAAAGCATAAAAAGATATATTTAAGAAGCTGGCGTAAAGCCGGCTGAATATAAGGCTTATTAAAAACCCATTATTAAACCCAGTGGGAAAAGGGTAAAAGGAAAAGAGTCCTTAGGTGCATACGCGAGTATAGTAATGTCTATCCAATAATAATATAATAAAGGCATTTTACGTTAATAAGTAATTAACGTAACTTATAAAGCTTATTAAAAACCCCTTTATAAAACTTAATAAGAAAAGGTAAATAAAAAAAGAGTTTTTACGGTATTAATTAATAATTACTTAGGGCTTTATTATTAATTTACCACGCTATAATAAAGGTAAACGTTATTATAAAAACGGGGCGTAATTATAATAAAACCTTTATTCTATTTTAAACTTCTTTTTTTTCTTTTTAATAATTTTAATCGTTCTTATAAGTATAATATATTAAGGGTCTATATAAGTATTTATAAGTTAATATACGTATAATTATATACCCTCGTTATTTATATTATTATTATAATAAGTAATATTAACGTTACGTAAACGTTTTATTTACGTTAATAATTTATTTATTTTTATTTATTAATAAGATATATAAGTTTACTTTAATCTTTAAGTAATATAATATATACGTAACGATACCTTATTAACGTAAATATAAATATAATATTAACAATATATATAGTAGCGTTTTACTTAATTTACTTCTTATAGGATAAACTTTTATACCGGCTGGGCCCTTTACCCTGCCGTAAATATCGTAATAAACAATATTTTTCCCGTTACCTTTCCGTAAGCATCCTTAACGCCGTTAAATCGTTATTACTTTAATATATATATAGTTCCCGGATTAACTATAGCCCCGGATAACTTAATAAATACGTAAATATTAGTCGATTAATACGCGGTTTATTAAAGTATAAGCTTAATACGTATAAAAGCGTAATAAAATCCTTTAGGATTTTAAAGCCTTCCGGTTAAATATTAATTAAACGTTAATTATCATTAGTCAGGCGGAATATACGCTCTATTAAATTACTTTAAAAATTAAAGGGGAAATATTGGTCTTTTAAATTAAAAAAGAAACGTTTATTGCCCGCGTTAAAATAGCGGAAAAAAAGGTTATTTGGCTTAAAAAGTAAATAAATAAATCATAATTTAATAATAAGATAACGGCGTTAACGTTTAATAATTAAATCGGCTTAATACGGGGGATCTAGGCCCTTTATAAAAGTCAACTCTATTAAAAAGTTACTCCTTATTTCCCAACCCTATATTTAAAGTAAAGAGAATAAACCTTAAGCTTATAATATCCGGTGGCCTGGAAGGTAAAAAGAAGGAGGAAGATACGGGCTTCAACCTATTTAAAGAAAAGGAAAAGGAGATTATACTTTTTTTAATGGCGTTATTAAGAAGGTTAACCTTAACTTTTAAGAGTAATACCTTAAAATTAAAGTAAAAAGCCCCTCCGGCGAATAATATTAATGAAAAGCCTTTAATTAAGGTAAAAAGGAAGACGGAGAAAAAAAGGAAAAGGAGGATAAAAAAAATCTAACGCCTTTATACTTATTCTTAACCTTATTAACTTATTTATAAAAGGAGAAAGCCCGTATTAATATAAAATTATAAATTATTCTTTTATTTTTATACGTTAATATTATTGGAATTTAGCGTTAAACGTTAAAATTAATAATATTAAACGTTAAACGCTTATAATCTATATATTATTAAAAAGCAATAAAGCGGATAATATTATAAATTACCGGCGCATTAACGTAAATCTAATAAATATACTTATTAATCTTTTATTACCTTAAATAACTTTATTTATTTAATATTTCCTTAATAACGCGTTAAGCGCTTATAATTTAACCCTTATATTTCTTTACCTTTTTTAATACTATTATAACTATTATTAAAGCCACTCTTATTAAGCATAATATCATAATAAAAATAATTGCCTCTATAATACCGGCTTATCCGCATATATAATACCCGTAATAAGTAAAGTTATTAGTTAAAGTTTAAATTTTAATAATTTCACGGGAGGATAACGTATAAAGGCCAGGTAGCCATAATATTAATCATATATATAGTTATTAACCATATATATAACTTCCGCCGTTATAACGTTATAACTTTATTTACGTCTCCTTTTACTCCGTATTATCTTGTTATATTATTCCCGTAATTCTTAAGATTATTTTAAGTCCGTTTCTAATACTTATTAATTATATTTAAAGCCTTAATTAACTTACTTAATTTAATATTAAACGCCCTTTTTACTTTTAACTTTATTAATAATTTCTTTAATTACTTATTCCTCTTTATTATTAATTTTATATTATAGTTTCCGCTATTTAATTGTTAATATAAATATAATAAAGCTTTAAAAGAGAAATATAAATAATAGGATAAATTTAATAAACAATAAAAAGGAACAAGCGGTACGTTTACGTTCTAATTTTATTATTAATTTTAAAAAGTCCTATAAATCAGGGCGTAAACCTTTTACTTAATTACTTTAAGTTAAGGTTTTTAATATTTAATATTATTAAATTATTAATATTATATGATTTTAACTTATATTTCTTATTATACGTCTTTTAAATTAGTTTAATAATATAACGTTATTAATTTATTAATATTAATTATATTTTTTATAATATTTTATTTTTATTTTTTATCATAGGTATTTCCTTTTCTATAAGTTTATCCTTAAGTTTAAAATAAATATCTAAATTATAATTATATATCGCTATAAAAAGGCTATAGTTTAAAGTTAAGTATTCCAAATTTATATAAGTAAATTTAATTAAAAAAAGTAGCTTTACTTAATTCGCTTACTCGGAGCTAATAAAGGTCCTCAAATATTATTTAAGGTTTTAATTTTAACGCTTTATTTAATTATCCGTTTATAAATAAAAAGTAATATTTAATTTACGTTTTATTTTCACGTAATAATATATTAAACCCTAGAATTTGTTGGTAAATAAAGACCTTTAATTAATTACAATTTTAATTAACGTATTATAACGTAATACGATTTCTTTAAAGAAGAAATCCGCTAGTATAACGGTATCGATTTATTTTATAACGGGGAGGTATTTATATATCTTTATATATTTATTTACGATTATTAAAATTAAATTATAAATACTATTTTTAACCTTATTTACGGGTAAGTTAATAATAAAGTCCATATTAAGTTCTTTTTAGGGTATAACCGGTTAAAAGAATAAAGTAAACTTATTATAAAAATGGTAATATAATACCTTAATCCTTTAATAAGTATCGTACGTTTTAATATAATTATTAATTTAAGCCTTTAAACCGTCCCAATAATATTTACGGGCCAAAAGCTTATAAGTCTTTTTGGCTCCAAAGTAACCCGTTAACGGGTTATTATAATATTTATTAATTAACTTTTCTTTAACCGTTTTATCCCGGGGAACGTATATACGGCCCTTATAAGTTATAAGGTTATTAAGATTGAGTTTTTAAGTATTATTATAACTTTAATAAAAATACGTTAACGTTAAGTTATCGTCCTTAATTTTATATATAAATATATTATTAACTTATAAATCCTTAATAAGTAACTTAATCGGCCTAAATTCTTTATAAGGCTTTTTAAATAATTATTAAATTTCTTTTTACGGGATAATAATTTAAATATTTTTTAAAGTGAATAATAATTAATAATTAATAACCGTTATCCGTTAATATTTTGCCGACTTATCGGATTAAAGTATAAGCTTACTCTATAAAGTAAGTAATAAAATAATATTAAAAGGTAAAATTCCTTTATAGTTTAAACGTCTTAATAAAGGATTAATAGGGTTTATTTTACCTTAATGATAAAATACTTTAAAGTTATAATTAATAAATTTTAAGGCCTATTTAATTTAACGCAAGCTTAGTATTAATTATTTTATAAACCCTTAAAAAGTATTATGATCTATTTATATTTAAATAACTTTAAGGTTCCCTTTTAAATAATACCGTTATTACTTAAACGTTATAACGATAATAAAAAGCTTTTAATTGTACGTCTTATAATTCTATTTAATAAAGGTTATTTTTTTAAATTAATACGTAATTAAGCGTTAATAACTTTCTTTAAATTATTAAAATAAGATGCCTATAATAATAAAGTTAAAAATATTAATTTTTATTTATACCTTCCGTTCTAGGTTAAAATAGCAGAATAATAACGCGTTAATAAATATCTTACGGAACCGGTAAAACGCCGTATCTACCGTATTATTCCACTTTAATAGGTTAGCCTTCTTCCCTTCCTTATTAACCTTAAGTAAATTAATTAAGGGCTTAATTATCCTTAAATATTTATAAATAAAATAACGATAAAAATTTATAAAGCTTAAAAAGATTTATATTTTTTAATAGGTTTTTAAGGTAGGTTAATCCTTAATAGTTTAAATATATTTTTGGTCCATCTAAATCCCTTTAATAGAAACGATAAACTTTAAGAATTCTATTTAAGTAATATTAAATTAATATTTCTTAAAATTAACGTAAAACTGGAATTAATAAAATCGCTTAAAAACCTATTAAACATAACGTTAATAATCTGCTGGATTCTTACTAAATATTAAAATATTATTTAAATAAATTATATAAATTATATCGATAAAATTAATAAGGATATGGTTAATATAAGCTTTAAAAATCGTTAAAGTATTAATTAATTTAAATAATATAATAAGATACTTAAACTAATTATAACACGTATAAAACGCGGTTTTTTATTTATCGCCGGATTTAATTTATAGCCGGTAATAAGTATCCTTAAGGTTTAACTTAATAAACCGTTTAAAGTTATTTAGTTAATCAAGGGTTTTAATAATTAAGGGTAATAAATATTAATTTTTAACTATAACCGTATTTAATTTACGGTAATTAATATAAAGATAAAGGTTATTATCCTTCTTAAATATAAAAAGGATCGGGACGCTTATAAATAACGTTAAGTAATAAATTCAACCCCGGGTTACAATATCCTTAAGATAC
The DNA here is from genome assembly GCA_019925105.1 of Niebla homalea. NCBI lineage: Eukaryota > Fungi > Ascomycota > Lecanoromycetes > Lecanorales > Ramalinaceae > Niebla > Niebla homalea. The sequence goes on from JAHGAU010000033.1 coordinate 444,823, forward strand.
CACCAGAGCTCCATTAACTTTATCCGAAATAAATTATATAAAGAATCATATAATAATTCTTTATTATTTAAGTTAATAACGTAATCCTTTTATTTTAATTTAAATAAAGTATTAATTATATTATTAGAAGAAATATCTATATATTTACTTAGCTTTTTTAAAACATTTTAATTAATAAAGTTTTTTATTATACTTATACGCGTTAAATTATCCTAAAAGATTTATAATATTTTTAAGTATTCCGTTACCGCGTTTACGTAAACAATTATAAAGACCTTATTAATCTCCGTTAAATTTTAACCGAAGTTATAAACGTTATTAATTTATAACTTATAAGAATTAACCTTAAAGCGCTATTTATCCGTTACCGGATTAATCGTTATTTATAAGGTATATAAGGTTAATAAATTAAGGACCACGTTTAAACCTTCTTAATTAATAACGTAAAAAAGTATTTTATATTATTTCTATTGTTTTTAATTATTAATTAAATAATACTATAATTAATAAACGTTATAATAAAAAATTTACTTATTATTAAGAAAAGCCATTTATAGTAAGACGACGGGGATTAATTATAAGTTTTATTAGACCGTATATATTTATAGAATTAAATTTATTTAAGCTTTAATATTAATTAATATACTTAATAAGTAAAAATTATCCTAAAAACTTATTTAACCCTTAATAATAAAAACCGGGTATATTTTTAATTATTTTTTTATTAAATTTTAATTTTAAAACGTTATCGGAGTTTTATTGTTTTTTAATATATTATCCTTTTTATAAGATTTTATACTTATTATTAAGACTTTATTAATAAGACGGTAAAGTAATCAGATATATAATAGCTTTTTCCGTAATATATATAATATTCGATATTTTTATTTATTTTAAAGGCGGCGTTAAAGTTTTTAAATATAATTTTACGCTTTTAACCGTAAAAATCAGTTTTAATAAAAATACACGCCGGCTTTAAGCCGTCGGAATTAAGTTTAAATATCCTATTTTTAAAAGATTTACCCTTATTAACTTTTTAATTACTATTAATGGTATACTTTAAGTTATTCTTTTATATAATTATTATTATTATTATGATATTATCCCGGATTCTTAATACCTTATTAATTATAAAGATTTTAATTTTAAGCTTTAATAAAAACTTTATAAAGAATATATAAATATAAAATTTATTTAATAATAATAATAAATCCTTTTTTATAGTTTTTAAAATATTATAGAACTATATTACTTTTTAATTAAAATATTACTTAATATCCTTAAACCGCTTATAATAAGTAAGTTAACGGTTTTCCGGATTAATTATTAAGTTTAAAAATTTATCCTTAAGTTCTTAATAACTTATTTTATTAATTTCCTCATCCGGTAAGTTAAAGATTTTACGAAAAATAAACCTTAAATAAAAAATTATCTTTTTTCTTTTAATAAAGAAGTACTTAAAATAAAGTATAAATTATTTTTTTAAGTTAATAAATTACGTTTAATATTTACCCTTAAACTTATTTTAATATAATTTAAACCTTTCCGGATGAAAAAACTTATTTTTATAAGGTAAAATAAAAGCCGTTAACGGTATACCGTTAGTATAAAGCTTAATAATAAGATTAACGCGGAGGAAAGTTCCGGAGTATAAACTTTTATATTATATATTAACGCGGTTAAATATATACTCTTAATAAGTACGATTTTTAATTTTAAGCTATTTAACTTTAAATTATAGTTTTAGAAATTAAACTTATTAAGCCGTAATATTATAATAACGCTCGATATTATTATAATGATTATACGAAAAATGGCGACGAACAACGGGACCCCAGAGGTCAGAAACGATACACACGTATATAACTTAAATAATAGTGAAAATAGTACCTTAAATACGATAAGCGGAAGCGGAATAATGGTAAAGGTAAAGGGGGAGGAAAAATAAGCGGCTTAAATTAATAAGAACGGTAATAAATTATATAAATAACGCGATAAATACGAAATAAAAAGGTTTTAAATTAAATAGGGAGTTTATAATTAATAAGATATATATAAAGGGATATATATAACGTATAAAGGTATTATTATAAAAGGTAATAAATAAAAAGCAGAAAGGATAAAGACGGTACGTAAGGACGGATAAAAAATAAGCGGAGGCGTAAAAAGCCTTATTAAGTATATATAAATTAAAAGAAAGTTAAGTAAAAATAAGGAAATATTAAGTAAATAAGAATAAATTATATAAAAAAATAACTATTAAATACGTAAGGGAAAAATTAAAAAAAGGAAATAATAAAGGCGCTAGAAAGCCTTTTTATAATTATATAAAAGGATATTACGTTAAAGACTTAATTAATACTATAAATCGGATTACGGGGAATAAAAGATTTTTACGTAAATATAAAGAAAAACTTAAAAAAGTTAAAAAGGTTATATGGAGCTTAAAAAACAATAATAAAAGCGTTAACGGATAAAAATAAAAGGAAATAAAGAGGATATATATAAAGTAAAAAAGCGACGGGGGAAGCTTTAAAGAAAAAAACGGGGATAAACTAAATAGTAAAAGTTATAAAGGCGGTATTAACGTTAATAATAAAGGAAATAAAAGCGGGGAAGAAAATAACGGTATTAAGGAAAATAAAGATAATAACCGTATAGTTATCGGGCGAAAAAGAAAGGAGTATAACGGTAAAAATAAACTTATTATAATTAATAAAAACGTTTAAAATAATAAAAAAATTATTAACGGAGTAAATTATTATAATACGTAAACTATAAAATAAGGATATCTTTTTCAATATAGTTTTATTAAAAACAAAAGAAAGGTTAAAGAAATCAAAGGGATAAGCCGGTAAAAAGGAATATAAAACGGTAAAAGTATTAAAATAATCCTTTATTATTATAATAAACGGGATATACTTAATAAGGTTTATAAAGGAGGAAAGGGAAGTTACCTTAAAATGGATAAAAAAGGAAAATATAGTTTTTTATTTTAAATTAAAAATTATTAATTATAGTTTCTTTTTTATAATAAAAAGGTTAAACGCCTTTAATTATATAAAGAAATACTTTACGGTTATCTTAAGTATAATATTAATAAGGATATATGACGATATTTTTAATAAAGGGGTAATAAAGGGTAAATCCCTTAAATTAATAAAACCTTAAGATTAAATAACGGATATTTATTAATACTTTAAATATTAAGGGTACGGATATATTATTATAAGGTACCTTAATAATATGAAATATACGGTATATATTAAAGGGTATAATACGTATAAATACGTTAACTTAATAATAAAGGGTTTAATAAAGAACGCGTTAAAATACGCGGCATATAATAATAATAATTACTTAACGTAAAACTTACGGTATACGGTAAAAGTAAAAAAGATTTAACGTAAGGAGATTAGGATAACGGTTAAAATTTAATGTTATAATTTATATAAACTTAAATTAATAAAGTAATTAAAAATAGTTTTAAAACGTAAATAGAATTTATTAAATAAGGAAGGATAAAACGTAATAACCAATAATATAAAAAAAAGGAAACTTATAATAATATTAACCCTTAAGGCCGACCGCTTAATTAAGATTATTATTATAATAAGAAAATTAAAATAAATAACGTTTAACTTTAAAAAGAAACCGTTTATATAAATAAAAATTAATAAAAAAAGCCCGATAAACATTAATATTTAATATATTTACGTTTTTAAGGGTAATATAATATAACGTATATAAGGAAGTAATTAAAACCGTAATATTAATATTTAGATTTAAAGAAATAAAAAATATTAATATTATAATAATATAAGAATTACTATATAATCCGTATATTTATTCTTTAATTAACCCGGGAAATAATTTTTATTTAGCCTTTAAAGGTAACGAAATAATATAAACGTATTTCTTTATTAATAAAAGGCTAAATATAGATAATTAAGATATTACTTATTATAAAAAGAATTTATATACGTTCCGGATTATATAAGAAAAGGATATTAAGGGTAACTTAAATATTTATAATATATATAATCCGCCTTTAATTAATAAGAAAAAACCCTTTATAATCTTATTACTTAAAAATATTATAATTATACTTAATAAGTATTTCTTAATAAAGGACTTTAATCTTTATTATATTTAATAAAACGAAAATAGTTATATAATTAATTATATTAAATTTAAGGAATTATTAATAATTATTATATAGTTTAACCTTATATTATTAATATTAAAAAAGGCTATTATATAAAAAAGTTATAAACTTAAAATTATAATTAACTTAATATTTAACTCGGAAAATATTATTAATTTAATTATAATATATAGACCTTAAAAGGACCTAAAATACGGTTTAAATTACGTCCCGATATAAATAACTTTAAACTGATCCGTTAATATAACTTTATTTTTATCGTTTAAATAAGTATAGAAAACGGTTAAGGAAATTAAAGTATTTATAAAAGCGGTAAAAGTAATACTTTAATTAATTGAATTCCTCCGGCTTAATAATAAGGGATAAATTAATTATTTTATAAAGCGGGTAATAAAAGCTTTAAATAAAATAATTAATATTATAATCTTAATAATAAAGCCGTCTTAAAGAGTTAAAACTTATTAAAATAAAGAATATATAAAAACGATTATAAAGGTAAAAGTACTTATAAAGTAAATTATTAAATATAAGAATTAAAAGATGCTTTAACGGTTAAAGGAAATATAAAAAGAAAAGGAAAAAATTATCCGGAAGGTTAAATAAACGTACTTCCGGGTTATAATATATAATTTAACGGTTTCCTTTTATGGTATTTAGAAGTTAATAAAATATAATAAAAAATAAAATAAGAAACTTAAACTTATCCTTAAGTTTTTACCCTTAAAAAGACCAGACGGTATAATAATAAATATTTTTAACGGTAAAATTAAAGCTCTTAAAAAAACGTTTTTTTTTCCGTTATTAAAAATTAACTTAATAAATATCGACGGTATAATATATTCTAAATTAATAATAATAAATAAAATAATAACTTAAAAAATAATAATTAAAGCAATTAATAAATTAAAGAAAAATAAAACCCCCGGATTTAATAGTATATTAAATAGGTTCCTATTTATAATAACGTTATTATTTAGAAAAATTTTTACTTATTTATTTTAAGCCTACTTTAATATAGAATATTACCCCCATAAATTTAAGGAAATTAAGACGATTATCTTTAAGAAGCCGGTTAAGTTAAATTATTCGGAAATAAAGTTATATAAACCTATTATATTCCTTTATATATTAAGGAAGGTTTTAAAAACGGTAGTTATAAAGATTTTAAGTAATTATATAGAAAGATATAAATTACTCCTTAATTAATAAATAAGGGTAAAAAGAAAACGGTTAACGGAGATAGCTCTTAAAGGCTTAATTAATAACGTATATATAATATAAAATTATAGGAAGAAATACGTCGTAAGTCTTCTTTCCTTAAATATTATAAAGGCGTTTAATAAAGTAAACTATTAAAGGTTACTATATAATTTACGGAAAAAAAGGGTTTTATTTTTCCTTATAAATTAGATAAAGAATTTTTTAAGTAACTAAATAACGTTAATTAACCTGGGATAGAAAATAAATACGATAAAGCCCGTAATAATAAGGATTCCTTAAGGGTTATTTATTTCTTTAATCTTATTTCTGTTCTTTAACGGCCCGTTTATTAAAGACTTAATAAAGTTAAAATAGAAGATTTAAGTAAAAGGCTTTATTAATAATATTTATTTTTTAACCTATAATACGTTTACTTATATAAATTATTTAAAGTTAAAATAAACTTATAAAGTCTATTTATAATAAGTAAAAATATATAAAACTTAATTTATTTTATATAAGTATAAGTTTATTTATATAATAAAAAGCCCGAAGTTATATAATATAATAATTATAATAAACTTAAGTAATATAATAATAAAACCGGAAGTTAATATTAAGGTACTTAACCTATAAGTTAATAAGAAATTAGACTGGAAGGATTATATAAGAAAAGTCCAAAAAAAGATAATTTTATAGGAGAAAGGCCTTATTTATTTTATGGTATTGACGTAGGGAGCTATTTTATAAAAGGTTAGAATTATTTATTAAGCGGTTATAAAGCTTATAATAATATATGCGGTAGCTGGTTAATACGTATTTAAAAGTATGCTTAAATATAAGAAAGAGCCCGTCCGGTAATTATAAAAGGTTTAAAATTAATATTTAAGAATAATAAATAAAGTATATAAAATAACTCCCATCCTAATATTAAAATCCAAGGTTTTTATATTATTAATAAAGTTAATTTTAAACCAAATAATTACTTAAATAAAACTTAAAAAAAGTATAAACTTAATTATATTAATAGGAAATAAACGTATTTATTAAAATTATAAAAAACCTTAAATAAAAAAACGTAAAAAAACGGTATTTACTTTTTTTACGGAAGTTAAATTAAAATAATTTAAAAAAGAAATCGATTTAATTTATATTTAAAAAGTTAACGTAAAAGTATATAAACTTTTATTTAAAGTAAGAATAACGGAAAAAAAAAAAAAGGCTATAAAAATAAAGTTAATAATAATTACCCTATAAACTATAAAAAGGTAAATAAAGCGTTAATATAAATATAAAGAATTAATCCCTTAAAAGTAATAATACTTAACTTTAAATAATAACGAAGTTATTAATAAGTATCTTTAGTATTACGTAATTATAAGGAAAGGTAATAACGCGTTAATAATTTAACTCCGGATAAGTAAAAACGGCTTAGTCTATTTCCTTTTTATTATATATACCGGTAACCGGATTAACGTTAATTATAAATATAAATAATAAAAATAAAACGTTATATACGTATTAATCTTCTATTTATTATTTAAGGAGCTTAAACCGGGATTAATTAAAAGGGTAAGGATTAATAATTATTATTAAATACTTATTAATAAAAAGGGTATTAAAGCGGCTGTTAAATTTATAATAATTACGGGCTTATCATTATAGTTTAACTTAATTAATAAAATAAAAGAAATAATTAAAAACTTAATTAAGAAACCTTATTACTGACTTAAGGGTAAAAAATAATAACAGAAAAACTATACTTAATAAAAGGCTAAAAGGGCTATAAATACCGGGGCGGTATAAAAGGCGATATTATATCGGTTAATAAAATTATATAAATAAGGTAATAATAATATATATATCGGTAAGGATATTTAATAATATAATCGGAATTTTAAAATTTTAATATTAAATAAACCTATAAAGTAATGGAAAAGTAATAAGTTTAAAAGTAACCCTTAAATGGATTCAGTCGTAATATTATAGGTTTTCTTAAAAAAAAACGTATAAATAAATTCCTATTCTTTAAACGGCTATAAATACTCTTAACCCTTGAAACGTAAATGGAGGCTAAGTAGATACCGGTTTTTATTCCTAACGTTATAAATATCAGGTTTTTTACGGTTATTAATAAGGCTAAATAGCCGAGTATTAGGGAACGCCGGAATTAGCTTAGCTAGATCCGTAGTATAAATTAATCAATCAATTAATAATAACGCTCCGCCGTTTTAATTTACTTAATTATAATAAAGGGGTTCTTAATTAAAGGGTAAATATCGCCTTCCTATTTTAAGGGTCGTTAAGTTAATTAAATATCCATTATAATAGTAACGTTAAGCCTTCTTTTTAATAAAGAAGAAGAAATAAAATATTAAATTAACTCCCGTTAATAATATACCGGCGGGATTAATAAAAATAAGTATAAAAGACGTAACGTTATAGTCTAAATACTTAAGTATTACTTTAATAAGTAAATTAATAATAAAATTAACTCTTAAGGAACTTAGAAAGAATTAAGGCATAGCCTTTACTTAAGGTAAAGGTAATAACTACCCCGCTTTACGCCTGTTGAACTACGGCTCATAAATGACGCATATTAAGGCCGTTACCAAGGCCCTTTACCAAGGCCCTTTGCCAAGGCCTAACGGCCTACCTTGGCGCAGCAGTATGGCGCACCACTGTAGCGCCGGCGCAGAGATGGCGCTAGCTGCTAATATTAAACGATATACTTACCCGGGCTTTTTTATTAACTTTTTTTCCTTTTAAATCCGCTGCTTACGCTATACGCATACGGTAGCCCTTACTTATATCTTTATAAATATCTTTCCTTTAATTAGTTTCTCCCTTTATTTCTTCCTAATATATACGATAGCCTCTTAAGTTTTTAACTTAAATATAACTGTCAGGGACTTAGTAGGGGTAAGGGTGAATATGACTGAATTTCAACTATATAGAGAAATCTATGGTAGAGCATGTATATAAATGTGCGGAGGGCTTACGCTAGGCCCTATAAAGCCTAGCCTGCTGACTAAGCTCTTGGTTATCAGCATTGTAGCCCTTATACCTCAGCCCTTATACCGTAATATTACCCCTTTTCCTCTGACAGTAAGCTCCGGTGAGCTATTTACGTAAGTAAGGTCTGATAAGGGTCTTATGTAATTATTTAAAATACATATATAAGCCTTAGTTTATAAGCTTTTTTCTATATCCGTATAAAATAGCCTGCTTAACTTTAGCGCTTAATACACTTTTTTAGTTAATATAATTTAATAGGTTAATTAAAGCTTTAACTTTTCATATTATTAGTTAACGAGTAAAATTATAAGCATAGAATTCTAGTTCTCCGGTATTTTAAAAGTTAAATATAGGCCTAATTTATCGGGTTATTAATAATAATAATTTACGATTAAGTATAGGCATCCGGCGACGTCAATATATACCTATTATAATGGATATATATTCCATTCGTTATAGCTTACCTACTTTACTTAATATATAAGATAGCCTCTTACTTTTATAAGAAGGTCGTTATTTTTCCTATCGAGCTTAAAGTCGATTATTTTAAGTGTATCGTAATTTATGTCTTCTTTTTTAACGTCAACCGGCGGAGGCGGCTATATAACTTATCCCAGAAACGGATTTTATATATCGTAATATAATAGTATTAAATAAAAGATAAAGTAAACCTTTCTTATTAAGTTAAATAGCTTTAATTTATACGTAATATTATTAATAACGTAAATAATTATAAATAATCCATAATTTTTAATAATTTTTAATAATTTAAGGATTTAGACGGGCGACTTATTTTAATATTTTTTATGTTAAATATAACTATATTATTAACCCGGAATTATAGTAAAGGTTAATAATATTTATTGGCTTATGTTACTTATATACTTAGCTTAAGTTTATTATTAAGTTTACTTTAAATTTAATTGATTGATTGATTTATTTATATATGAGTCTAGTTACTTTAAGTTAATTTCGGCGTTCTATAATATTAATGGCTAAGTTATAGTTATCTTAATATTTATATTTATTTTAAACTTATCGCTTTAATTTATCACTTTAATTTGAAAAGGGAAAAGGAAACCGTAATCGGCTAATTTAGCCCTAGTTTACCCTAAATATTAACTTAATATAAATAAAAACCTCTTCTTTATAATTATTTACCTTAATATTACGATTAAGTTTTTATATTAATTTAATTAAGATTAATAATTATTTTAAATCCTTAATATATTATTTCCGCCGAGAATCCTTTACTTTTTAACGTTATAATCTGCGGTAAGGATTTAATAATAATATTAAGTTTAATCGGGGGGAAGCGGCCTTAATTATATAACTTTACTTCTTTTAACGTTTAAATTTCGTTTTAAATATTTTATTATATACTTTTTCAGATTAACCTTATTTAATCCTAACTTTAACCTTTTAACGTTAAATCCCCGTAACCCCTTTTTACCGGCCTTACGTAGTAATTAGGTTTATTTAAGGTTAACTATAGGTACCAGTGAATCATCGGATATTTATTATTATTTTATCTATATTAATTACGTAACTTACCGGATAGGGTTTAAGGGCTCTTAATGAAATCGTCCCTTACCCTTGAAATATTCGATTATTCTGTAGTTTGTCTTCTGCACTTAAAAATGCCATTCCGCCACGCTCGCCCCCTACTTTAAATTTAATAATTAAAAGAAAATTTATTTAATTATCTTAACTATAGTTAACGTAAAACCGTAAATATTATTTAAATATACCGTTCGTATTTTTAGTTTAACCGTTAATCTCGGGATAAAAGTTAATAAATAACTTTAATTTTATTTTAACTTTCTAATAGAGTTTCTATTAGAAGTATAATGTAAACTATATTCCTTTATCCGAGATAATTAATTTAAAATATCCCTTTTTTCGTTATACTTAATTAATAAAAGCTTAAATAACGGTGGGTATATTTAACTTATTGAAAGGTATAAACTTTTTCTTTTTTAATAATCGGTTTATTATTATTGTAATATATTCTTAAATTTCATCGTAACGTTTATATTTTAATAGTTCGATAATAAAATTAATTAAAATATCCGTTTAATATCTATTTAGAACGGGTAATAACTTAAGTAACCCGTATTTCTTTTCGCGATATAATTTTAACCTTTTATATATATAGTGCGACTTATAAAAACCGGGACATTAAGTTTATTTTCCGTAATTGATAATAATATAAACTTTAACGCTTATACGTTATAGTCCTATTAATATGGCCCTTTACGGTTAACTTATAAATTAAGCGTGTAATCCCTATACGTAAATTATTATCCGTAAGTATAAATAGTTTATTAACGACGTAAAGTAAGCTATCCCGGACGTCGTAATAATTTAACTTTAATCTAACAAGGTCCTTCCTAATAATATTTAAAGGGATTTTCCTATTATCCGTTTTTTTAATTTATATAATTCATTGGACGATATTATTATTAACGTACGCGTTTTGGCTCCATTATAATAACTGGACTTAAAACGTAAGGGTAATATTAGGCGATTATTTTATTAACTCCTTACCTGGTATATTTCTTCTTAATTTCTTTAAGGATACTCCCCCAACCGGTACGGGATTAATCCCGCGGGATAGGTACGGGATAGGTACGGGACCGGTACGGGATAGGGAAAGGGTAACCTTATCCCGTACCGGTGGCAACGGTATAGGACCGGTACGGGACCGGGAAATGCCAAGATACCGTTTTACTATTTATAGTATATAAATAATAATATATACCTTAAAATGACCTAAATTAATAATAAAAAAATCCAAAAATTCAATATTGGAAGTAAATATTTCTCCTAAATAGGCTTAGCGGCTCGCTTAATATTAAAAATAGTATATTTTATACTTAAAATAAATAAAAATTACCTTATTTAAAGATAATATTTTTGCAACCGGGATCTTGGCATTTCCCGGTCTTATACCGGCGGTATAGGGACGGTACGGGAACGGGAAATACCCTTATACCGTACCTGCCGGTATGGGAAGACCATAATCAAATCCCGTCCCATACCGTACCGGTTGGGGGAGTATTTAAGGATAATTACTTTAATAATTCCTTATCCTTAAATACTTCTTCGTTTAAGGTATAAATTATCGTATATAAATCCATAATATAAATTCCGATTTATTGATTAATATCCTTATTAAATTAACTTTTAAGTTTAAGTTAAAATTTAATAATTTTAATATAATATATATGTAAAAGCGGCTTTTATTACTATCTTTATTAATTAAGAGGTCCCCTAGCCTTTTCGTTAAGTTATCCGGCTTAACTCCTTATTTCCTTAATCGGTAAGTAATCTAAAAGTTGAACTCCGAAAAAAACTTAGTTTATTTTATTTACTTCTTGTTTAATCGCTTTAATATTATAAAGTATTTTAAATTCTTATAGTCTATAATTATCTTAATAAGGTCCTTAATAGGTATATTAGCTAATTTAAGATATTATTCCTTAAATACGCGTATAATTACTAATAGCTCCTTATTATAAATTTTATAATTATATTTTTAAGGCGAAATCTGTTTTAATAGAAAAGCGATTAAACGTAAAACGTTTTTCGAATCTTTTTACGATAATATAATGGCGACGATATAATCTGAAATATTAGTTTCTAATTATTTCTCTCTCCTTATTTAGATTAAAGTATATTAAAAGAGGTATTATTATAAAGGCTTTCTTAAAAGTATTAAAAGCCTTTTATTCCGGTTTATTTAGTAGCTATAAGTATTTAAATTCCAGGAACTTAAAATAATAACTTTATTAGATTTATTAAGAGCGTTATTATTCTTAAATAGCCAGCGATAAACCTCCTATAGAAGTTTATAAAACCGAGAAATACCTATATATCCTTAATATATCTCGGTATCTGCTATTTTTTAATTACTTTAATTTTTCCGTAATCCATTTTAAAATCGTCTATTATAACTATAAGCTTTAAATATTTAATCCTTTTATTATTAAACTCGTATTTATTAATATCTAAGAATAGATATATATATTTTAATTTTATTAAGATTAAATAAGTATATCGTATATGGATTTTTTCTTTATTATTATATATTAAAATATCGTCCAGGTATATAGTATAAAAGCTATTAAGGTACTCCTTAAGGACTTTATTAATAAAAGACTGGAATATCTTTAATACGTTATAAAGCTTAAAGGGTATTATTATATATTCGTAAAGTCCGTATCTTATAAGGAAAGCAGTCTTTAACTTCTATTCTTCTTTAATTTATATCTTATTAAATATAGCTATAATATTAAACTTTATATATATTTAAGTCCGATATAACCTTAAAAGTATCGTATGGATTAAGGTTAATACGTTCTTATTCTTAATTATTAAAACCTTTAACGCTTTATAATTAATGTATACCCTTAATTTATTATCCGGTTTCTTAACGATTAAAACCGGCGCTATATATAATAAGGTATTAAGCTTAATATATCCTTTACTTAATATATTATTTATATACTTTTTAATAATAGTCGCTTATTTTCTCGATATCCTAAACGTTCTTTTTACTGGCGGGCGAGAATTATCCTTTAATTTAATTATATAATCGATCGATTTAAAAGGTAGGATTTTATTTACCTCCTTTAAATTTTATACGTTAAGAAAATCATAATAAGGTATTAATATCTTTTATTCAAGTTAATCTCGTATAATAGGGCTTTTTTTATAAGCTTACTAAAGAATTTCTTATAATTATCCGCCGTAATTCTAATGATATCAGTTATTATAGCCGCGGATCTATTAAGTTTATTCTCTTATAATCACTTAAAATATTCCGGTTATATTATGATTACTTTAATATCGTTATACTTTAATGCCTTAAAGAAAACATATACTGAAATCTCGGTTATATCGTACTAAAAAATAAACTTATCTTATTATAAATTATTTATATTGCTTTTTATCGTTATTTACTTATTATAATTAAGGTAATAAGTTATATAATAATCTAAATTAAAAGTTATAAATCGTATAAAAAACCTTACTTCCGGATTATATAGTTTAAATTACGGTATACCTAGTATTATATCGTATTTCTTTTTATTAACGTGATCTTTTAATATTACGGTAACTCTAGTTATATAAGTAATATTTATATTAAACTTATTATTTATATATTTAAGCTTATAAAATTTTTTTAATAAGCTTATATTTAGATAATAAAGCCTTATAAAGTTTTTATTTATAAAATACCTAACTTTTTTCTTACCCTTAAGTAGTACAATTTACTTAATGAAATTGAATTAACGGCTTTATTTCAGCTATTCCGATAATTAAAGATAATATAATAATAACTAAACGGTAATAAGTTAATTAATATTTTTTAATTAAGTAGATTTTTTATATACTTAATTAAAAAGTTTCTGATTATAATTTATATTAAAAAGTATTCGTTTTCCGATTGGTTTAATATTACTTCCTTATTACCATTGATATTGATATTATTCTTATTAATATCGAACTCAATACATTTAAATTCAATAATAAGTTTATCGGAGGGTACTTACTTTTTTTTTTTTATAAGGCAGTAAGTTATTAGTCGCCAGATGTCCTTTTTTCCGTAAATAAAGTAACGACCGTCCGTTATTAATCTTTATATAATATGAAATAAATGCTTATTTAAATTTAGGTTAATATTATAATAGTCAGATTAATAAAATTATACTTTCAACGTTATCCTCTTATCCTTTTTTATCTTAATAATTATAACCTTCTTCTTTAATAGTATTAAGTTAAGTATACTTATAATATTTATATTTAAGTCGTGTTAACGGAGGCGGTTAATATATATAAGAAAATTTATATATATAGTACCGTCTGCTACCTTTTATCTTAATTTTAATATAATTATACGTTTTAAATTTAAAATCTTTTATAATATAGTTATTTAAAATAGAATAATAACTATAATAAATCGAACTAAGAACCTATTAAATTTATCATTTTTATTTACGGAGCTTATAAGGAAGTTAAAATCGTAAAATAATATATCCGACTTTTCTTTTTAATTAAATTTACTAAATAAATTAACGAGGTTAATTATAATCTTTATTACCGTTAAATATAAGTTATTATTCTTTAATATTAAACGGGCTTTAATAATTTTAAACGTAATCAATTTATAATAATCCCGAATATATATAATTTTTAATTATTTATCCGGAAAAAGAATAACGCGTTATTAAAACTTAGAGTCTATTTTTATTCTTTAAGTATCTTACTTATATATATTATTATTACCCTTAAATACTCCGGGGTCTAAGTAACGAATATTTCCTCCAACTTTATTTTCTTTATATTATCGTTACGGTAATCGTAATTCTTTAACGGTATAACGACGGTCCTATATACGATTTAACCCCCCGGATATAAGGTAATATCAGATATTAACCCTTAAGCTTTTATTGTCGTTTAAGTCGTTTAACAACCTATAAGAAAGGACCGTTTTACTTAAATATATAATTTTACCTTTTAAACACTTATACTCCCCCAACCGGTACGTGTAAATCCCGCGGGATAGGTACGGGTACTCCGGGAAGCGGGACGGGATGGGACGGGATTTCGATCCACTTATCCCATCCCGCGTGGGACGGGATAAGGGTTAAGTCCCGTCCCATCCCATCCTTAACCCGGCGGGATGGGATAGGGATATGCTAAGATCCCAATTCT
This sequence comes from Niebla homalea, assembly GCA_019925105.1. Classification (NCBI taxonomy): domain Eukaryota; kingdom Fungi; phylum Ascomycota; class Lecanoromycetes; order Lecanorales; family Ramalinaceae; genus Niebla; species Niebla homalea. Next base: position 459,932 of record JAHGAU010000033.1, read on the forward strand.
TGGCACGCTAACCATATTAAGTGAATAATTCACTTCCAATATCGAATTTTTGGATTTTTTTAAAGGGGTTTTAAGACTTATATACTATAAATAGTAATTCCGTAATCTTGGCGGGATCTTGGCATATCCCTATCCCATCCCGTCCCATCCTATATTAGTACGGGATGGGATAAACCTTATTCCATCCCGTCCCATCCCTATCCCGTCCCTATCCCGTCCCTATCCCATGGGATATATCCCGTCCCGCTTGCCGGAGTAGGTACGGGACCGGTACGGGACCGGGAAATGCCAAGATACCGTTTTACTATGTTTAGTATAATATATACCAAAATTAATAGAAAAAAAATCCAGAAATTCAATAATAGAAGTGAATGTTTCTCCTAAATAGGCTTAGCGGCTCGCTTAATACTAGAATTAATATATTTCATACTTAAAATAAATAAATATCACGTTATTTAAGGATTATATTTTTGCCACCGGGATCTTGGCATTTCCGGTCCCATACCGGCGGTGTAGGGACGGTACGGGAACGGGAAATACCCTTATACCGTACCGGCCGGTATGGGAAGACCATAATCAAATCCCGTCCCATACCGTCCCGGTTTGGGGAGTAAACACTTAATCTTATAAAGGTAATTATCCGCCTTTTAATAATATTAATTACGATAATTACGGATTTTCTTTAAGTTATCCTCTGATAAAGAAGGGTTAATCTTTACGTTTCGCGTAATTAATATTGATTCTTTAAAGGCTTTTTATGCTTTTTAGATAATTTTATCCGTATATCTTTTTATTTTTTTATTTTCCGTAATTTAATTCTTTACTTTTATTATATCCGAAGTAAGCATATTTATCTCGTTTTATAAGAATAATTAATGTTTTACCTTAAAATATACTTTATAAAGATTAAGTTTTTTATATACGTTTTTTATTAAACGTTTATAGAGTTCTATATTCATTAAACCGTTCTTAAAATAATTAATTATATCTTTTAATATATATTTAATTATTTTATTTATTATATTCTCCGGTCTTCCGGGTTTAATGTTCTTTCCGTTTAAGTTAAATATAATTTAAAGTATACGTTTATAATAATTAAAGATAAAGTTAATTCTTTAAAATAATATTTTAATATTATTTATTATTTACTTTACAAGGTCGTCGGGATTTAATTTTAAGAATTCTTGACTTAATAGCTTTTAAAAGTTCTTTATATTTTTTTAATAAGATTATTTATTGCTTTATCTATATGTAATATTTTCATTTTTAATTATTTTATTTAATATATTATATCTCCTTTAAGTCTTATATTTATTATATTCATTTACTAATGAAAAAATATATCTTTCTTAATTTTTTTATACATTATAAATCCATCTTTATATATTATTTAGTTTAATTTTTTACTGGTTTAATTCTCTTAATCTATAGAATTAAATCTTAATCCCGGGTTATATTATAATTCTTTATTATAAAGTTTCTGATAATTTTAAAGTAAAAGCCGGAATTGTTAATAATATTATAGAGTTTTGTTTTATACTTTACTTTACTATTACTATTAAGGAAGATACTTAAAATTACTTAAGTACCTCCTTTATTTTATATATATTAATTAATTTTTTTTTTAATTTAAAGGATTAAGGGATTCTTAATAATATTTTATTACTTTTTAAAGAAAGGTTAATAAGGTTTATTATTAAGTAAACCTTAATAATACCTATAACTATTAATAATTACGGGACAACCCCGTAACTTATATGAATTTATCTTAATCTTCTTTATTTTTATTTAATGTAAAGTAAGGGAATATATATTCTTTTTAATAAAGGAAATAAAACAATAATAAAAAGAATAATAATACCGTAATTAATCTCTTAGTTTATATAATAATATTTAACTTTACTTTTTCTGCTTTAAGGGTATTAAGATATATATAAAATAAAATATATTATCGTTAATATATTATTAATATTAATAAAGGTATTTTAAAGAAAGAAGTTTACGGTTACTTTAAGTAACTATATTTTATTCTTATCTTTTTGCTTTTTTTTAAAGGAAAAGGTTAAATTAATATATAATTATATAACGTTAATAAGGGTCCTTTTGGTCTCTTAAGATATTATATAAATATATATAAATTATACCTTATTATAAGTTTATATTTCCCTTTAAATTAAAGTAAGTTTTAACTAATTATTTTAATTTTCTTTACCTTTTATACGGGAGAGTTTCGAAAAAGGTATTATTAAATTAAATGAGTCTTATATCGGTAACCGTTATAAACTATTATTAATATTTTTAGTATATATACGATATAATTATTATTATAAATATATCAATTTTAACTTTTTATCTATCTATTAATTCTTTTAATTAATCTTATTACTTACTTCTTTTTATTATTTAGCTTCTTAGTTTCCTCTTTGGTTTTTCGATTCTTAATCGTTCAATTTATGGCTTAAAATAAAGGGCTTATTACGTCCGGTTAACGTATTATATAATTTACGGTTATATATAATGATTTACTTGGAAAGGATGGCGACGAACAAAGGGACAGAAGAGGTCCAGAACGATACGTATACGTATAGTTTAAGTAATAGTAAGTCCAATATTTTAAATACGATTAATACAGGTAATATAATAGTTGAAAACGAGGGATTCCGTGGGCAAATAACCTATATTAACAAAAGTAATAAGGAATTATATAAATAATGCGATAATAACGTAATGAATAACCGTTAAATTAAATGGAAAAACTATAATTAATAAAATATACGTAAAGAAATACGTAAAACACGTGAAAATATAATAAGTAAAAAGGGCGTTAAGGAAATTAAAACAGTAATAACGACGGGGGAAAAAAACGATAAATATATATGAAGCGGAAACAACGTTAATAATATTAAAAATATACATAATAAAAACGAGGATAACAAAAACAATAAACTTATAAATAATTAAAAACGGAGGATAAAAAAAATATTTTATTAAACGTATAAAAAAGTCGAAATAAAAAAAACGCAATAAAAACCTTAAACGGGCTATTTACAATAAAGTAAATGGCTATTATATTAAAAACTTAACTGATATTATAAATAAAACTATAAAGAATAAAAAACTTTTAAAAAAAAATAAAGATAAATTTAAAGGAATTAAAGTAATTAAAGGGAGCTTGAAAAACGGCAGCGAAAATATTAATAAAGGGTAAAGGTAAGGATTAAAAAGCAAATATATAAAGTAAAAAAACAACGGTAAAAGCCCCTAAAATAGGAGAAACTTAAGGAATAAAAACCGCGAAAAAAAGGCATATGATAACCAAAAAAGAGAAGGTATAAATTAAAGAGAAAACGGCGGCGTTAAAAAAAACGAAAACTGTAATAATCCGTTTATTAACCGAAGAGGAAAAAAATATTATTATAAAAATAAACTTCTTATAACTTATAAAAGCGTTGAAGGTAATAAAAAAACTATTAACAGAATAAATTATCACTATATATAAGCTATAAAGTAAAAAAGTTTTCCTTAATATTATATCCTTAAAAATAAAAGAAAACTTAAAAAAGTTAAAAACGTAAACCGGTAAAAATAAGTTTAAAACGATAAAGATATTAAGATAATTATTTATTTTTACGGTAATTAAAATATATTTAACGTACTTTATAAAAATAAAAAAGGAATTTACTTTAAAGTATATAAAAAAAAAAATTTTTACGCCGGATTAAAAATCATAAGTTATAAAATCCTTTTAATAATAAAAAAGTTAAATACCTTAAAATGAATAAAAAGGCATTTTATAATTATATTAAACGTAATATTAATAAAAATATATAATAACATATACTTGGATGGCGACGAACAAAGGGACCCCAGAGGTCCAAAACGATATATATATGCATAGCTCTAGTAACAATAAGGGGAATATATTAAGTACGATAAGTGGAAGTGGCGTAGTGGTTAAGAATAAGGTGGTAAACGGGTAAATAACTTATATTAATAGAAACGGCGATAACGCGTATAAATAATATAATAATAATAAGCCGGATAACGCTTAAAATAAATAAAGGAATTAAGGTTAATAAAATACGTATATCGAAGCGTATAAAACGCGTAATAATAATATAAAGATAATATGTAAATAAAGGGGTAAAAAGGCCGGTATGGTACTGGTAATAAAGGGTACGAACGGGGGGAAAAGGCGGGAAGATTACGGTAAAAATATTATTAAGGATATATAAAAGGGAAATAAAGTTAATAAGGAAGATAAAACCTTAAGGGATTAAAAGTAAAAAACGGAGATAATACGTTGCCCGGTAAAGGAGGGCAAAAGGGCGGTAAAGGAGGTAATAAAGGCTTTAAAAGGACTTTTTGCGATAAAATAAAAGGATATTACGTTAAAAACTTAACCGATATTATAAATTAAATTAAAAAACGTAAAAGACTTTTATATAAAAGTAAAAATAAAATTAAGGGAGGCAGAATGCTTATAAAGCTTTTAAGGGGCCGGAATAAAAGTATTAATAAAAAATAAAAACGGCAGCTTAAAATTAAGCGTATAAAGTAAAAGTATAAAGGCGATAACCCCTTAAACGAAAAAAAGCTGGGCGATAAAAGTAATAAAGGGGGTATTTACGGTAGAAAATAAGGGGATAACGGAAAAGAAAATAGCCATATTAAAAAAAGCAAGGATAATAACAATCCGTTTATTTAATAATAATAAGAAAAACGTAGTTATAAAAGTAAATTTATTATAATTAATAAAAACTTTTAAGGTAATAACGGAATTATTAATAAAATAAATTATTATAATACGTAAATTATAAAGTAAGGATATCCTCCTTAATATAACGTTATTAAAAGTAAAAGAAAGCTTAAAGAGGTTTAAAACTTAAACTAATAAAAAAAAGTATAAATCGGTTAAAATTTTAAGGTAATTATTTATTATTATAATAGATAAAATATACTTATTATATTTTATAAAAACCGAAAAAGAAGCTATATTAAAGAATATAAAAAAGGAAAATATAATTTTTTACTTAAAGCTTAAGATTATTAACTATAAGCTTCCTCCGATAATAAAGAAACCTAATTTTTTAAAATACGTAAAAAGGTATTCTACTATTATATTAAGCGTAACGTTAATAAAGATATATAACGACGTCTTAAATAAAGGGATTATTAAAAAGGGATCGCTTAAAATAACTTAGCTATAAGATAGGGTAACGGATATTTATTAATATTTTAAATATTAAAACTATAAATATATTATTATGAAGTATTTTAATATTATAAAATATATAATTTACGTTAAGGGCTATAATACTTATAAGTATATAAAGCTAATAATTAAGGGGCTTATACAGGGTGTGTTTAAATACGTTATATATAATAAGGAGGAATATTTAATATAAGATTTTAAATATATAATAAGAATTAAGGAGATTAAACGTAAGAAGACCCGGATAACCGTGAAAATCCAACGGTATAATATATACGGAATTAATCCAACGGGTTAATTAAAGGTAGCTTTAAAACGTAAATTTAACTAATTAAATAATAAAGGGTAAATAATAATAACGGATAAAATAAAAAAAAGGAAACTCCTTATAATCTTAACCTGAAAGGCTGGCCGTTTTATATCTTTAATAATAACCGGGAAAATGTTAAGCCAAAAAACGTTTAACTTTAATAAGAAATCCGTAATTTAAATAAATATAAATAAGGAAGTCCCTATAAAGGTTAATATATAATATATTAACGCTTTTAAAAATAATATAATATAATATTTATAATAAAAGAATTAAAGCAATAATACCGATATTTAAGTTTAATAAAGTTAAGGACGTTAATATTATAATAATATAGGAATTACCATATAACCCGTATATATATTTATTTATTAACCTGAGGAAAGGGTTTTATTTAACCTTTAAAAGGGATAAGATAATTAAAATATACTTCTTTATAAATAAGCGGCTCAATATAAATAATTAGGATATTACTTATTATAATAAAAACCTTTATATACTCTATATTATAAAAAAAGGGGACTTAAAGGGTAACTTTAATATTTATAACGTATATAGCCTACCGCCGATTAATAAAAAGGGACCGTTTACGATATTATTATTTAAAGAGGTCTTAATTACTTTAAATAAGTATATATTACTTAAAAACTTTAATTTATATTACTATATATAAAATAAAAAAAAACGTATAATAAATTACGTTAAATCGGATAATTTATTAATAGTTACCGTTTAAAACAACCTTTTATTATTAATACTATAAAAGACTATTATATAAAAAAGTTATAAATTTAAAATAACAATTAATTTAACCTTTAATACGGAAAAAATAACCGGCGCGGTTATAATATATAGGCCGCGAAAGGACTTAAAATATAACTTAGATTATATATTAATATAAATAACTTTAAACTAGACTATTAATATGACTTTATTACCACCAGTAAAAAGGGCGTAAAAAACGGTTAAAGTAACAGAGATTCATATAAAAACGGAAAAAACGGTAATATAATTTATGGACCTCTTTTAATTAAATAATAGAAACCGGATCGACCTCTTTATAAAGTAAATAATAAAGGTATTAAATAAGATAATTAATAAAATAATCCCGATAATAAAACCCTTTTAAAGAGTTAAAACCTATTAAAATAAAGGGTATATAACCGCAATTATAAAGGTGAAAAGGCTAATAAAGTAAGCTTTTAAATATAAAAATCAGGAAATACTTAATTAATTAAAGATTACTTAAAAGGAAAAAGAAAAGATTATTAAGAAGGTTAAATAAATATACTTTCGGTTTATAATATATAATTTAACGGTCTTATTTCATAATATTTAAAAGCTAATAAAGTATAATAAAGAAAAAAGTAAGAAACCAAAGTTTATCCTTAAATTCCCGCCCTTTAAAAGACTTAATAATATTTTAATTAATACCTTTAACGGTAAAATTAAGGCCCTTAAAAAAGCATTTTTCCCCTTTCCGTTAAAGGCTAATTTAAACGATATTAATAACGTTATATACCCCGATCCCGTATTAATAAATAAGGTAATGATAATATTAATAATATAAAATAAGAAAGATATGATATGATGGCGACGAACAACGGGACCCCAGAGGTCAGAAACGATATACGCGTGTATAACTTAAGTAACAGTAAGGATAATACCTTAAATATAATAAACAGAAGCGGAATAATAATAAAAATAAAAAGGGAAGAAGGATAAGCGGCTTAAGTTAATAAGAACGATAATAAGTTATATAAATAACGCGATAAATATAAGATAAAAAAACCTTAAATTAAATAGGGAACTTATAATTAATAAGATATATATAGAAAAACGTATATAACGTATAAAAATATTATTATAAAAGGTAATAAATAAAAAGCGGAAAGGATAAAAATAATACGTAGGGATAAATAAAAGGTAAGCGGAGGCGTAAAAAACCTTATTAAATATATATAAATTAAAAAAAAGTTAAGTAAAGATAAAAAGATATTAAGTAAATAAAAATAAGTTATAAAAAGAAATAACCGTTAAATACGCGAGAAAAAAGTAAAAAAGGATGAAACGGTAAGGATATTAAAAAGCTTTTTTATAATTATATAAAAGGATATTACGTTAAAGACCTAACCGATACTATAAATCGGGTTATAGGGAATATAAAACTTTTACGTATATACGGGGAGAAATTTAAGGGAGTTAAAGAAACTACGTAAAGTTTAAAAAATAACAATAAAAATGCCGGCGGATAAAAGTGAAAAGAAATAAAAAGAATACATATAAAATAAAGGAGCAACGGAAAAGGCTTTAAAGAAGAAAGCGGGGATACGTTAAATAACGAAAGCCATAAAAGAAACGTTAACGTTAATAATAAAGGAAATAAAAGTAAAAAAAGAAAACAACGGTATTAAAGAAAATAAGAATAATAACTATATAATTATTAAGTAAAAAAGAAAGGAATATAACGGTAAAAATAAACCTATTATAATTAATAAAGGTATTTAAGGTAATAGGAAAACTATTAATAAAATAAATTATTATAATATATAAACTATAAAGTAAAGATATTTTTTTCAATATAACCTTATTAAAAGCGAAAGAAAAATTAAAGAAATTAAAGGGATAAACCGGTAAAAAAGGATATAAAATAATAAAAATATTAAAATAATCCTTTATTATCGTAATAAACGGGATATACTTAATAAAATTTATAGGGGAGGAAAAGGAAATTACTTTAAAACGGATAAAAAAGGAGAATATAATCCTTTACCTTAAGTTAAAGATTATCGATTATAGTTTTCTTTTTATAATAAAGAAGTTAAACGTTTTTAATTATATAAAAAGATACTTTATAATTATCTTAAGTATAATATTAATAAGGATATATAACGATATCCTTAATAAAAAGGTAATAAAGGGTAAATCCCTTAAATTAATGAGACCTTAAGACCGGATAACGGATATTTATTAATACTTTAAATATTAAAAATATAAGTATATTATTATAAAATACCTTAATAATATAAAGTATACAATATATATTAAAGGGTATAATACGTATAAATACGTTAACTTAATAATAAAAAGCTTAATAAAGAACGTATTAAAATACGTAATATATAATAATAGTAATTACTTAATATAGGACTTATAATATATAATAAAAATAAAGAAAACTTAACGTAAAGAAATTAAAATAATAATTAAGGTTTAACGTTATAATTTATATAAATTTAAACCGGTAAAATAATTAAAAATAATTTTAAAACGTAAACGGAACTTATTAAATAAAGAAGGGTAAAACGTAATAACCGATAATATAAAGAAAAGGAAACTTATAGTAATATTAACCTTTAAAGCCGGCCGTTTAACCGGAATTATTATTATAATAAGAAGATTAAAATAAATAACAGTTAACCTTAAAAAGAAACCATTTATATAAATAAAAATTAATAAAAAAAGCTTAATAAACGTCGATATTTAATATATTTATACTTTTAAAAGTAATATAATATAACGTATATAAAGAAATAATTAAAATTATAATATTAATATTTAAATTTAAGGAAATAAAGGATATCGATATTATAGCAATATAAGAGCCGTTATATAGTTTATATATTTATTTTTCAATTAACCCGGAAGATAGTTTTTATTTAACCTTTAAAAATAATAAAATAACGTAAACGTATTTCTTTATTAATAAAAGGTTAAATATAAATAATTAAAACGTTATTTATTACGGAGGGAATTTATATACGTTCCGGATTATATAAGAAAAAAATATTAAAAGTAATTTAAATATTTATAATACGTATAATCCGTTACCGGTTAATAAGAAAAAACCCTTTATAATCCCGTTATTTAAGGATATTATAATTATATTTAATAAATACCTTTTAATAAGGGACTTTAATCTTTATTACGTTTAATAAAACGAAAACGGTTATACGATTAATTATATTAAATTTAAAGAACTATTAATAATTATTATATAATTTAACCTTATATTATTAATATTAAAAGGGGGTATTATATAAGAAAACCGTAAACTTAAAATTATAATTAACTTAATATTTAATTTAGAAAATATTATTAACTCGGTTATAATATATAGACCTTAAAAAGACTTAAAATATAATTTAAATTACGTCCCGATATAAACGATTTTAAATTAATCCGTTAACGTAACTCCGCTTTTACCGTTTAAATAAATATAAAAAACGGTTAAGGAAATTAAGGTATTTATAAAAACGGTAAAGGTAATATTATAATTAACGGAACTCCCCCGGTTTAATAATAAAGAATAAATTAATTATTTTATAAAACGGATAATAAAAACTTTAAATAAAGTAATTAATATTATAGTCTTAATAATAAAGCCGTTTTAAAAAGTTAAAACTTATTAAAATAAAGAATATATAAAAACGATTATAAAGGTAAAAACGCTTATAAAATAAATTATTAAATATAAAAACCGGGAAACGCTTTAATAATTAAAAAAAGCTTAAAAAGAAAAGGAAAGAATTATCCGAAAAACTAAGTAAACGTATTTCTAAATTATAATATATAATTCGGCGGTTTCCCTTTATAATATTTAAAAGTTAATAAAATATAATAAAAAATAAAGTAGAAAACTTAAATTTATTTTTAAGTTTTTACCCTTAAAACGACCAGACGGTATAATAATAAATACCTTTAACGGTAAAATTAAGGCTTTTAAAAAGGCGTTTTTTCCCCCGTTACCGGAAACTAACTTAATAAATATCGACGGTATAATATATCCTAAATTAATAATAATAAATAAAATAATAACTTAAAAGATAATAATTAAGGTAATTAATAAGCCGAAAAAGGATAAAGCCCCCGGACTTAACGGCATATTAAATAAGTTCCTATTTATAATAACGTCGTTATTTAAAAAGGTCTTTATTTATTTATTTTAAGTTTATTTTAATATAGGATATTACCCTTATAAATTTAAGGAAATTAAGATAATTATCCTTAAGAAGTTAATTAAGTTAAATTATTCAGAAATAAAATTATATAGATTTATAATATTCCTTTATATATTAAGAAAAACTTTAAAAACGATAATCGTAAAGATCTTAAATAATTATATAGAAAAATATAAATTACTCCTTAATTAATAAATAAAAATAAAAAGAAAACGGTTAACGGAAACGGCTCTTAAAGGCTTAATTAATAACGTATATATAATATAAGGTTATAAAAAAAAGTATATTATAAATCTTTTTTTTTAAATATTATAAAGGCATTTAATAAAATAAATTATTAAAGGTTATTATATAATTTACGGAAAAAAAAGGTTTTATTTTTCCTCATAAATTAAATAAAGAGTTTTTTAAATAATTAAGTAATATTAATTAACTTAAGATAAAAAATAAGTATAATAAAGCTTACGATAATAAAGGTTCCTTAAGGGTTATTTATTTCTTTAGTTTTATTTTTATTCTTTAATAACCTGTTTATTAAAAACTTAATAAAATTAAAATAAAAAGTTTAAGTTAAAAGCTTTATTAATAATATTTACCTTTTAACTTATAATACGTTTATTTATATAAATTATTTAAAGCTAAAATAAACCTATAAAGTTTATTTACGATAAATAAAAATATATAAGGTTTAATTTACTTTATATAAATATAAATTTATTTATATAATAAGGAGCCTAAAGTTATATAATATAATAATTATAATAAACTTAAGTAATATAACGGTAAAACCAGAAATCAATATTAAAATATTTAATTTATAAATTAATAGGAAATTAAATTAAAAAAATTATATAAGAAAGGTTTAAAAGAAGATAATTTCATAAGAAAAAGGTTTTATTTACCTTACGGCGTTAACGTAAAGAACTACTTTATAAAAAGTTAAAACCGTTTATTAAGCGGTTATAAAGCTTATAATAACGTATACGGCAGTTATTTAATATATATTTAAAGATATACCTAAATATAAGAAAAAACCCGTTTAACAATTATAGAAGGTTTAAAACCGATACTTAAGAATAATAAGTAAAGCATATAAAGCGACTCCCATTCCGGTATTAACATCCAAGGTCTTTATATTATTAATAAAGTTAACCCTAGATTAAATAATTACTTAAGTGAAATTTTAAAAAGGTATAAACTTAATTACGTTAAAAAAAAATGAACGTATTCACTAAAACTATAAAAAACCTTAAATAAAAAGGTATAAAAAGGCGGTATTTACCTTTTCTATAAAAGTTAAACTAAAATAAACTAAAAAAAAGGTTAATTTAACTTACGTTTAAAAAGTTAATATAAGAACGTACGAACTCTTACTTAAAATAAAAACGGTAAAGGAAAAGAAAATTACGAAAACGAAGTTAATAATAATTACCTTATAGATTATAAAGAAATAAATAAAACGTTAATATAAATATAAAGAATTAATCCTTTAAGGGCAACGGTACCTGGTTCTGGATAGTAATAAGGTTATTAATAAGCATCTCCGGCGTTATAGGATTATAAGGAAAAATAATAACGTATTAATAATTTAACTTCAGATAAGTAAAAACGGCTTGATTTATTTCCTTTTTGTTATATACGTTAATAACCGGATTAATATTAATTGCGAATATAAATAATAAAAGTAGAATATTATATATATATTAATCTTTTATTTACTATTTAAGGAGCTTAAACCGGGATTAATTAAAAGGTAGAGATTAATAATTATTATTAAATACTTATTAAAACGGCCGTTAAATTTATAATAATTACGGGCTTATTATTATAATTTAGCTTAATTAAGGAAATAAATAAAGTGGTTAAAAACTTAACTAAAAAACCTCACCGTTAACTTAAGGGTAAAAAGTAACGGCGGAAAAACTATACTTAATAAAAGGTTAAAAGGGCTATAAATACCGGAGCGGCATAAAAAACGATATTATATCGGTTAACAGAATCGTATAAATAAGGTAATAATAATATATATATTAATAAGGATATTTAATAATATAATTAGAATTTTGCAATTTTAATATTAAATAGACCCGTAAAGTAACGGAAAAATAATAAGTTTAAAGGTAACCCTTAAATAGATTTAATCGTAATATTATAGGTTTTCTTAAAAAAAGTATATAAATAAATTCTTATTCTTTAAACGGCTATAAATACTCTTAACCTTTAAGATAAAAATAAAGGCTAAGTAGATACCGGTTTTTATTCTTAATATTATAGATATCGGGTTTTTTACGGTTATTAATAAGGCTAAATGGCTAAATATTAAGGAACGCCGGAATTAGCTTAATTAGATCCGTAGTATAAATCAATCAATCAATCAAATAAGGTAATAATGTAAGATATAATAATTAAAGCGATTAATAAATTAAAGAAAAATAAAGCCCCAGGATTGGATAAGATCCTTAATAGATTCTTATTGATAATAGTATTATTATTTAAAAAAGTCTTTATCTACCTTTTTTAAGTATACCTTAATATTAGCTATTACTTACGTAAGTTTAAGGAGGTAAAGACGATTATCCTTAAGAAGCTTATTAAGCCGGATTACTCTAAAATAAAGTCTTATAGACCTATTATACTCTTTTATATATTAAAAAAAACCTTAAAAACGGTAATAACGAAGATCCTTAATAACTATATAGAGAATTACGGACTTCTCCCCGATTAATAAATAAGAATAAAAAGAAATCAGTTAATAAAAATAACCCTTAAAGGATTAATCGACGACATATATATAATATAGGGTTACGGGAAGAAATATATTACGAGTTTTCTTTTTCTTAATATTATAAGTACCTTTAATTAAATAAATTATTAAAGGTTATTATATAACTTAAGGAAAAAAAGGATATTACTTTTCTTAATTGAATAAATAAAAAGTTTCTTGAGTAACCGAGCTACATTAATTAACCTAAGATAAAAAATAAGCTTAATAAAGCCCACTTTAATAAGGATTTTTTAAGGATCGTTGATTTTTCTTATATTATTTTTATTTTTTAACGGTTTATTAATTAAAAAGCTTATTAAGTGAAAAAAAAGATTTAAATTAAAAACTTTATTAATAACGTTTACCTTTTAACTTATAGTATTTTTATACGTATAAACTATTTAAAATTAAAATAGGCCTATAAAGTTTATCTTTAATAAGTAAGAACTTACGGGGCTTAATTTATATTATATAAATATAAACTTATTTATATAATTAAGAGCTTAAAGTTATACGATATAATAATTATAATAAACTTAAATAAAATTACGGTAAAGTTAGATATTAATATTAAAATCCTTAACCTTTAAATAAATAAAAAGCTTAATTAAAAGGACTATATAAGAAAAGTTTAAAAGAAAATAACTTTATAAGAAAAAGGCCTTACTTATCTCGTTATATTAATATAAGGAGTTACGTTATAAAAGGCCCGGACCGTCTATTAAACCGTAATAAAGTTAACTATAATATACGCTATAATTATTTAATATATACTTAAAGGTACTCCGGAATATAAGAAAGAACTTATTTAAATATTATAAAAAGTCCAGAACCGATATTTAAGAATAATTAACGGTACTTATAAAGTAATCCTTATCCCGGTATTAAAGTTTAAGGTTTTTATACCATTAATTAAGATCTTATTAAATTAAATAATTACTTAAATAAAATTAAAGAAATATATATATTTAATTATAATAATAGGAAATAAACGGATCCATTAAAATCTTAATAAGTTTTAAATTAAAGAGAATAAATTAAAGATATTTATCCTTTCTTTTATTAAGATAAAATAGGAATAAATTAAAAAAGAAATTAACCTTACCGGCATCCTAGAAGTTAATTTAAACGCGTATAAATTCCCGTTAAACGTAAAAAAGATTAAGATTAAAGGGATTTAAAAAATAAAAATTATAATAATCGCCTTATAAATTATAATAAAATAAATTAAGCGTTAACGGAAATATAAGGATTTTATATTTTAAGGTTATTATTATTTAACTTTTAATAATAAAAAGATTATTAATAAATATCTCCGCCGTTATAATATTATAAATTAAGGTAATAACGTATTAACGATCTAACTCCGGACGGGTAAAAACGGTTTAATTTACTTCCTATTTACTATATATATCGGAAGTTAGATAAACACTGAATATAAATATAAATAAAGAAAGTAAAACGCTATATATATCCTTATTTTTTATTCCTTATTTATAGAGGTTAAGTTAAGACTTATCGTAAAAATTAATATATATAATTATTGTTAAATATTATTTATAAAGTGAAATATCCGGGCAATTATTAAGTTTATAATATTTACCGGATTATTATTATAATTTAATTTCGTTATAAAGATAAATAAAATTATTAAAAATTTTACGGAGAAAGTTTATTACTGGTTAAGGAAAAAAAAGAGAAATAGAAATTAATTACGTTAATTATATAAACCGGAAAGTATCTTTTATAACCGTAAGGATATAATAGTAAATACTTATTAAAAATCCTTAAAGGAGTTAATAATGATAATAATATAAAAAAATATATATTAAACGTATAAATATTAATAAGGATATTTAAAGGCATTATGTAAAATTAAGGTAATATAAATATATAAAGGAGCAGAAAAGTAATAAACTTAAAGGTAACCTTTATAAAAATACGGTTGTAATATTATTGATTTTTATAGGGGAGTTAAAATATAAAAAGTATATAAATAGATTATTACTCTTTAAACGGCCGTTAATATCCTTTATTTTAAGGGATAGAAGGTAGAAGCCTGGTAAACGCCGGTTTTTACTTTAACGTTATAAATATTAGGTTTTTACGGTTACCAGCAAGGCTAAAAGGCCGCGTATTAAGGAACGCCGGAATTAACTTAGTTAAATCCGTAGTATAAATCAATTAATCAATCAATCAATATAATAACATCCTGAATAAGGGGATTACAGAAGGAAAATCCCTTAATTTAACTTAATTGTAAAATAAAGCGGTAAATATTTATTAATACTTTAAGTCTTAAAAATATAAATATATTATTACAAAATACCTTAACGGTATAAAGTATACGGTATGTATTAAGGATATAATATATAAAAGTATATAAACCTATTAAATAAGGGCTTTATTAAAAATATATATAAATATATAGTATATAAAAAAAAGATAAATATCCGGTATAAAATTTAAAATACCCGGTAAAAACTAAGGAAATTCAGCGTAAGGAAATTAAAATAATTATTAAAATCTAATAGTATAATTTATATAAAGTTAAACCGGTAAATTAATTAAAGATAATCTTAAAATAAAAATAAAGTTAACGGAGAAACCTTAATAAAAGTTAATATATCATATATTAATACTTTTAAGAGTAATATAATATAACGTAGCATTGGACAGACCCGTGGGGTGACGGAAGAGCAACAGGTCCAGGGGCAACCCTTAAGTAGATTCGGTCGTAGTATTATGGGTTTTCTTAAAAAAGGTATATGAATAGATTCTTACTCTTTAAACGGCCGTGGATATTCTTAACCTTTAAGACATAAGTAAAGGTTAAGTAGATACCGGTTTTTATTCTTAACGTTATAGATATCGGGTTTTTTACGGTTATTAATAAGGCTAAATAGCTAAGTATTAAGGAACGCCGGAATTAACTTAACTAGATCCGTAATATAAATCAATCAATCAATCAATCAATAATATAACGTATAAAATAAAGTAATTAAAACAATATTATTAATATTTAAATTTAAAGAAGTAAAGGATATTAATATTATAAAAATATAAAAACTATTATATAGCCTATATATATACTCTTTAAATAATTTAAGGGAAAGGTTTTACTTAATATCTAAAAGAAATAAGATAACTTAAACGTATTTCTTTATAAATAAGAAACTAAATATAAATAGCTAAAACGTAACTTATTATAACGGAAATTTATATACGCTCCGGATTATATAAAAAAAAAGATAGGAAGTAACTTAAATATTTATAATATATATAACCCGCCGTTAATTAATAAAATAAAGTTGATTACGATATTATTACTTAAAAAGGTTAGATTTATACCCGGGGAATATATTATATTAAAAGACTTTAACCTTTATTATAATATATAAAATAAAAAGGCTATATAATTAACTATATTAAATTAAAAAAGCTATTAATAATTATTATGAGATTTAATTTTTTAATTTTAATACCTTAAAGTATTATAATATAAAAGAATTAAGGATTTAGTAAGATAATAAGCGATTTAACGTTTAATATAAAAAGGATTATTAATATAATAATAATCTTTAAACCTTAAAAAACTTAAAATATAACTTAAATTATATATTAATATAAAAAACTCTAAATTAATTAGTAAATTTAACGCCATTAAAAACAATAAGGAAAACATAAAAAACGGTTAAAAAGATTAAAGTGTATATAAAGGCAGAAAAAGCGGTAACATAATTAATAAAATTTCCCCAGTTAAAAAATAAAAACCAGATTAACCTCTTTAAAAAATAAGTAATAAAAACGTTAAATGAGGTAATTAATATAATAATCCCGATAATAAAACCGTTTTAAAAAGTTAAAATTTATTAAAATAAAGAATATATAATAACGATTATAAAAATAAAAACGTTAATTAAATAAACTATTAAATTAAAACCTAAAAAACGATTACATAATAAAAGGAAGTTTAAAAAAAGAAGAAGAAAATTATTAAACAGGTTAAATAAATATATTTCTGGTTAATAATTTACAACTTAATTATCTCTTTTTATAAAATGTAAAAATTAATAAAATATAATAGGGAGTAAAATAAAAGGCCTTAAACTTATCCTTAAATTCCCGCCGCTTAAAAGGCTTAATAATATAATAATTAATATTTTTAATAATAAAATCGAGGCCCTTAAAAGGGTTTTCTTCCCTCCTTTATTAGATACCGATTTAATAAATATTAAAGAAGCTATACATCCCAACCCGGTAAATATTAATAAGGAAATAACCCTAGAAATAATAATTAAAGTAATTAATAAATTAAAGAAAAATAAAGCTTTTAAATTAAACGGAATCTTAAACAAATTCCTATTAATAATAATATTATTATTTAAAAAGGTTTTTATTTATTTATTTGAAGCTTACTTTAAGGCTAATTACTACCCTTATAAATTTAAAGATATTAAAATAATTATCCTTAAGAAATTTATTAAGCTGGATTACTTTAACATAAAAGCTTATAAGTTAATCGTATTCCTTTATATATTAAAAAAAGCCTTAGAAACGGTAATCATAAAAGTCCTTAATAATTACGCGGAAAAATATAAGTTTTTCCCGGATTAATAAGTAAATATAAAGAATAAAAGTTAATACAAACGGCTTTTAAAGGTTTAATTAACAACGTACATGTAATATAAAATTATAGGAAAAAATATATTATAAATCTTCTTTCTTTAAGTATTACGGAAGTTTTTAATAGAAAAAATCATTAAAGATTATTATATAATTTACGGAAAAAAAGGATATTATCCTTCTTTTTAAACTAAATTAAAAACTTTTTAAATAATCAAATAATATTAATTAATTTAAGATAAAAAGTAAGCTTAATAAAGCCCATTATAGCCGGGATGTTTTGAAAGTCATTTATTTTCTTTATTTTATTTTTATTTTTTAAGGCCTTATTAATTAAGGAATTAACTAAGTTAAAATAAAAATTTTAAGTTAAAAAGTTTATCGATAATATATATTTATTGACTTATAGTACTTTTATCTATATAAATTATTTAAAGCTAAAATAAAGTTATAAAATTTATTTATAATAAGTAAAAACGTACAAAATTAAGTTTATATTATATAAGTATAAATTTATTTATATAATCAAAAGCTTAAAGCTATTTAATATTGATTGATTGATTGATTTATTTATACTACGGATCTAGCTAAGCTAATTCCGGCGTTCCTTAACACGCGGCCTTTTAGCCTTCCTGGTAACCGTAAAAACCTGATACTTATAACGTTAGGACGAAAAAAACGGTATCCATAAAACCTCCACCTATAACCCCTTAAAGTAGAGAGTATTAACGGCTATTTAGGGGGTAACGATTAATTCATATAACTCTTACGTTTTAACTCCACCAAGGAAATCCATAATATTACGACTATATTATTATAGGGGTTACCCTTGGACCTATTATTCTTCCGTATTTTTACCGATTTATTTAATATTAATATTAAGTTATATCCTTAAATACCCTTATTAATATATATACCTTCTACCCCTCCGTTATTATCGCCGCCGATATTATTATACTTTTCTTTTACGCCGTATTAACGTTATATCCTTAAGCGTTTTATTAAATATAGCCTTTACGCTATCCCGAAGATTTAGACCGATAACGGGGCTCGTCGATTAAATCTTTAACGACTTTATTTATTTCCGTAGCGAAATTAAACTACGTTAATAACTTAATAAATATTATAAACTTAATGGTTACCCGTATACTTCATTTTATAAATAATATTTAATAGTAATCGTAAGTATTAGCCCTTATTATAAGTTTTAATTTAACTTTAATAAATAAAAGGTATAAAATAAAAATATATATAATATTTTATTTCCTTTATTTATATTTATACCCGGCGTTTATCCGACCTCCGATATATATAATAAATAAAAAGTAAATTAAACCTTTGGATTGGATGGCGACGAACAAAGGGACCCCAGAGGTTCAAAACGATACGTACACGTATAACCCTAATAACAATAAGGGAAGTATATTAAGTACGATAAGTAGATATAGCGTAATAGTTAAAAATAAAATGGTAAACGGGCAAATAACCTATATTAATAGAAATAACGATAATATATACGGGTAATATAATAATAATAAGCCGGATAATACTTAAAATAAATAAAGGAATTAAGGTTAATAAAATATATATATTAAAGCGCGTAAAACGCATAATAATAATACGGAAATAAAAAATAAATAAAAGGGTAAAAAGGCCGATATAATATTAATAATAAAGGGTATAAGCGGGAGGAAAAAATAGGAAGACCGCGGTAAAAATATTATTAAGGGTATATAAAAAAGAAATAAAGCTAATAAGGAAGGTAAGACTTTAAGGGACCAAAAGTAAAAGGCGGAGACAATACGTTACCCAATAAATAAGGGTGAAAAGGCAATAAGGGAAATAATAAAAACCTTAAAAGGGCTCCTTATAATAGAATAAAAGGATATTACGTTAAAGACTTAACCGATATTATAGATTAAATTAAAAAACGTAAAAGACTTTTATATAAAGGTAAAAGTAAAACTAAGAAAAACGGAGCGTTTATAAAACTCTTAAGGGGCAGAAGTGAAAATATTAATAAAAAATAAAAACGGCGGCTTAAAATTAAGGGTATAAAGTAAAAATATAAAGGCAATAACCTTTTAAGTAAAAAAGAACTAGGCGATAAAGATAATAAAAAGGGTACCTACAATAAAAAACAAAAGGATAACGGAAAAAAGGGCAGTTACATTAAGGAAAATAAAGATAATAACGGTCCGTTTATTTAATAATAAAAAAAGGAATATAATTACGGAAGTAAACCCGTTATAATTAATAAAAATTTTTAATTTAATAATAGAACTATTAATAGAATAAATTATTATAATATATAAGTTATAAAATAAAGATATCCTTCTTAATATAACGTTATTAAAAACGAAAGAAAGCTTAAAAAGATTTAAAACTTAAATTAATAAAGGAAAGTATAAATCGGTTAAGGTTTTAAGGTAATTATTTACTATTACGGTAAATAAGATATATTTATTACGTATTATAAAAACCGAAAAAAAGACTATATTAAAAAATATAAAAAAAAAGAATACGGTTCTTTATTTAAAGCTTAAAATCATTAATTATAAACTTCCTCCGGTAATAAAAAGATTTAATTCCTTAAAACGTATAAAGAAATACTTTATTATTATATTAAGTATAACGTTAATAAAAATATATAATAACGTTTTAAATAAAGGAATTATTGAAAAGGATTTTTTAAAATAACTTAATTATAGGATAGAATGGCGGATATTTATTAATATTTTAAATATTAAGGTTATAAATATATTATTACGAAGTATTTTAATATTATAAAATACGTGATTTACGTTAAGGGCTATAATATCTATAAATATATAAAGTTAATAATTAAAAGGTTTATAAAAAACGTACTTAAATACGTTATATATAATAAGGAGGGATACCCAATATAGGATTCTAAATATATAATAAAAACCAGGGAGACCAAACGTAAGGAAACTTAAATAGCCATAAAAACTTAACGGTATAATATATATAGAACTGGTTTAACGGGTTAATTAAAGGCAGTTTTAAAACGTAAATTTAATTAATTAAATAATAAAAAATAAATAACGATAATAAATAAAATAAAGAAAAAAAAATTCTTTACGATCCCGACCTTAAGGGCCGGCCGTTTTACGTCTTTAATAATAATTTAAAAAATATTAAATTAAAAAACGCTTAACTTTAATAAGAAATCCGTAATTTAAATAGATATAAATAAAAAAGCCTTTATAAAGATTAATATATAATATATTAACGCTTTTAAAAATAGTATAATATAATATTTATAATAAAAAAATTAAAATAACAATACCGATATTTAAATTTAAAGAAGTTAAAAATATTAATATTATAATAATATAAAAATTATTATATAGTTTATATATATATTTATTTATTAACCTAAAAAAGGGATTTTATTTAGCCTTTAAAGAGGATAAAATAATCAGAATATACTTCTTTATAAATAAGTGGTTCAATATAAATAATTGGGATATTACTTATTACGGTAAAAACCTTTATATACTCCGTATTATAAAAAAAGGGGACTTAAAAAGTAACCTTAATATTTATAATATATATAACCTACCGCCGGCCAATAAAAAAAGACCGTTTACGATATTATTACTTAAAAAGGTTTTAATTACCTTAAGCGAATATATATTGCTTAAAGACTTTATCCTATATTATTATATTGATTGATTGATTGATTTATACTACGGATTTAGCTAGGCTAATTCCGGCGTTCCTTAATACTCGGTTATTTGGCCTTATTAGTAACCGTAAAAAACCCGATATCTATAACGTTAGGAATAAAAACCGGTATTTACTTAGCCTTTACTTACGTTTTAAAAGCTAAAAATATTTATAGCTATTTAAAGAGTAAGAGTTTATTTATATGCCTTTTCCAAGAAAACCTATAATACTACGAGCGAATCTACTTAAGGGTTACCCCTGGACCTATTGCTCTTCCGTTACCTTACGGGTCTGTTTAATGTTAAAATTTCAAAATTCCGATTGTACCACTGAATGTCCTCACCGACACGTGTGCTATTGTCACCTCATTCGTACTATATTATTATATATAAAATAAGGAAAAGCATATAATAAACTATATTAAATTAAATAACCTATTAATAATTATTACTTAAATTAACCTTTTATTATTAATATTATAAGGGATTATTATATAAAAGAATTATAAGTTTAAAATAACGATTAATTTAACCTTTAATACGGAAAAGGTTATTAACGCGGTTATAATATATAGGCCATAAAAGGACTTAAAATATAACTTAGATTATATACCGATATAAATAATTTTAAACTAGACCGTTAATATAACCTTATTACCACCGGTAAGGAGGGCGTAAAAAATAATTAAAATAATAAAGGTTTATATAAAAGCGGAGGAAACAGTAATATAATTCACAAACTTCCCTTAATTAAATAATAAAGACCGGATCAACCTTTTTATAAAGTAAATAATAAAGGTATTAAACGAGGTAATTAATAAAATAATCTTAATAATAAAGCTTTTTTAAAAAGTTAAAACTTATTAAAATAAAAAATATATAATAATAATTATAAAGACAAAAAGGTTAATAAAGCAGGCTTTTAAATATAGAAATTAAAAAATATTTAATTGATTAAAGGCTATTTAAAAGGAAAAAGAAAAAATTATTAAGAAAATTAAATAAATATATATTTAATTTATAATATATAATTTAACGGTTTTACCTTATAGTATTTAAAAGTTAATAAAATATAATAAAGAATAAAGTAAAAAATTAAAGTTTATTTTTAAATTCTTACCTTTTAAGAGACCCGATAATATATTAATTAATACCTTTAATGGTAAAATTGAAACCCTTAAAGGAGCATTTTATCCCCCTTTATTAAAGGTTAACTTAAACGATATCGACAGTATTATATATTTTGATCCCGTATTAATAAACAAAATAATAATATAAGATATAATAATTAAGGCGATTAATAAATTAAAGAAAAATAAAGCCTTAAGATTAAATAAGATCTTTAATAAATTCCTATTAATGGTAATATTACTATTTAAAAGGGTTTTTATTTACCTTTTTTAAGTATATTTTAACGTTAATTATTATTTATATAAATTTAAGGAAATAAAAATAATTATTTTTAAGAAGCTTATTAAGCCAGATTATTTTAAAATAAAGTTTTATAAACTTATTATACTCCTTTATACGTTAAGGAAAACCTTAAAAACGGTATTAATATATTTTTATTTAATAATTATATAAAGAATTACGGACTTCTCCCCGATCAATAAATAAAAGTAAGGAAAAATCGGTTAATAAAAATAGCCCTTAAAGGATTAATTAACGGTATATATACGGTATAAAATTATAGGAAAAGGTATATTATAAGTCTTTTTTCTCTCGATATTATAAATATTTTTAATAAAATAAATTATTAAAAATTACTATATAATTTAAGGAAGAAAAAAATATTATTTTTCTTAATTAAATAGATAAAGAATTTCTTAAGTAATTAAGTTACGTTAATTAACTTAAGATAAAAGAGAAACCCAATAAAGCTTACTATAATAAGGATTCTTTAGGAATCGCTTATTTTTTTTTATATTATTTTTATTCTTTAACGGTTTATTAATTAAAAAGCTTATTAAGTTAAAATAAAAGGTTTAAATTAAAGGTTTTATTAATAACGTTTACCTTTTAATTTATAATATTTTTATATATATAAATTATTTAAAATTAAAATAAGCTTATAAAGTTTATTTTTAATAAGTAAGAACTTATAAAGCTTAATTTACGCTATATAAATATAAGTTTATTTATATAATTAAAAGCCTAAAGTTATATAATATAATAATTATAATAAACTTAAATAACATTACGGTAAAGCCGGATACCAGTATTAAAGTCCTTAGCCTTTAAGTAAATAAGAAGCTTAATTAAAAGGATTATATAAGAAAAATTTAAAAGAAAATAATTTTATAAGAAAAAAGCTTTATTTATTTCGTTATATTAATATAGGGAGTTACGTTATAAAAAGCCCGGATTATTTATTAGGCCGTAAAAAAGTTAATTATAATATACGTTATAATTATTTAATATATATTTAAAAGTATTCCGGAATATAAGAAGAAGTTTATTTAAATATTATAGAAAGTCTAAAACCGATATTTAAAAGTAATTAATGGTACTTATAAAGTAACTTTTATCTTAATATTAAAGTTTAAGGTTTTTATATTATTAATCGAGGTTTTATTAAATTAAATAATCGTTTAAGTAAAATTAAAGAAATATATATATTTAATTACGATAATAAGAAACGGACGGATCCGTTAGAATCTTAATAAGCCTTAAGTTAAAAAAAGTAAATTAAAGATATTTATCCCCCCTCCTATTAAGATAAAATAGGAATAAGTTAAAAGGGAAGTTAATTTTACTGGTATTTTAAAGGTTAATTTAAACGTATATAAACTTCCGTTAAATATAAAAAAGCTTAAAATTAAAAAGATTTAAAGAATAAAAACTATAATAATCGGTTTATAAATTATAATGAAATAAATTAAGCGTTAACGGAAATATAAAGACTTTATATCTTAAAGTCGTTATTACTTAGTTTTTAATAATAAAAAGATTATTAATAAATATCTCCGTTATTATAATATTATAAGGAAAAATAATAACGTATTAACGATTTAACTCCGGACGGGTAAAAACGGTTTAATTTACTTTTTATTTATTATATATATTAAAGGTTAGATAAATACCGGATATAAATATAAATAAAAAAAGTAAAACGTTATATATATTTTTATCTTTTATCCCTTATTTATAAAGGCTAAATTAAAACTTATTATAAAAGCTAATATTTATAATTATTATTAAATATTATTTATAAAGCGAAATATTTGAGTAATTATTAAATTTATAGTATTTACCGGATTATTATTATAGTTTAACCTTATTATAAAGATAAATAAGGTTACCGAAAACCTTACGGAAAAGGCCCGTTATTAATTAAGGGAGAAAAAAAGAAACGGAAACCAGTTATATTAATTATATAAACCGGAAAATATCTTTTATAATTATAAGGATATAATAATAAATATTTATTAAAAGTCCTTAAAAAAGTTAATAATAATAATATAAAAGGGGTATATATTAAATACGTAAATATTAAGAAAAATATTTAAAAATATTATATAAAATTAAAACAATATAAATATATAAAGGAACGGAAAAGCAATAAGTTTAAAAGTAGCTTTTATAAGGATATAATCGTAATATTATAAATTTTCTTAAGGGAGTTCAAACATAAAAAGTATATAAATAAATTATTATTCTTTAAATAACCGTTAATATCCTTTACCTTAAGGGATAAAGGGTAGAAGTTTGGTGGACGCCGGTTTTTACCTTAACGTTATAAGTATCAGGTTTTTACGGTTATTAATAAGGTTAAAAGGCCGCGTATTAAGGAACGCTGGAATTAGCTTAGCTAGATCCATAATATAAATCAATTAATCAATCAAATTAAACCGTTTTTATTCATCCGGAGTTAAATTATTAAAGCGCTATTATCCTTTTTTATAATATTATAACGGCAAAAATACTTATTAATAATCTTTCTATCGTTAAAAGTTAAGTAATAATAATTTTAAGGTATAAAGTCTTTATATTTTTATTAATACTTAATTTACTTTATCGTAACTTATAAAGTAATTATTATAGTTTTTATTCTTTAAATCCTTTTAATTTCGGTTTTTTTTATGTTTAATAAGAATTTATATACACTTAGATTAACCTCCGGGCTACCGGTAAAATTAAATTTTTCTTAATTTATTCCTATTTTATTTTAATAAAAAAAAAAGAATAAATATTTTTAATTTCTTTTTTTTTAATTTAAAATTTATTAAGATTCTAACGGATCTATCCGTTTCCTATTATTATAATTAAGTTTATATATTTCTTTAACCTTATTTAAACGATTATTTAATTTAATAAAATTTTAATTAATAATATAAAGACCTTAAACTTTAATACCGGAATAAAAGTTATTTTATAAATACCGTTAATTACTTTTAAATATTAATTTTAGACTTTCTATAATATTTAAATAAACTCTTTTTTATATCCCGGAATACTTTTAAATATATATTAAATAGCTATAATATATATTATAGTTAATTTTATTATAATTTAATAAATAGTCCGAGCTTTTTATAACGTAATTCCCTATATTAATATAATAAAATAAGTAAAACTTTTTTCTTATAAAGTTATTTTCTTTTAAACTTTTCTTATATAATCTTTTTAATTAAGTTTCTTATTTATTTAAAGGTTAAAGATTTTAATATTAATATCCGGCTTTATTATAACTTTATTTAAGTTTATTATAGTTATTATATTATATAGCTTTAAACTCTTAATTATATAAATAAGCTTATACTTATATAATGTAAATTAAACTTTATAAGTTCTTATTTACTGAAAATAGACTTTATAAGTTTATTTTAATTCTAAATAATTTATATATATAAAGGTTTTATAAGCTAAAAGGTAAACATTATTAATAAAGTTTTTAACTTAAACCTTTTATTTTAACTTAATAAGCTTTTTAATTAATAAACCGTTAAAAAATAAGAATAATATAAAAGAAATAAGCGATTTTTAAGGAATCCTTATTATAATAAGCTTTATTAAGCTTATTTTTTCTTTTAAGTTGATTAATATAACTTAATCGTTGAAGAAACTCTTTATTTACTTAATTAAGAAGGGTAATATCCTTTTTTTCCTTAAGTTATATAATATTTTTTAATAATTTATTTTATTAAAGGTATTTATAATATTAAGAATAAAAAGACTTATAATATACTTTTTCTTATAACCTTATATTATATATATACCGTTGATTAATCCTTTAAGGGCTTTTTTTATTAATTAATTTTTCCTTATTTTTATTTATTAATCGGGAAGAAATCTATAATTTTTAATATAATTATTAAGGATTTTCATTATTATTATTTTTAAAGCCTTTTTTAACTTATATAAAAATATAATAAATCTATAAAATTTTATATCTAAAATAATCCGGCTTAATAAACTTCTTAAGGATAATTATCTTTAATTTTTTAAACTTACGTAAGTAATAATTAACGTTAAAATATACTTAAAAGAAATAAATAAAAACTTTCTTAAACGGTAAAATTATTATTATTAAGAATTTATTAAGAATTTTATTTAAACCGGGGGCTTTATCCTTTTTTAATTTATTAATCGCTTTAATTATTATATCTTATATTATTACTTTATTTATTAATATAGGGTTAAAGTATATAATACCATCAATATCGTTTAAATTAACCTTTAACGGAAAAGGGAAAAATATTCCTTTAAAAGCCTTGATTTTACCGTTAAAAGTATTAATTAATATATTATCGGGTCTTTTAAAAGGCGGGAATTTAAGGATAAATTTTAATTTCTTATTTTATTTTTCATTATATTTTATTAACTTTTAAATATTATAAAATAAAATTATTAAGTTATATATTATAGATTAAAAGTATATTTATTTAGTTTTCTTAATAATTTTTTCCTTTTTTTTTTTAAATAATTTTTAATTAATTAAGTATCTTTTAATTTCTATATTTAAAAGCTTATTTTATTAGCCTTTTTACCTTTATAATTACGGGTATATACCTTTTATTTTAACAGGTTTTAACTCTTTAAAAAAATTTTATTATCGGGATTATTTTATTAATTATTTTATTTAATACCTTTATTATTCGCTTTATAAAAAGGTTAATCCGGTTTTTATTATTTAATTAAAGGAGGTCCGTAAACTATATTATTGTTTTTTTTACTTTTATATGAATTTTTATTATTTTAATTATTTTCTATGCTTTTTTTTTACCGGTAATAATAAGATCGTATTAATGGTTTAATTTAAAGTTATTTATATCGGTATATAATTTAAGTTATATTTTAAGTCCTTTCGTAACTTATATATTATAATTACGTTAATAACCTTTTCCGTATTAAAGGTTAAATTAATTATTATTTTAAACTTATAACTCTTTTATATAATAATCTTTTATAATATTAATAATAAAAAATTAATTTAAGCGGTAATTATTAATAAATTATTAAATTTAATATAATTTATTATACGTTTTTCTTTATTCTATATATAATAATATAGGTTAAAATCTTTAAGTAATATATATTTATTTAAAGTAATTAAAACCTTTTTAAATAATAATATTGTAAATAATCCCTTTTTATTAAATAATAGCGGGTTATATATATTATAAATATTAAGGTCGCCCTTTAAGTTTTTTTCCTTTCTAATACGGAATATATAAAGGTTTTTATTATAATAAGTATTATCCTAGTTATTTATATTAAGTTACTTATTTATAAAGAAGTATATTCTGGTTATTTTATCCCCCTTAAAGGTTAAATAAAACCTTTCTTCCGGGTTAATAAATAAATATATATATAAAAATAAACGAGGTTATTAAAGATTTTACGGAGAAGGCCCGTTACCGGCTAAAAAAAAAAAAGAGGAACGGAAACCGGTTACGTTAATTATATAAACCGGAAAGTATCTTTTATAATTATAAGGATATAATAATAAATACTTATTAAAAGTCTTTAAAAGACTTAACGGCGATAATAATATAAAAGGGGTATATATTAAGCGCGTAAGTATTAATAAGGATATTTAAAAATATTATATAAGATTAAGGTAATATAAATATATAAAAAACCAAAAAAGCAATAAGCTTAAGGATAGCCTTTATAAGGATATAATTATAATATTACGGATTTTCTTAAGGAAGTTAAAATATAAGAAATATGTAAATAAATTATTATTTTTTAAATAACCGTTAATATTCTTTACCTTAAAAGATAAAGGGTAAAGGTTTAATAAACGCCGGTTTTTATTTTAACGTTATAAGTATCAGGTTTTTACGGTTATTAATAAGGTTAAAAGGCCGTATATTAAGGAACGCCGGAATTAGCTTAGCTAGACCCGTAGTATAAATCAATCAATCAATCAATCAATCAATAATCTTTTTATTTAAAACGTTATTATATATTTTTATTAACGTTACGCTTAATATAATAATAAAATACTTTTTTATATATTTTAAAAATTAAGTTTCCTTATTATTAGAAAAAGCTTATAATTAATAATCTTAAGACTTAAATAAAAAACCGTATTCTTCTTTTCTATATTCTTTAATGTAACCTTTTTTTCGGTTTTTATAAAACGTAATAAATATATTTTATTTATTACGATAATAAATGATTACCTTAAAACCTTAATTGACTTATATTTTCCCTTATTAATTTAAGTTTTAAACTTTTTTAAGTTTTCTTTTGGTTTTAACGATATTATATTAAAAAGGATATTTTTATTTTATAATTTACGTATTATAATAATTTATTTTATTAATAATTCTATTATTACCTTAAAAGCCTTTATTAACTATAACGGGTTTATTTCCTTAACCGCGTTTTTTTCCTTATTATTAAATAGGTAGACCGTTATTATTTTTATTTTCCTTAATGCGGCTATTTTCTCCTCCGTTATCCCCTTATTCTTTATTACGGGTACCTTTTTTATTACCTTTATTACTTAGTTTTTTTTCGCTTAAAAAATTACCGCCTTTATATCCTTACTTTGTACCCTTAACTTTAAACCGTTATTTTTACCCTTTATTAACGCCTTCGCTTCCGCCCTTTAAAAGCCCCGTAAATGCTCCGCCTTCCCTAATTTTACCTTTATTTTTATATAGAAGTTTTTTACGTTTTTTAGTTTAATTTATAGTATTAATTAAGTTTTTAACGTAATATTTTTTTACTTTATTATAAGGAATCTTTTTAAAGCTTTTACCGTTTCCTTTATTACCCTTTTACTTTTATTTACCGGGTAATATATTATCTCCGCCTTTTACTTTTAATCCTTTAAGGTCTTATTTTCCTTATTAATTTTATTTCCTTTTTATATATTTTTAATAGTATTTTTACCGCGGTCTTCCCGCCTTTTCCTTCTATTTATATTTTTCGTTATTAATATTATACCGGCCTTCTTACCCCCTTATTTACTTATTATTTCCGTACCGTTATTACGTATTTTACGTGCTTTAATATACGTATTTTATTAACCTTAATTCCCTTATTTATTTTAAGCGTTATCCGGCTTATTATTATTATATTATTTATATACGTTATCGCCGTTTCTATTAATATAGGTTATTTGCCCGTTTACTATCTTATTTTTAATTATTACGTTATTTTTACTTATCGTACTTAATATACTTCCCTTATTATTATTAGAGCTATACGTATACGCATCGTTTTGGACCTCTGGGGTCCTTTTATTCATCGCCATCCTTTCCATTTATAAAATAATTTAATTTAAAAGAATTAAGCGTTTATAAGGTAAAAAATAGAAATTATAAATAAATTAAATATCCGATTTCTTAATTCTTATACGTATTTTCAAAAAGATATATTAAGATTAAAGTTTTATAATTATTATTATATTAATTAAATATAAAATTAACCGCTTATATAAAAATTTACCGCCGTTATATAAATATGTCTTTAAGAAAATTCAAATAATTTAATATAATAAAGTTATTTATATTTATAAGTTATTTTTTATATAATAAGGATTATAAAAAGAATAAATAAGTAATATTATTTTAAATTTATATCTTAATAATAGAATTATAATTTCGAAAAATGGAATTAAAACCTTATAATAAACGTAATAAAGGTAGAAGAAACTTAAACATTAATTATAAATAACTTTAAGGATAAGATTTTTATTAATTATTAACGTATTATTATAATTACCGATAAATTAATTATAATTCTTAAGGATAATAATTTTTATTATAATCTTTATTAAAAAAGATATATTTAACTTCATAAAAAATCGTTAATTTAAACAATATAATTAAAAAAAATATTGTTCTTATAAAATTATTTCCATTTAATTAAAAAACTTATAATTTAATTAAAAATCATATTAAAAAATATAACGGAATTTAACCTTTTAATTAAAGTTAAAATTAATAGAAAAATATGGTAATTAATCTTAATATATTTAATAAAACTTTTTTTATAATAATAAGTAAAGTTATTAAGATATATATATTAATTATATATTAAAGGCTTATTACAAATGATTTTATGTTAAAATTTATTAATAAAATTAACTTTTATAGCCTTTCATAACGCTTTAAAGCCTATAAAATAAAATGAATACATTTTTTTATTTTTTATTTCCCGATTAGCTTTTTAATTAATCTCGTAAAGCTTAATTTTAATATTATTAATATTGTAAACTTTTAAAATTAATAAATTTTATATAATACGGCATTTAATTTCTATTATTATTAAAACGTTAAGAATTATTAATAAAACGTACTTTTATTCTTTAACTTATAAATAATACTTTATATTAGAATTATTTTCTAAAAAACCTTTTTATAACTTTATTATAACTTTTTCAATTTCTTAATATTATAATTCTTAAGATATAAACTAATTTTTTAAAGCTATTTTTCTATGTAAATATTAAGGAACTTAATAATATAGAAATTATAATAAAAATAAAGGATAAGCTTTATTATATATAATATAAAGAGTATTTTAATTTACTAAAAAAGAAATAATTCTTTAAGAATAACCTTTTAAAATAAACTTTTAAAAATTACTTTATAAAGATTATATAAAGTATTTTCATTTACGTTGTAACTGTAAGATAGTTTTTTAATATTAATTAATTAATTGATTAATTTATATTACGGGTTTAATTAAGTTAATTCCGGCGTTCCTTAATACGCGGCCTTTTAGTTTTATTAATAACCGTAAAAACTTAATACTTATAACGTTAAAGTAAAAACCGGCGTTTATTAAGTTTCTACCCTTTATCCTTTAAGGTAAAGGATATTAATAGTTATTTAAAGAATAATAATTTATTTATATACTTTTTATATTTTAACTCCCTTAAGAAAATCTATAATATTACGATTATATCTTTATAAAAATTATCTTTAAGCTTATTATTTTTCCGTTTTTTTATATATTTATATTATTTTAACTTTATATAATACTTTTAAATATCTTTATTAATATTTATATATTTAATATATACCCTTTTTATATTATTATTATTATTAACTTTTTTTAAGGATTTTTAATAAACGTTTATTATTATATCCTTATGGCTATAGAAAATGCTTTCCGGTTTACATAATTAATATAACCGGTTTCCGTTTCTTTTTTCTTCCTTAATTAATAACGGGCCTTTTCCGTAAAATCTTTAATAATTTTATTTATTTCTATAATAAAATTAAACTATAATAATAATCCGGTAAATATTATAAACTTAATAATTACCCGGATATTTCGCTTTATAAATAATATTTAATAATGATTATAAATATTAATTTTTATAATAAATCTTAAGTTAACCTCCGTAAATAAAAAATAAAAAATAAAAACGTATATAGCGTTTTAGTTTTTTTTATTTATCCTTATATCCGGCATTTATTCAATTTCCGGTATAAATAATAAATAAGAAGTAAATTAAATTAAATTTATTTATCTAAAATTAAATTATTAATACGTTATTATTTTTCTTTATAATATTATAATAGCGGAAATACTCATTAATATTCTTTTTATTATTAAGAATTAAATAATAACGACCTTAAAATATAAAGTCCTTATATTTTTATTAACGTTTAATTTATTTTATTATAATTTATAAAACGATTATTATAATTTTTATTTTTTAAATCCTTTTAATCTTGGTTCTTTTTATACTTAACGGGAATTTATATACGCTTAAATTAACCTCCGGAATACCGATAAAATTAATTTTTTTTAACTTATTCTTATTTCGTCTTAATAAAAAAAGGGATAAATATTTTTAAATTATTCTTTTTAATTTAAAGTTTATTAAGATTCTAGCGGATCCGCCCGTTTCCTATTATTATAACTGGGTATATGTATCTTTTTAATTTTACTTAAGTAATTATTTAATTTAATAAAATTTTAATTAACGATATAAAGACTTTAAATTTTAATACCGGAATAAAAATTATTTTATAAGTATTATTAACTACTCTTAAATATTAATTTTAAACTTTCTATAATATTAAAATAGGCTTTTTCCTGTATTTTAGAGTACCTTTAAGTATATATTAAATAATTATAGCGTATATTATAATTAACTTTATTATAGCTTAATAAATAGTCCGGGCCTTTTATAATATAACTTTTTATATTAATATAATAAAATAAATAAAGCCTTTTTTACTCCGGGAAGCGGAACGGGATATATCCCATGGGATAGGGACGGGATAGGGACGGGATAGGGATGGGACGGGATGAAGTGAATAGACTCCCATCCCGCACTAGTACGGGATGGGATGGGACGGGATAGGGATATGCCAAGATTCCAGTGGCGGATAAGATAAGGGAAACCCTGGCTAAAATACTGAATTAAGGGGTAAAAAAGGGGTGATTATCAGAAAGATCAGCACAAATTTTTTTGGTGGTTTATCGATAGCCGGAAAAACCATAATCCGGTTATCGATAAACCACCAAAAAAAATTTGTGCTGATCTTTCTGATAATCACCCCTTTTTCCACCCTTATTTGCACCCTTACCCTCTCACCCTTACCCCCACCCTCAACCCCACCCTCACCTGCACCCTCACCTGCACCCTTACCTGCACCCTCACCTGCACCCTCACCACCACCCTTGCAACCTTACCTGCACCCTTACCTGCACCCTTACCACCACCCTCACTACCACCCTCACCACCACCCTCACCACTCTCACCACCCTCACCACCCTCATTACCCTCATCACCCTTATCACCCTCATCACCCTTATCACCCTCATCACCCTTATCACCCTCATTACCCTTATTACCCTTAATAACCTCACCCTTACTCTTACCCTTACCTTTACCCTTACCTGCACCCTTACCAATACCCTTATTAATTCACTATTACCCCGCGTTTTGGCGGGATCTTGGCATATCCCGATCCCATCCCGCCGGGATAGGGATGGGATGGGATGGGATTCAGCCTTATCCCGTCCCACGCGGGATGGGATAAGTGAATCGAAAAACCGTCCCATCCCGTCCCGCTTCCCGCAGTAGCCTTTTTCTTATAAAGTTATTTTCTTTTAAACCTTTTTTATATAATCCTTTTAATTAAGCTTTTTATTTATTTAAAAGTTAAAAACTTTAATATTAATATCCGGCTTTACTATAATTTTATTTAAGTTTATTATAATTATTATATAATATAGTTTTAGGTATTTAATTATATAAATAAATTTATATTTATATAATATTAATTAAGCCCTATAAGTTCTTATTTATTAAAAATAAACTATATAAGCTTATTTTAATTTTAAATAATTTATACGTATAAAAATATTATAGGCTAAAAAATAAACGTTATTAATAAAGTTTTTAACTTAAATCTTTTATTTTAACTTAATAAACTTTTTAATTAATAAACCGTTAAAGAATAAAAATAATCTAAAAGAAATAAAAAATTTTTAAAGAATCTTTATTATAATAAGCTTTATTAAGCTTATTTTTTATCTTAAATTAATTAATATAATTTAATCGCTTAAAAAACTTTTTATTTATTTAATTAAAAAAAATAATATCCTTTTTTTCCTTAAGTTATATAGTAATTTTTAATAATTTATTTTATTAAGAGTATTTATAATATCGAGAAAAAGAAAACTTATAATATATTTTTTCCTATAACCTTATACCGTATATATATTATTAATTAATCCTTTAAGGGTTATTTTTGATTGATTGATTGATTTATACTACGGGTCTAGCTAGGCTAATTCCGGCGTTCCTTAATACGCGGCCTTTTGGCCTTATTGGTAACCGTAAAAAACCTGATATTCATAACGTTAAGGTAAAAACCGGCGTTTATCAGGCCTTTACCCTTTATCCCCTAAAGTAGAGGATATTAACGGCCGTTTAAAAAGTAATAATCTATTTATATACTTCCTATATTTTAATTCCCCCAAGAAAATCCGTAATATTATAACTATATCCTTATAAAAGCTATTTTTAAGTTTATTATTCTTCTATATCTTTATATATTTATATTATCTTAATCTTATATAATATTTTTAAATATTTTTATTAATATTTACGTACTTAATATATACCCTTTTTATATTATTATTACCGTTAATTCCTTTAAAGACTTTTAATAAGCGTTTATTATTATATCCTTATAATTATAAAAGATACTTTCCGGTTTATATAATTAATATAACCGGTTTCCGTTCTTCTTTTTCTTTTTTAACCGATAACGGGCCTTTTCCGTAAGGTTTTTAATAACCTTATTTATTTTTATAATAAAATTAAATTATAATAATAATCCGGTAAATATTATAAATTTAATAATTACCCGGATACCTTACTTTATAAATAATATTTAACGGTAATTATAAATATTAACTTTTATAATAAGTCTTAATTTAATTTCCGTAAATAAAAGATAAAAAATAAGGATATATATAACGTTTTATTTTTTTTATCCGTATTTATATCCGGCGTTTATTTAACCTTTAATATATATAATAAATAGGAAATAAATTAAATTATTTTTGCCCGTCCGGAGTTAAATCGTTAATACGTTATTACCCTTTTTTATAATATTATAATAACAGAAATATTTATTAATAATCTTTTTATTATTAAGAATTAAGTAATAATAACTTTAAAGTATAAAGTCTTTATACTTCCGTTAACGTTTAATTTACTTTATTATAGCTTATAAGGTAATCGTTATAGTTTTTATTCTTTAAATCCTTTTAGTTTTGATTTTTCTTATACTTAACGGGAGTTTATACCCGTTTAAATTAACTTCCGGAATATTAATAAAATTGATTTCCTTTTCCGCTTATTCTTATTTTATCTTAATAGGAGGGGAAATAGGTATTTTTAGTTTATTTTTTTTAACTTTAAGCTTACTAAGATTCTAACGGATTTACCCGTTTCCTATTATCGTAATTAAGTATATATATCTTTTTAACCTTACTTAAGCGATTATTTAATTTAATGAAACCTTAATTAATAATATAAAGACCTTAAACTTTAATACCGGAATAAAAATTACTTTATAAATACCGTTAATTACTTTTAGATACCGATTCTGGACTTTTTATAATATTTAAATAAACTCTTTTTTATATCCCGGAATACCCTTAAGTATATATTAAATAACCGTAACGTATATTATAATTAGCTTTATTATAGCCTAATAAATAGTCCGGGTTTTCTATAACGTAATTCTTTATATTAATATAATAAGATAAATAAGGTTTTTTTCTTATAAAGTTATTTTCTTTTAAATTTTTCTTATATAATCCTTTTAATTAAATTTTTTATTTACTTAAAGGTTAAAGATTTTAATATTAATATCCGGTTTTACCGTAATTTTACTTAAGTTTATTATAATTATTATATTATATAACCTTAAACTCTTAATTATATAGATAAATTTATACTTATATAGCGTAAATTAAGCCTTATAAATTCTCGCTTATTAAAAATAAACTTTATAAGTTTATTTTAGTTTTAAATAATTTATACGTATAAAGATATTATAAACTAAAAGGTAAATATTATTAATAAAGCCTTTAATTTAGATCTTTTATCTTAATTTAACGAGCTTTTTAATTAATAAACCGTTAAAAAATAAAAATAATATAAGAGAAATAAACGATCTTTAAGGAATCCCCGTTATAATGGGCTTTATTAAACTTATTTTTTATCTTAAATTAATTAATATAGCTTAATTGCTTAAGAAATTCTTTATTTATTTAATTAAAAAAAATAATATCCTTTTCTTTTTTAAGTTATATAATAATCTTTAATAGTTTACTTTATTAAAAATATTTATAATATCGAGAAAAAGAAGACTTATAATATACTTCTTCCTGTAACCTTATATTGTATATATGCCGTCGATTAATCCTTTAAGGGCTATTTTTATTAACCGATTTTTCTTTACTTTTATTTATTAATCGGGGAGAAGTCTATAATTCTTTATATAATTATTAAAGATCCTCGTTATTACCGTTTTTAAGGTTTTCCTTAACGTATATAAGAATATAATAAGTTTATAAGACTTTACCTTAAAATAATCCGGCTTAATAAGCTTTTTAAGGATAATTATCTTTATTTCCTTAAATTTATATAAATAATAATTAACGTTAAAATATGCTTAAAAAAGGTAAATAAAGACTTTTTTAAAAAGTAAAATTATTATTATTAAGAATCTATTAAGAATCTTATTTAATCCTAAGGCTTTATTTTTCTTTAATTTATTAATTGTTTTAATTATTATATCTTATATTATTACCTTACTTATTAATATAAGGTTAAAATATAAAACGCCGTTAATATTATTTAAGTTAACTTTTAACGGAAAGGGGAAAAATGCTTTTTTAAGGGTTTTAATTTTATTATTAAAGGTATTAATTAATATATTATCGGGTTTCTTAAGAAGCGGAAATTTAAAAATAAACTTTAATTTCTTACTTTATTCTTTATTATATTTTATTAACTTTTAAATATTATAAGGTATAACCGTTAAGTTATATATTATAAATTAAAAGTATATTTACTTAACCTTTTTAATAATCCTTTCTTTTTTTTCTTAAGTAACCCTTAATTAATTAAGTATTTTTTAATTCTTATACTTAAAAGTTTATTTAATTAATTTTTTCGTTTTTATAATCGTAATTATATATCCTTTATTTTAATAAATTTTAGCTTTTTAAGAGGGTTTTATTATCGGGATAATCTTATTAATTATTTTATTTAATACTTTTATTATTTATTTTATAAAAAAATTAATCCGGTTTTTATTATTTAATTAAAAGAAATTTATAAATTATATTATTATTTCCTCCGCTTTTATATAAACCTTTATTTCCTTAACCGTTTTTTACGTTTTTTTTACCGGTAATAATATAATTATATTAATGGTTTAATCTAGGATTATCTATATCGGTATATAGTTTAAATTATATTTTAAGTTTTCTTATAACTTATATATTATAATTACGTTAATAATTTTTTTTATATTAAAGGTTAAATTAATTATTATTTTAAATTTATAACTTTCTTATATAATAATCTTTTATAATATTAATAATAAGAAATTAACTTAAATAATAATTATTAATAAATTATCCAATTTAACGTAATTTATTATATACCCTTCTTTATTTTATATATAATAATATAAGTTAAAGTTTTTAAGCAATATATATTTATTTAAAGTAATTAAAACCTTTTTAAATAGCAATATTATAAAAGGTTTTTCCTTATTAACCGGCGGCAGATTATATATATTATAAATATTAAAGTCGCCCTTTAAGTTTTTTTCCTTTATAATATAGAATATATAAAGGTTTTTATTATAATAAATAATATCTTAATTATTTATATTAAGTTATTTATTTATAAAGAAGTATATTCTGGTTATTTTATCCCCCTTAAAGATTAAGTAAAACCCTTTCCTTAAGTTAATAAATGAATATATATATAGGTTATATAATAATTCCTATATTATTATAATATTAATATTTTTAATTTCTTTAAATTTAAATATTAATATTACGGCTTTAATTCCTTTATTATAAACGTTATATTATATTACTTTTAAAAACGTTAATATATTATATATTAACCTTTATAAAGGTTTCCTTTTTTATATCCGTTTAAGTTACGGACTTTTTATTAAAGTTAAACGTTTTTTAATTTAATACCTTCCCGGCTATTATTAAAGACGTAAAATAGCCGGCCTTTAAAGTCGGAATTATAAAGAGCTTTTTCTTTTTACCGTTATTTATCTTTTATTATTTAATTAATTAAACTTATATTTTAAGGTTACTTTTAATTAACTTATTAAACTAGTTTTATACGTATTATACCATTAAATTTTCGCGGTTATCCGGGTTTTTTTACGTTTAATCTCTTTAGCTTTTATTATATATTTAGAATCCTATATTGGATATCCCTTTTTATTATATATAACGTATTTAAGTATACTTTTTATAAGTTTTTTAATTATTAATTCTATATATTTATAAATATTATAATCCTTAACGTAAACTATATATTTTATAATATTAAAATATTTTATAATAATATATTTATAACTTTAATACTTAAAATATTAATAAATATTAACCGTTTTATTTTATAATTAAGTTATCTTAAGAAATCCTTTTTTAATAATCTTTTTATTTAAAATATTATTATATATTTTTATTAACGTTATACTTAATATAATAATAAAGTACCTTTTATACGTTTTAAGGAATTAAGTTTCCTTATTACTAATAGAAGTTTATAGTTAATAATTTTAAATTTTAAATAAAAAATTATATTCTTTTTTTCTATATTCTTTAATATAGTTTTTTTTTCGGCTTTTTTAAAATATAATAGGTATATTTTATTTATTATAACGGTAAATAATTATTTTAAAACCTTAACCGATTTATATTCTTCCTTATTAATTTAAGCCTTAAATCTTTTTAAGCTTTCCCTTATTTTTAAAGATATTATATTAAAAAAAATATTTTTATTTTATAATTTATATATTATAATAATTTATTTTATTAACGGTTTTATCGTTATTTTAAAAGCCTTTATTAATTATAATAGGTTTATTTTTACCGTTATATTCTTTTCCTTATTATTAAATAAACGGATTATTATTATCTTTATTTTTTTAATATAACCGCCTTCTCTTTTATTATTTTTTTATTCTTTGCCGCGGGTACCTTTTTTATTATCTTTATTGTTTAATTTTTTTTTATTTAAGGGATTATTACCTTTATATCCTTATTTTATATACTTAATTTTAAACTGCCGTTTTTATTTTTTATTAATGTTTTTATTACCGCCCCTTAAAAGCCCTATAGCCGTTCCGCCTCCCTTAATTTTATTTTTATTTTTATATAAAAGTCTTTTATATCTTTTAGTTTAATCCGTAATATCGGTTAAATCTTTAATATAATATTTTTTTACTTTATTATAAGGAGTCCTTTTAAGGCCTTTACCGTTTCCTTTACCGTTTTTTCGTCCTTACTTACTGGGCGACATACCGTCTCCGCCTTTTATTTTTAGTCCTTTAAGGTTTTATCCTTTTTATTAATTTTATTTCCCTTTTATATACCCTTAATAGTATTTTTATTACGGTTTTTTTACCCTTTCCCCCCGCTTATACCGTTCGTTATTAGTACCGTACCGGCCTTCCTACCCCCTTATTTACTTATTACCTCCGTACTATTATTACGCGTTTTACGCGTTTTAATACGCGTATTTTATTAATTTTAATTCCCTTATTTATTTTAAACGTTATCCGGTTTATTATTATTATATTGCCTGTATACGTCGTTGCCGTTTCTATTAATATAGGTTACTTACCCGTTTACCACCTTATTCTTAACCACTACGCCACTTCCATTTATCGCACTTAATATACTCCCCTTATTATCGTTAAAGCTATGCATATACGCATCGTTTTAGACCTCTGGGGTCCCTTTGTTCGTCGCCATCCAATATTTTAATTTCAAGGGTTATTTTTATTAACCGATTTCTTTTTATTTTTATTTATTAATCGGGGAGAAATCTATAATTCTTTATATAATTATTAAGGATCTTTATTATTACCGTTTTTAAGGTTTTCCTTAACGTATAAAAAAATATAATAAATTTATAAGACTTTATTTTAAAACAATTTAACTTAATAAACTTCTTAAGGATAATTATCTTTATTTCCTTAAACTTATACGGGTAATAATTAACGTTAAAATATTCTTAAAAAAATAAATAAAGACCCTTTTAAATAATAAAGTTATTATTAATAAAAATCTATTAAGAATCTTATTTGGTTTTAAGGCTTTATTCTTTTTTAATTTATTAATTACTTTAATTATTATATCTTATATTATTATTTTAATTATTAATATAGGATTAAGATATATAACGCCGTTAATATTATTTAAGTTAATTTTTAACGGAGGAGGACAAAATATATTATTAAAGGCTTTAATTTTACCATTAAAGGTATTAATTAGCGTATTATCGGGTTTCTTAAGGGGCGGGAATTTAAAAATAAACTTTAATTTCTTACTTTATTTTTTATTATATTTTATTAACTTTTAATTATTATAAAATAAAACTATTAAGTTATATATTATAGATTAAAAGTATATTTATTTAACCTTTTTAATAATCCTTTCCTTTTTTTCTTAAGTAACCCTTAATTAATTAAATGTCTCTTAATTCCTATATTTAAAAACTTACTTAATTAGCCTTTTTATTTTCGTAATTATAGTTATATATTTTTTATTTTAATAAGTTTTAATTCTTTAAGAAAGCTTTATTATCGGGATTATTTTATTAATTACCTTATTTAATACTTTTATTATTCACTTTATAAAAAGGTCGATCCGGTTTTTATTATTTAATTAAGGAAGGTTTATAAGTTATATTATTATTTTTTCCGTTTTTATATAAACCTTTATTTTTTTAACCGTTTTTTATGCTTTCCTTATTAATAATAATAAGGTTATATTATTAGTTTAATTTAAAGTTATTTATATTAATATATAATCCAAGTTAGATTTTAAGTCCTTTTATAGCCCGTATATAATAACCGTATTAACGATACCTTCTAAGTTAAACGTTAAGTTAATCGTAATCTTAATTTTATAGTTTTTTTATATTATAATGTTTTTAATATTAATAACGTGAAATCGGACCGGGTAATAATTATTAATAACTCTTTAAATTTAACGTAATTAGTTATACGTTTTTCCTTATTTTACTTAATATAATAAAGATTAAAGTCTTTTATTGAAAGGTATTTATTGGGTATAATTATAATATCCTTAAGTAACGAGATTATAAAGGGCCTTTTTTTATTAACCGGCGGCGGATTATATATATTATAAATATTTAAGTTTCCTTTAATATTTCCTTCTTATATAATTTAAAGTATATATAAATTCCTTCCGTAATAAATATCATTTTAATTATTTATATTTAACCTTTTATTTATAAAGAAATATATCCGCATTTTTTTATTTCATTTAAAAATTAAATAAAAATTATTTCCTAAGTTAATTAAAGAGTATATATATAGGTTATATAGCGGCTTTTATATCGTTATAATATTAATATCCTTTATTTTTTTAAATTTAAATTTTATTATTATAACTTTAATTGCTTTTTTATATATATTATATTATATTATCCTTAAAAGTATAAATGTATTATATATTAGCTTTTATTAAGTTCTTTCCGTTAACTTTTATTTATATAAATAATCTTTCCTTAAAATTAAGCGTTATTTATTCTGATTTTTTCATTATAATAATTATCCCGGTTAAGCGGCCGGTTTTAAAGGTTAATATTACTATAAGTTTCCTTTTTTTTCTATTATTAATTATTACGTTTTATCCTTCTTTATTTAACGGGCTCTATTTACGTTTTAAGACCATCCTTAATTATTTTACCGGTTTAAATTTATATAAATTATAACGTTAAATCTTAACCGTTATTTTAATTTCTTTATATTAAATCTTTTTGACTTTTATTCTATACTTTAAGTTTTATATTAAATAATTATTATTCCTATACTTTACGTATTTTGATTGATTGATTAATTGATTTATACTACGGATTTAGTTAAGCTAATTCCGGCGTTCTTTAACACTCGGTTATTTAGCCTTATTAATAACCGTAAAAAACCTGACATCTATAATATTAAGAATAAA
Organism: Niebla homalea; assembly: GCA_019925105.1. Lineage (NCBI taxonomy): Eukaryota > Fungi > Ascomycota > Lecanoromycetes > Lecanorales > Ramalinaceae > Niebla > Niebla homalea. The sequence goes on from JAHGAU010000033.1 coordinate 502,704, forward strand.
AACCGGTATTTACTTAACCTTTATTTTCGTTTTAAAGGCTAAAAGTATTTATGGCCATTTAAAGAATAAGAATTTATTTATATGCCTTTTCCAAGAAAACCTATAATATTACGATTAAATCCACTTAAAGGTTACCTTTAAATTTATTGTTCTTCTATTACTTTATAAGTTTATTTAATATTAAAATTTTAAAATTCCGATTATATTATTAAATATCTTTATTAATATATATATTATTATTACCTTATTTATATAACTTTACCGACCGACGTAATATCGCTTTTTATATTATTCCGGTATTTATAGCCCCTTAGCCTTTTATTAAGTATAGTTTTTCCGCCGTTATTTTTTACCCTTAAATTAACGGTAAGGTTTCTTAGTTAAATTTTTAATTACTTTATTTATTTCCTTAATTAAGTTAAATTATAATAATAAACTTATAATTATTATAAATTTAACGGCCGTTTTAATATTTTTTTTATTAATAAGTATTTAATAATAATCGTTAATCCTTACTTTTTTAATTAATCCCGGTTTAAGCTCCTTAAATAATAAATAGGAGATTAATATATATATAATATTCTATTTTTATTATTTATACTTATAATTAACGTTAATCCGGTTACCGGTATATACAATAAAAAAGAAATAAGTTAAACCGTTTTTATTTATCCGGAGTTAGATTATTAATATATTATTATTTTTCCTTATAATCCTATAACGCTAAAGATACTTATTAATAACCTTATTGCTATTTAAAGCCGGGTACCGTTACCCTTAAAAGATTAATTCTTTATATTTATATTAACGTTTTATTTATTTCTTTATAATTTATAGGGTAATTACCGTTAACTTTGCTTTTATAACTTTCTTTTTTTCCGCCGTTCTTATTTTAAATAAAAGTTTATACGCTTTTATATTAACTTTTTAAATATAAGTTAAGTTAACCTTTTTTTTAGTTTACTTTAATTTAACTTCCGTAGGGGGAATAGGTACCGTTTCTCTACATTTTTTTATTTAAGGCTTTTTATAGTTTTAATAAATATATTCGTTTCCTATTAATATAATTAAGTTTATACCTTTTTTAAGTTTTATTTAAGCGATTATTTAATTTAAAGTTAGCTTTATTAATAATATAAAGATTTTGGATTTTAATATTAAGATAAAAATCGTTTTATATATTTTATTTATTACTTTTAAGTATTAGTTTTAAACCTTTTATAATTACCGGACGGGTTTTTTCTTATATTTAAGTATACCCTTAAATACGTATTAAATAGTTATTGCGTATATTATTATAAACTTTATAACCGCTTTATGAATGATTTTAATTTTTTATAAAATAGTTCTTTACGTTAACGTTATAAGGTAAATAAAGCCTTTTTCTTATAAAATTATTTTCATTTAGACTTTTCTTATATAGTTTTTTTAATCTAGTTTCTTATTAACTTATAAGTTAAGTATTTTAATATTAATTTCCGGTTTTACCGTTATATTATTTAAGTTTATTATAGTTATTATATCGTATAACTTTAAACTCTTTATTATATAGATAAGCTTTTATTTATACGGAATAAATTAAACCTTATATATTTTTATTTATTATAAATAGACTTTATAAGTTTATTTTAACTTTAAATAATTTATATAAATAAACGTACTATAGGTTAAAAGGTAAATATTATTAATAAAGCCCTTAATTTAAACTTTTTATTTTAATTTTATTTAGTCTTTAATAAATAAACCGTTAAAGAATAAAAATAAAACTAAAAAGATAAATAACCTTTAAAGAATCCTTATTGTTATAGGCTTTATTATATTTATCTTTTATTTTAAATTAATTAACGTTATTTAATTACTTAAGAAACTTTTTATTTAATTTATAAGGAAAAGTAAAACCCCCTTTTTCCGTAACTTATACAATAACCTTTAATAATTTATTTTATTAAACGTCTTTATAATATTTAAGGGAAAAAAAATTATAATATACTTCTTCCTATAGCTTTATATTATATATATATTATTAATTAAGCCTTTAAAAGCCGTTTCCGTTAATTATTTTTTTTTTACTTTTATTTATTAATTAAAAAACAATTTATACTTTTTTACGTAATTATTTAAGATCTTTATAATTACCGTCTTTAAAGTTTTTTTTAACGTATAGAAAAGTACTATAGGTTTATACGATTTTACTTTTAAGTAATTTAACTTAATTAACTTCTTAAAAATAATCGTTTTAATTTCCTTAAATTTATAAAAATAATATCCTATATTAAAATAAACTTAAAATAAATAAATAAAAACCTCTCTGAATAACGACGTTATTATAAATAGGAACTTATTTAATATATTATTAAGTCCGGAGGTTTTATCCTTTTTCGGTTTATTAATCGTTTTAATTATTATTTCTTAAGTTATTATTTTACTTATTATTATTAATTTAAAATATACTATATTATCAATATTTATTAAGTTAACTTCTGGTAACGGGGGAAAGAATACCTTTTTAAGAGTTTTAATTTTACCGTTAAAAATGTTTATTACTGTACCGTCTGGTCTTTTTAAGGGTAAAAACTTAAAAATAAGTTTAAGTTTTTTACTTTATTCTTTACCGTATTTTATTAACTTTTAAATATTATAAAGGGAAACCGTTAAGTTATATATTATAGTCCGGAAGTACGTTTATTTAATCTTCTGGATGATTTTTTCTTTTTTTTTAAGCTTTTTTTAATCGTTAAAACGTTTCCCGGTTTTTATATTTAATAATTTACTTTATAAGCGCTTTAATTTTTATAATTATTTTTATATATTTTTTATTTTAATAAATTTTAACTCTTTAAAATAACTTTATTATTAAGATTATAATATTAATTATTTTATTTAAAGCCTTTATTACCCGCTTTATAAAACGGTTAATTTATTCCTTATTATTAAGCTAAAGGAGTTCCGTTAATTCAGATATTATTTTTACTGTTTTTATAAATATTTTAATTTCTTTAATTATTTTTTATGCTCGTTTAAACGGTAAAAACAGAGTTATATTAACGGACCAGTTTAAGGTTATTTATATTAAGATGTAATTTAAACCGTATTTTAAGTCCTTTTAAGGTCCGTATATTATAATTAAGTTAATAATACTTTCCAAGTTAAATATTAAATCGATTATAATTTTAAGTTTATAACTTTTTTATATAATAGCCTTCTTTAACGTTAATAACGTAAAGTTAAACTATATAATAATTATTAATAATTCCTTAAATTCAGTATAATTAATTATATAACCGTTTTTATTTTATTAAATATAATAAAAATTAAAGTCCCTTATTAAAAGGTACTTATTAAGTACGGCTATAATATCCTTAAGTAATAAGATTATAAAGGGTCCCTTCTTATTAATTAATAACGGATTATATATATTATAAATATTTAAATTATTTTTAATATCCCTTTCTTATACGATTTAAAGTATATATAGGTTCCCTCCGTAATAAATAACGTTTTAATTATTTATATTTAGCCTTTTATTAATAAAGAAATATATTTACGTTATTTTATTATTTTTAAAGGTTAAGTAGAAATTATCTTCCGGGTTAATTAAAAAGTAAATATACGGACTATATAATAATTCTTATATCGCTATAATATCGATATTTTTTATTTTTTAAATTTAAATATTAATATTATAACTTTAACTACTTCCCCGTATATATTATATTATATTACCCTTAAAAGCGTAAGTATATTAAATATTAATGTCCGTTAAGCTTTTTTTATTAACTTTTATTTATATAAATAATTTCTTTTTAAGATTAAATATTATTTATTTTAATTTTCTTATTATAATAATAATCCCGGTCGGGTAGTTGGCTTTAAAAATTAATATCGTTATAAGCTTCCTTTTCTTTACGTTATTAATTATTATACTTTATCCTTTTTTATTTAATAAGCTTTATTTATATTTTAAAATTATCTTTAATTATTTTATTAATTTAAGTTTATATAAGTTATAACGTTAAATTTTAACTATTATCTTAATTTCTTTATATTAAGTCTCTTTTATTCTTATTATATATTATAACTTTTACGTTAAATAATTATTATTATTATACGTTATATATTTTAATACGTTCTTTATTAAGCTTTTTATTATTAAGTTAATATATTTATATATATTATACCTTTTAATATATATTACGTATTTTATATTATTAAGGTATTTTATAATAATATATTTATACTTTTAATATTTAAAATATTAATAAATATCCACTGTTTAATCTTAAGGTTTTATTAATTTAAAAAACTTACCCTTTATTACCCTTTTATTAAGGATATCGTCGTATATCGTTATTAACATTACGCTTAAGATAACCGTGAAGTATTTCTTTATATAATTAAAAGCATTTAACCTTTTTATTATAAAAAGGAAATTATAATTAATAATTTTTAATTTAAAATGGAAAATTATATTCTCCTTTTTTATCCGCCTTAAAGTAATTTCCCCTTCTTTTCCCGTAAATTTTATTAAGTATATCCCGTTTACCGCGATAATAAAAAATTACCTTAATATTTTTACTATTTTATACCTTTTTTTACCGGTTTATCCTTTTAACTTTTTTAACTTTTCCTTCGTTTTTAATAAGGTTATATTAAGGAAAATATCCCCGCTTTATAATTTACGTACCGTAATAATTTATTCTATTAATAACTTTCTTGTTATTTTAAACGCTTTTATTAATTATAGCGGGTTTATTTTTACCGTTATATTTTTTTCTTCTTTATTTAATAATTATATGGTTATTATTTTTATATTCTTTAATGCCGCCGTTTTCTCTTTTACCCTTATTTCTTTTATTATTAATACCGGTATTACTTTCACGGCTTTTATTACTTAATTTATCCCCGCTTTTTTTTTAAAGTTTTTTTTATTACTTTTTTATTTTATATATATTTTCTTTATCTTTTTTCGCTTCCGTTTATTAACGCCCTTATTACCGCCTTTTAAGCTCCGCGTAACCTTTTTAACTCCTTTAAATTTCTCCCCGTTTTTACGTAAAAGTTTCTTACTCCTTATAATCCGATTTATAATCTCGGTTAAATCTTTAATATAATATTTTTTTATATAATTATAAGGAGGCTTTTTAATATTTTTACCGTTTTTTCCTTTTTTACTTTTCCCCTACGTATTTAACGGTTACCTTTTTTTATAACTTAATTTTATTTATTTAATATCTTTTTATTTTTACTTAGCTTTTTTTTAATTTATATATACTTAATAAGGTTTTTTACGCCTCCGCTTACTTTTTATCCGTCTCCGTATATCATTTTTATCCTTTCCGCCCTTTATTTATTATTTTTTATAATAATATTTTTATATATTATACGCGTCCCTTTATACGTATTTTATTAATTATAAGTTCCCTATTTAATTTAAGGCCTTTTTATTTTATATTTATCGCGTTATTTATATAACTTATTACCGTTCTTATTAACTTAAGCTATTTATCCTTCCTCTTTTTTTACTTTTATTATTATTCTGTTTCTATTTATCGTATTTAAAATATTATCCTTATTATTACTTAAGTTATACACGCGTGCATCGTTTCTGACCTCTGGGGTCCCGTTGTTCCTCGCCATATAATCAGGTAATTCACTTTACGTATTTTAATATATTCTTTATTAAGCCCTTTATTATTAAACTTATATATTTATACGTATTATACTTTCTAATATATACCGTATACTTTATATTATTTAAATACTTTATAATAATATATCCATACTTTTAATATTTATAATATTAATAGATATCCGCCGTTTAATTTTATAGTTTTATTAATTTAAGGGATTTACCCTTTATTACCTCTTTATTAAGGATATCGTTATATATTTTTATTAACGTTACGCTTAAGATAATTATAAAGTACCTCTTTATCCGGCCGAGGGTATTTAGTTTTTTTATTATAAGGGAAAGATTATAATTAATAATCTTTAACCCGGGATAAAGGATTATATTCTCCCTTTTTATCCGTTTTAAAGTAATTTCCTTTTCCTTTTTTATAAACCTTATTAAGTATATCCTATTTATTACGATAATAAACGATTACCTTAATATTTTTACCGTTTTATATCCCTTTTTACCGGTTTATCCTTTTAACTTCTTAAGCCCTTCTTTCGCCTTTAATAAGGTTATATTAAGGAGGATATTTTTACTTTATAATTTATATACCGTAATAATTTATTTTATTAATAACTTCCCCGTTACTTTAAACGCTTTTATTAATTATAAAGGGTTTATTTTTATAACTATATTCTTTTCTTCCTTATTTAATAATTATATAGTTATTGTTTTTACCTTCTTTAATATTATTACTTTCTTTTTAACCTTTATTTTTTTCACTATTAATATAAACGTTATTTTTATAATTTTTATTATTTAACTTATTTTTACCCTTATTTATAAAGCTTCTCCCGTCGCTCCCCTATTTCGTATATAATCTCTTTAATTCCCTTTACCCTTTTTCGCCGGTACCCTTATTAACGCTTTTTAAATTTTATATAGCCTCTTTAAATCCCTTAACCCCGTTTTTATTTTTACGTAAAAGTCTTTTACCTCCCGTAACCTAATTTATAATATCGGTTAAGTTTTTAATATAATATTATTTTATTTAATTATAAAAAAGCCCTTTAATGCTTTTACCGTTTTTTCCCTTATTATATTTTTTCTACGCGTTTAATAATTGCCCTTTTTTATAATTTATCCTTAATTACTTAATATTCTTTTATCCTCGCCCGGCTCTCTCTTAGTTTATATATACTTAATAAGGTTTTCTCCGCCCCCGTTTACCTTTTATCCGTTACCGCGTATTATCCCCGTTTTTTATATTTTTTATTTACCTTTTATAATTACGTTATCTTTATACGTTATACGCGTCCTTTTACGCGTATCTTATTGATTATAGGTTCCTTATTTAATTTAAGAGTTTTTTCTTATATAGTTATCGCGCCGTCTATATAAATTATTATTATTTCCGTTAATAAAGGTCGTTTACCCTTTTACCCCCTTTATTTCCACTATTATTCCGCTTCCGCTTATCGTACTTAAGGTATTTACCTCATTATTACTTAAGCTATATACGCGTGCATCGTTTTGGACCTCTGGGGTCCCGTAATTCGTCGCCATTAAAAATCTTCAGTTTTTTAATATCGATACGTTTTTATTATATTTTAAGCATTTTATTATTTATAAAAATTTTAAACTAAATCCTATTGTTTTCTTAAAAAGGGTTTATATAAAAAATAATTATTATTTTTATTATAAGCTTATATATTTTTAATATTTTTATAATTACTTTAATTATAATAAATAAAATATTATATTAATTAATAAGTTATTATTAAAAAGAAATATTATTATTTTATTTTATTTAAAGACCTTATTTATAATTAACTTTATTATATTATTATATTCTTTAATACGTTTTATAATATAAGCTTAATTTATATAAACCTTTTAATATTAAACTTTTTAATAACGGGATTAAAGCGTAAGTTTAAGTATTATATATATAAAATAATTATTAAAGATAATATGGCGTGCTTAATATAAAGGGTAAAATATATATAATATATATGATTATTGAGTAGGTAGCTAATTATGTGGGTGTTGTAAATATAAAGGTGCGTGCGCTAAGCCTACGGAATAAGGTGGAGCCGCTCCGCTCTGGTAAGGCTGAGGCCTAAAGATTAGCTCTGCTGATGCCCTAATAATTTGTTACCAATAAAAAATGCTCTTGTCCTAAGAGTAATCCATTATTAAAAACATTATAAATACTGGTCCCGGACGTAAGTATGCCTTTATTAAAGGGCCGGGCAAGTATAGAAGGGAACCGGTAAGGTGGTAGTGGAGTATTAAGGTATAATGGTAGGTATATATTGAGAAATCGAGAAAAAATTAAGCCGGAAAATTATCGTAGATATACCCGGTTTATTATCGTAAGTTTATAAGCTCTAAATCGTTTAAAACCGTGATTTCCGAGGTATTCCCGAAATCAAGTCTATAGCCGGGTAAGTAAAAGAATATAAGGCCCGGTAACCGTGAATTACTTTAGAAATATATAGAGTTTACGGTAAAGGCTTAATATTAAAGCTGTATTAGGCTTATTAAGGATAATAATAATATCCTAAATAACTAAATAACAATATAGATAAGCTTTATAAGATAACGTATAATATATAGGCCGGTATATTTATAGTTTACCTTTTCTTGCTTAAATCTTATGATTATAGGTATACGCCGTGGCTCAAATACTTATTGTTAAACCGTTTATAGTTAAATTTAATGAAATATTTACGGTAAAGATAATAAGGACTTATCAGTATTATGCTGAAGTATTATAGCGGCTTAACCGGCTATATATGGGTATCTCTTCTTAAGCTCGTATATCCAGAGCTTTAAGCTCGTGACAAATCCTACTCTTGCTATTTTACTAAGCTTGGTCTTATACCATTCCTTGGCCTCGTATTAAAGGTACTTATAAATATATATAAAGTCCGCATTTATAAGCTAAGAAATAAAGGTAAAGACGTCATATTTAAGAGGATTGAAGGTAAAACCTTCTAACGGTATCTTTAAGGGTATTAATACAGGTTTAAGTATAAAATAACTAAAAAGTCGCCTAAATTATTCGTCGTTAAAGGTAAGTATCATAATGTCGTTATCGTCTGGCCTATTAAAAGGGACGGGATTGATCTCGGCTTCATTAAACCGTATCAGTTATCTGTTTACTGGATCGATATAGGTGATAATGATACTGTTGCTTAAAGTTGCTGGTAGTGAGACTTTTATTAAGTTCACTAGGCTCGTTGCGTCTTCTACGTTATCTAAATCTAAGATCTTCGTAATGATAACGTTTATGCGTTTATATCGTTATAATGACTATTACGATCTTATGCTATTGCTATTAAATTGTGGCGTACTTAGTATAAAGGGTAAAATGTATATAATATATATAATTATTGAGTAAGTAGCTAACTATGTGGGTGTTACAAATATAAAGGTGCGTGCGCCAAGCCTACGGAACAAGGTGGAGCCGCTCCGCTCCGGTAAGGCTGAGGCCTGAGGATCAGCTCTGCTGATGCCCTAACAGATAAGTTCTTAATATAATAAAGAGCGCGTAAGTATTGGTGAGGACATTCAGAGGTGCTACGTAAGGTTAGGGCAGTATAAATATATAAAGGAGCGGAAGAATAATAAGCCTAAAGGCAGCCTTTATAAGGACATAATCGTGGTATTATAGATTTTCTTGGGGGAGTTAAAATACAGGAAGTATATAAATAAATTATTACTCTTTAAACGGCCGTTAATATCCTATATTTTAAGGGATAAAGGGTAAAGGCCTGGTAAACGCCGGTTTTTACCTTAACGTTATAAGTATCAGGTTTTGGCGGTTATTAATAAGGCTAAAAGGCCGCATATTAAGGAACGCCGGAATTAACTTAACTAAATCCGTAATATAAATCAATCAATTAATTAATTAATAATAAAGAAATACCTTATAAATTTAAACGTATTTAACTAAATACTTAATTAATTAATTAATTGATTTATATTACGGGTTTAACTAAGTTAATTCCGGCGTTCCTTAATACGCGGCCTTTTAACCTTATTAATAACCGTAAAAACCTGATATTTATAATATTAAGGTAAAAACCGGCGTTTACCAGGCCTTTACCCTTTATCCCTTGAGGTAAAGGATATTAACGGCCGTTTAAAGAATAGTAATCTATTTATATATTTCTTATGTTTTAACTCCCCTAAGAAAATCCGTAATATTACGACCGTATCCTTATAGGGGCTATCTTTAAGCTTATTATTCTTCCGCTTTTTTATATATTTATATTGCCTTAATCTTATATAATATTTTTAAATATCTTTATTAATACTTATATATTTAATATATATATTTTTTTATATCATTATCGTTATTAACTCCTTTAAAAACTTTTAATAAACGTTTATTATTATATCCTTATAACTATAAAAAATGCTTTCCGGTTTATATAATTAACGTAACCGGTTTCCGTTCCTCTTTTTCTTCCTTAGCCGGTAATAGGCCTTCTCCGTAAGGTTTTTAATAACCTTATTTATTTTTATAACGAAATTAAATTATAATAATAATCCGGTAAATATTATAAACTTAATAGCTACTTAAATACTATATTTTATAAATAATATTTAACGGTAATTATAAGTATTAACTTTTACGATAAGTCTTAATTTAATTTCCGTAAATAAAAAATAAAAAATAAAAACGTATATAACGTTTTACTTCCTTTATCCGTACTTATATTTAACGTTTATCCGACCCCCGGTATATATAATAAATAAGAAGTAAATTAAACCGTTTTTACCCGTCCGGAGTTAAATTATTAATACGTTATTATTTTTCCTTATAATATTATAATAGCGGAAATACTTATTAATAATCTTTTTATTATTAAGAATTAAATAATAATAACCTTAAGGTATAAAGTCCTTATATTTTTATTAACGTTTAATTTATTTTATCGTAACTTATAAAATAATCGTTATAACTTTTATTTTTTAAATCCCCTTAATCTTAATCTCTTTTACGCCTAGCGGGAATTTATACCCGCTTAAGTTAGTTTCCGGGATACCGGTAAAGTTAATCTCCTTCTTAATTTATTCTTATTTTATTTTAATAAGAAAAAAAATAAGTATCTTTAATTTATTTCTTTTAATTTTAAACTTATTAAGATTCTGGCGGATCCGCCCGTTTCTTATTATCGTAATTAAGTATATATATTTCTTTAACCTTATTTAAGCGATTATTTAATTTAATAAAACTTTGATTAACGGTATAAAGACCTTAAATTTTAATACCGGAATAAAGGTTACTTTATAGGCATTATTAATTACTTTTAAATACCGATTCTGGACTTTCTATAATATTTAAATAAGCTTTTTCCTATATCCCGGAGTACCCTTAAATATATATTAAATAGCTATAATATATATTATAATTAACTTTATTATAACTTAATAAATAGTCCGGGCCTTTTATAACGTAATTCCCCATATTAATATAACGAAATAAATAAAGCCTTTTTCTTATAAAATTATTTTCTTTTAAACTTTTTTTATATAATTTTTTTAATTAAGCTTTTTATCTACTTAAAGGTTAAAGATTTTAATACTAATATCCGGCTTTACTATAACTTTATTTAAGTCTATTATAATTATTATATTATATAATTTTAAGCTCTTAATTATATAAATAAATTTATATCTATATAATATAAATTAAGCCCCGTAAATTCTTACTTATTAAAGATAAATTTTATAAGCCTATTTTAGTTTTAAATAATTTATATATATAAAGGTATTATAAGTTAAAAAGTAAATATTATTAATAAAGTTTTTAATTTAAACCTTTTATTTTAACTTAATAAGCTTTTTAATTAATAAACCGTTAAAAAATAAAAATAATATAAAAGAAATAGGCAATCCTTAAGAAATCCTTATTATAAAAGGCTTTATTAAACTTATTTTTTATTTTAAGTTAATTAATATAACTTAATCGCTTAAAAATTCTTTATTTACTTAATTAAGAAGGGTAATATCTCCTTTTTTTTTTAAGTTATATAGTAACCTTTAATAATTTATTTTATTAAAGGTATTTATAATATTAAAAAAAAGAAAACTTATAATATATTTTTTCCCGTAACCCTATATTATATATATATTATTAATTAATCCTTTAAAGGCTATTTTTATTAATTAATTTCTTTTTACTTTTATTTATTAATCGGGGAGAAATCCGTAATTCTTTATATAGTTATTAAGGATTTCTATTATTACTGTTTTTAAGGTTTTCCTTAACGTATATAAAAATATAATAAATTTATAAAACTTTACCTTAAAGTAATTTAACTTAATAAACTTCTTAAAAATAATTATTTTTATTTCCTTAAACTTATATAAATAATAATCGATATTAAAATATATTTAAAAGAAATAAATAAAAACTTTTTAAGCGGTAAAATTATTATTATTAAGAATTTATTAAGAATCTTATTTAATCTTAAGGCTTTATTTTTCTTTAATTTATTAATCGCTTTAATTATTATATCTTATATTATTACTTTATTTATTAATATAAAGTTAAAATATATAACGTTATTAATATCGTTTAAATTAACTTTTAACGGAAAAAGGAAAAATACTTTTTTAAAAACTTTAATCTTACCGTTAAAAATATTAATTAATATATTATCGGGTTTTTTAAAAAACGGGAATTTAAGGATAAGCTTTAATTTCTTATTTTATTCTTTATTATATTTTATTAACTTTTAAATATTACGAGGTAAAACCGTTAAGTTATATATTATAAATTAAAAGTATATTTATTTAACCTTCTTAATAGTCCTTTCTTTTTCCTTTTAAATAATTTTTAATTAATTAAATATCTTTTAATTCTTATACTTAAAAGTTTACTTAATTAATCTTTTTATTTTTATAATTATAATTATATATTTTTTATTTTAATAAATTTTAACTCTTTAAAAAAGTTTTATTATTAAGATAATTTTATTAATTATTTTATTTAATACGTTTATTATTTACTTTATGAAGAAATTAATTTAATCTTTATTATTTAATTAAGGGAGGTCCGTAAATTATAATATTATTTCTTCCGTTTTTATATAAACCTTTATTTCCTTAACCGTTTTTTACGTTTTCTTTACCGGTAATAATATAGTCGTATTAACGGTTTAATTTAAAGTTATTTATATTAATATATAATTTAAATTATATTTTAAGTCCTTTTATAGTTTATATATTATAATTATATTAATAACCTTTTCTATATTAAAGGTTAAATTAATCGTTATTTTAAACCTATAATTCTTTTACGTAATAATCTTTTATAATATTAATAATAAAAGGTTAACTTAAACGGTAATTATTAATAAATTATCCGATTTAACATAATTTATTATATATTTTTTTTTATTTTATATATAATAATATAGGTTAAAGTCTTTAAATAATATATATTTATTTAAAGTAATTAAGACCTTTTTAAATAACGGTATTATAAAAGGTTTTTCCTTATTAACCGGTAATAAATTATATATATTATAAATATTAAAGTCGCTTTTTAAGTCCCTTTTTTTTATAATATAAAGTATATAAAGGTTTCTATTATAATAAGTAATATCTTAATTATTTATATTAAGCCACTTATTTATAAAGAAATATATTTTGGTTATTTTATCCCCTTTAAAGGTTAAATAAAACCTTTTTTTTAAATTAATAAACGAATATATATATAAGTTATATAATAATTTTTATATTATTATAACGTTAACGTTTTTAACTTTTTTAAATTTAAATATTAATATTATAATTTTAGTTTCTTCGTTACGGACATTATATTATATTATTCTTAAAAACGTTAATATATTATATATTAACCTTTATAAAGGCTCCTTTTTTTTTATACCCGTTTAAATTACGGACTTTTTATTAAAGCCGAAAATTTTCTAATTTAATACTTTCTTAATTATTATTAAAAACGTAAAACGGCCGGCCCTTAAGGTTAAAATCGTAAAAAACTTTCTTTTTTTTACCGTTATTTACCCCTTATTATTTAATTAATTAAGTTTACGTCTTAAGGCTACTTTTAATTAATTTATTAAATTAATCTTATACGTATTATACCGTTGGATTTTTATGGTTATCCGGGTTTTTTTACGTTTAATTTTCTTAGTTCTTATTATATATTTAGAATCCTATATTAGGTATCCCTTTTTATTATATGCAATATATTTAAGTATATTTTTTATAAGCTTTTTAATTATTAACTTTATATATTTATAAGTATTATAACCCTTAATATAAACCGTATATTTTATAATATTAAAATTTTTATAATAATATATTTATAGCCTTAATACTTAAAATATTAATAAATATTAACCGTTTTATTTTATAATTGAATTATCTTAAAAGATCTTCCTTTAATAATCCTTTTATTTAAAACGTTATTATATATCTTTATTAATATTATATTTAATATAATAATAAAATACCTCTTTATATATCTTAAGGAATTAAGTCTTTTTATTACCGGCGGAAACCTATAATTAATGATTTTAAGCTTTAAATAAAGAATTATATTCTTTTTTTTTATATTTTTTAACGTAATTTTTTTTTTTGGCTTCCTTAAAACGTAATAAGTATATTTTATTTATTATAATAATATATAATTACCTTAAAACCTTAATTAACTTATATTCTTTTTTATTAATTTAAGCTTTAAACCTTTTTAAGTTTTCTTTTATTTTTAAAAACGTTATATTAAGAAAAATATTCTTATTTTATAGTTTATATATTATAATAATTTATTTTATTAATAATTTTATTATTACTTTAAAAGTTTTTATTAATTATAACGGATTTATTTTTACCGTTATATTCTTTTCCTTATTATTAAATAGGCGGATTATTATTATTTTTACTTTCTTTAATATAGCCGCATTTTCTTCCGTTATCCCTTTATTCTCTACCGTAAATACCCTTTTTATTACCCTTATCATTTAATTTTTTCTCGTTTAAAAGGTTACCGTTTTTATATCTTTATTTTATATATTTAATTTTAAACCGCCGTCTTTACCTTTTATTAACGTTTTCGTTACCGCCTTTAAGGAGCTTTATAGCCGCTCCGCCTCCCTTAGTTTTACCCCTATTTTTATATAAAAGTTCCTTATACTTTTTAATTTAATCTATAGTATTAATTAAGTTTTTAACGTAATATCCTTTTATTTTACCGTAAGGAATCTTTTTAAGGCCTTTACCGTTTTTTTTACCGCTTTTTTACTTTTACTTATAAAACAACGTACTGTCTCCGTTTTTTATTTTTAATTCCTTAAGGTTTTATTTTCTTTATTAATTTTATTTCCCTTTTATATACCCTTAATAATACTTTTACCGTAATTTTCTTGCCTTTTCCTTCCGTTTATATCCTTCGCCGTTAATACTGTACCGGCCTTTTTACCCCCTTATTTACCTATTACCTCCATATTATTATTATGCGTTTTATACGCTTTAATATACGTATTTTATTAACCTTAATTCCTTTATTTATTTTAAGCGTTATCCCGTTTGTTATTATTATATTATTTGTACGTATTATCGCCGTTTCTATTAATATAAGTTACTTGCCTATTTACCACCTTATTCTTAACTATTACGTTACTTTTACTTATCGTACTTAATATACTTCTCTTACTATCATTAAAGCTATACGTGTACGTATCGTTTTGGACCTCTAAGGTCCCTTTGTTCGTCGCCATTTTCTTCCAATCCGGTTTATCGATTAAACCGAATACTTAATATAGGGTATTAATAAGAAATTCAATACATAAAAGTATTTTAAAGAAGGTATTATATATATTAATTTTAATATAAAGTTATTTTTTATCGTATATAAAAGATATAATAAAAACTTATAATACCTGAAAAAGAATAATATATTAAGAATAAAGAACTATATAATAATTAAGAATTATAAGAGAATTAATTATATTAAGAATTTAAGATAAATATTAATTTAAATTAATATAATCAATAAAATAATTAAAAGTCGCTTTTAATTAAATTATTATAAGAATAATTATAAATCCCTTTTTAATTAATTTTATAGAACCTTATTAATTATTAAATAAGATTTTTACTTAATAATAAAAGTTTAATATAAAAGGATTTCTTAGCGTAATTATAACAATAAAATATTATTAAAACTTTATTATTTATTATTATTAAATATATTAAGACGCGTTAATTTTTCGTTTATCTTAATTAAAACCTTATATTATTATCCATAATAATAATTAAGAATTATATAATAAAGCGTTTTAAAAATATTAAGTTACTTTTATTAAAAGATCTTTTTAAGGACAATAATAAGGTTTTATTAATTATAAATGGTTAATTTATTAATAATAAATAGTCTTATATAACGATTATAATAAATTAAATTAATTAAGATTAAGAGTATTATAATATATTAAATAACTTCAAATATATTAAAATTTTTTAAATAATAAACGGCTTATATTTATTACGATAAAGGTAATTAAGAATAATAAGTTAAAGGATTATATTTTAATTATTATTAATAATAATATAAATAATAATAATATTATAATAACTATATTACGCCGAGAAGTTAAAACGTATTAAAATTTATTGATTAATATTATAAAAACGCGGTAGAAAATAAAATATTTATTATATTTAACCTATATTATTTAGTTTTTACTTAAGGTTTTTTTAAGCTATTTTAAGGTTAATATAATAAACGATAATATAAATTATTAATTGAATAAAAAATAGGCTAAATTAATTAACGGTTAAGCTATAAATATATTTAAAATATTAATGAAAATAAAATAAATTTTTAATAATATTTATACTTATTTGATTAACTATAAATCCGGAAAACTATAATTTATATTAACGTTAATAATTAGTATAAAAAAGTTTTTATTACCGTTTAATAAAAAAGGATTAATGTTTATAAAACTATAAATGCTTTATTTTAAAATTAAAATTAAAAAAATAAAATTTTTTTATTAAAGTTAGTTTAAAATATAATAGTTTATTAAGACTTATCTTTTTATATAATAATCCGTATTTTAATACTTCGTAAAAATATTAATACGTTCTTAGAAAAGATAAGGGAAAGAATAAGCTTTTAAGGCTTAATTTTAAAGAATAAAGCTATAAAAAATACTTAATAATATTAATTTAATTATTTTATTAAGTTATTAAAGTAATAAGTATTATTAAATTATTAACCTTTTATCTCGTTTTTATAATATATAGTAAGCTTTTTTTAATTATACTAAAAAGTAAAAAAATGATTTATAACGTAAACGGGTTATTTAAAAAAGGAGTTTATTTAAGGGTTAAATATAATATATATTAAATTAATTAAATACTATAATAAAACCTAAAGTTTAATTAACTTACTTTATAAATAAATAACTTTATTACTTTTATAAGGTAACGACAAAATCTTTAACGGTCAAGATTAATATATAGTTATAGATAAAACTTTATAAACGGAAGTTTATTAGGTTACCCTTTATAAAACCTTTAATAAGTACGTTTTACGTTTTAACCTCGACTTATTAACGAATTATAAGTTAAGTAAACGAATACGGGCTATAAAGGACCTAGATACTTTAATAAATAAAAAAAGCTTATTAAATAATCCTATTATTAATAAACTTAAATAATATAAGAATAATAATAAATTTATATTTATCTTTATACTTATTAAACTTATTAAAATAAGATAACGTTTTGATTTAAAATAAATAATAGAGTCTTGACTTAATAAAGGTATTCATATTATAAGTTATTTATTTTATTATAAATAATTTAAGATATCTTTTATAATACTTCCGTTAATGTTAAATATAAATAATGCTTTTTTATTATTAAACGTTATTATAAGAATTAAAAATACTTTATTTTTTTAATTTTTTTAACTTTTTAAATAAAGATATTAATTTATCATTATAAATAAAGAGAAAATAAATTAGGTTAATCGTATATAAACTTAAAGGTAAATAATAAAAATTTTAAGGATTGAAAGGATAAGGAATAAAAAAAACGAATATATAACGTAAACATAATTATGAAGTATATTAATCATAATAATAATAACAATAATAACAATAATAATAATAATAATAATAATAATAATAATAATAATAATAATAATAATAATAATAATAATAATAATAATAATAATAATAATAATAATAATAATAATAATAATAATAATAATAATTTAAAGGATATCTTATAAGTATATATAATATTATACTTTACTTCAAGTAACGTTAACTTTCTAATTTATAACTTCCCGGATTAATATAAGAATAATATTTTGAATTAATTTAAGTAATTTAACTTTAAAACGGTATCTTTTTTTAAGCTTAAGATAAATTTAATCTTAAAGCGGATTTACCTTTATTAATTTTTTAAGTATAATTTAAATTAACGAACTTAAAAAATAAAGTATATAAATTAAATATTAATAAAAAGTTAAAATAAAGAAATTTAAAATAGAATTATTTAAGCTTTCTTATAACGTTATAATAAAACTATATAGTAAATTAAACTTTTAATCCTATAATTTTTTTAATTATTTTTATAATTATTTTTATAATTATCTCTAAAATTATTAACTTTAAAATTCTTTACTTTATTTATAATCAGGCTTATTTAATCCATTATTAAGATCTTAATATATCCCGATTCCATCCCGTTTTATCTTAAGTTAATATAAGATAGGATAGAAGTGACTTTATCTTATTTTATCCCTATCTTATCTTTATCCTATGGGATATATTCCGTCCCGCTTCTCGGAGTATTTATATATAACTTAATTTTTTTAACCGTTTTTTACGCCTTCCTTAATAATATTAATAGCGTTATATTAATTAATTAATTTAAAGTTATTTTTATCGGTATATAATTTAAGTTATATTTTAAGTTTTTTTCAGGCTTATATACCGTTATTATATTAATAATTCCCTCCGTATTAAACGCTAATTCGATCGTTATTATAGATCTTTACTTTTCTTATATTATAGTATTTTAAGGTATTAATAATAAAAAATTAAACGTTATAACGGTTATTAATAATGTTTTTAATTTAATATAATTAATTATATATTTTTCTTTATTTTATATATTATAATAAAAGTTAAAATCTTTTAATATAATATATTTATCGGATAAGGATATAATATCTTTAAATAATAATATCGTTAAAAACTTTACTTTATTAATTCACGGTAAGTTATATATATTATAAATACTTAAGTCGTATTCCGTATTCCTTTTTTACGTAATCCGGAACGTATATAAATTCTTATTATAATAAGTAACGTTTTAATTGTTTAATTGATTAATTAATCTATACTATAGATCTAGTTAAGTTAATTCCGGCGTTCTTTAATAACCGGTTATTAAGCTTTACTGGTAACCGTAAAAACCTGATATCTATAACGTTAAATTAAAAACCGGTATTTACTTAACCTTTACTCTTATTTTAAAGGCTAAAAAGCGTTTACGATTATTTAAAGAATAATAATATATTCGTATGCTTTTTCCCAGAAAACTTATAATATTATAATCAAGTTTTTACAAGGGTTAGCCTTAAACTTATTATTTTTCCGTTTCCTTATAAGTTTACTTTATATTAATATCTTAAATAACACCTTTAAATACCTTTATTAATACGTATGCTATTATCGTTTTAATCGTATTTACCCTTTTATTTTATTATCGTAACTATTTCTTTTAAGGACTTTTAATAAGCGTTTATTATCCCGGTTATAGCGGGCTTTAAGGGCCATTTTTATTAACCATTTTCTTTTTATATTTATTTGTTAATCGGGGAAAAGTCCGTAATCTTTTAAAAATTATTAAGGATCTTTATAATTACCGTTTTAAAAGCTTTTTTAATATATAAAGGAATGTAATTAACTTATAAGCTTTTACCTTTAAAATTAATTTAACTTAACCGATTTCTTAAGGATTATCGTTTTAATCTTTTTAAACTATTAAAAATAATAATTAATATTAAAATAAACTTAAAATAAATAAATAAAAATTTCCTTAAATAATATTGTTATTATAAATAAGAACTTATTCAGAATTCTATTAAGTTTAATGATTTTATTTTTCTTTAATTTATTAATTATTTTAATTATTATTTTTTAAATGATAAATCTGCCCGTCGTTATTAAGTTTAAGTACGTAATACCCTTAATATTAAATAAATCAGCGTCCAGCGGAAAAAGGAAAAACGCTTTTTTAAGAGTTATAATTTTATTATTAAAGATATTAATAATTATCTTATTAAGTCGATCACCTTCACCCTCCTTATTACCTTGACCCCCCTTATTACCTTGACCCCCCTTATTACCTTCACCCTCCTTATTACCTTCATCCTCCTTCTCACCTTTACCCTCCTTATTACCTTTATCCTTACCTGTGGCGAATCCTTACCGTAAGGAACGCGATACCTTATATTATATAAGGTTATATTTATATTAACGCGAATAAATAATTTACCGGTAATAATAAACGCGAAAACGCGTTAAAAACGTATAATAACGCGTATTTATACCCTCCTCAATAGTTTAAGTCCGCTTATATAATTATTTATTAAAAAACGGATAAAAGATATACGTTAAAAAAGCTTAAAATATATAGGGACCCTATATTAATTAATACGGAGGCCCTATATTAATTAAATTAAAAGACTTTACTTTAAAGCCGGGTATAATTCTTAATAGTTTAAGTTTACCTTAATAATTAATAATTAAAAGTTTTTAACGGTTTAAGTCCGTTTATATAATTATTAATTAAAACTTAACCGGACCCGGAAATAAGTAATTTCCTAATTGAAATAAATAAGTTACCTCGGTAAAAAATGAATAAATAACCTTTATAAACTATTTATTAAAAAAAATTACTTAAAAGCCCTTTTAATATTAATTTTAAAGGCTTCGTTAATATTAATATTTACTTAATAAGCCCTTTCATTAATATAAGTCATTTTTAATTTTAATATAAACCACCTTAAAGGGTTAAAAGGTCGTAAGTTACGGACTATAATTTAAATATATCGGATTACGCTTAATAAATATAAGGGAATAATCATAAAAGTTATCCGATTAATAACTATTATAAGTTAATACCGTAAATTAAAATTAATTTTTACCGGTAAACGCGTTAATTTATTAATTATTAAATAGGATAACCTTAAAGTTTATAGACTATTAAATATAAGGAACTTATTAATATTAATCTTTTTATTTTTTAAAGGTTTAAGTCTTTTTATATAATTATCGGTTAAAAGTAAAATTGTAAATTTTAATATAAATATAGTTAAGTACGTAATATAACGTTTTTAAATTAAAAAGCGGAAATAGTATATTATTCCTAGTTAATAAGGGGGTTAATAAGGTAAACTTTACGAAATATTGTTAACCGTCATAAAAAAGATCTTTTATAATAACGTAAAATAAATAAACTTTATAAAATATAATATATAATAATAATTATTATTAATTCTAGGACTAAGGGAGATTATCCGTATAGCCCGAAAGGATAATACGTATATATCAATATATAAATAACTAAGAGTTTTACTTTATTTATAACGGGGGCTTACAGTAAATTAAGAATTAAAGCGGTAGTATTTAAGATTACTTATAATATATGATTAAGGAATAGATTAAGGTTAACTTAAATATTAATAATCTAGCTTTCCGGAGATATAAATCCTTACCTGCCGTTAAAGAGTCCGGAGCCTTTTATAGTAAAAAATAACGGTAATAAGGTAAAAATAAATTAAAAGGAGGACCTAAAAAGCAGGAGTCCGGCCTCCTAAATTAATCTTAACCTAAGAAAGGGGCCTTACATATCTTACGGCGTTAACATAGGGTGTTACCTTATAGAAGGCCAGGACTATTTATTAAGCGGTAATAAAGCCGGCTATAATATATATAGCGGTTACTTAACATATTTTTAGAGGTACCCCCGGATATAAAAAAGAGCCTATTTAGTAACTATAGAAGGTTTAGAACCGGTACTTAAAAGTAATTAACGGCGCATATAAAATAACTTCCGTCCCAGTATTAAAATCCGAAATCTTTATACCGTTAATTAAATTATCCTTTAATTTAAGTAATTATTTAAGCGAGACTTAAAAAGGGTATATACCCGGTTATAACTATAGGGAACGGACGGATCCAATTAAACCTTAGAAGCCTTAGGTAAAAAAGGGTAAAAGTAAGGTACTTACCCTTTTTACCGAAATAAAGTTGAAGTAGATTAAGAAGGAGGTTAATTTAATTTACGTTTAAAAGGTTAATATAAACTGATATAACTTTATAATTAATATAAAAAAGGTGGAAGTTAAAAGGGTTATAAAAGTGAAAAAAAAACGATTATTTTTTAAATTACGTTCTAATAAGCTAAACGTTAACGTAAGTATAGGGGATTAATCACTTAAGGCTAACGGTACCCGGCCTTAAATAATAAAGAAATTACCGATAAATACCTCCGCCGTTATATAAGTATAAAGAAAAGTAACAATACGCTAATAATTTAACTTTAAACGGGTAAAAACGGGTTAATTTACTTCCTCTTTATTATATATACCGGTAATTAAACGGACGTTAACTTCCGGTATAAATAAGAAAAATAGGATACGGCTTATATATTTAATTTATATTTATTATTTACGGAGCTTAAAATAAGATTAATTAAAAAGGCCACGATAAGTAAGTACCGTAAAATATTTATATAAAATAAAATATCCGGGCGGTTATAAAATAAATTGAATTTATAAATTTATTGCTTTAATTTAACCTTATTAATAAAATAAACAAAGTTATTAAAAACCTTATAAAAAAAGGCCCGTTATTAATTAATAAGGAAAAGGAAAAATAAGTATTAATTATAACAATTATATAAACCGGAGAGTATATTTTATAGCTAAAAAGATATAATAATAAACGCTTATTAAAAGTCCTCATCAAAGACGGCCATAATAATAAGGTAAAAAGATAAATACGATTAAGATAATAATAACGTATATACCGGTAAGGGTATTTAAAGGTATTACTTAATATATTAATATAAAACGGATTTATAAAGAGATAAAAAGTAATAGGTTTAAGGGTAACCCTTAAGAGGACTTAATTATAATATTATAGGTTTTCTTGGAAAAAGTATATAAATAAATAATTGTTTTTTAAATAACCGTAAATGTTTTTTATCCTTTAAAATAAGAATAAAAGCTAAGTAAATACCGGTTTTTATTCTTTATATTATAGATATCAGATTTTTACGGCTATTAATAAGGCTTAATAACCGACTATTAAGGAACGCCAGAATTAACTTAGCTAGATCCGTAATATAAATCAATCAATTAATCAATCAATATTATTAAGTCTTTTAAAAGGTAAAATCTTGAAGATTAATTTAAGTTTTTTACGTTATTCCTTATTATACTTTATTAGCTTCTAAATGTTATAAAAAAAGACAATTAAACCGTATATTATTAAATGAAAATATATTTATTTAATTTTCTTAATAACTTTTTCTTTTTCCTTTTAAGCCTCTTTTAATTACGTTAACGTTTTTTGGTTTTTATACTTAATAAATTATTTAATTAACTTTTTTACTTTTATAATTATTATTATATATTTTTTATTTTAATAAATCTTAACTCTCTAAGATAAGTTTGTTATCGGGATTATTACGTTAATTACCTCATTTAATACCCTTATTACCCGTTCTATAAGTAGGTTAATTTATTCCTTATTTTTAAGTTAGGGAAGCCCTATTAATTAAGATATTATTTTCTCCGTTTTTATATATACTTTAACTTCCTTATTTATTTTTTATACCTTTTTTATTAATAATAATAACATTACGTTAACCGATTAATTTAAGGTCGTTTATATCGGTATATAATTTAAGTTATATTTTAGGTGTTTTTAAGGTTTATATATTATTATCGTATCCAACTCAGGACGGGCAAAAACGGTCTGGCTCACTTCCTCTTCACTATATACGCCGGTGGCCGGACGGACGTTAGCTGTAAGTATAAGTGGAGGAAGTAAAACGCTGCTTACGTACTTATCTCCTGCCCGTTATTTAAGGAGCTTAGGTCGGGACTAGTTAGAAAAGTAAAAACCAATGACTACCGCTAAATAATTACTACCAAAAGGGGTATTAAGGCGGCCGTTAAGTTTATGATAATTACAGGCCTATTACTACAGTTTAATCTAGCCAGGGAGATAAAGGAAATAATTGAAAACTTAACCGAGAAACCTCATTGCCGACCCGGAGGCAAAAAGTAAGGACGAAAAGACTGTACTTAATAAAGGTTTCGGGCCGTAAATACCGGGGTAATATAAGAAACGTCGCTATATCGATTAACGGAGTCGTACGAATAAAAGGATAATAGTATATATATCGGTATAAATATTTAAAAATATAATCGGAAATCTTAATATAGGACGGACTAGTAAAATAGTAAAAAAGCAATAAGTTTAAAGGTAACCCTTATAAGGATTCGGTCTTAGTATTATAGGTTTTCTTGGAAAAGGCGTACGAATAAATTATTACTCTTTAAACGGCTATAAATGCTTTTAACCTTTAAGGCAAGAGTAAAGGTTGGGTAAACACCGGTTTTTATTCCTAACGTTATAGATGTTAGGTTTTTTGCGGTTATTAGCAAGGCTAAATAGCTGATTATTAGGGAACGCCGGAATTAACTTAGCTAGATCCGTAGTATACATCGATCAATCAATTAATCAATATTATTATCGTATTAATAATTCCTTTTAAATTGAACGTTAAATCGATCGTTATTTTAAACTTATAATTAATTTACGTTCTAAGTCCTTATAATATTAATAATAATAAAATAAATTGAATAATAATCGTTAATAGTTCCTTTAACTTAACATAATTAATTATAAGTCCTTTTTCGTTTTATATAATATAATAAAGGTTAAAGTCTTTTAATAAAAAATGCTTATTAAATATAAATAAAATATCCTTAAATAACGGTATTATAAAGGGCTTTATTCTATTAATTAAGGGCAGATTATCTACGTTATAAATAGTTAGATTATCCCTCCTATCCTTTTCCTATATAACTTAAAGCGTACTTAAATTCTTATTATAACAAGTAATATTTTAAGTATTTACGTCTAATTTCTTATTTATCAAGAAGTACGTCCGGGTTATTTTGTCCCCCTTGAACCTTAGGTAAAACCCCTTTTTTAAGTTAATAAAAAAGTACGTAAATTAATTATATAATAGTTCTTATATCGCTGTAATATTAATATCGTGTTATGTGCAGCATGGATGCATGGGAGCATTGATAGGTATAGGACACCCTTTTTACGTAGAGGACAGGCATCCTTATGATGCTCCCACCCTTCAGGTAGAATCATCATTCATACATTATCACACTTTTTGGTCCATACACCAACATATCCTTTACTTTTTTAAACTTAAATATCAGTAATATTACCCTAATTATTTTATTTTATACGTTATATTATATTACTCTTAAAAACGTTAATATACTATATATTAATTTCCGTTGAAACTTTCCCGTTAACGTTTATTTAAGCTATTAGTTTTTTATTAAAGTTAAATATTATTTACCCCGGCTTTTTTATAATTATTATTATTGTTTTAAGGCGATTAAACTTAAAATTTGATATTATAATAAGTTTTTTTTCTACTCACCGTTATTATTTTTTACCCCTTTTTATTTAATTAAATTTATTTGCGTTTAAGGACTACCTTTAATTATTTTACCGGCTTAAATTTATATAAATTATAACGTTGATTTTTGGCCGTTATCCTAATTTCTTTATATTTAGTTTCTTTAATTTATATTAAGTATTATAAATCTTACGCCGAGTAACCGTTTTTCTCATATATTATATATTTAAATATATCCTTTATTAGGCCCTTCGTTATTAAACTTATATACTTATATGTTAGCAGCTAGCGCCATCTCTGCGCCGGCGCCACAGTGGTGCGCCATACTGCTGCGCCAAGGTAGGCCGTTAGGCCTTGGTAAAGGGCCTTGGTAAAGGGCCTTGGCAAAGGGCCTTGGCAACGGCCTTAATATACGTCATTTATAAGCCGTAGCTTAACAGGCGTAAAGTAAGGTAATTATTACCTTTACCTTAAGTAAAAATTATACCCTAATTCTTTCTAAGTTCCTTAAGAATTAGTTTTATTATTAATCTACTTATTAAAGTGGTACTTAAGTATCCAGACCGTAACGTTACGTCTTTTATATTTATTTTTATTAGTCCCGCCGGCGTATTATTAACGGAGTTAATTTAATATTTTAATTTTTCTTCTTTATTAAGGAGAAGGCCCGACGTTATTATTGCAATAAATACTTAATTAACTTAATAAACCTTAAAATAAAAAGGCGATATTCACTTTTTAATTAAAAACTCTTTTATTATAGCTAAATAGATCGTAATAATAAAGTACCGCCGTAATATTACGGCTTAATAAGCTTAACTTCTAGAACTATAGTTTAAAGTTAATTAACTTAAAGTTAAAAACCGTATTTATTAAAAGTATATATTTAATTACGTTAACGCGTAATATAAAGGTTTATACTCCGGGACTCTCCCTTGCGTTAACCCTGCTATAAACCTTTATGCCGACGGCGTACCGTTAACGGCCTTTATTTTACCCCATAAGGACAAGTTTTTTCATCTAGAAAAACTTAAACCTTATTAAAATAAGTTTAAGGGTAAATATCAGACGTAATTTAATAACTTAAAAAGATAATTTATACTTTATCCTAAGTACTTCTTTATTAAGAGAAAAAAGGTAATTTTTTATTTAAGGTTTATCTTATATAAAATCTTTAACTTATTAAATAAGGAAATTAATAAAATAAGTTATTAAAAGCTTAAGGATAAACTTTTAAACTTAATAATTAATCTAGAAAACCGTTAACTTTCTTATTATAAATAATTTAAGGATATTAAGTAACGCTTTAATTAAAAAATAACGTAATTCCGTAATACTTTAAAGATTATAAAAGAAAACTTATTATTATTATTAAATGAATTTTATATTTATATATTTTTTATAAAGCTTTTACCGGAACTTAAGATTAAAATCCTTATAATTAATAAGGTATTAAAAACCCGGGACGATATTATAACGGTAACGATTATATAAAAGAATAACCTAAAGTGCATTATTAATGGTAATTAAAAAGTTAATAAGGGTAAATCTTTTAAAAATAGGGTATTTAAACTTAATTCTAACGGCTTAAAGCCGGTATATATTTTTATTAAAATTGATTTTTACGGTTAAAAGTATAAAGCTATACTTAAAAACTTTAATACCGCCCTTAAAGTAAATAAGAACGTTAAGTATTATATATGTTACGGAAAAAATTATTATATATCTAATTACTTTATTATCTTATAAAATAAGGTTTTGATAATAAGCGTAAAATCCTATAAAAAGGATAATATATTAAAAAACGATAAAGCTTTAATAGTGCGTTAAAGTTGGAGTTAATAAAGAAATAATTAAAGGTATCTTTATCTTTTTTTATTAAGGGTTAAATAAATTTTTAAGATAATTCTTAATTATTAAATATATTAATTAATATTGATTGATTGATTGATTTATACTACGGATCTAACTAAGCTAATTCCGGCGTTCCCTAATACTCGGCCATTTAACTTTACTGGTAACTGCAAAAAACCCGATATCCATAACGTTAGGAATAAAAACCGGTATTTACCCAGCCTTTATTTACGTCTTAAGGGCTAAAAGTATCTATAGTTATTTAAAGAATAAGAATTTATTTATATACTTTTTTAAGAAAACTTATAATATTATAACTGAATCTATTTAAGGGTTATTTTTAAATTTATTGCTTTTCCGTTATTTTACGGGTTTATTTAATATTAAAATTTCAGAATTCTAATTATATTATTAAATATCCTTATTAATACGTATATTATTATTACCTTATTTATACGATTTTACCGACCGATATAATATCGTTTTCTATACCGCCTTAATATTTATAGCCTTTTTAACCCCCTATTAAGTATAGTTTTCCCGCCGCTGCTTTTTACCTTTAAGTTAACGGCGAGGTTTCTTAATTAAATCCTTAATTACTTCCTTTATTTCCTTGGTTAAGTTGAATTATAATAATAAGTTTATAGTTATTATAAATTTAACGGCCGCTTTAATACCCTTTTTATTAATAAGTATTTAACGATAATCGTTAATTTCTACCTTTTTAATTAATCCCGGTTTAAGCTCCTTAAATAATAAATAGAAGATTAATACATATATAGCGTTTTATTTTTACTATTTATATTCGTAATTAACGTTAATCCGGCTATTAATATATACAATAAAAAGGAAGTAAGCTAAGCCGTTTTTATTTATCCGGAATTAAATTATTAACGTATTATCGCTTTTCCTTATAATCCCGTAACGCCAAAGATGCTTATTAATAACCTCGTCGCTATCCAGCGCCGGGTACCGTCGCCCTTAAGGGATTAATTCTTTATATCTGCGTTAACGCTTTGTTTATTTCCCTATGGTCTATAGGGTGATCGCCGCTGACTTCGCCCTCGCGGCCTTCTTCTCCTCCGCCGCTCTCGCTTCAGGTGAGTATTAATTAATATTAAAGCTTAAATAAATTTAATTTTATAAGTATATACGGTTTAATAAGACTTATAGTTAACTTCCGCCGTTTTACCGTAAACGGCTTTTCTTAATAATAAG
Source organism: Niebla homalea (assembly GCA_019925105.1). Lineage (NCBI taxonomy): Eukaryota > Fungi > Ascomycota > Lecanoromycetes > Lecanorales > Ramalinaceae > Niebla > Niebla homalea. Next base: position 531,157 of record JAHGAU010000033.1, read on the forward strand.
TAAATCTTTTATTATAATACTTATTAATTATAATATTATTTAATTAATAATTAAAAGCAATAGAAGCAATATAAAATATTTTTCTACGTTATTAATTAAGAAGGTTTAAACGTGATTTTTAATTTATTAATTTTATATACCTTATAAATAATAATTAATTTGGCGGCGGATAAATAATACTTTAAGGTTAATTCTTATAAGTTATAGATTAATAACGTGATAATTAAGAATAGGGAGAGAATGGCGACAAACAAAGGGACCTTAAAGGTTTAAAACGATACGTATACGTATAGCTCTAGTAATAATAAGGGAAATATATTAAGTACGATAAGTAAAAGTAACGTAATAATTAAAAATAAAATAATAAACGGGTAAATAACTTATATTAATAGAAACGGCAATAACGCATACGGGTAATATAATAATAATAAGCTGGATAATATTTAAAACAAATAAAGGAATTAAGGTTAATAAAATATATATATTAAAACGCGTAAAATGCGTAATAATAATACGGAGGTAATAAGTAAATAAGGGGGTAAAAAGGCCGGTACGGTATTCATAATAAAAAGTATAAATGGAAGGAAAAGGCGGGAAGACCGCAGTAAAAGTATTATTAAGGATATATAAAAAAGAAATAAAGTTAATAAGGAGGATAAGATTTTAAAGGATTAAAAATAAAAAACAGAGATAATATGTCGCTTAATAAATAAGGGCGAAAGGGCAATAAAGGAAATAATAAAGGCCTTAAAAGGATTCCTTATAATAAAGTAAAAGGATATTACATTAAAAACTTAACCGATATTATAAATTAAATTAAAAAGTATAAGGGATTTTTATATAAAAATAGGGGTAAAATTGGGGGAAGCGGAGCATTTACGGGGCTTTTAAGGGGCGGAAGCAAGTGCGTTAATAAAAGGTAAAAACGGTAGCTTAAGGTTAAGGGTACGAGGCAAAAGTATAAAAGCAATAGCCCCTTAAGCGAAAAAGAGCTGGGCGACGAGGGTAATAAAGGGGGTACCCGCAGTAGAGAATAAAAGGGTAATAAAAGAGAAAATAACTATATCGAAAAAAACGAGGACAGTAACGGTCCGCTTATTTAATAATAAGGAGAAAAACGTAATTATAGAAGTAAATCCATTATAATTAATAAAGGCTTTTAAAGTAACAATAAAACTATTAATAGAATAAATTATTGCAATATATAAACTATAAAATAAAGATATCTTCCTTAATATAATATTATTAAAAACGAAAAAAAGCTTAAAGAAATTTAAAGCTTAAATTAATAAAAGAAAGTATAAGTTAATTAAAATTTTAAGGTAATTATTTACTATTATAATAAATAAAATATACTTATTACGTTTTATAAAAACCGAAAAAAAGGCTATATTAAAAAAATATAAAAGAAGAGAATATAATTCTTTACTTAAAGTTTAAGATTATTAATTATAAACTTCTTTTAATAATAAGGAAATTTAATTCTTTAAGATATATAAAAAGGTATTTTACCGTTATATTAAGCGTAACGTTAATAAAGATATATAATAATATCTTAAATAAAAAGATTATTAAAAAGGGATCTTTTAAAATAACTTAACTATAAAATAAAATAACGGATATTTATTAATATTTTAAATATTAAGGTTATAAATATATTATTATAAAGTATTTTAATATTATAAAATATATAGTTTATATTAAGAATTATAATATTTATAAATATATAGAATTAATAATTAAAAAGCTTATAAAAAGCGTATTTAAATACATTATATATAATAAAAAAAGATATTTAATATAAGATTTTAAATATATAATAAGAGCCAGGGAAACCAAACGTAAAAAGACTTAAATAGCCGTGAAAATCTAACGGTATAATACGTATAGAATTAATTTAACGGGTTAATTAAAAGTAACTTTAAAACGTAGACTTAATTAATTAAATAATAAAAGGTAAATAATAATAACGGATAAAGTAAAAAAGAGAAAACTTTTTATAATCCCGACCTTAAAGGCCGGCCGTTTTATATCTTTAATAATAATTAGGAAGGTATTAAGTTAGAAAATATTTAACTTTAATAAGAAATCTATAACTTAAATAAATATAAATAAAAAAGCCTTTATAAAGGTTAATATATAATATATTAACGCTTTTAAGAATAATATAATATAACGTCCGTAACGAGGGAATGAAAGTAATAATATTAATATTTAAATTTAAAAAAGTTAAAAACGTTAATATTATAATAATATAAGAATTATTATATAGCTTATATATATATTTATTTATTAACTTAAAAAAAAGGTTCTATTTAACCTTTAAAAGGGATAAAATAATTAAAATATACTTTTTTATAAATAAGCGGTTTAATATAAATAATTAAGATATTACTTATTATAATAAAAACCTTTATATATTCCGTATTATAAAAGAAGAGGACTTAAAGGGCGATTTTAATATTTATAACGTATATAACCCGCTACCGGCTAATAAGGAAAAATCGTTTATAATATTATTATTTAAAGAAATCTTAATTACTTTAAGTAAATATATATTACTTAAAGACTTTAATTTATATTATTATATATAAAACAAAGAAAAACTTATAATAAATTATATTAAATTGGACGATTTATTAATAATTATTGGTTAAGTTAACCTTTTATTATTAATATTATAAGGGATTATTACGTAAGAAAGTTATAAGTTTAAAATAATAATTAATTTAGTTTTTAATACGGAAGGGGTTATTAACGCGGTTATAATATATAGGCTATAAAAGGATTTAAAATATAACTTAAATTATATATTAATACAGATAACTTTAAATTAGACCGTTAATATAACCTTATTATTATTAATAAAAAAGGCGTAAAAAACGGTTAAAATAATAAAAATTTATAAGAAAACGGAGGAAATAATAATATAATTTATAAACCTCCCTTAATTAAATAATAAAGACCGGATCGATTTCTTTATAAACTAAATAATAAAGGTATTAAATAAAATAATCAATAAAATAATCATAATAATAAAGCTTTCTTAAAAAGTTAAAATTTATTAAAATAAAAAATATACGACCGTAAACGTAAAGGCGAAAAGGTTAACAAAATAGGCTTTTAAGTATAAAAATTAGGAGATACTTAATTAATTAAGGGTTACCCAAGAAAAGAAGGAGAAAACCATTAAGAAAACTAAGTAAATATACTTTCAGTTTACGGTATATAACTTAACGGTCTTATTTTATAATATTTAAAAGTTAACGAAGTATAATAAAGAATAAAATAAGAAATTAAAACTTATCCTTAAATTCCCGCCCCTTAAGAAACCCGATAATATATTAATTAATATCTTTAATGGTAAAATTAAAACCCTTAAAAAAGCATTTTTCCCCTTTTTATTAAAAATTAATTTAAACGATATTAATGATATTATATACTTTAACCTTATATTAATAAATAAAATAATAATATAAAATATAATAATTAAAGCAATTAATAAATTAAAGAAAAATAAAGCCCCGGGATTAAATAAAATCCTTAATAGATTCCTATTAATAATAATATTGCCGTTTAAAAGGGTTTTTACTTACCTCTTTTAAGTATATTTCAACGTTGGTTATTATTTATATAAGTTTAAGGAAATAAAAACGATTATTTTTAAGAAGTTTATTAAGCCGGATTATTTTAAAATAAAGTTTTATAAACTTATTATATTCTTTTATACGTTAAAAAAAACCTTAAAAATAATAATAATAAAGATCCTTAATAATTATATAAAAAATTATAGACTTCTCCTTAATTAATAAATAAAAATAAAAAGAGGTTAATTAATAAAAATAACCCTTAAAGGATTAATCGATAGTATATATATAATATAAAATTACGGGAAGAAGTATATTATAAATTTTTTTTCTTTTAATATTATAAGTATTTTTAATAAAATAAATTATTAAAAGTTATTATATAATTTAAGGAAAAAAAGGATACTATTTTTCTTAATTAAATAAATAAAGAGTTTCTTAAGCAATTAAATTATATTAATTAATTTAAGATAAAAAATAAGCCCGATAAAGCTTATTATAACGGGGATTCTTTAAGGATTATTTATTTCTTTTATATTATTTTTATTCTTTAACGGTTTATTAATTAAAAAGTTTATTAAATTAAAATAAAAGATTTAAGTTAAAAACTTTATTAATAACGTTTACCTTTTAACCTATAATACCTTTATATGTATAAATTATTTAGAATTAAAATAAGCTTATAAAGTTTATCTTTAATAAGTAAAAACCTATAAGGCTTAATTTACGCCATATAAATATAAGTTTATTTATATAATTAAAAGCTTAAAGTTATACAATATAATAATTATAATGGACTTAAGTAAAATTACGGTAAAGTCGGATATTAATATTAGAGTCCTTAATCTTTGAGTAAATAAAAAACTTAATTAAAAAGATTATATAAAAAAAATTTAAAAGAAAATAACTTTATAGGAAAAAGGTTTTACTTATCTCGTTATATCGATATAAAAAGTTATATTACAAAAGGCCTAAATTATCTATTAGGCCGTAATAAAGCTAATTATAATATACGTTATAGCCATTTAATATATATTTAAAAATACTTTAAGATATAAGAAAAAACTTATTTAAATATTATAAAAAGTCTAAAACCGGTATTTAAGAATAATTAATAATACTTATAAAGTAACTTTTATCCTAATATTAAAATTTAAGGTTTTTATACCGTTAATTAAAATCTTATTAAATTAAATAATCGCTTAAATAAAATTAAAGAAATATATATACTTAATTACGATAATAGGAAACGGGCGGATCCATTAAAATCTTAATAAGCCTTAAGTTAAAATAAATAAATTAAAGATACTTATCCTTTTTTTTATTAAAATAAAATAAGAATAAACTAAGAAAAAAATTGATTTTACCGGTATCTTAAAAATTAATTTAAACGTATGCGAACTCCCGTTAAACGTAAAAAGCCCGAAATTAAAAGGATTTAAAAAGTAAAAACTATAATAATCGCCTTATAAACTATAATAAAGTAGATTAAACGTTAACGGAGGTATAAATACTTTATATTTTAAGATTATTATTACTTAATTCTTAATAATAAAAGGATTATTAATAAGTATCTCCGCCGTTATAATATTATAAAAAAGGATAATAATATATTAATAATTTAACTTTAAATAAATAAAAACGGTTTAACTTACTTCCTATTTACTATATATACCGGAAATTGAATAAACGCCGGATATAAATATAAATAAAGAAAGTAAAACGCTATATACGTTTTTAATTTTTATCCTTTATTTACGGAAATTAAATTAAGATTTATTATAAAAATTAATATTTATAATTACCGTTAAATATTATTTATAAAGTAAAATATCCGGGTAATTATTAAGTTTATAATATTTACCGGATTATTATTATAATTTAACTTTACTATAAAGATAAACGAGGTTATTAAAAACCTTATAGAAAAGGCTTATTATTAATTAAAGAAGAAAAAGAGAAGTAAAAACCGGTTATATTAATTATATAAATCGGAAAGTATCTTTTATAGCCGTAAAAATATAATAATAAACGCTTATTAAAAGTTTTTAAAAAAGTTAACGGCGATAATAATATAAGAAAAATATATATTAAGCGTATAACTATTAATAAAAATATTTAAAGACGTTACGTAAAGTTAAAGTAATATAAATATATAAAAGAACGGAAGAATAACGAGCTTAAGGGCAGTTTTTATAAAAATACAATTATAATACTATAAATTTTCTTAAGGAAGTTAAAATATAAAAAGTATATAAATAAATTATTACTTTTTAAACAGCCGTTAATATCCTTTACCTTAAGGGATAAAGGGTAAAGGCCTAATAAACGCCGGTTTTTACGTTAATATTATAAGTATCAGGTTTTTACGGTTATTAACAAGGTTAAAAGGCCGCGTATTAAGGAACGCCGGAATTAGCTTAGCTAGATCCGTAGTATAAATCAATTAATTAATCAATCAGATTAATAACGTTAATAACTTTAACTAGAGTTTAACGGAGATTAATAAGGTTTTTATAGTTATTTACGTAAATATAATAACGGAGCGCTCGGAAACATTATAAATCCCTTAAATTAATTTAAAGTATATAAGTATTATAAAAGACTTTATTAGTTAAAACGTCCCGAAAAAGTTAAGTAAATATATAAATATTTTTTCCAATAATATAATTAATACTTTATTTAAATTAAAACAAAAAGATTACGTTATTAACTTAAATAATAAGGAGTTATTATATAGTCTTTTATATAATTTATCTTAGATAAAGTTAACGGAGCTTTAACGATATCTTAAGGATATTATAATTTAAGGTTGGATTTATTATTTAACGTCGCCCGTAAACGCCCCGATCCTTTTTATATTCAAGAAAAATAATAACCTTTATTTTTATATTAATTATCGTAAGTTAAATATAATTATAGTTAAAAATCGATACTTATTACCTTTAATTATTAAGACCCTTAATTGGGTAAATAGCTTTAAACGGTTTATTAAGTTAAACCTTAAGGATACTTATTACCGGTTATAAATTAAGTCCGGCGATAAGTAAAAAACGGCGTTCCGTACGTATTATAATTACTTTAAGTATCTTATTATACCGTTTAAGTTAAATAACGTTTTAATAATTTTTAAGCTTATATTAACCGTACCCTTATTAACCTTATTAATATAGCTTATATAGTTTACTTAAATAATATTATAATATTTAATAAGAATCCGGCGGATTATTAACGTTATATTTAATAAATCCTTAAGTGACTTTATTGATTTTAGCTTTACGTTAACCTTAAAAAGTATTAATTTAATATTATTTAAGTAAAGTTCTTAAGGTTTATTGTTTCCATTAAAGGGATTTAAATAAATAAGGAGTATATCCAAATTATTAAGGATTAACCTACCCTGAAAATTTACCGGGAAGTATAAGTTTTTTTAAACTTTATAAATGTTTATTATCGTTTTATTTATAAATATTTAAGGATAACTAAGCCCTTAATTAATTTATTTAAAAGCAATAAAAAAAAAGGCTGGCCCATTAAAGTAAAATAATACGGCTAATATAACGTTCCGCCGGTTTTATGAAATATTTATTAACGCGTTATTATTCCGCCATTTTAACTTAAAATAAAAAATATAAGTAAAAACCGATATATCCAACTTTATTATTATTGGGATTTTATCTTAATAGTTTAAGGAGGGTTATTAGCGCTTAATTACGTATTAATCTAGAAAAATAACCTTTATTAAATAAAATTATAAAACGTACGATTAAGAACTTTTTATTATCGTTATAACGTTTAAATAATAATAATACTATTTAAAAAAGAGCCTTAAAGTTATTTAAATATAAATAGATTATAATAATCTTTAAGGGTTTATAAAATAACCGGCGTTAAGCTTACGTTAAATTAAATAAGCCTTAAAACTTATTAATTATAACTTTAAAATATTTTATCGTTAAAATAAAATAAACTTTATTAATCCTTTATTGAAACGTTTAAATTATGAAAAAGTTTTACCTTTTAATATTATTTTATTATTTATTTTATAGAATAAGCTTATACTTTAATCCGATAAGTTGGCGGAACGTTAACGGACGGCGGTTATTAATTATTAATTATTATTTACTTTAAAAAATATTTAAATTATTATCCCGTAAAAAAAATTTAATAGCTATTTAAAGGGCCTTACGAGGAATTTAAATTAATTAAGTTACTTATTAAGAATCTATAGGTTAACGATATATTTATATATAAAATTAAGGACGATAATATAACGTTAATATATTTTTATTAAGGTTATAATGATACTTAGAAACTTAATTTTAATAACCTTATTACCTATAAAAGCCGTATATACGTCCCTTGGGATAAAGCGGTTAAAAAAGAGCTGATTAATAAGTATTATTGATTGATTGATTGATTAATTTATACTACGGATCTAGCTAAGCTAATTCCGGCGTTCCTTAATACTCGGCTATTTAACCTTATTAATAACCGTAAAAAACCCGATATCTATAACGTCAGGAATAAAAATTGGTATTTACTTAGCCTCCATTTATAACTTAAGGGCTAAAAATATTTATAACCGTTTAAAGAGTAAGAATTTATTTATATGTTTTTTTTAAGAAAACCTATAATATTATGACTGAATCTATTTAAGGGTTACCTTTAAATTTATTGTTTTTCCATTATTTTACGGGTTTTTTAATATTAAAATTTTAAAATTCCGATTATATTATTAAATATCTTTATTAATACGTATATTATTATTACCTTATTTATATAACTTTATTAACCGATATAGTATTGCTTTTTATATTATTCCGGTATTTATAGCCTTTTTAGCCCTTTATTAAGTATAGTTTTCCCGCTCTTACTTTTTACCCCCGGGTTAATAACGAGGTTTTTTAATTAAGTTTTCGATTACTTTATTTATTTTTTTGGCTAAGTTAAATTATAATAATAAGCCCGTAATTATTATAAATTTAACAGTTACTTTAATACTTTTTTTATTAATAAATATTTAATAATAATTATTAATTTCTGCTTTTTTAATTAATCCCGGTTTACGTTCCTTAAGTAATAAATAAGAAATTAATATATATATAACGTTCTACTTTTATTATTTATACTTATAGTTAACGTTAATCCGGTTACCGGTATATATAATAAAGAGGAAATAAACTAAGTTATTTTTATTTATCCGGAGTTAAATTATTAATATACTATTACTTTTCCTTATAATCCCGTAACGCCGGAAATATTTATTAATAATTTTATTATTATCTAATATTAAGTATTATTACTTTTAAGGGATTAATTCCTTATATTTACGTTAACGTTTTATTTATTTTTTTATAGTTTATAGGGTAATTACTATTAACTTCGCCTTTATAATTTTCTTTTTTTCTGCCGTTTTTATTTTTAATAAAAGTTTATATACTTTTATATTAACTTTTTAAACGTAAATTAAATCGACCTCTTTTTTAGCCTATTTTAATTTAACTTCCGTAAGGGGGGTAGGTACCTTTTTTTTACGCTTTTTTATTTAAGGCCTTTTATAGTTTTAATAAATACGTTCGTTTTTTATTAATATAGTTAAGTTCGTACCCCTTTTAAGCCTTATTTAAATAACTATTTAATTTAAGGCCAGTTTTATTAATAATATAAAGACCTCGGATTTTAATACCGGGACGGAAGTCGCTTTATATACTTTATTTATTACTCTTAAGTATCGGTTTTAAACCTTTTATAATTACCGGACGGGCTCTTTCTTATATTTAATTATACCCTTAAATATATATTAAATAACTACCATATACATTAACGTAAACTTTATAATTACTTAATAAACGGTTCTAGCCTTTTATAAGGTAACTCTTTTACGTTAACGCCGTAAGGTAAATAAGGCCTTTCTCCTGCGAAATTATCTTTTTTTAAACTTTTTTTATATAGTTTTTTTAATCCAATTTCTTATTAATTTATAAACCGAATACCTTAATATTAATTTCCGATTTTACCGTTATATTATTTAAGTTTATTATAGTTATTATATCGTATAGTTTCGGGCTCTTCGTTATATAAATAAATTTATATTTATATAAAGTAAATTAAGCCTTATATATCTTTATTTATCGTAAATAGACTTTATAAGCTTATTTTAACTTTAAATAGTTTATATAAGTAAACGTATTATAAACGAGGAAATAAATATTATTAATAAAGCTTTTTACTTAAACCTTTTATTTTAACTTTATTAAGTTTTTAATAAACGGGTTATTAAAGAATAAAAATAAGATTAAAAAGATAAATAACCTTTAAGGAATCCTTATTATCGCGGGCTTTATCGTATTTATCTTCTATCCTAAGTTAATTAACGTTACTTAATTACTTAGAAAACTTTCTATTTAATTTATAAGGAAAAATAAAATCCTTTTTTTCTATAAATTATATAATAACCTTTAATAATTTACTTTATTAAACGTTTTTATAATATTTAAGGAAAGAAGACTTATAATATACTTTTTTTTATAGTTTTATACTATATATATATTATCGATTAAGCCTTTAAGAGTTGTCTTTATTAATTATTTTCTTTTTACTTTTATTTATTAATTAAAGAGTAATCTATATCCTTTTACGTAATTACTTAAGATCTTTATAATTATTATCTTTAAAGTTTTCCTTAACGTATAAAAGAGTACTATAGGTTTATATAATTTTATTTTTAAATAATTTAACTTAACTGATTTCTTAAGGATAATTATTTTAATTTCCTTAAATTTATAAAAGTAATATTTTATATTAAAATAAGCTTAAAATAAATAAATAAAAACCTTTCTAAATAATAACGTTATTATAAATAGGAACCTATTTAATATATTGTTAAATCCGGGGGCCTTATCTTTTTTCGGTTTATTAATTATTTTAATTATTATCTTTTAAGTTATTATTTTATTTATTTTTATTAATTTAAAATAAACCGTATTATTAATATCCGTTAAGTTAACTTCCGATAATAAGGGAAAGAATGCCTTTTTAAGAGCTTTAATTTTGCCGTTAAAGGTATTTATTACCGTACCGTTTAATCTTTTTAAGGGTAAAAACTTAAGGATAAATTTAAATTTTTTACTTTATTCTTTACCGTATTTTATTAACTTTTAAATATTATAAGGGGAAACCGTTAAATTATATATTATAGCCCGGAAGTACGTTTATTTAACCTTCTAGATAATTCTTTTCTTTTCTTTTTAAGCTTTTTTTAATTATTAAAGCGTTTTCCGGTTCTTATATTTAATAATTTATTTTATAAGCGTTTTTACTTTTATAGTTATTTTTATATATTCTTCGTTTTAATAAGTTTTAACTCTTTAAGATAACTTTATTATTAAGATTATAATATTAATTACTTTATTTAAAGTTTTTATTACCTACTTTATAAAACGGTTAATCTATTCCTTATTATTAAACCGGGGGAGCTCCGTTAATTAGGATATTATTTTTATTATTTTTATAAATACCTTAATTTCCTTAGCTGTCTTTTATGTTTATTTAAACGGTAAAAACGGAGTTATATTAACGGACCAGTTTAAGGTTATTTATATTAAAACGTAGTCCGAACCGTATTTTAAGTCCTTTCGGGGTCCATATATTATAATTAAGTTAATAATACCTTTTAAGTTAAATATTAAATCAATTATAATCCTAAATTTACGGCTTTTTTATATAATAGCCTTTTTTAACGTTAATAATATAAGGTTAAATTATATAATAATTATTAATAGCTTTTTAACTTTAATATAATTAATTATATAATTATTTTTATTTTATTAAACGTAATAAAAATTAAAGTTTTTTATTAAGAGGTATTTATTAAATACGGTTATAATATCCTTAAATAATAGGATTATAAAGGGTTTTTTCTTATTAACCGGTAACGGATTATACGTATTATAAATATTTAAGTTATTCTTAATATCTTCTTTTTATATAATCCGGAATATATATAAGTTCCTTTTATAATAAGTAACGTTTTAATTATTTATATTTAACTTTTTATTAATAAAGAAGTATATTTACGTTATCTCGTTATTTTTAAAGGTTAAATAAAAACCATTTCTTAAGTTAATCGAAAAGTAAATATATAGATTATATAATAATTTTTATATCGTTATAATATTAATATTTTTTACTTTTTTAAATTTAAATATCGGTATTACGGCTTTAATTATTTTTTTACGTACGTTATATTATATTACTTTTAAAAGCATAAATATATTAAATATTAACGTCCGTTAAGCTTTTTTTATTAACTTTTATTTATATAAACGGTCTTTCCTTAAGACTAAATATTATTTTTTTTAATCTTTTTATTATAATAATAATCCCGGTCGGATAGCCAGCCTTAAAAGTTAATATTGCTATAAGTTTCCTCTTTTTTACGTTATTAATTATTACGTTTTACTTTTCCCCATTTAATAGGCTCTATTTACGTTTTAAAACCGTTTTTAATTACTTTGCCGGTCTAGGTTTATATAAATTATAACGTTAAACCTTAATCGTTATCTTAATTTTTTTACGTTAGGTTTCTTTTACTTTTATTATATATTATAAGTTTTACGTTAAGTAACTATTATTATTATATACCGCGTATTTTAACACGTTCTTTATTAGGCTTTTTATTATTAAGCCAGCGTATTCATACGTATTATACCTTTTAGTATATATTACGTACTTCGTGCTATTAAGGTACTTAATGGTGATATACCCGTACCCCTAATATTTAAAATACTAACAGATATCTATTGCCCGGTCTTAAGGTCTTATTAGTTTAAAGGACCTACCCTTTATTACCCCTTTATTAAGGATATTATTATATATTCTTATTAATATTATATTTAGGATAACCATAAAGTATCTTTTTATATAACTAAAGACATTTAGCCTTTTTATTATAAAGGGGAAATTATAATTAATAATCTTTAACTTAAGGTAAAGGACCATATTCTTTTTCTTTATCCGCCTTAAAGTAACTTCCTTTTCTTTTTTTATAAACCTTATTAAATATATCCCGTTTATTATAATAACGAAAAATTATTTTAATACCTTTACCGTCTTATATTCCTTTTTACCGGTTTATCCTTTCGACTTCTTTAGCCCCTTTTTTACCTTTAACGAGGCTATATTAAGGAGGATATTTTTACTTTATAATTTATGTATTATAATAATCTGTTTTATTAATGGCTTTCTTATAACCTTAAACGCCTTTATTAATTATAACGGGTTTATTTTTACCATTATACTCCTTTTTTTTTCATTTAATAATTATACGGTTATTATCCTCGTTTTCTTTAATGCTATTGCTTTCTTCCCCGTTTTTACCTCCTTTATTATTAACGTTGGCGCCGTTTTTATAGCCTTTATTATTTAACTTATCCCCGCTCCCTTTTTTAGAGCCTCCTTTGTTATTTTTTTATTTTATATATATCCTCTTTATCTTTTTTTGCCTCCGTCCGTTTACACTTTTATTACCGCCTTTTAAGCTCCGCGTAGCCTTTTTAACTCCCTTAAACCTTTCCCCGTATTTACGTAAAAGTCTCTTATTCCCCGTAACCTGATTTATAGTATTAATTAAATCTTTAACGTAATATCCTTTTATATAATTATAAAAAGGCCTTTTAACGCTTTTACCGCCTTTTCCTTTTTTATTTTTCCCCCGTATATTTAATAGTTATTTCTTTTTATAGCTTATTCTTATTTATTTGGTATTTTTTTATCTTTACCCAGCTTTTTCCTAGTTTATATATATTTAATAAAGCCTTTTACGCCTCCGCTTGCCCCCTATCCGTCCCCACGTACCGTCCTCGTCCCCTCCGCCCTTTATTTATTACCCTTTATAATAATACCTTTACGCGTTATACGCGTTTCTTTACGTATATCTTATTAATTATAAGCTCCTTATTCGATTTAAGGCCTTTTTATCTCGTATTTATTATATTGTTTATACGATTTATTACCGTTCTTATTAACCTAGGCCGCTTGCTTTTCCTCCCTTTTTATTTTTACTATTATTCCGCTTCCGCTTATCGTATTTAAGGTATTGTCCTTATTATTACTTAAGTTATGCACGCGTGTATCGTTTCTGACCTCTGGGGTCCCGTTGTTCGTCGCCATTTTTTCTTCTAATCGCCGTATTAATATAAAAAGTTTAAGAGTCTAATAAGTATTATAATAATCCGTTAACGGGCCATTTTAAAGTTAAAAAGATTTATAAGCTTTTAGCTTATAAATATTATTAGGACGGCTTAAAGGCTTAAATTAATAATTATATTAAAACGTATGATATTTATTAAAGGATTAAGTTACCGCGTTACCGCTTTTATAATAAGTTTACTTTACTCCTTTAACCGGCCGTACCTTGAAAAGAACTTAGTATAAACTTTATTACCGGCTTATCCGTAAATAAGGCTAAAAGTAACGTTTATAATTTAATTTTAATAATTATAAATAAATATATAAAGATATATAAATACCTTTTCGTTATAAAATAAATTAATATCGTTACGTTAATGGTTCTTTTCTTTAAAGAAATCGTATTACGCTATAATACGTTAACTAGAATTATAATTAATTAAGGGTCTTTATTCATTAATAAATTCTGGGGTTTAATATATTATTACGTAAAGATAAAGTGTAAATTAAATACCGCTTTTTACCCGTAAATAAATAATTAGATAAAGCGTTAAAATTAAGGTCTTAAATAATATTTAAGGACTTTTATTAGCTTTAAGTAAGTAAATTAAGTAAGATTACTCCCTTTAATTAAATTTATTTATATAAATTCAGAATATTTAATTTTAAATTATAACCTTTTTATAATAATATATAATTATAATCCAGATATTTATTTTAAACCTAAGGATAAGCTTATAAAGAAAAAGATACCTATAATAAAAGATAAGGTTAAAATATTATATAAAATACGATTAATATTAACGGATTAATAACGTTATATTATTAAATTAACTTAAAAAATATATAGTAAGAAATATAAGTTAAAATTATATAACGTTAATAATTTAATAATATTAAATATTAAAAACCTTAAGTTAAAGTAATTAAGTAAAAAGCTTATACTCCGATTTATAAAACCCTTTAAAATTAATAATAAAATTAAAACGTAAACGTACCGCTTCCTTCTCTTTATTTTTTATTGAATTTATCTTATTATTTATGTTTCTTTTTTAAAGCCTTATTATATTTACGCCGGTAATTAAACGGCGGAAACTATAATATAAGTATCTAAATTAATTAATAACGAAAAAAAAAATAGTTAAAGAAATCATTAATAAGGTTAAAACTAAAAAGGGCGTTTAATATTAGGTTAAATAGGTTAACTAAGGTTTTAAATATAATTAATAAATATTAAAAATGGACTTAAAGTATTCCTAAGAATTACAGGAATAATACGATAAAATAATACGGAGTAAAAGGAAACGTAAATAAGGTTATAACGTTACAATAACGGAGGTTATATATATAGTTAATAGCTATATATATAATTAATACTATAATTACTTAACCCCTATATATTATCCTTCCGTAAGATTACTGGAGTCTAAGCTTTAATTAATAACTTTACCTATTACGGGTATTATACGTACGGATAAGCCGGTATTACGGAAACGATTATCTTTATTATAATATTATAATTAATAAAAGTGGCTTTAATAATAACTACGATAATAACGAAAACGAAGAAGCGTAGGCGCTAGATTACAAGCGTTTAACGTATTATTAAGTTAAGGGTATTGAGTAAATAAAGCTATTAAGTAAAGTTATTAAAATAATAAAAGGTTAATAAGTATATCTATTAAGTTTACGTTAACGTACCGGTAACTTTAATAGTATTATCCGCTTTATTGCTTTTTAACAATATATAGATTATAAGCGCTTAACGTTTAACGTTATTAACTTTAACGTTTAACGTTATTAACTTTAACGTTTAACGTTAAACTCCAGTAATATTAACGTATAAAAATAAAAGAACAATTTATAACTCCGCGTTAACGTAGGCCCTCTCCTATTATAAATAGGTTAATGAAATTAAGGATAAATACAGGGATATCGTACTTTTTTTTATCTTTTTTCTTTTTTTTTTATATTTTCCTTTCCGCCTTAATTAAAGGCTTTTCCTTAATATTATTTATCGGAGGGGCTCCTTAATTCGATTCTAAGGTATTATTCTTAAAAGCTAAGGTTAATCCCCTTAATAACGCCGTTAAAAAAAGTATAACTTCCTCTTCCTTTTCTTTAAATAAGTTAAAGCCCGTATCTCCCTCTTTTTCTTTATTTTTTAAATTACCGGATATTATAAGTTTAAAGTCTATTTTCTTTACCCCGGATATAAGGTCGGAGAATAAGAAGTAACTCCCCCACGGAGTTAATCTTTATGAAGGGCCCGGACCTTTTATATTAAGCCGATCCAGTTATTAAATATTAACCTTATTATCTTATTATTAAACTATAATTTACTTATTTATTTTTTAAACCGGATAACTTTTTTTTCCGCCGCTTTAATACGGGCGGTAAGCGTTTCTTTTTTAATTTAAAGTATTAATATTTTTTTTTAATTTTTAAAATAATTTAATAAAGCGTATATTCCGCCTGATTAACGGTAATTAACGTTTAATTAATATTTAACCAGAAGACTTTAAAATCCTAAAGGATTTTATTACGTTTTTATATATATTAAGCTTATACTTTAATAAATTATATACCGATTAACCGATACTTACGTATTTATTAAGTTACCCGGGGTTATAATTAATCCGGGAACTATATATATATTAAAATAATAACGGTCCGATAATATTAAGGATGATTACGGGAAGGTAACGGGAAAAATATCGTTTATTACGATATTTACGGTAAAGTAAAAAACCCCGTTAATATAAAAGTTTATCTTATAAAAAATAGATTAAATAAAGTATTATTATATATATTATTAATGTTATATTTATATTTACGTTAATAAGGTATCGTTATATATACGTTATTTTATTTAAAGATTAAGGTAAACTTATATATTTTATTAATAAATAAAAATAAGCGGACTATTAACGTAAATAAAACTTTTACGTAATATTAATATTATTTACTATAATAATAATATAAATAATGAAGGTATATAATTATATACGTATTAACTTATAAATATTTATATAAACCCTTAATATATTATATTTATAAAAATAATTAAAATTATTAAAAAGAAAAAAGAAGAAATTTAAAATAGAATAAAGGCTTTATTATAATTACGCGCCGTTTTTACGATAGCGTTTACCTTTATTATAGCGTAATAAATTAATAGTAAAGCCTTAAATAATTATTAATTAATACCATAAAGACTCTTTTCTTATTTAATTTTTCTTATTGGGATTTATAAAAGGGTTTTTAATAAGCTTTATAAATCGCGTTAACTATTTACTAATATAAAATACCTTTATTATATTACTATTAAATAAATATTATTATACTTATATATTTACTTAAGGACTCTTTTCTTTTTATTTTTTTCTTATTAAGTTTAATGATAGGTTTTTAATAAGCCTTATACTTAGCCGGCTTTACGTTAACTTCCCAGATATATCACTTTATACCTTAAAGATTAACGTATAAAGGGGGAGATAATTATTAATAGTTAACGTTATCTTTACGCCGGCGTTATAATAATACGTTATACTGCTACGTTAAGGTAGGCCGTTAAGCCTTAATAAAAAGCCTTGGTAAAGGGCCTTAACAAAGGGCCTTAACAACGGCCTTAAAATACGTTATTTATGAGCCGTAGCTTAATAGGCGTAAAGCGGGGTAATTATCATTTTTACCTTAAGTAAAAACTATGCCCTAGTTCTTTTTAAGAACCTTAAGAATTAGTTTTATTATTAATCTACTTATTAAAGTAGTACCTAAGTATCCAGACCGTAACGTCACGTCTTCTACACCCACCTTTACTAGTCCCGCCGGCGTGCCGCCAGCGGAGTCAGTCTAACATTATAAGTATTATAACTTTTAATATATATCGTATATTTTATATCATTAAAGTACTGTTTAATAATATATTTATAACCTTAATTTTTAAAATATTAGTATATATTTACCGTTTTATGTTATAGTTAAATTAAATTAAGGTATTTAATTTCCGTTATTCCTTTATTAAGGATATTATTATATATAACGCCGGAATAACCTAGCTAGATCCGTAGTATAATCAATCAATCAATCAATCAAATATTTAAGTTATTTTCCGTATTCTTTTGCCGCGTAATTGAAAACGTATATAAATTTCCGTTATAAAAAGTTATATCTTAATTATTTATATTTAACCTTTTATTTATAAAGAATTATATTTAGGTTATTTTATTTTTTTTAAACGTTAAATAAAACCCTTTATTTAAATTAATTAAGGACGCCGCCGACCCGGGGGCAAAAAGCAGCGGCGGGAAAACTGCACCCAGCAAGGGGCTAGGGGGGATATAGATACCGGGGCGGCATAGGAGGCGATGCTATATCGGTCGGCAGAGTCATACGAATAAGGTAATAATAGCATATATATCGGTAAGGATATTTAGTGGTATAATCGGAATTCTGAAATTTTAATATTAAATAGACCCGTAAAGTAACGGAAGAGTAATAAGTTTAAAAATAACCTTTAAGTGGATTCGGTCGTAATATTATAAGTTTTCTTGGAAAAAGCGTATAAATAAATTCCTATTCTTTAAATGGCCGTAAATACTTTCAGCCCTTAAAACGTAAGTGGAAACTGGGTAAATACCGGTTTTTATTCTTAACGTTATAGATATCGGGTTTTTTACGGTTATTAATAAGGTTAAATAGCCGAATATTAGGGAACGCCGGAATTAGCTTAGTTAAATCCGTAGTATAAATCAATCAATCAATCAAATTAATTAAGGAATATATATACGGGCTATATAGTAACTCCTATATTATTATAATATTAACGTCCTTCACCTCTTTAAATTTAAATATCGGTAATATTATTTTAATTGCCTTACCTAATACGTTCTACTATATCGATTTTAAAAATAATAATATATTATATATTAATTTCCATTAAGGTTTCCCTATTTACTTTTATTTAAGTTACCGGCTTTTTATTAAAGTTAAACGTTATATATTTTAACTTTCTTATAATTTCTATTATCGGTTTAAAGCGGCCGGAATGAAAGATTAATATTATAATAAGCTTCCTTTTTTTTCATCTGCAAATTTGTGAACCAGCATATAAGCACTCCGAGTAAAAGCGAGCAGAACGAACTTAAAAATCTTATGTCCCCCTCGCTTAACCCTTAAGCGCTCGCGAGTATCCGGCACTATTTTTTTTAACTTAACGTTTTTTTAATTAAATTACCCCCTTTAACTACCCCACCTTAAGGATAAATTATTAGCTTTAAGGGTAACTTTTAATTAAATTAACCGAATCTATAATCTATTTTTAAAAACACTGAGTATTACGGCCTATAAAGGGGGTTACGGGTATATCCGCTGCCAAGAGAGCTTAATTTTAAAAAATTTATAAAACTTAAAAACCGGTATTTTACCGTTATAAACGTTTTTATTTTTAACTTTTTTTTACCCACTCGGGACCGTTCGGAGCGCTCGTGAGTTTTCCTGGATACTTATAAGTAACTTACGAGCGGCTTAAGTGAATAAATCCATTTTTTTTATTCACTCGATCCGAGCAGGTCGCAGATTTGCTGATATATACCGTCCGTTACGGCCTTTTATTTAATTTTATTTAATTAATTATATTCCCGTTTTAAACCCGTTTTTAACTAATTTATTCACCTAACTTTATGTAAATTATACCGTTAAACCTTAATAACTATCCTGGTTTCTTTATATTTAATTTCTTTAATCCTTATTGGGTATTTTAGGTCTTATATTAAGTATTTATTTTTCTTATATACTATATATTTATATATATTTTTCATAAAACCTTTACTTATTAAACCCGCGTATTTATATATATTATACATATTATATACTTTATGATATTAAAATACCTTATAATAATATATTCATATTTTTAATACTTAAAGTATTAATAAATATCCGCCGTTTTATCTTATGGTTTAGTTAATTTAAGGGATTTTCCTTTAATAATCCTTTTATTTAAAATATTATTATATATCCTTATTAACATTATACTGAATATAACCGTATAATATCTTTTTATTTATTTTAGGGTATTTAACCTTTTTATTACTAAAAGGAGTTTATAATTAACGATTTCTATTCCGGGGTAAAAACCCATATTCTCCCTTTTTATATACCTTAGGTTAAGCTCCCTTTTTATGTTTATAAAATGCATTAAATATATTTCATTTATTATAATAATAATTAATTATTTTAATAGCTTTACCGTTTGGTATTTATTTTTATTAATTTATGTTTTAATTTTTTTTTAATATTCTTTCATTTACAAGAATATTTTATTAAAAAGGATATTTCCGCTTTATTATTTACGTATAGCGATAAGTTTTTCCGTTAATAGCATTCCCGTTATTTTAAACGTTTTTATTAATTATAAAAAGTTTATTTTTATAATAATATTCCTTTCTTTTTCGGTTATTAAATAGATTATTATCGTTTTCTGTCAGGGAAAAAGTCGAAGTGCAGGTATTGAGGGTGGAGTGGTAACTGCCTGGATTGCAACTATGAACGCTGTTGCTAGTTATGTAGGTGCGCATGCTAAGACGCTAGGCCACCATACTTGCTAATACCGCAAACTATCATAAGATCTACCCTGTCTATATCCTACATATAATAAGTACTTATAAAAAGAGAAAAAGCCGATGCTTACGTCGTAATATTTATTATATAATATTATTATTTTTAATACTTTCGGTAATAAAGGTGGCTTAAAGTAAACCTTAAGTACTTAAATAACGTTATTTGAATATATAGTTATTAAATAATAAGGTAGGGTGGACGGTAAAGTTAACGAGAATTAAACGGGACCGTAACCCAGGAAATAGTCGTAAATTTTAAGCGATTAAATTTAAGCTAAATCGTTCAAAAACGTAATCTCCGTAATTTTATTAAAGGAGTATCTATTTTATACCTTTACTTATCCTTACTCTTATTTTTATTAATTGGTTAATTAAGCCGTAAGTATTATATACTATAAATTAAATAATAACTTGGTAATTACCGTTACAATAGGGTATACTCCCTATATAGCTTTTATAGTGACCGTAAAACGTATAGGTCTAGTGAGGTCTTTATGCTGACTTTAAAACATAAGGTTTTTTAAGATCTTTATACCGACCCTATAGCATATAAGTAAGGTAAGGCTTTTATACCGGCCGTTATAGCGTATATTAAAGTATCCTTCTCTGCCCGTTATATTTAACTTACGTCTTTATCGACCTTTAATATAAGGTCTTGATTATTTATTATAAGTATTAAGTATCCGGAGAATAAAGTTAATAATTAAAACTACTATATTTACGGTCTTTAAAAGTAAGGATTTAATCTGCTAAAAGGAGAGCGTATTATCCACTGGGTTATTACTTTAAATATAGATTATATAATCCGTTAAGTTAAAGGGTACCGGGAAGTCGTAATTTATAAAGTTAGGTGCTTTACGTATTATAGTTCATGCCGTTAATATGGCGTGCTCAGTATAAAGGGTAAAATATATCTCATATGTATGATTGTTAAGTAGCTAACTATGTGGGTATTGTATATATAAAGGTGCGCGCCAAGTAAGCGGGACAAGGTAGAGCCGCTCCGCTCCGGTAGGGCTGAGACTTAGCTCCAGCTAAGCTCCTAATAATTTATTACCAATAAAAAATGCTCTTGCCCCAAGAGTAATCCATTATTAAAAACATCATAAATACTAGTCCCGGACGTAAATATACCTTCATTAAAGGTCCGGGTAAGTGCAGAAAGGAACCGGTAGGGTAGTAGTGGAGTATTAAGGCATAATAATAGGTATATATTAAAAAATCGAGAAAAAAATTAAGCCGGAAAATTATTATAAATATAC
Organism: Niebla homalea; assembly: GCA_019925105.1. Lineage (NCBI taxonomy): Eukaryota > Fungi > Ascomycota > Lecanoromycetes > Lecanorales > Ramalinaceae > Niebla > Niebla homalea. Next base: position 552,820 of record JAHGAU010000033.1, read on the forward strand.
CCGGTTTATTATCGTAAATTTATAAGCTTTAAATCGCTTAAAATTATAATCTCCGAGGTATTCCCGAAATCGAATCTGTAGCCGGGTAGGTAAAAAAGTGTAAGGCCCGGTGGCCGCGAATTGCTCTAGAAGTAAGTTTTATAAAAGTAAAAGGCCTAATATTAAAGCTATAATAAGCTTATTAAGGGTATAAATATCATAAATATAACCGTATAAATAAGTTTTAAGAAATAACGTATAATATATAGTCCAATATATTTATAGTCTATTTCTTCCTTGAATCTTAATACTATAAGTATACGCCGTGGTTTAAATATTAATTATTAAACCATCTGCAGTTATATTTACTAAGGAATTTACGGTAAGGGTAATGGAGACCTGTTTATATCTTGCGGTATCTTATACGGGGTATTATACTAGAGTTCACAGAGGCTTTACCTATTATATATTTAAATCTTTTTTCGAGCTTTTATAATTAAAACCGTATATTAATATTAATACCAGCTTTTATTATCTTATTAAGTAACTTATACTATATATAAGCTCCGCATTTAAGATATATATATATATATTATAAATCGATATTATTAATATTACGGAGTAATTTAATAAAGGTAAAAACGTCGTAAATAAGAAAATTGAAAATAAGATCTTCTGGCGGTATCTTTAAGGGCTATAGTATAGGTTTAAATATAAAATAATTAAGGAGTTACTTAAATGATTCGTTAATAAACGTAAGTATTATAGTTAATAATGTCGTCGTTTAACTTATTAAAAGGGACGAGTTTAAGGCTCGGTTTCGTTTATTGGGTTAATTATCTATTTACTGGATTGATATAGGTAATGGTGATTAATAATAAAATTACTGGTGAAAAGACTCTTATTGAGTTTACTGGGCTTATCGCGTTTTCTGCGTTATTTAAATCTAAGATCTTATAATAATAACGTCTATACGTTTACTATAATAATTACTGCGATCTTATATTATTACTACCAAATTGTGGCGTGCTTAATATAAAGGGTAAAATGTATATAATATATATAATTGTTAAGTAGTTAACTATGTAAGTGTTGCATATATAAAGGTACGCGCCAAGCAAGCGGGACAAGGTAGAGCCGCTCCGCTCCGGTAGGGCTGAGACTCAGCTCCAGCTGAGCTCCTAACAGTTAATGTCGGTAAAACGGTATCGGTAAGGGTATATCCATGGTCCCTTTTATATATAACGATATAAGTAGAATCGAATAACAGCTATTACTACCATTTATCAGGGAAAAAGACGAAGTACAGGTATTAAGGGTAAAGTGGTAACTGCCTGGATTGGAACTATAAATGGTGTTGTTAGTTATGTGGGTGCGCATGCTAAGACGCTAGGCCATTATGCTTGCTAGTACCGCAAACCATGCTGAGATTTACCCTGTCTGCATCCTACACGTAACATTTTCACTTTCTTTAATACTGCCGTTTTCTCTTTAATTCGTACCGTTTTTTTCTAGGTTATTATATATATATATTTTTATAGTTTTTATTACTTAAGTTTTTTTAATTTAAAAGTCCCGCTATTACCTTTTCGCTTTAGACATTTGGCTTTTAACCTTTACCTTTACCTTTTACCGGTATTTTTACTGTTACCTTTTAAGTTTCCTTTAAATACCTTATTTGTTTTAATTCTGCCCTTACTTCCTTATAGAAGTTTTTTACTTTGTATAAATTTATTTATAGTATTAATTAAGTCTTTGGTATAATAGCCGTTTACTCCGTTATAAGTAGCTTATTTAAGGCTTTGACTGCTTTTTTTCTTATTCTAATTTTTCTACGCGTTTCACTTATTATTTTTCTTATTCCCCGTCCTTAATTATTTATAAGCCTATCGCCTTTATTATTTTTATTTTTATTTTATATACCTTTAATACCGCCAGTATTCTATCCATTTCGTATATACTCGTCGCCCTTTCTTCCCGCCGCCGCCGCCCCGATCTCCCTAATGCCCTTTTTACTTATTACCTTTTCACGCGTTTTCTACGTCCCTTTATGTGTATCTTACTAACCATAATTCCCTTATTTAATTTAACGACTATTCATTACGTTATTCTCGTGTTATTTATATGATTTCCCGTTGCCTTTATTAATATAAGCCATCTGCCCGCGCATTTCCTTATTTTTAATTATTATATTAGCTATATTTATTGTAATTAAGGTATTAGCCTTATTATTACTTAAGCTATACGTATACGTATCGTTTTGAACCTCTGGGGTCCCTTTGTTCGTCGCTATCCCCCGTTCTTTTCTATATTAAATATATCCGGAACAATTATTATATACTTTATAAGAACAATAATTCAAATTGAAGAATTTATTTTTAAGTAAGTTTTATTTAAAAAATAAATAACGGGTATACTTATTAAATCACTTAAACAAATAGAGTTTATTTTTACCCGTAAGTTATTAAGCTTATATATTATATTAAAAAATAAGCATTTTTATATAACATAAATTACCAATATTACCGTTATTACTATTAAAGGGAGTATTAAAGTATTAATAATTCCTTATAGTATTATCCACAATATATATATATTAACTTAAAAATAATATAAATATTAAAGTATTTAACTATATATCTCAGAACGGCCGGGTATCCTTTAGAGATAGATTTGCTCTTCCTGCATACACCTAGATAACTGAATAAAAAAATACGTTATATACCCATTATATCAACCTCCCTCCCTAAGTAACGAGAAATTTACCGTACCGAGAAAAATAATAGGTACTTTAATATAAAGTATTTTTAAGTACATTGATATCTTTTATATATTTATATAAGTTAAGTTCCGTAATTTTTTTTTCTTTAAACCCTTCTGGATAGGAAATTATATTTATATCGTTACCTCCCTTTCTGATATAGGGAAAGTCTCCTTATATAGCGTAATAAAGCTCTTTAATTATAACTTTATTATTGAACTTCTACTGCTTTTAATACTTATAGAAGGGTAATACTTAAGCTATAAGGTTAAATATTATACCAGGAAATCATTATTGATCTTATAATTACTATCGTATATAATATTATATAGAAGTCCTTACGCGGGCTGGTACTTTTAGCTCACCGATTTTTTATTAATGTGAAACGACCCTGGAGGTCCTTTAATACCTCGTAATAAAGTTAAGTAATCCAGACTTACCATATAATTTTACTTGGAAATATGTACTTATTTGCCAAGCTTATAGCGTGTAAATCCCGTCGTAAAATAACCTGCTTAATGGAACTTAGTCCATATACTTCGATTTATAAAGCTCCATATTCTCCACGTAAATTGATCCTAAGCTTTGAAGTTATTCAGCCCACATCAACGTGCTTCCCGAGAATGTCGCCGTGCGGAGAAAGGAGGGCGACAGATCTAGCGCATGGGTATGTGCTTTAGCTTGCTTAGGAGACACTGTATTGAACAAGTATGGAATCTCGAGATTATACTTATCTCAGAATGAATAGGGCGCACTGCGAGCCAGTCCTGAGTCCCTTCCGAGTTCTTAGCCATACTTCGTCGATATGCTTCGACTATGAACTTTCATGCTCTTGCCATGCCCAATACTTTACAGTCAGCAAGAGTGTAATCACAGCTATAGCATAGGCACCGAAGCCGAATGCGGAAGCTGGGTCGTGTGTGAAGATAGCGTACAGTACAACACCAATGCCGACTAAGATCGTTAGCACGAGCAGATTGGAGAGCAGGACGACCCAATCCCAGCCTTCGTGCACTATTAAGCCCCATCCGACGACTGCCGGCTGGTACGTCAGCTCTGCACGCAGCTTCTTTGGGAACGTCGTTAACCAGAAGTCATAAGAGTGAATACCGGGCTTAAGGAGGTGCGAGAACTTAGGTATGCTTAAGACTTCAATATCCGCTGGGCAGGGTTCGTAGTGATAATTCTCTTCTTTGACTTGGGACTCGGGCGGCAACCCGAGTCTGACCTTATCGGGACAAAGATTCGTGTGGAACGGTAGAAGTCGGAACTGAGGTATTATTAACAAAACACAGCCACCTCACAAGAGATAATAAGGGAGAAACTAACCTCGATGAGCTCCGCGCTTCGTGGCACCCGCAAGTGCACAGTCCCTAGCCAGTCTTGCCAAGCAGCAGGCGTTCGATCCGCCAGCCACTGAGGTGTAAGCAACCCATAGTGCCAGGAATCATGTCTCCTCGCATCCCAATATCCGCGCCGGATGCCATCGAACAGGAGTTGGTCATTCTCAATGTACCTGAGATCCACATGGAGAAGCTTGGTCAGGTTTCGAGTATTGACGCAAAGCAATAGATAACGGGGCGTTACACCCACGTCGTGAGCTTGAACATTTTGTTGTTGACCTGATCCCGTTCGAATATCTCCAGGCGAATCTTTAGGGTCTGTTTGGTCGGGTACGAGAGGGAGGTTCGAGCCCCGACCACTAGAGCCGCCTGTAACGTATGCTCGTTGAGGCATTACGGGTAATCCTGCAGACATCGCGCCGGATTCAGCGAGTCTCTGCCCTTGTGGCCCAGCTAGCGATGCTGTAAGCCGATTCTGGAACCTCTCAAGTCCCCCAGATCTCAGCTCTTTGACATCAACGAGCATAGGCTCACCACAGCTCTGCGACCCAAGTTAGCGATACTTCTTTGCCATACAAAGTACGAGAAGTTCTCACACAAGTGTATTGGACTCTATGGAGCCCAGCTTTGGGCCTCTCTATCCTAGTCAGCCAGTGGGATAGCCTCTCGTAGAGCCGCACCCAGATTAGATCTTTCGCTAACTCTAAGTCGGGAAGTGTTGTAAAACTTCTTTCTCGTGAATACTCCTGTAGCATTGATAACGGCTCATTTGTGTCGATGTGTAAGGGGATTTGAGCCATGGACTGGGGTTGTACATGGTTCGGCACCGCCACTGAGGGTGATACGTCTTGAAACTTTGAAAGCTTCAGGAAAGATGTGAGAGACTCCAGCAGACCTTCGAAAGCTTGACTGGACGGTATGAAGTTCTCAATCTCGTCAAGCGAAGAGACCTCGGGTGCTTCTTCGTGCAAGACGGTGTCTGGATCCTCCTCTGAATCACTATTATTGTCAATGGTATCCAGAGATTGTTTATGTCACACGCATGGACGTATGAGTGTGATGGGGTAGTATGAATTGAGTATGATCTATGAAGATGGATCTATGAAAAAAGACTGCAGGATACACCCAGCTAATCTGGGATATACGGCCAGGTAATAAGATATACATATATTATAAGAGTATCTTAATACCGTTTATATAACGGCTTAATAATACTTTATGCTTGCAATATTATTATTATGCTTATACCTAAGTTAATATACCTTTTTAAGATTATTATTTAATAATAATCCTGGATATCCTTATATAATTACCTTTTTTATTAAAATTAAGCTTATTAATAAACCGAGAAACTTATATAAAGAAAGGTACGTTTTTTAAGAAGTTAAAATTTTAATAAAAAAATTAATAACCCGGAGAACAATAATAATAATAAAACTTTAATATATTAATTAGCTCCGGAGCTTTATATTTACTTAATAAAGCCTTAAGTACTATCCTATATAATATTATTAAGTAATTATTATTAAGTATACGCCGAAAAAAGTTATAAATCGAAAAATCGTGAAAATAAGGGAACCCGGAAAAATTATCGTATACCCGGTTTATAATCGTAATTTTTTAAGAGCTAAATCTCTTGAAAACGACGTCTCTAGGGTTTTACCGAGTTATATTATAATATAGGGTTCTCCCGGGGTTTATTATCTTTAAGGCTTAAAAGTTTAATGAATTCCTTATATTTTTATAATAATAAGGGCTTTATAAGGCCGTTCGTTAATATTTTTACTATAAATATATACTTAATATTAATTGTTTTCTTTTAATATTCTTATTATAGTTAATAATAATATATATTTATATAACGGAGTTTTATTATAAACTATAAGTTTATCCCTTAAATTATACGGATTATTTAAGTATTATTATACTTAATCTTTAATGAATACGATAAGTTTAATATAATTAACTTAAAGAAACGGTTTTATTATATAAGTTCTTTTATTATAAAAGTAAAATTAAGGAGTTTAATTTTAATAAAGCTTATTATTACCGTCTTTTACTTTATTATTTTTTAATCGATTAAGCCCTTAAAGAGCTTAAAAATATAACCTTATAAGCTATACTATATCTCTATATCATTAATAAAGGATACGTTAAATAAAGCTATAAATACGGTACGGGGATCTTCAATACGCCCGTTATAAATAATCATATAATACTTTATATAAGCGAGGTACTATAATACTTATATGATTAATTCCTAATAATATTATAATAAGTTTATAAGGAACTTAGATAGCTTTAAGGTTAAGAAAACTATATTTACTTTTATTATTATAGTAATAAAGTTAATTAAATTAATAAATTATTAATATACGTGGATCTCTTAAAATATTGCTTAATTAATATTCTTAATAAATATATTAATATTATATAAAAATACTTTAGGAGCTTGGTTTATTATTATAATATTAAATTTAACCGTAAGTTTATCAATATAATTATTTTAATATAAGCGGATTTAATAAATTAATTTATTTTATATTTTTTTATATTTAGGAATTACTTAAGTTTATTTAAGTTTCTTATCTTATATTTTTAAAAGAATTAACTTTAAAAGTTATTAACTTTTTAATTATTTTTTTAATTATAAATAACGACGATATTATTTATAAAGAAGAAAACCATTATATAATCGTTAATAAAAAAATATTTAACTTCCGGGACCTACTTTAAGCTTAAATTTATTAATATTTATAAAAGATTCCGGAATTATAATATTAATAATTACTTTAGCCTATATAGGGCTTAAAGCAGGAGAAATAAGACTTTACCCTTATACCTTTCCGGTAATTTAATATATATAAGTTTATTTATATTATTATTAATAAACGTATTAACGGTATTTTATTATTTTATTTCCAAATTAAATATAATTACGATAACCATAAGTATTCTTAAGACTTATATTATTAAAGTAATAATAAATATGTTTTATTTAATCTTTTATAAATTACTTTTTATATAAAGTTTCACTTTATACTTTATAAAATACCCTTTATTATTAAATTTATACTTAAATACCCAGGTAATTAGATAGGTATTTTATTCGCTTTTTCTGTATGGTTAAATAGGACCTCTTTTTATATTCTTTTTACCTTAAGTAAGTTAAGTTTTATTTTGATTATTAACTTAAAGCCCGCGGTATACGGGTATCTTAATATATAATAATAATATTTCGGCTTAAAGGGTAAAATATTATAGTAAAGCGTACCCTTAATTATTAATTTTAATAAATAAGAAGATAACTTATTATTCTTATAAAACTTAAATAATAATAAGAAGGCAGTAAATACTGCGTAATATAATAGCTTTAAACCGGTTTTAATTGAATTAAGAACTATAATATAGCTTATTTTCTTTATACCTTATCCGGTCCTTTTTTTTTTAATAATATTATTTATATTAAAATCCGATTTATTATTATCTCTCTTTTTTAACTTTAAGGTAAACTTTAGAGTTAATATTAAAGTGGGTAAAACGCCACCTCCATTACCGTTATTATTACTTCCCCTAAAATTATTACCGTTATTATTATTATTTCCGGCGTTGTTTTTATTTATAGAGTTATAGTTTATAAACGTTAAAATTAATAAAGAAGGGTATAACTATTATTATTCTTTATATTCTTTTAAAGGTCTTATCCCGGTAATTCCGTTTTATTTATTTTTTTTATCTTTTTTGTTATTAATCGTTATTATAAAATATATAATATTTATTAATAAAACCTTAAGGAATAACTTATTTTTAATTTAAGCTACGTCGATTCTATTTACTTTATAGAATTCTTTTTCGTTAAAAAAGATATTTTAAGTACGGATAACTTTTTTTTAATTAAGTATTTAAATATTATAAATATTAATATTATAATAATTAACGAGGAAATTAATATATACTTTTAATATAAGTTTTTCTTTCCTTAAAATAAACTTATTAAATAAATAAGTTTTATAGTTATATTATTTTAAGTATTAAAGGTTTAATTTTAAATTTATGATTTTCTTAAATAATATAGTTTATAAATGCTTTTTTATTAATATTTAATTTATAAGGAACCCGGCCGTTTATACAATTTATAACCATAGGAACTAAAATAGATTTATTTATAGTTTTATTACTTATACTTTAATAATAAATAGTTTACTTTTCTATTTTAAATGTTCGTTTTATATTACGGTATTTAATATTAACGGCTTAAAGGTAATATTAAGCTTATTAATAAAATTATTAAATTTAAATCCCAATAATATTTTATTATTTAATTAAATAAAGGCTATATCGTAATAGAATCGGGTTTTAATTATTTCAATAATTTTCCGTAGGATATTATTCGCTTTTAACTTATATTTATAGGTATATATTATTTAAAAATCGTATTTAGAATAAACGATATATAATACCTATTAATTACGGTTTATTATAATACTTATTTACATAAGATCGTAAATAATTCAAAAGAAAGGTATTAATAAGGTCTTTACTTTATATAATGACCTTAATACGATTTAATAAGCCTTTAATAAGGTATAGATTTTATAATCATTTATCTTTAAAACCTTCTCTTTATTTATAATCTTTACCCCCTTAATTACTCCTATAAGGTATTAAATAAAATTATTATTAGCATAAATAAGGAGTTAATGTTATTCCGCTGTTATTCCTAACTTTATTAATGACTTTATTAATCGTTTTAAGATAGCTTTATTAGCTGTAAAAGTACTATTAATATCTCGTTATTTAATATTATCTTTAAGGACGTAAAGATTATTAATATATTTTAATAATATTATAAGTTATCCTTTATAAATAAGTATATATTTTTATTATTTAAAGTATATACTTTTTTACTTAAAAATACTATTAAATAAGCAGTTTATTATAAAGTTTGGAATATAGGCTACCTTTATAAACGTAATTTTAATTTTTCCTTTAATAAGCTTATTAACGTAAAGGGTAATACTTCTATATGTTTTAACTTTATTATTATTAATATTTATAACGATAATATTATTTTTATTATCCACTTCTTTAATAAAGCGGTCTTTTATAATGCTATTATAAATATAAATTATAAAACCGTTATTTATAATTTAAAACGATTTAAGATTTATACTTCCTAGAATAATAAAAGCTTTATATTTATTGTTTAATAATACCGGTAACGGCTTTTCCTTTTATTTGATATTTCTGGACTTTTTAAGAACTTTATTAACCTTTTCTTTAATCTTTTAATCCTTAAGTTTATTTTTTACCTTTTTTATAATAATTAAGTCTCATTTAAAATTTAATAGCCTATTAAACCGATTACTTTAAAAATAATTATATTCATTAAATTAATATTTTATACCGTATAAACATTTAATTAACTTAGCTATATTACTTTTATAAGTTAATTTTATTAATTCCTTTAAAGTATTATTATTACCGGTTTTCTTATTATTAATTATAAACGTTAAGTACGTTAAAGTTATCTTCTTTATATCGTAGAGTTAAATATAATATCTAAATTCCTCCTTAATAATAACGAAGGCTACGGAGTAGTTTATTATATTCTTAATATTAAACTTATATATCTAAAATAATATTAATATATATTTCTTTATTATTATTAAAAAATCGTAGAATACGTATTTATAATTTAAAGCTTTTATAAGACGATTATTCCTAGTTTAAGTAAGTATATATATTTATTTATCTATTTAAAACTTAAAACTTTATTAAGATCCAGGACCGGTCTTAATATAATAATATTTTTTCTTTACTTTTAAAGAGCGAACGGAGTTTAAGGGTATTATTTTTAATTAAAGGGCTTAAAGGAAATCCTATAGATAAACTTTTACGTCTTAAAGGTATATAAGATTTATTTTATTAATTAATAAATAAATAAAATCGTTAAGCTTTATTAATAAAGTATCCTGCTTTTCCTATTATAATACGTAATTTTTATATTATATTATACGTATTTTATATATAGCCATAATATTTATAACTTAATCGTTTAAGACTTAAGGAACTTTTAATTTATCGGGTTTTATTAATATTTTAAGCTTAATATTAAAAGTAAAATTTATAAAATCCTAAATATAGTATCCCGTTACCTTTCCTTTAACGACGGATAACCACGCGTTTTAATCTTTAGAATTAATGAGTTTTACTTTATAAAAGCTTATCTTAAATTAATTAATTAATTAATAAAAAAGGAGAAAGGTCGGTCCCTTTATAATTTCTACTTGAATCTTTATATATTATCCTTTAAGTATATAACTTAAAGGCTATATTTACGTAATTGAATTATTAAATGAATAATTTAAATCTTTAATAAATATACTAGGTATATATAATTAAGCTTATAACTATTATATACATAAACGTATAAGTATAATGGGGTAATATAAATTAAGTATAATCTATAAAGATGGATTTATAAAAAAAGATTGTAGGATATACCCAGTTAATTTGGGATATACGGCCAGGTAATGAGATATATACGTATCATAAAAGTGTCTTGGCACCGCTCGCATGACGGCTCAGTGACACTCCATGCCCGCAACACTACCACCATGCCTACACCTAGGCTGACAGTTTACCCTTCTCAGTGTCCGCTGGAATCAGCTGCTGAACAAAATTCTCGGTTCGGGATCGAATTTCAGTCTTTGTCATGGACTCTAAGTTGAGATCAATCAGTTTTGAGCCGACAGGCTCATAAGTCGGATCGTAGCGGGCCCTAATTACCGCGGCCATACGGCGAGAGTCACGAAGGATCAGCTGCGCTGTAAGCCGAGCACTATAAGACTGACCTTCACTTAGGAGCGCCCTGCCGAAGGTCTTCAACATGCGCCGTAAATTATTGGTGAATCTGGCCGCCTCCAGGTCCTCGCGATGAAAACCTCTCCGGCATAGATCAGCGAAGGCCTCTTGGGTCAGCAATATATCCACCACGTGCCAAACAGAGATCTCAACATCCTCGGGCGGATACGAAGTATTCGTTGAGGGCGCAGAGACGTCCGAGAATACTGATGCCGCTTCTGATGAAGTTGGGGAAGCTGACCTCTCCTGGCTCATTGCTTTGTGAAGAAGCTCGACCATCTCATCGCCTTTCGTCTTGTTCCGGCTTGCAGCTTCAACAAGAAAGCGGTCAATTCTGATATAATGAGATCCATGTCGAAGTATAGACTCCAAATCGATTTCCTGTGAAAACTCAAAAATCTTCTCTAGAATGTCATTGTTGATCGGATCAAGGTTCGATAAGAATTCGTCGATCGTTTTATATGGAGGCTCAGGAACACTACTCAACTCGCAGAAGCACAGCTTCGCGATGACTGTACGCATCAAATCTTGCTGGGACATGGAATAGTCCTGTAAGATTGCCATCTTCAAATTCCCATCGTCTACCATGCCCAAAAGGGCATAGATCTTATCTCGCGGGTCTGACGCTTGTGCGTGCTGAAACCGCTGCAGAAGATCGTAGAGTTGATATTTAGAACCCGCTCGGTCGTCTTTTCTAGCTCCGGGCATTAGGTTCAAGACCTGTTGTAACAGACCATCTGGCTTCTACAGCCATGATTCGGAGGCGCGGACGAAGGTCTCTGAAGATACAGCTTTGGAGCCGCAATGCACAATTACGGCTCGGGCATTAAAGACACCTCCGAGTATCTCCACCCTTCGAAAATAAGTTCTGGACAGAATATCTCGAAAACCTTCTTCGACCCTTAAGCTGTCCTCTCTAACAATGGACTCAGAGAGCTTAATCGCCTGAGGAATTTGCGCTATTCCTCTCTCCTCAATCTGCATCAAGTAGTCCATTGATTGGTCTGTTGCCTCTGTTGCTTCACCGACATAAATCACGACACTCTCCGCTTTGGCGTATATTTCTGCCATTCGTTCCGCCTGGATGCACCATTCCCCCGTATCCTCCTGATTGATGCAGATAGCATCGACCCACAGAATCCGGTTTGTTCGACTTTGTCGAAGACGACGTAGCGCATTGTAAAGATTTCGTGGTACTGGAAACGTCGAGCCTTGCAGTGAAATACCTTGGGTGGGGCGCCGGTCGCCGAAAGTGTATGACAAAGCTTCATACGGAGGAGCGCTGTTTAGCTTGTAAATGTAAAGCTCACATTCGATGGGGTCATCTTGATTGCGGCCTTGTCGCAGAGCAATGAGCCGGATGTGACCCCCTTTCAGCGGCAGGTAATCATAACTCCCAGCCAGCTCCATATCCGAAAACCAGGCTGTTGACCGAAGCGACGCGCATACGTGAAATATATCTTCTAGGGAGGTGAGGACAGAAGTGGGCTGCGAAGTAAGTCCGACCTCTGCGCTTCGCACAGCCTTCGCACAGCCGCCGCCACAATTACCAGGCTGAATGCATAGATGTACTGGCTTGAGTAGGCGTACTAGGAAGGAGCTACCAAGGGTCTAAAAGCTTGAACTAGGATCATCTTGTACAGAGCCAGCCTTCAGCCGAAGAGTGCCTCGTCGGTAAATTGGAGCGCTTCGACTTCGCAGCCACAGTGTAGTCTGAGATCGACCGCCCTTGGTCCCCGAAGGGGGTCTGAGCAGGAAAGTCGATTTTTAGGGTGGCTCGCGGGTTTCAAAAGGGATTGGACACTTTCGCGCTAAAAGGCAGCCCCACCACTACTTTTATTAATGATTTATACTTGCATCTATATTAACAATACCCTTTACATTATATTTACATTAATAACCCTTAATATATTGATATCGTTACCTTTATCGTATTTAGTAAATTATTAACAAAGTAATCTATTAATTATATACGTTAAAGCTTTATATAATAACGGAAAGTTTTCTTACCGTAAAATTAAATTAATTATAATTACTTAAAGGCCTTAATTTTTAAACAACTGCAACGTTAAGTTCTTTAAATATATCCTTAAATTAATAATATATAGGCTTTTGTTAAAAACCTTTTTATTATATTAAATACGTAACGGTTATTGAACGGCTTAAAGTCCTTAATAATAACACGGTTTAAAGGGTTTATAACTTTTTAAAGTAAAAAGAATACAAAATATTAATTTATACGTATAAGTTAGTTATTAAGGAGCTTAATTTAAAATACTTTATCTTTATACTTAAACGGGAAAATTATATTATTTCCGTTATGAAGCGTATTAAAAAAGATAAGTTAATTTAAATTAGGTAAAAAGAAGGGTATACAGGGTTAAACCGTTATTTATTATTAAAGGGAAAAAAATAAAAGATTAAATAAACGTTTAATTTAATGAAAAGTATTATTAAGGGTAAAATAAGAAGGATGTTAACTTTAAATTTAGGAAACGGGGTAAACAATATTGTTTATATTATATTTAATATATTAAAAAAAAGCCGGATGTATAAAAGAAAAACGTTAAACGGAAATATGAATAAGCTATAGTTAATTATTAGTTTAAATTACCCATTATTTTCAATAATTCTAATAATTCGAATAATAAACTATAGATCTAAATATATTATAATTAGATCTTAAAATTAATAATAATTTTTATTTTAAAAAAAGACGATAATTTAAACTATAATAATTATACTATTAATAATGTCGTTAATAAATAGAAACGGTTTAATAACCTTAATTATTATTTCAGCTTTATTAAAAGTCCGGATTTCATTTAAAAAAATTATTAGTAAGCCTTCAAGTATTAAATCCGCCGATATTCTTATTTTAAGCATAATATTATTATTTAATTAATCTTTAAAAAGTAAAATAAAGAATATTTTCCTTAAAACTTTATGAATAAATAAGCTTTATTTATATTATAAAGGCTTTAAAACGTTATTAACCTTAAAAGATAAATAATTAATTAATAATTACCCTAATAATTACCCTTACCGTACCCTTATAATAGGTCCCTCTTCCCCCGGCTTAAAAAAAGGGTTTTTTAATATATACTTAAAACCGTCCTTTTTAAGGCCTTTTTCCTCTAAATCTAGGTATATTTTCCCTTTTAATTTACCGATAAAATTAGCCGTTAACGTCCTTTAAAGTTAATCTACCTTTTTAATTTATAATATTATTATCTTTATAACGTATAGATACGTTATTACCCTTTTAAGGTAACCGGTAAATACCCTTAAAATTATTGGGTATACTTAAATCGGTATTAATTAAATAAAGCTTAAATTATATTAAAAATAATATATATATATATATAGAGTTTATAATTCATTCAATTATTGATATATAATTTAAATTTAACGTAAATAATATATAAGTATAAGCAGTAATCGTTAATAAAAAGTAATAATAGGGCTGCCTTTTAACGTGAAAGTATCCCATCCCTTTTCAAATCCGCGAGGGTGGTAAACCGTTCCCGGCCCATTCTCAAAAGTACACCCTGCGTACAATACCGTACTAACAAAAATCATTGCTCAGCATTTGAGGGTGCATGTGAGGGTGCATGTAAGGGCGCGTTTGAAGGCGCATTTGAGGGTGCATTTGCTCCTCAAATGAGGGTGCATTTAAGGGTGGATTTGCTCCTTATCTAAGGGTGGATATGCGAACAAAGGGACATGAAATGGCAGCTTCCGAAACGGGCAGGGCGTTGCATTTTAAACGAAACATAAAAACGGAAACAGGCTCAAAGGTCTGGCCATAAACAGTAAACTGAGCGATCCATGAGTGCTTATGGACATGAATTATCTCTTCAAGGCTGCTATCCGATGCCGTTCAAAGCAATATCTCATCTGAATAGGAGCATTCGTCGACAGTGGGCGAGACTCGTCCCCCTTGAGCAGTGCTTTTCCCCCGGTCTCCTCTGATAGATGAAGCCTGACGCTCTTCTCATGAAAGCGTCTCGCTCAATATTACCATGGCTGTCTCGACCTCTGCACAGCATTTTGGATTGTAGATTGGGAATTTCGATATTGAGTCCAATTCACGCTCGTCGAGCCTCTTGGAGTATGGGTCGGCAAGACAGGTGAGACATGGTACTGCATACGTTAAGGCTGGCCATGCGAGCGCAATACTTTCCTTCCACAGCGGCTTCAACTCATCATCTTCACGCCTGGATTGCATCATGCTCCTCAGGCTCTCCTTGATCTTTTCAATTGGTACATTCGGGAGCTTGCTGGCCTCTGGTTCACCTGTATAATCAGCGACTTTCCTCAAGCTAGCAGTCCGAGT
Organism: Niebla homalea; assembly: GCA_019925105.1. Taxonomy (NCBI): domain Eukaryota; kingdom Fungi; phylum Ascomycota; class Lecanoromycetes; order Lecanorales; family Ramalinaceae; genus Niebla; species Niebla homalea. The sequence continues at coordinate 568,109 of JAHGAU010000033.1, forward strand.
GTTTCCCAGCTCGTTTAGCCGGGCTGTCGTCTCTTCCGAAAGGCCAGCCCAGCGGTTCTCCTCCGACCAGGCTTTCAGCGGACGTATTGTCCAGTGTTGAGTAGTAAAGCCAATGACAACAGTATTGTTGATATCGGCCTTTGCGAGATGAGCCATACGTGGCATTCCAACACTCCATCGATTTACATGATCCCCTTCATCGCTTAGTCGAGGTCGATAGGCCTGTAAGCGTGATACGAGGTCATCTAATATGAATAGAAGAGTAAGTCCAAAGCGCAGAAGGTATATGTGCCCGGGGTAGGATGGCTTACCAATGGTGCTCTGCTCTTTGAGCTGAGCCTTCACAAGAACACTGACCATCCAAGCTTCCCAAGGAGAAAAAGGGTACATTTGGCGCCGTTCACCCAGCGATTTGGTTCCTGTACGTATTTGCTTCTCCAACAGTCTGACTGGCGCTCTCAGCTGCTGTTTGTCCAGCGATTTGGTTCCTGTACGTATTTGCTCCTCCAACATTCTGACTGGCTCTTTCAGCTCGCTCAAGTAGCGAGTGAGAATTTTGTTGGATGGGTCCTGACGACATAAAGTGTGAATTCTCTTGTAGACTGGCTGTACAATGAAGTGAATTTGGTCATAAATGACCTGATAGCACCAAACTACCACCTCAGTAATTTCGTGGTTGGCGTCGTTATCGTTCGGGCTGGAAGTCTCCGCGAATTGCATTGCCTGAAGAAAATGTCGTGTGATTTCTACGTATTTGCGAAAGCTCTGGAAATCGACATTATTGAAAGTATCAAGGTCCGCAAGGTTAGGCGGTGGTACTAATCGATCACGGTGGAAGCGTTTGATGTGGATCATGGTATGTGGCTGTATCTCCATGGTGCTCATGGGGATTTTTGCGAGTCAAAAGAAGATGAATTGGAGGCTCTGGTCGTAACACGACGGCAGGCGTATTTATGCTTGCCGGGCTATTCTGCCCATATTTGCCTTTTGCAGCCATTTGGTATGTCCTATGCCGGCTGCCTGGTATTATCGTAGCCAGGTACATCCCGCACAAAGAGAAGGCTTCCCGTAAACGACAGGATTGGCTTTCTGCACGGGTAGATACATTGGCTCAGCTTGACGAATTTTGATTCCGTCTTCTACTTACCCTGGTGACAGCGATGTCCTTAATGCCTTCTTGCACCAATCATTAATGGCCAGCCGGATCCACGAATAGAGAGAGAGGCAGTAAGCGAAGGACTTTTTTTGAGTCGCTTTCCTGGGCGTCTCGCAATGTAGGCCGGTTTTTTCTGAGGTCCTAATTGAATCGGGCAAGCTTATGTTATAGCTAGAAAACTCACTTCACTACACTTACAGAGTCGCAAAATTCAGGTCTAGCAAACCCTGGTTTCCCAGCAAATCGACCAAAAAAGGTCGATTTAACCCAGGTAAACCCAGGTTTTGCGAACAAAAACCCCGCTAAATTTTCCTGACAAAGCGTCCGTCGGGTTTTAGGAAACCCAGGTTTCCAACAAACAATTCCTAATTTGAAAACCCCTGCTAAAGCCCCAAGCCGGAGCTAAGCTGCTTTCGGCTTGGTATATTACCTAAAGTATGTAGGAATATGCTGTACTTCCGCGGCTATCGGCGATTGCCTCCCCGTAAGCTAATTCACTCTGCTGGTGGCTGCTTCCGGCCCGGACTTAATCGTGGGTACCCAAAAGTTGCGCTAGGAGCGGAGGGGACTTGTGGGTGCCACGATTATCGATATTCCCGATGTAACACAGCTTAATATGACAGCAATATATGATTGCCTGATGCCTTACGGATATTTGTTGTCCCCAATTCACCATCCACGTGGGGCAGCGAGCAAAAATCAGATAGATCATTTCCTGCCATACGCGACTGCGTAGTAACACAGCAATACTCGTCATAACGCATCAACGAATAATCAAACTCCCACATCGACGGGAACGACAAAGAGAGCCAGGCAACAGAGCTCCACTCAAACAGCAACACCGTTAATTTTTACCTCTTAGCCGCATCCCTGTTACGACCATTACAAAGCCGTCACCGACACACTCCTATCGGAGCCGAGAGAAACACGCCAAACAACACCTTCAGCAGGCCACTTTCTACTACCACTCCATTCTTCTCCTTCACACGTCTCCGAGCTCCCCAATTCATTTGGGCAACCTCTCTGCCCGCCCCTTCACACGGTCTAATCGTCAGCTGTTGCAAGCCCTTTACAATACGTTCCAGACAAGGTGGTAGTCACCAGCTCGAATCCGCCACTGAACCGCTCAAGATGGAAACTCAGAACTTGACCTCCCGTCCTTCCGCCGTGGTCTATCTCCGTGACCTTAGCGACTACCTTGTCAAACACACCTATCAATACGAAGGAGACTTATACATGGCGAATGAGGAGAAGGAAGCGGTACACATCGAACATGAAGAGGCGGAGCTCCAAATTCAGTACAAAGAGCTTAGACTCAAGAGCCAGTATGAACAGCTCGAACTTGAAAAGAAAGAGCTCGAGATCTTGAAGAAAAAGTTGAAGTTGAAGAGCGGGCAGTGGAGGGTCCGAACGCCCTTATCGCTTGATAAGAAGCACAAGGAGCCACCGAGGTCCGGTCCGGAGCTCTCCGAGATCATCGCGAGCTCGCCTTCATCGTTCGCGTCCTCTGGACCTACCGAGCCTTCAGAGTTTAAGGCCGCCGTCTTGGCTGCTGTGAACGAGCCGCAAGCTCTTGCCTCCCTATTGATCTTCAACAAGATGCCCGACACCAAGATATTCGTTGCTCGCCAAGGGCAGACGCGATTCACTCTGCGGCCCTGCCGCGACGTCTTCGCCTTCTCAGAACAGAAAGAGGGCGATACAGACGAGGACCTGATGGACCCTCGTGACGACAGTGACGTGTACTGGCACCTTCAGAGAAGCGAGCGTGAATATTTGGTGGCATACGATAGCGAGCAGAACCGGAAGCCCAGATGGACGGCGGATGTCACCAAGAGCGACCGATTCATCGCCATCGGCTGGCTGGTCGAGAGCAATGAGACCGGTTTCCACCGAACCACCAACTACGTGTGCTGCCTGGACCTCTCGACCAAGCCCATCTCCTTGTGGCTCATCTACGATTACCGCCAACCGGACCCGGAGCAAGGCGGAGTCCTCCGGACAGCGGACGTCCCTGATCGCCAGTCAAGCTACAATGACCCCGCGTGGGACCATGAAGAATCCCATACATCATGTGAGAAGACAGGGGAGGAAGCCTCCATGCCGGAACGCTGCAGCCGGCCTAGTCTTTTGAACCCTCGGAGAGCTGGGTACATGGAGCAAGATGCGCCCTGGGATGTCGCCTGTCTCTACAACGATGTCGGAGACTGGCCAAACGATGAGAAGCTTGCGACTGGGGATGCTCGCCTCACAACCGTTGATCTGGCTGGGAACACTTTGCGCGTCAAACATAGGAAACTCAATGGCTTGGAGGCTCTCTAGAGGCTTTCGTTGTCTTCTCCAATCGGGGGAACTGGAAATCCGACGGCGATTTTAGTGTCTCTGTTTATCGGTCTATGGGTCTATGGATCTACGGGTCATGAGCGTGCCTGTAGATGTTTACTTGCAACACATCCTCTTACAGCAAGGCGCTTAGCAATAACGGTGTATCCGTCTCAGTTCAGCTATTCATAAACACTCTATACAAAAAAACCTAAAAAAGACGATACCGGGCCTGCTCGTACCACTCCGTCTCTCCACTCTGCGCTCCACCACTAACATACTAAAGAACTCCCTGCGTCCATGAGTCCTCATATCACTTTATCTTCGTACGGAGAACTTCCCGCCGTGATCCAGATGCCCTCCCCAGAGTCATTCAAGCGGCCTCGACAGGTTCAGTGGTAGGGTTTCGCCAGGTGTACCGCTGCAAAAGACCTGGTAGGGGGCCGGGGCTCGGTACATCCGTGTCATTCCAGCTATTCAAAAAACACTTTAAAAAAGGATTATTGACAAAAGACGATATCGCGCCTGCTCGTACCACCCCGTTCTCACTCTGCGTTCTACCGTTAACGTGCTGAAAAACTACCCGTTTTAATGAGTCCTTATTTTATCTTTACACGGAGAACTTCCCGTCGTAATTTACCCTCCCCGAAAGCATTTAAGCGGTCTCGATAGGTTAAGCGATGGGCTCTCGCCAGGTATACCGCTGCGAAAGACCTGGTAGGGGGGGAGGATTTTACCACCGTTTGCTTCAACTCTGCGATGGGCCTTGTATGTTCCGACGCCTGGGTTCTTGTAGTTGTACATCTCGTTCGTAGCAACCGAGATGGGGATTACCCCCAGTATGCAGGTCATAATAGCCTTCGGTAGAAGTTGAATGAAAGCGACTAAATATCAAGCAGTACGAGAGAGAAGGTGCCGAGCAGGGAGTGTCTTATCTATATCGTCCCGGCGTTTGGGATCGCAGTTATCTATCACGTCTCAGATATGAGTACGGTTCCGTATCATAATCAATACGAATTAAAGAGACGTGACAGAAGGAGCGATTCTACTATAGCTTCAATTTCCTTAGTAACCGTCAACAGCGTAAGTGCCCCCATCCCCTTCCTTGTGCTACGTAGTTAGATCAATCAACTTACTTTACCCACTGGACATGCCTTTGCTTCTCGAACCTTATATATTGACCCTTCTTCGATGAGAACAGGGAATGGTTGGCCTACTCCTTTAACCGACGTAAGGGGATGATCGATTGAGGTCAAGGCGGCCCTCTACTTCACGCAATCGAAGTGGAGTTGCTCGATAGGGGCAATGAGGCTCCCCGATGCTATAAGAGGCTTGGCCATCCAGACAAGAACTTCGGCATGTCATCGCTTTGCCATTTTTGGGCTTCTACTGTGCCTCAGACTCTCCGCTATAGGTTAGTTAACAGAAAGTTTAACAGAACTATTATTATTACCCTTTATCCGGATCTATTTATTTTCGCCGCCGACATAAATAGTAAAGTCGATACCTACTATATTACCTTAATTATCTGATGCTGAAAACCAACCTTTATCCTTACGCCTATTAGCGGTACGACCACCTCTTGCAGTCTAGTCCTTAGTTAAATCACCGCGACGGTATCTAAGCAACATTAATGGACCATATGTTCGTAAATAAGACCGACTATAGATATCGCCGCTAACGCGTATATATTCCGCTGGTAGTAAGTACGTTTATACGATTTTTAGTTAAGAATACTTATTCGAAGTTATAGAAATTGGACGATGGTTGATCTGGAGCAGATCTTTCAAGGCACGCCCGGTTAAGTTAGGAGAAAGAGAATAATCCTTTCATTATCGGCCTCGATATAGTTAAAGGCCGTCTGACTAAACCTGAGAAGAATACGACCGCTGGACAATGGATTCATTTCAACGCACGTCTGGAGCAAGTCGCCAGTATCGCCTCCCGCCCGTTTAATACCGTCGCAATAAACGGTATCTCCGGCCTCAAAAACATTTAGCGTGGATAAGTTACTTGGGAATCCTTGGCATTATTTTTTACGCGTACCCACTTTAAGGTTTTATATACGATTACCAAATTAATCATTAACGTCCTTACGCCTTATTATTATAGTCCGTAATATTTAAGTAATTAACCTATTTAAGCAATTATAACCTTTTATTACTTATGTTACCTAAACGACGGGTTAAAAAGGTTGCCTTTTTACTATTTAAGCCCCGTTAATAACTTTAAATACTGCTTTTTTAATTCAATATATATATTACTTTTATTAAAAAGCGTTTAAGTGCTCGTTTTAAGGGTAAAAAGGGTTTATTATTTAAAGATAAGCTTACTTTAATTACGGAGTAAGAATAAGAATAAAAGGAGGTCCGGCGGATTAAAAACGAAGTTACTTAAACTTAAAAAGGGCGTTTATAAGACCGAATAAGGGTAATAATAATAATCCTTTTAACCTTAAAAAAGGGCTCAATAAAGGCTCTAATAAGGGGCCAGAGAAGGTAAGATATATATTACTCGGTGCCCTTAACATAAATATTACCGTTAATACCCTTAAGAGGGATAGTACCCTTCTTAATAATAGCGTGCTTAAGAGGGGAGTTACCCCTGCCGGTTATAACGTTATTATTAATATTTACCCTCTTAAATTCACCCTTCAAAGCTATTAATTTATACCCTTTAAGCCACTCCGGAAGACGTAAAATCTTTTAAACCTTAAGTAGCGTATAAGTATTATAACAGCCCTAAAAGCTATTATTAAAATAAAAGAGACTTTTAAAAGCTTTAAACCGGAGCCATAAGAAACAATTATTAAAGCCCTTATAATAAGTAATACTTTACAGGGTAGGACTTAAGGTAAAAATAAAAGTAATAAGAACGGTAAAGATAAGGAGGACTTTAATTTAGATATTTAAGAAATAAAAAATTTCCTTAAATATTAAAATATACCGGTTTTTTTTTAAATATTTATATTAAGCTTAAGGCTACGAAAGGCTTAATACGGACGTTAAAGTAATCCTTATAAGTTAATATAAGCCTTTAAACCAGCTTTAATCACTTTAATGTTAAATAATTAAATTAATTAGTTGATAAATAAGTTAAAAAGTATAAATTAAATAATATTTTTAATAATATTATTATTAAAGTTAAATCCTTAAAGAATAAAATGGATAATAAACTTTTTATATTTAAAGGCTTCTTTAAGCCAGAATAATATTTAATAAATATTAATTTTAAAAGTTTAATAAAACGGTTTATTAAAATGTTAATAAAATATTTACTTGATATTTAAAACTAGTATATTAAGTTACTTACAATCCTTATTCTCTAAACGTTTAATTATAGCTATAAACACCTTAAATGTAATATTTAGTCATTATGAAATCCGGATACTTTTATTGAAAGAATAAAATATATATTAATATAATAAATATATTACTATTAATAATTATATAAGTGACCTATAGTGAGTTTACCGTAATATATCTAAAGTTTATATAAATCTTATAGGCTTATATTATTATATATTTTTAAATAACTAATATTAAAAGCGATATTTCTACTTTATTAATATTATAATTAGGGTATAAGTTAACATTATTATGAATAACCAGGTTACTATGAATTATGCCTTAGGTTCTTAATTTAAGTAAATAAAAAAATAACGGGATTTTGTAATAGATAAAGAAGGTAAGGCCTCAAATGATTCTTCGATAACCCGAGTTTTATTAAATAAAAGGTTTAATAAAGTTCAAAAGGGATAATTTTTATACATTAAATTAAAGTAGTTAATAAGAATGAAAAATTATAATAATAACTTTTAATAGGCTTACCCTTGAATTCACTACGTCCCGTAACCGGTTCCTTAATGTCAGGGGCTCAGGTAAGGTGGTTCTGAACATAAGTGAATTCTAACTATGTAGGTATAGCATAGAAAGGGATTGCAGACATTATGTAGAGTGTATAGGACGCTTTACCCAATAAGGTAAAGTGTCTAGAATAACCGAGACGTCAAGCCCTAGAGCCGCATGCACACAGCTGCATGCTATGAGCAAGCGATGGTTCCCTGACACTTAATTACTTTGATTAGAACCTTAAGTATTATCTTGAATTTATTTTAATATAACTTAAAACAAATAATAAGAAATATCCGGTTTAATATAATTAATATTTTAATTATGTAGGTTTCACCTTATTATAATTATTATTTAAAGATCTTATTAATTTGAAGGGTTTCAATTAATAAAAGTTTCAATAAGTAAATAAGTTAGTTTATAAACGATAAGTTTAAAGGACTTAAAAAGCTTATAATAAGTTAAAATATTAAACTTCGGACGTCTTGAAAAAGCTGTTTAATAATATAGATTAACATTATAAAGCTCGGGGTATAAAAGTAATATTTAATATATCAAAAAATATAAAACGTAATAGTAAAGCCTATAAACCCGTATATTATAATATATATATTACTCCGGGAAGCGGGACGGGATATATCCCATAGGATAGGGACGGGATACGGACGGGATGAGGATAGGACGGGATAAAATAAATAGAATCCTATCCTATATTAATACGGGATAAAACGGGATCAAATCGGGATATATTAAGATCCCGGTAACGGATAAAATAAGGGAAAACTTAACCAAAATAGTAAATTAAGGGGTAAATTATTATAAAGATTATTATAAAGATTATTATAAATATTTCTTTAATGATTTATCGATAACCGGAGAACCCATAATCCGGTTATCGATAAACCACTAAGAAAATATTTATTATAATCTTTATAATAATTTACCCCTTAATTTATTATTTTAATTATACCCCTTTTTTACCCCGCGTCTTAACGGGATCTTAATATATCCCGATCCTATCCCGCCAGGATAAAGATGGGATAGGATGGGATACAGCCTTATCCCGTCCTACGCGGGATGGGATAAGTGAATCAAAAAACTGTCCCATCCCGTCCCGCTTCCCGGAGTAATATATATTAAGATAAACGAAAAACATAATAAAAAGTATTTTATTCAAAAGTAATAGGCTTAATATTACGCCAATTAATTATCTTATTAACCAGTTCGTTAACCGGCTCTTTAACCGGCTCTTTAATAAGCCAAGGTTAACAGTAATAATATTATTTCAGTCTTCAGTAATAGTAAAAGTAATATCCCGAATAATAATAACGAGGGTAATAAGTAAAGAAAACATTATAAAGTATTAACTATATAACGTATGAATAAAGCCTTATATAAATTAATTTAAAAGGATACTTTATTTAAAAACATTATATATACGTTGGAGAATCTAAATATTACGTACGGAATTATTACTTTTACTTATTATACCTTTATAAAAACGTTATTAATATATATACTTTAATAAATACCACTAAAGAACACTATAGTTCACTTAAAAAATATAGTATTTAAATAATACCTCCTTTTATGTACTTAAAATTACGAAGTTATTATATATATTTCTTAAGATTACCCTTAAATTAATACCTAACCGGACTATAATGGAAGTACTCTTTAACCTTTTTATTATACTTATTATACTTAATAGTAAAGCGGATAAAGTTATTTAAGTTCCCTTAAGAAGTAATTTAATAATAACAGAGATGACGTTTTATTTAGGCTTTAAGTATATTAAATATAAGCTCAATAAGGTTATAATGGGGCGAATAAAAAGGTAAGTAATAAATAAACTGATCCTTAACTTTAAGAGCTTAACGTATATAGACCTTATAATAAATATCTATATTATTTAAATAAATTACGCTATAAAGGTCAAGGATAACGTTATAATACGGTAAAAGTTCGTTAATGATTTATTTATAAATACAATCGTTATTAAAGTAACCCTATTTAAAAGTAATATAAAATAGATAGTTATTTACCGTATATATTAATATTAAAGACTACGTTTCCCCTTAATTATTTTTTACGTAATAACGGATTAAATTATTAATCGGTCCGTAAATTATTATACGTTAATAGCTTTATTATTTAAAGTTATACTTATTAAAAAACGAATGATTCCGCCTTTATAAAGATTATATTTACTTCTTAATCGATTTATAATATTTAACTTTAAGGGTTAACTTATTAAATAATATAATAGGATATATATCTCTTTTTTAACCGTTAATTAACGGTTTTCTTAAATACCGTAATATCCCACTTGTTTTTGAATATATTATTAGTTCGTTATAAAAGGAATAAAAGCGTTATTTAAGGTATTTTTATATACTCTTTAATACGGTTAAATATAATTTACAATTTAAACTTAAATAGAAAATATAAATAATAATAATTAACTATATGTTTCTATACGGGTTTCTTATTTATATATTATTGATATAAAGGTAATTATAGTATTAATAACGACCTTAAACTTTTTACAATACTTATAAAGAAGGTAAAAATCATTACGGTCGATCTTTTAATAAAGTATCTTAATTATTATATTATTAACATTATATCCGGAATTAATATTACCGATTTAAGCGTATACGATAGTTATTAAATTAAATATAAATTAACGTTAATAATTTATATAATAATCGTATATAAAACCCTAAAGTAGGTACGCGCAAAAAATAGTGTTAAGGATTCCCAAGCAATTTATCCACGCTAAATATTATTACTTACTTAAATTAGGACCTTTATTACCCAAATCTGTGAATAACTCAATTTTGCCCAAGGAGTACCGATATCGTTTTAAGCGGTCTTATAGATATTTCTGTTCCTGCTTAAAGAAGCCCGTTACCGAGGTGCTCGAAACCGATGGCCCTACCGCATTCGAGAAGATTACGTTATACACTAAACGGCAAGAGGAGACGGCCATAAGATTTGATATTTTACCAAGTATACCAACAGACCGGCAAACAGATACGAAATACGGCCTTTTTTCCCGTTGCCTACGAGCGTTCAGATCCGCCTTACGGACATCGATCTATATTTTATAAATTAAAGACTTCTATCTTTAAATATAAAACGTATAATTAAAAATCGGATTTTTATATTAATTATTTAAGTACTTTTCTAAGGATAAATATAAATTATAATTTTATTTATAGAAAAGAAATATAATAGGATTTACTTTAAGTTTTAAATAAATATATTAAGTATAACCTTATTATAAAAACGAATATATCGCACGGTCGGAATAAATCGGTATATATTTAATTTCTTAACGTATATCTGGTATCTATTCTTTTAGGTTATATTTTATCTTCTTATTATTATAATAATACCCTTTAAAGGCCCGAAGAAAGACAATATCGTCGTTTATATTCTCTTTTTAGCTTTTTCGCTGATATATATAGCCGATAAGGCGGCCATCGTATTTCTTTTAACCATTTTCCTCCCTTGATTAAACGGGTAATAGCGTTTATTCAGGAGACGTTCAGCTGGTTTACGGTCAAATCTTAATGCTAATAAGATTCGGGGAAGGTAATTATTTGTTTATAATAAACGCTTAATCCCCCCAAAATATTAGAATAATATTTAATTATAAATAGCCGTAAGTACTCGATTAATCTGGTTTTAATAATCCGATAAATAAGGGTATGAATTTTTAAATATTTTAATCTTATCCCTCCTTGATATCTTATACGATGGAATTAATTAGAAGCTATAAGGGTCCGTTTTTTACCTTCCCGATTATATAGTTTAATATCCTTTAAGCATAAGTCCGTATAAGTAACCCGTTCCCCCTTTTTAATATAGGATTATATTACTTTAACTCCTTTTTAATACTTATTACTTACTTTTATAAATAATAAAAAGATTATATATTAAAACAATTAAAGGGGGAGTTGGAACATAGGAAGTGTACGAATGGATTGCCACTCTCTGGACGGCCGTTAACATCCTCTACCTCAGGGGATAGAGGGTGGAGGCCTGGTGGACGCCGGTTTTTGCCCTGACGTTATGAGTATCAGATTTTTGCGGTTACCAGTAAGGCCAAAAGGCTGCGTATTAAGGAACGCCGGAATTAGCTTAGCTAGACCCGTAGTATAAATCAATCAATCAATCAAAATAATTAAAAGAATTATTTTCTCGACTATTTTATAATAGTCTTTGAAGCTCTTAAGGCTATTTAACTTAATTAAGCAAGGATAAAAATATCGTACCTTTATAAAACGAATACTCCGGCAAGCGGGACGGGATATATCCCATGGGATAGGGACGGGATAGGGACGGGATAGGGATGGGACGGGATGGGACGAGATGGGATAGGGATAATTACTATTTATAGTATATAAGTCTTTATGTATATTAAAAACCCCTTTAGAAAAATCTAAAAATTCAATATTGGAAGTAAATTATTCACTTAATCCGGTTAGCGTGTTAAGAATTGGGATCTTAATATATCCTTAACCCATCCCGCCGGGTTAAGGATGGTATGGGACGGGATTTAACCCTTATCCCGTCCCACGCGGGATGGGATAAGTGAATCGAAATCCCGTCCCATCCCGTCCCGCTTCCCGGAGTAAAAACGAACTTATATTATAAATAACCTAAAAGCTATATTAAGGGCGAATTAATGGCTTAATAATTACTATCCTAAAAATTTATATTAAGGAATAGGCTATTATACGAATAAGTATATAAGTATAGATAACAATATAAATATTATACGATTTTTATAAGTTTATCTTATATAAAACACCCAGGTGGTCTAGGATATACGGCGAGGTGATAATATTTATAGATGTTATAAGAAACCACCTGTTACTATACTTATACCTAAACTGATAACATAGTATATTAAGCGTTAAATATTAACCCCCCATCGCGTTCAATACGTAAGGACAACGATAAGCCGGGATAATACCCTATCCTTTATACGTAAGCGCCTAGTTATAAGGAGTTAAAAATCTTTATATGTAATAGGATTTAATAATCTCATTATATATAAGGGAAAAAAAGGTTAAAAACGCTTATTCCCGTATTTTATAAAGAAGGCTAATTATTATACGTACAGGTATATAAGTGTAAAGAAAAATATATATATTATATAATCTATATAAGTCTATCTTATATAAAATACCCAGGTTGGTTTAAGATATATAACACGGTAATAATATCTACCGTAACATAAGATATTACCTATTACCATACTTGTACCTAAGCTGATAACGCTGATTAATTAAGGAGACAATTATTTTAAGCCGTCGGTATAAAACGTATATAAAAACAAAAGTTTAATACCGAAGGACCCCAGTATAATATCCGCGTACTCGATTACTTAAAAAGTAAGTTTATATTTCTCCGCCTTTTGCTCTTTGGTTATCAATATATTAATTAGAATATTTGAAATTTTTATAAAGAAGGCTAATTAAAAGCGGAGATTTAAACCGACGCTATAAAATTATATGGAAGGAAAGGCTTAATATTAAGAGAGCCCAATATAATATCCGCTTATTCGATTGCTCAGAGAGTAAGCTTACGGTTCTCCCTTTCTCTTTCTTTAGTTATTAATAAATTAATTAAAAGATAAAAGAATAACGACGAATAAAGGGACCCTAAAGTTTTAAAACGATACGTATATATATAGCTTAAATAACAAGGAGGCTAATGCTTCAATTACGATAAATATAAGTAATATAGTGGTTAAGAATAAGGGAATATACGGGCAAGTAGTTTATGTTAATAAAAATAACGGGAAATCGTATGAATAATACGATAATAACGCGATAAACCATTATTAAATAATATAAAAGAATTATAGTTAATAAGATATACGTAAAAGGATATATAAAACGCATAAAAAAATAAAGAAGGATATTAAGGAGATTAAAACGGTAATAACGGTAAAAAAAAAAAAAAAAGGGCGACGAATATATATAAAGTTGATATAATATTAATAATATCAAGGGTATATAAAAAGAAACGAAAATAATAAAGTTAATAAACTTATAAATAATTAAAAATAAAGAATAAAGGAAATAATATATTAAACGCGTAAAAAAGTTAAGATAAAAGAAGGAATAACAAAGACCTTAAATAGACTATTTATAACTGTCAGGGTACTATAGTAGGTAGGTCCTAGTAATGAATGAATAATAGCTATGAAGGTAGCTATGATACAGGTGGTGTACGTATAGTAGGTGTATGCGCCAAGCCCCCCTAGGAGCTAATCCTTATAAGGTAAGTAGGCCGAGCCTGGGAGCAAGGCTACTTAGAATTATAATATGATCCCCCTGTTTATAACGGCGAGCTCCTATAAATTATTACCGGTATCTACCCTAATACTACCCAGCTTTAGGGTTAAGTATATATAATATCCGGCGATGAAAATGTCGTATTAACGGCGGCGGGGTAATATAAATGGGTATTAACCATTAAGTAAATCGCATATTGAAAAAAAATCGTATTTATACCGGTATAAACCTGAAAAAACCGAGGAAAAAACCGATAAGAACTAAGTCGATTAACGTATTCTCCGATGAATAACCGGGTTATATATTTTTAAGCTAAAAAAGGGCTTAATATAAGGTGAATAGCTATTATTAATATTATTAAGACTTTTTATTAAAGAATTAAATACTATTAAAGTAAACTTACTTATTAATAAACTTATTATATTTAAAGTATAAATTATATTGTTATGCACCTGGTGGTAATAAGTAAATGCACTGTAAAAGTGGGTGGTAAGTATATGAATAATGATCTATATAATTGCTATATAGGAGAAATATAAGTATACGTTAAGCACCGGGCATCCGCTATATCCCTTTAGGCCTTAGTGCCTATAAAGGTTTTAACAATGGCCTTTATATATAATAAATATATTAAAAAAGGAAAAATACTAAGTTTACGTAGCGACGGCGAGGTTAATAGCCTTATAAATAAAAGCGGCTCCGGGGCTAGAAAATAAATATATTCAGCGTTAAGGAGGTTAAAAAATTAAAAATAATTCACGGTAACGGCATATTAAGAAAGTATAATAATAGTAAAATCGAAAAACCGTAAGCCGGGCAGTTATCGTAATCTTACCCGGGCAATAGTTATAGATTTAAGTATTTTATAAAGGAGTTAAATCACTTAAATCCGTGATATCCGTAGTTTAATTAAGTAAGTATCCTAAGCTCTTAATGGCCGTAATAACGGTATCGTTTTAATATAAGTTATAAGAGGACTATATATTACCCTTTTCGTTATAAAAGTAGGCCTAATTATTTACCCAGTATATACCGACGTACTTATCCTGTAGTAAAAGTTTAATCTTATCGTTAGACTCAAGGGTAAGGTCCGTATTATTATTATTATTACGTAAACAATAAACCTTTAAAAGGTCCGGTACGGGGAGTACTTTACGAATAGCTCTATTAACGGAATAATATTGATCGCTTTACTTAAATTTGCTTTTATTAACCCTATAATTACCGGTAACTTAACGGGGCTAAGCGTATCGTATTAATATCTCCTTATCATATTAAGGTTTTATCTTCCCGTAATATTATTATTATTTATACTAGCCTAATTACTATATACGGACGTTATTAATAAGATCCTCGAGTAACCCGTTTACCGGCCTTTATAAGGTATTTCTGAAAGGCCCTTTAAACCGGTTAAAGGCCATTTATATTGACTGCTTTTAAGTATATTGGCCGTTAATACGGTAATAAAGTATTATTACTTACCTAATAAAGGCGGTAACACTTATTTAATTAATTATATCTTTCCGGGTATATTTTATACGCGTTAATTGCTTTAAGAGTTAATTCTTTAAGGTATTAAAGTGTTTTTTAAGTTTAAAATTAAAAGGAATTAAGGAAGTGGCGTTTTAAAGGGTTTTACAGGTACTAAACTGGAACTCGGATGTCTATTAATTATAAGTTTCCTTTAAGAAATTCTTATTATCCTTTAAGAAATAAATAACGATATTTTTAAGGATCAAAAATAATAACTTAATTAAACCGATAGTAAGGAGTTTATTAATGAATTTATAAACGTTACCGGAGCCATCGAAATAGCCGACTTCCTTAATACGCTAGCGGTTCATTTTAAAGGTCTAAGGGTATAAGGTCTGAGAGATTTATTAAGGGCTATACGTTTCTGGGGTATATGGTGTCCCTCTTAGGCTGGGTAGCTTAACGGAGTAAGGGTTACGCTCACATTATTATTGCTATTAAGTTTTATATAAGTTTATATAAGTTATTAAAGACTTAACGTTCTTAATAAAAGCTTATTAACTTATTATTAATTTCTTTATTACTTCGGTAAAAAAGGAAAGGTCTTATTACGGTAATAATAAAGCTATTAGAGCCTAAGCTGAAGCTAAAATTAAAGGAAATCCTCCTTTTCGGCGTATTCCTGATATCGTAACGATTAAGTAATATAAGTAGAATTAATATTTTATCGAATAATTAATAAAAGGATTAACGTTAAGTAAGCGATACTATACTTAACACTTCAATAAAAGAACTAGAAAGCAAAAGTTAATAATCGTAAGCTCTATATTAATTGTTAAGTAGAAGAACTTATACTATTATTACTATTTATTATGCACCTGGTGGTAATAAATAAATACACTATAAAAGTGGATGGTAAATGTATGAATAATGATCTATATAAGTGCTATACAGGAGTAAATATAAGTATGCGCCAAGCACCAGGTATCCGCTATACCTCTTTAGGCCTTAGTGCCCGTAAAGGTCTTGGCAATGGCCTTTGCACATAACAAATATACTTTAATATTAAGTATCCAGGATTTTCCTGGCTTTATTATATAAGAGTGGTACGTAGTTTTTATAGGGTATACCGGTATAAGTAAATAAATATCCAGGCTTTAAATACTTAACATATAGCTTATAACGTAAAATCTTATCTTAAAACTAATTGGGGTAAATAATTTTAAATTTATCTTTAATAATCTCCTTTAAATCGTTATTTAATAATATTTAAGTTAATTAAAATTAATAAAAGACTATACTTTTAACTTAACGGATATTAAGATTATATAAATAAAGACGACTGATGAATTAACAATATAATATAAGAGTAAAATTATCCGTAATTTAATAACGAAGCTTTAAAGTAAGGGGTTTACGTAAAGCTAAGATTTTACATAGTTTTAAATAATTTAATAATATAATTATAATAAAGAATTATATATAAAACTTATTAAAAGTCTTATCCTTCTTCTTCTTATTTATTTAAAGTTTAATAAGTATAATTAAATATCATAAATTAAAACTTTATTATATATATTAAATATACTATTTAAATTTTTAATTATTTAAGTGAATTAATATATAAATCGTCGGAAAATAAATCGGGTTAGACTTTAAGTAAATCGAATATATTATCTTTAAAGTAATTGCGTATATAATTTATTTTATTTACTTTAAACGTAAAGAGAATCGTATTTTAACGGAATCTTAAATTAAAATATAATTTTTATTTATTTTATTATTCTTTTTAACCGCAGAATAGCAATACGTTTAAGTATTTCTTATTTACTGTTCATATAGGGGTAAACCCGGGTTACGGGGAGTATTATAAAGTACGCGGAGTATACGGGTTACGTAATATAAGTAATTTCTTAATCTTTAGGATTAATGCTTTAATATTAATAATAATATCTTTATCGTTTAAGTTATAAATATTTTATATAACCTCCTTTTTAATAATATTATTAAATTATTCTTTAAGTTTAATATTTTAAATAATAAGCCTAGCGTTTTATACATTAAGCTTTTAATTTTAAGACGTAAGTTCTTTATTATTATTTTTATAAATATCTGAAACTTATAAAAATGAATAAATATAATATTAAACTATTAATTTATTAAATTTAATTAAGATCATAGTTCCTTATTTATTACGATAAGATTTTTAATTTATTAACGTAAATTACTTAATAATAAAATAAAGATATCGTCCTCTTTTATGTTTAAGTTATAATTTCAATTACTTATAATATAGATTATAATTTAAATATTAATTTAAGTATTATAGTATAAGTATTAGGGTAATAAGATAATAAGTTAAATAGGGTAAATAAGGCAGGAGTTTTTATAGGTTTTTATTAAGTTGTTTACGTTCTTAATAATAGCTTAATAGTATCGGTATTAAGACGTCCAAGTTAATAAGGATAATGTAATTTTCTTATCGTTTAGGGTAATACAATATAAATAAGGTAAAAGGCTTTATAATTTCGTATTAAGCAGCTTAAACTTAATAATAGCCAGGTTAATCCTAGCGATAAAAAGCCCAGGTTCTTATAATTTAATTACTATAACGTCGGAATATAATACCGGATAGTTATTAATATGTTAAAATATTAAAGTAAATAAATCCTAGTAATAAATAAATAATAACTATAAAGGTAACTATAATACAGGTGGTATACGCATGATAGGTAGGTACGCCAAGCCCCCCGGGAGCTAGTCCTCATGGGGCAAGTAGGCCGAGCCTGGGAGCAAGGCCACTTGGAACCATAACAATAACGGAGTAAATAGCGATTACGTTAAAAACCTAACCAATATTATAAGTAAAATTATAAGAAATACAGGATTTCTAAAAAAAAAATATAAATAAAAAACAAGAGTTAAAGTAGTTAAAAAGAGCTTAAAAAATAACGGTAAGGATATTAATAGAAAGCCAAGGTAAAGATTAAAAAGTGATTATATAAAGTAAAAAAACGTTGATAAAATCCTTTAAATAGGAGAAACTTAAATTTTAAAAACCGTAAAGAAAAGGCATATAATAACCGAAAAGGATATAATACGGGTTAAAAAGAAAGTAACAATATTAAAGAAAGTAAAAACGGTAACGATCCGTTTATTAATCAAAGAAAAAAAGGAATATTATAAAAGAAATAAACCCTTTATAGCTTATAAAGGTATTTAAAACAACGGGAAAGTTATTTACGGAATAACTTATTATTATACGTAAATTATTAAGCGGAAATATCCTCCTTAATATAATATCCTTAAAGGTAAAAAACAACTTAAAGAAGTTAAAAATATAAATTAATAAAAATAAATTTAAAACGGTAAAGGTATTAAGGTAATAATTTATTAGTCGTAATAAATAAAATATACTTAATACGCTTTATGAAAACGGAAAATAAGTTTATTTTAAAACGTATAAAAAAAAAGAGAATACGGTTTTTTACCCCGGATTGGAAATCGTTAATTATAGGTTCCTTTTAATAGTGAAGAAGTCGGATACCTTAAGATAAATAAAAATGTACTCTATAATTATGTTAAGCGTAACGTTAATAAAGTTATATAACGATATTTTAAATAAAAGGATTATTAAGAATAAAATTCTTAAATTAACCCAACTATAGGATAAAGCGGTAAATATTTATTAATACTTTAAGTATTAAAGGTATAAATATAAAATACCTTAACGGTACGAAGTACGCAATATATATTAAAGAGTATAATACATGTAAATACGCGGGCTTAAAAGATAAAGGTCTCGTAAGAAACCTATATAGATATATAACGTACGGAAAGGATAAATACCTGGCGTAAAACCCAAAGTATTTAATACAATAAAAAAAAGTTAAACGTAAAGAAATTAAGATAATTATTAAGGTTTAGGGGTATAATTTATATAAAATTAGGTTAATAAGTTAATTAAAGACGGTCTTAAAATAGGAACTAAGTTACTTAAAAAAAAGGTTTTAATAAACAGTATTAAAAAAAAACTTCTTAGAATATTAATCTTTAAATTCAGCCGCCTTAAAATAACGATATTAACTATAAAAAAAGCTAAAATATTTAATACTTAATTTTAATAAAAAGTTAATAATTTAAATAAAAGTAAATAAGGAAACTTTAACGGAAATTAATTTATTATATAATATTACTTTTAAAAATAATATAATATAACGTATAAAATAAAGTAATTAAAATAATATTATTAATATTTAAAATTAAAAAAATAAAGGGTGTTAATATTATAGTAATAGAAGAGTTATTATATGGCCTATATATATACTTTTTAATTAATTTAAATAAAAGGTTTTACTTAACGTTTAACGGAAATATAATAACCCGGACGTACTCCGTGAAGCGGAACGGGATATATCCTATAGAATAGGGATGGGATAAGGATAAGATAAGGATGGGATAGGATAAAGTTGCTTTTATCCTATCCCGTATTAATTTAAGATAAAATAAGATAAGATCGGAATATATTAAGATCTTAATAACGGATTGAATAAAACGCGTTATAAATAGAATAACAAGTTTTAATATTAATAATTATAAGCATAATTATAACAATAAATTATAAGGGTAATTATAAGGATAATTATAAGGGTAATTATAAGGATAATTATAAGGATAATTATGAGGGTAATTATAAGGATAATTATAAGGATAATTATAAGGATAATTATAAGGATAATTATAAGGATAATTATAAGGATAATTATAAGGATAATTATAAGGATAATTATAAGGGTAATTATAAGGATAATTACAAGGATAATTACAAGGATAATTATAAGGGTAATTATAAGGATAATTGAAAAGATTATAATATTAAAAGCTTAATTTATTTTATAGATTTATTATAAGGCTATAGAAAAGCATAAAAATATTATTTTTAATTTTCCTATTTTTAACTTTTTATTAATATTTAATTTATATACTTTATTCCTGAAACTTATTGAATTAAATTAAACTTAAAAAAACCAATAAAAATAGATCCGCTTTAAAATTTAACCTATCTTAAGCTTAAGAAGGGATACTATCTTGAAGCTAAATTACTTAAATTAACCTAAGATATTATTCTTTTATTGCTCCGGCGAGTTATAAATTAAAAAGTTAACGTTATTTAAAATATAATAAAATACTACATGTACCTATAAGATATCCTTTAAATTATTATTATTATTATCTTATTGATATTAATATTATTATTAATATACTTCGTAATTATATTTACGTTATATGTTCGTTTTTCTTATTTTTTATCCTTTTAATCCTTAAAATTATTATTATTAACCTTTAAGTTTATATATAATTAATTAACTCATTTTCTCTTCATTTATAATAATGACTTATTATATCTACCCGGAAAGTTAAAAAGATAAACTATTTTTAATTCTTATAATAACGTTTAATAAAAAAAAAGTAATATCTATATTTAACGCCGGCGGAAGCGCTATAAAGGATATTTTAAGTTACCTATAATAAAATAAAAAACTTATCAAATAATTACTTTCATTAAATTAGGATTTTATTATTTATTCTAATTAATAACTGTAAATTATTTTAATAAGTTTAATAAATAGAAAAATAAATATAAACTTATTAATTATTTTTATATTATTTAAGTTTATTATTAATAAGATTATTTAATAAGCTTTCTTCGTTTAATAAAGTATTTAAATCCTTTATAGTTTACGTTTGCTTACGTAACCTTTAATTTATTAATAAGTCGAGATTAAAGCGTAAAATATATTTATTAAAAATTTCACAAAGGGTAACCTAATAAACTTCCGCCTATAAGGTTTTACCTAATATTATATATTAATTTCGACCCTTCAAAACCTTATAATTACATAGAAGCGATAAAGCTATTTATTTCTAAAGTGAATTAATTAAGTTTTAAGTCTTATTATAATATTTAATTAACTTAATATATATTATTCTTAACCCTTAAAAAACTTTTTCCTAGGTAACTTATTTACGTCGTAAATAATTATTTTGCTTTTGAAGATGATTAAAAAGGTTACTAAATATTATAAGGATAGAATAAAGGGTTAATAATTTAATGATATTTATTATTTTAATAACTTAATAAAATGAAAAAATTAATTCTATTAAATATTTAATATAGCTTTATTTTTTAAGGTTAAGCCTTAAAAGTTTATTTTTTCTCTCGTTTTCTTTTAAGAATATATTAATATTTTTATAAACTATTAAGGTACAGGTTATTATAAAAAAAAAAGTCCTAATAAATTATTCACGATTTATAATATTATAAGTATTAATCCTTCTTTATTAAATGATAATAAAAGTTTTTTTATACTTATTATTAACATTAATATAAACTATAATCTTCCGAGTTGCTAGTTAATTAAATAAATATAAAAATTATTAAAAAATTATCTTGTTTTTATTAATAGCTTAAGGATATTTATAGTTTAATTGTTAATGAACTCAGCTTATTCTTTATTAAGTTAATAATTTATATTATCGTTTATTATATTGATTCTAAGTCAACTTAAAAAGGTTATAAGTAAAAGCTAGATAATATAGGTTAAGCATAAAAATATTCTATTTTCTACTACGTCTTTACGATATTAATTAATAAATTCTATTACGTTTTAGCTTTTGAACATAATATAACCATTATAAATTTATTATTACTTATATTATTAGTAATAAAGCTTAAAATATAATTTTTTAATTTAAAGCTTTCGATTACCTTTATTATATTAAATATAAGCCGTTTACCATTATAAGTAACTTTAATATACTTAAAGTTAATTAATATATTATAATATTCTTAAGTACCGGTAAGGGCATTCAGAGGTGGTACCTAAGGTGTTAATACAGGGCGGACCCATAAGGAGACAGAAAAGTAGTAGGTCCAGGGGTAACCCTTAAGAGAACTCGGTTATAATATTATGGGTTCTCTTTAAAAAAGCGTATAAATAAATTGTTACTCTTTAAATAGCTATAAATATTTTTTATCCTTTAAAATAAAAATCAAAATTAAATAGATACCGGTTTTTAATCTTAACGTTATAGACACTAGGTTTTTACGGTTATTAATAAAGCCCAATAGCCGACTATTAAGGAACGCCGGAATTAACTTAAATAAATCCGTAGTATAAATCAACTAATCAATTAATCAATAATATTCTTAATTTTAATTAATTCAACATATTATAATTACTATATAAAACTGTTTAATATTAACGGATTAACCATTTATAATTGACAAAACCTTATTATTATCCTTAAGAAGATTTTTTAATAAAAATAGCTTCATCTCTTTAAAACGTTTTATTATATAATTTTTAATCGTTATTAAGGATAATAATATAAGGTTTTAATTAAAATAAGTAAAAAGCCAACGTTTCTTAATACGTTTAATAATATTAAATAATAAGGCTATAATAATAACATATTATTATAATTACTTTAAGAAATATTTTTATATTAAATTTTTTTTATTATTAAGTAAAAGTCTTATTTATTAATTAATAAGGTTTTATAAAATTAATTTAAAAAAATTTATAATTATCTTTATAATAACCCGATTAAAAAGGAGATCTAATTAACTTATTAATTATATTAGTTTAATTAATACTTATTTTAAGTTCTTATTATAATTAACTCTTTAATAGTTTTTAATTATTATATAATTTTTTATTTTTAATATTATATTTTTCTTAAATACCATAAGCCTTTATTATATCTTTTATATACGATAAAAAAAAAAAACTTTATATTGTTATTAATACGTATAATACCTTCTTTAAAATACTTTTAAGCGTTAAATTTCTTCTTAATACCTTTTATTAGGTATTCACTAAAATACGTTTAAACCTATAGGGTACTTCCTTATTATAATAGAAATTCGTCTTTAATAATTACTTTATATATATAATATCTGAACTTACGCTTTAATTTTAATATTAAAGGGTTTAATATTAAAAAGTCTATATGGATTAAGCTTATATTATTAAACGTATTGAAAGATATAATAAAATAATGAAATTAATTATAAATAAAATTTTTGAACAAAATAAAGTAATAATATTTTCCTTTAATAATAACTTATTAATTAATATAATATTTTTCTTTCATAATTAAAATAACTATAAAGATATTATAATTCTATAAGGTTTATAATAAAATTAATAACTATTTTTTACGTAGATTTCTTTTTAAAAAAGATGGGATTTGCTTTGAAATCTTAATAACTAAGAAAGACCTTAAAATATAATAGAAGCGTAACAGTATTAAAAACTTATCTTATAATTAAAAAGTAAATAGAAATACTTTATATAATCCCTATAGAATAATCTTTAAAAGCTTATCTTAAAAGGTTATTCTTAAAGAATTATTTCTCCTTTATTAAATTAAAGTAATTTTTAGATTATATATAATAAAGGTTTATTCTTTATTTTTATTATAATTTTAATTTTATTAAGCTTTTCAATGTTTATATAGAAAGATAACCTTAAAAATAGCAGTTTATATCTCAAGAACTATATTATTAAAAAATTAAAAAGGTTATAACGGGATGTAATGGTTCCAAGTGGCCTTGCTCCCATGCTCGGCCTACTTGCCCCATGAGGACCAGCTCCCGGGGGGTCTTGGCGTACAGACCTTACTTATATATACTACTTATATTATAGCTACCTTTATAGCTATTATTCATTTATTACTAAGACCTATTCACTTTAATACCTTAACATAATAATAGTTATCCGTTATTATATTATAACATTATAGTAATTAAATTATAAGAGCCCGGGCTTTTAATCGCCAGGATTAACCGGGTTATCATTAAGTTTAAGCCGCTAAATAAAAAACTATAAAGCCTTCTGCCCTACCTATATTATATTACCTTAAACGATAAGAATATTATATTATCCCTATTAATTAGGACGTCTCGATACCGTTAAGTTATTATTAAGAACGTAAGCCACTTAATAAGAGACTATAAAGACTCCTACCTTATTTACCTTATTTACCCTATTTACTTTACCTGCTTTATTACCTTATTACCTTAATACTTATATTATAATATTTAAATTAATACTTAAATTATAATCTATATTATAAGTAACCTGAATTATATTTTAAACGTAAAAAGGACGATATCGTAGTCTTATTACCAGGCAACTTACGTTAGTAAATCAAAAATCTTACTATAATAAATGAGGAGCTATAAGCCTAGATAAATTCAATAAATTAATAGTTTAATATTATACTTATTCGTCATTATAAATCTCGAGATATTTATTAAAATAATAATAAAGAACTTACGGCTTAAAACGAAAAACTTATTACTTAGAATATAAAGTTTATTATCCGAATTATTAAACTTAAAGAATAACTTGATAATATTATTAAAAAAAAGGGGATTTATAATACTAATAACTATAATGTAAACAATAAAGACGTGGTTACCGGTGTTAAAGCCTTAATTCCGAAAATTAAAAAATCACCTATATTACGTAACCCGCGTACTCCGCGTACTCCATAATACTCCCCGTAACCCGGGTTTATCCCTATATAAGGAGCGAATAAAAAATACCTAAATATACGGTTATTCCACGGTTAAAAAGAGTAATAAAATAGCTGGAAATTATACCTTAACTTAAAATTTTATTGAAATAATATACTTTTTACTTATAAATCCGATAAAATGGATTATATCCGCAATTATTATAGAGATGATATATTTAATCTATTTAAAGCTTAAGCCGATTTATTCTTAAATAATTTATATATTTTACCGGCTTAAATAATTAAAGATTTATTTAATATATTTTAAAATATATAATAAAGTCTTTATATATAATGTTCAGTTATATTTATTAGACTTCGGTATAAATACATTTTAAGGTAAGAAAAATAAGACCTTTAATAAGTTTTATACTAAATTCTTTACTATAATTATATTCTTAAATTATTCAGATTTTTATAAAATCTCAACCTTACGTAAGCTCCTTACTTTAAAGCTTCGTTATTAAATCACGGACGGCTTTATTCTTATATTATATCGTTAATTCATTAATCGTTTATATTAATATAATCTTAACGTACGTTAAGTTAAAAGTATAAGCTCTTAAAGCCGGTTTTAATTATTTTAACCGATTTAAACGTTATTAAATAACGATTTCGAGGAGATTATTAAAGATAAATTTAAAACCATTTACTTTAATTACTTTAAGGATAAGATATTACGTCGTAAGCTATATATTAAGTATTTAAAACCAGGATACCTACCTACTTATACCGGTATACCCTATAAGGGCTCCGTATTACTCTTATATAATAAAGCTAGGAAGGTCCTGGATACTTAAAACTGAAGTAATACTTAAAGAACCCGTTAATAAATAAACTTACTTTAAGGGTATTTAATTCTTTAATGAAAGTCTATAGTAACGATAATAATAGCTTTAAACTAAATTCCTTTTTAATAAAAAGTATACGACCTAGCTATTTATCGGAGATTATATTAATTAACTTAATTCTTATCGATTTTTTCTCGATTTCTTTACGTTTATATTAACCGTAAACTCGATTTTTTCTTGATTTTTCTTAATATATATTTTAAGCGGTCTTTAATACTTAATAATTATACTTAATTATAATAATTACGATATACCCGGTGCTTTATCTGGATAATATCTTAACCCGGAGATGGTTTAATAATAATGGACGTAATAAATAGCTCGCAAAAGCTTACCGTCATAAAGGGGGGATCGTATTATGGTTTTAAGTGGCCTTACTCCCAGGCTCGGCCTACTTGCCCCATAAGGACTAGCTCCCGGGGGTCTTGGCGCACACACCTTACTTGCATGCACCACCTGTATCATAGCTACCTTCATAGCTATTATTCATTCATTACTAGGATTTACCTACTCCAGTACCCTGACACGGGATCACATAAAAGGTTTTTTAAAAAATTATTTTAATATAAAATATTACTTATAAGTTAAAAATAAAAGTACCTTTTATTAATAATTCTTAACGTTTTGATAATTAACAAAACCCGAATAAATATTACGTGAAATTTACCGATTCTAAAAGTTTATAATATTAATAATATTAGAATTAAGCTTTATGAGATTATTTAAAGAAATAATCAGGGAAATAAACAGTAAAAGGATATACAAATTCTATTCTTTAAGCTTTAAAGCGTTATAAAAGGCCACGGAAGTTTATCTTTATAATAAATTTTAATATAAAATAACCTATAATAAGCTTTTAATATATAATTAACATATATACTTTGATAGTTTTACTTATTACTATATATATAAGATAAGTTATATTAATATAAAAGGATATAGAACTAATTTAAATATTTAAAAATAAGTAACTTTTATTTGGGATTTAAACATCATTACAAAATTTTAATTTTAATTAATAAACTCAATTGTATAACCTTTTAAATTGAAGATTTTACTTTTATTGTAATATCGTAAAAAGAAGTTTTATTAAATATATAAAGATTAACAATAATACTCTTTTTATTAATTTTAACTTTAATTGAAGGGTTAAATTCCGTTATATCTTTTGACTAGATGTTCAAATAAATTCTAAGTTTTTAAATAAAAAAAGTAATTTCGTAAAAATAATATTATATTTAACTTTACTCCTTAAATTAAGAACTCTTTATTAAGTTAAATATATCCTTTTTAATGAAAGTTATAGTAGAAATTATTACCCTTAAAAACTATACTTAATTTATTAATAACCGTAATAATACGTTAATAATTAATAGGAATCTTATTCTTAAAGCTATTTACAATTAATACTTAAGCTTCTTTTACCTTTATTACGTCTATTATGGGGTTTTAATTTTACTTTTTGAAGTTATGATCCTCTTATTAAGATATAGGCTTAAATAATATTACTTATTTATCTTTTTTATAATCCTTATTATATAAGAATAGCTTATAAATATAAATAAATTTATTACCTTCCACTATTTACTCTTATTTAAAGAAATATTATATAATAACGGTAAGTCCTTATATGAGTAGTTAATCTTATATTTAGTTATATAATAATAATTATAAACCTTTAATCTTAATATACTTCCTTAAAGATACGTATAAAATTTAAAAAATCGGGTATTTATTTTATCGATAGTAATTATAGCTTACGTTATATGAGTTTAATAAAGTTATATTCTAAGTATTTAATTCCCTTAAATTGGATTATTTCATAGTTATATAAATAAAAATCTTATACTTTAATAATATTTACTTGAAGCTTTTTAATATTAAGCTTATTGAAGTTAATTTCCTTAACTTCCGTTTATATTAAAAGCATTATAAATCTTAACTTTATTAAAATTAAATTAATTATAATGATAAAGGCTTATACTTATTATTACTTTATTATTATGTCACGGTATAGACCTTAGGATGATTCCTTGGCACGGAGCGGGCTTACCTTGTTCCGGTGCTTGGCGTGCATACTTATATTTCCCACCTTTATAGCTATATAGCTACTTATTATACATTTTACACCCACTTACTTTATGTGCTTTATATATATCCGTAATAAATAATAGTAATAGCTAGTATCTAATTATTACTGCAAATCGAGTATAACTTCTACTGCTTTAAGTTAAGGTGGTTACGTTATAGCTTATTTACCTAATCTTTTACTATAATCAAAGCGGTTCCTTTTAATAAGACATTTATTAAACCGATAATGCCTTTATTACGAGCTTCATCGAGCTTGGCTTCAGCTTTATCCTCGCTACTATTATATTTATTAGCTCTTAAATCGACTGGATCACTTATACCTTAAACCTCACCTACAAGATCCAGGGCCTTATCACCAACACCTTTATTAGCAAGCTTATTAGCTAGCTACTTCTTACCCAAATCACACCTTATTATCCAAAACCTCTACATAAGATTTACACCTTTTAAATCTCTTATTAAATAAACACCCACAGTTAAAGTGTTACTATTAAAGGTGCTGCCACCCATAATACTTAAAGACCTCTTTGATAAATTTGCACTAAAATTGAGTGCAATATCTCTGAATCCACTTACTCCGTTAGTACCGCAAGTAAAAAGCTTACCTGCTCCGTTACCTTTACCGCAAATTGCTCCCGCAGCATTAAAGAAAGAGCCCTTAGTCAAAATGACTATGGATAACACCCTTTTAAATAGATACTTTAACTTTAACTAGGACCTTTAACCGCATTCTAAATATTTTACTATTTTACTTATAGGTACAAGCTTTAAATATAAAGTAAATACGGATGGTCTTAATAATGTTTACTATATTTACTATATTACAGATATATATAATTAAAAGGGTAACGAGAATATAGACTATATATAATTTCAGCATAAAGCCTATTACGTACATAGTAAAAGCAAGGAATAAAAAGAAGATAACGATAACGATAACTTTAACGATAACGATGACGATAACGACTTTAACGACGACGACGACTCTAACGACTCCGATAACTCTAACGATAACGTCCCTGTAACGTAATAGCTACGAGCTTATTAATAAGGAAGAGTAAGGATAAAGTAAGTAAGACATAACTCGGGAATACCTCGGAGATTACGTTTTTAAGCGATTTAGCTTAATTGTAATCCTTAAATCCACGACTATATCCCGGGTAGATTACGATAATTGCTCGGCTTACACCTTTTTTCAGCTGTTTTTTCAATATGCGATTTCATTACCCCTTGTTTCTCAACAATTATATATATAAATAACGTTATCCATATACTCGGAGCTTACTTTTAATCACCTTTATTACCGAGGCTATTAAAATTCATAATGTTTTATGGTGGATATACTGCGACGAGGACGTCACTTTTTTCTCTTTTTATAGGCATATTGTTACGGTATGGACCTTGGGAGGATTCCTTGGCACGGAGCGGGCTTACCTTGTTCCGCTTGTTTAACGCGTACCTTAATATATACAATACCTACATAGCTAGCTAGCTACTAAACAATCATACATAATATATATATATTATACCCTTTATATTAAGCACGCCACAATTTAATAATAATAACATAAGATCGCAGTAATTATTATAGCGATATAGACGTATAAACGTTATTATTATGAAAGCTTAGATTTAAATAACGTAAAAACGTAATAAACTTAATAGACTTAATAAGAGTTTTATTATTAATAACTTTAACGCGATAGTATTTTTATTATTAATTCTATTATATTTAGTTAATAAATAAATAATCGATATAATTTAATGAAGCCGAAATTTTTTTTTTTAATAAGTTAAATAACGATATTATTATAATAATATTTACCTTTAATAATAAATAATTTAAGCATTTCCTTAATTAACTTATACTTAAATCTATATTAACAATTAAGAAGATTTTAGACGTTTAATTTATACCTTATAAATACGACATTTTCTCCTTTACCCGTTTTCTTATTAATAATATCGATTTATAATACGTTAATCGATATTTTTAAGGTAAAACTTAAGAATAATATAAGTTACTTAATAAAAAAATTAAAGTTAATATTAATATTAATATATAGCTTTAATTATAAAAGCTTGAAAAAAGATTTAAATACATCTGCAAATTTGTGAACCAGCATATAAGCACTCCGAGTGCAAGCAAGCAGATTAAGCAGGTTGAGCTTATGTCCCCCCTCGCTAGGCCTTTAAGCGCTCGCGAATATCCGGCTTGCTCGTAAGTTTCTTGGATTCTTGTGAGTTTTACTTTTTTTTTTAACTTAACGTTTTTTTAATTAAATTACCCCCTTTAACTACCCCCCCCTTAAGGATAAATTATTAGCTACCAGGGTAACTTTTAGCTAAAAAACCTAAATCTATAATTAATTTTAAAAAACGTTGAATATTACGGCTTATAGGGGGGGTAATGGTAATACCCGCTGTTAAGAAAGCTTAAATAAAAAAATTTATAAAAAATAAAAATCATTATTTTACCGTTTTAAACGTTTTTATTTTTAACTTTTTTTTACCCGTTTAGGACCGCTCGGAGCGCTTATGAGTTTCCCTGGATGCTCGTAAGTGACTCACGAGCGGTCTGAGTGAATAAATCCATTTTTTTTATTCACTCGCTCCGAGCAGGTCGCAGATTTGCTGATGTATATAACGGGTAAAGCCTTTATAATACTTTAATATAATATTAATATAGCTTTATTATTTATACTGTAAAACCCTTAATAAACTCTATTATAAACGGTTTAATAATAAATACTTAAATTATAATATATATTTATAATATTAAGATTTAAGGAAAAGGTAAGCTATAAATATAATGTTCTATACGTTATATATTATCTTATAAAGCTTATTTATATTATTATTTCGTTATTTATAATATCTATACCCTTAATAAGCTTAATATAGCTTTAATATTAGGCCTTTTATTTTTATAATATTTACTTTTAAAGTAATTTATAGTTATTAAGCTTTATACCCTACCCTTTTATTTATAAACTTAACTTCAGTAATACCCCGGAGATTACATTTTTTAAGCTATTCAGAACTTAAAAAACTACGACTATTTCCCGGGCATAATTACGATAATTACCCGGCTTAATTTTTTCTCGATTTTTCAACTTTCATTTATTACCCTACATTAATACTCCATTATTACTCTATACGATCACTATTATACATACTCGGAGCTAAAATAGGTATATACACAGCTCCGGAGCTATTGTTTATATACTTTTATTAATAAAATAGCCTTTAGGATAAGTGCATTTGTTTTAATTAATGGCAAATTATTAAGATCTTAACATAATTAATCCTTAGTACCCTTAATACGGAGCGGGCTTACCTTATTCCGCTTGCTGAACACGCACCTTCCTATATGCAACACCTATATAGCTAGCTAGCTACTAAACAATCATACATATCATATTTATACTGAGCACGCCACGTAAGAGATACTTATATCATTAAAGGAAGTTTAAATGGAAAAAAAAAATTATTAAGAAAGTTATTTAGATATGATTTTAATCAGCAGTTTACAACTTAATTATTTACCCTTATAAGGTATAAAAGTTAACGAAGTATAATAAAGAATAAGGTAAAAAGTTTAAACTTATTTTTGAATTTCCCGCCCTTTAAAAAACTTAATAATATAATAATTAATACCTTTAATAATAAAGTCGAGGTCCTTGAACTGGCTTCCTTCGCTTTTTTATTAAACGTAAATTTAGCGGATGCTAAAAAAGTTATATATCCCGATCCGGTAATTATCAATAAGGAAATAAGCTTAAAAATAATAATTAAGGTAATTAATAAATTAAAGAAAAATAAAGTTTTAAGATTAAACGGAATTTTAAATAAGTTCTTATTAATAATAATATTATCATATAAGAAGGTTTTTATTTATTTATTTTAAGCTTATTTTAAGGTCGGTTATTATTTTTATAAGTTTAAAAAAATTAAAACGATTATATTTAAGAAATTAATTAAATTAAATTACTTAAAAATAAAAACTTGTAAGCCGGTTATACTCCTTTATATGTTAAGGAAAGCCTTAAAGAAAGTAATCATAAAAATCCTTAATAATTATATAAAAAATACCGGCTTTCCCTTAATTAATAAATAAATAAATAAAAAAAGTTTAATAAAAATAGTTTAATAAAAATAGTTTTAAAAGGTTTAATTAACAGCGTATATATATTCAAACTCATAAAAAGCAATAAATAATAAGTTTTCTTTTTATAAACGTCGTTAGAACTTTTGACAGAATAAGTTATTAAAAATTACTCATAATTTACGGAATAAAAAAATATTACTTTTCCTTATAAACTAAATAAAAAGCTTCTTAAGTAATTAAGTAATATTAATTAATTTAAATTAAAGGATAAACTTAACAATGTTAGTTATAACCGAAATATTTTAAGAAATTTCTATTTTTCCGGTTTTATTCCTTTTCTTTAATAATCCGTTAATTAAAAAGTTAATAAAGTTAAAATAAAAGGTTTAAGTAAAAGGTTTCATTAACGATATTTACCTTTTAACTTATAATACGTTAAATTACATAAATTCCTTAAAGTTAAAATAGGCCTATAAGGTTTAATTACTGTAAATAAGGACGTATAATACTTAATTGGCATTATATAAATATAAATTAATTTATGTAATTAAAAGCCTGAAACCATATAATATAATAGTTATAATAAACTTAAGTAAAATTACGGTAAAGCCGGAAGTTACTATTAAAGTTTTTAATTTTTAAGTTAACGGGAAACCTAATTAAAGGGATTATATCAAAAAGGTTTAAAAAAGATAACCTCGTAAGAAAAAACCCTTATTTACTTTATAATATTAACGTAAAAACGTACTTTATAAAAGGCGAAAACGGTTTATTAAATAATAATAAGCCGATTATAACGTACGTAATAACTATTTAATACGCGCTTAGAAATACCTTCAAATATAAGAAAAAGCCTATTTAATAACTATAGAAGGTTTCAATCCGGTACTTAAAAATAATTAATAACGCTTATAGAATAACTTTTATTCTGGTATTAAGATTTTAAAGACTTTATAACGTTAATTAAGTTATCTTTAATTAAATAATTATTTAAAGAAGACTTAAGGAAGGTATATACTTAATTATATTAATAAAGAATAAGCGTATCCGTTTAAACTTTAAGAAGTTTTAAATAAAAAAAATAAAATAAAAATATTTATGCCTTTTATTAAAGTAAAAGTAAAGTAGATTAAGAAGGAAATCGACTTAACTTATACCCAAGAAATTAATATAAGTACGTATGAATTATTATTTAATATAAGGAAAATAAAAGTTCAAAAGATTATAAAAATAAAAATAATAATAATTATGAAAAAAATTAAAACGCGATAAATTAAACATTAAAGTAAATATAAAGAGTCGATCTTTTAAAAATAATAACATCCGGCCTTAAATAATAAAAAGATTATTAATAAGTACCTCCGCCGTTATAAATTATAAAAAAGGATAATAACATATTAATAATTTAACTCTAGACGGGAAAGAACGGCTTAATTTACTTCCTTTTTATTGTATATACCGGTAACTAAGTAAAGATTAATTATAAGTATAAATAAAGGAAGTACAACGCTATATATATACTTATTTCTTATTTACTATTTACGGAGATTAAGATTAAGTTAATTAAAAAAGCGGGAATTCATAATTATCGTCAAATATTAATTACAAAAAGGGGCATGAAGGTAGTTATTAAGTTTATAATAGTTATAGGTTTATTATTATAGTTTAACTTAATTAATAAGATAAAAATAATATTAAAGATTTTATTAAAAAGCTTTATTATTAATCCCGGAATAAAAAGATATAATGGAAAAACTATATTCAATAAAGGTTAAAATTTATTGTCGATATTAAAATAACATATAAAAGGTCTGTATAAATAATAATAACGTTTATTATGAAGGACGTTACGTATAAATAAAATATTAATAATATATATATTAATAAAGGTATTTAAAGGTATTATTTAAAGTATAAAATGAGGCGGGCCCGTAAAAAGACGAAAAAGTAATAGGTTTAAAAATAACCCTTAAAAAACTTATTTATAATATTATAATTTTTCTTAGAAAAAACATATAAATAGATTATTATTCTTTAAATAACTATAAACGCTTTTTATCCTTCGGAATAAAAATAAAAATTGGGTAAATACCGGTTTTTAATTTTCACGTTATAGGTATTAGGTTTAAGGTTTTTACGGTTACCAGTAAAACCCAATAGCCGACTATTGAAGAACGCCGGAATTAACTTAATTAAATCCGTAGTATAAATCAATCAATCAATTAATAATATCCGCCTGCTTAATTATTTAAAACAGTGAGTTTATAGTTTAATCTCCCTTTTTCTTTCTTTAGTTATTAATGTATCAATTAAAACATTGGAGTTTTTTATAAAGAAGGTTAATTAATTAAGGAAAAAAGTTACTTCAAGCCGTTATCGCTATAAAACTTATATAATAAAAAAGGCTTAATACCGAAGGACCCTAATATACTATCCGCCTCCTCGACTGCTTAAAACGCGAGCTTACGTTTCTCCCTTTCTCTCTCTTCCGCTGTTAATATATTAACTTAAATATTAAAGACTTAGCCGCGTAAGAACAGGCTAATTAACGAAGGAGATAGTTACTTCAAGACGTCGTCGCTATAAGACCTATGTGGCAGGAAAGGCTTAATACCGAAGGACCCCAATATACTATCCGCCTGCTCGACTGCTCGAACCGCGATCTCGCGTTTCTCCCTCTCTCTCTCTTCCGCTGTCAATGTATCAACGGGAACATTCGAGACTTCTTCTGGCCGAGCTTGTTCTTGCGACCGGGTTCGCTCGTGAACGGTTTGGGGTGCGAGATCCAGAGGACAACAAGAACTGGGTGACTTTTCCCCTTGATTGAGAGGCTGCTGCTGCTGCTGTGAAGAGGCGGGCAAGATGGTGGTAGTGGCTGAGGTCGGTACGCCGGCCACTTCGATTCCGTTTGATACTCTTCCACCAGGCTGGGGATCTGAAGCAGTGCAGATACTGTGAGAAGCACCCGTGATTGATTGGCTGGACATGGCTGGAGGTAGAGGAGCATGAGATGGTAGGGAAGTCAGATCCTGTTGAGTGACTGCGTTCGACGGCGTTTCAGGAGCAGCCAGATGGCGTAGCCGACCTTGCACTGTTGACTCGGCTGTATCAATTTCGCGTTGGCTTCCCATGTCGGCGGTGTGCTGTGATTGTGACTGCGTTGATCCTAATTCGTCGTTGGTACACGACGACCCCGGGGCGCTTTTGGTAGACGACGACGACGATGACAATAGACATGAGCCTTGGGTGATATTATGTCGATAAGAAGATTGCGGCATCTTGGGATCTTGGATCCGAATTTGGACTTTCGATAGGGATCGTTCGTTTCCGTCCTCTGCCCGTTCACTGGGGCTCAATAGAGTGAGCAGTGGGTCGTCATCAGACAGCGGTGATGGACTATCGAGGTTGCTGTCGAAATCAGTGTCTGCTTGCTCACCACTACCACTCCTCGCAATGGGTGCTGGGCGGGAATAATAGTCCAGGATATGACCCAAGTCATCTCCTGCATCCTCATCCTTTGTCTCCAACGAAATCAAGTCATTACAATCTTGATAATGATGTTGATTACCATCGAGGTCTATTAGCAAATCCTCGGATGTATTCGTTGGATGAGCGGCAACTGTAACCCTCGTCTCCCTCTTCAAGATCTCTTCGAGAAGCGCGATCTGCTGCCTCATCTGACCCTGCTCTTCACGCTGACGGGTCACAGTCCGATTGAAAGATTCAAAGGTATGATTCCAGCTAGCCTCCATATCCGAAAGCCGCTGCTGTACATCAGCGAGCTGGAGTGTGACAGAGTCGTCGTCAGTGACAGAGTGGTCGTCAACGTCGCTCGGCTGGATAGGTGATGAGGATCTCCTTGCTCGCCGCGTTTCCTCAGATTCCCTCAGGATCGGAAGCCCAACGTCTTGCCACTGTGCCAGGTGTTTAGGGATCCAGCAGTAATTCTTCCCATTTAGTGCTAGGTTGCGGCATCGCTGTGGTGTCCCACCTTCCTTGCGCGATGCGACGACAAAGGCAGCGCAAAGATGCTTGCAGCGAGAGACTCGAGTGGGCAATGGCACTGTAGATCCAGCAGGTTTCTGGAAGTTCTGGTAGGGGGACTCTACTCCATCCTCTTCTTCTTCCTCCTCCTCCTCCTCCGTTTCATCGCTAGCTTGATCGCTGCCATCGTCACAAGCGCTTTCGTTATCTTCGTCCTGATTATCCGACTCACTTCCCGTGGTGGTGGTGCTCGACAAATAGCCCTCATCAGTAGCCTGGCTGGATTGCGAGGATTCGGATTCGAATGCGGATTCACAAGTCTCGAGGGCGCAAGGTACTGCTGTGGAAACGGAGTCCTTGTACTGCATTTTCGATGAACTTTGCTTGGTTGCAGCTCCACAAAACGATATCTATTCCTTGGATGCTTCTGGAGGAATGAGGATTGTGTGTAAGGGCTTTTGCGCAAAAGGGGTGAGTGAGGTGAGTGAGGTGAGTGAGAAAAGTGAGTGAGAAAGGGAGGAAGCTGATGAGGATCAAGAAAGTAATGTGAAGAAGCATTGAGATGGACCGACTTATACGATGTAGAGATGGATTTTGGATGTTATCTGGACGGACGTTATTTGGTCGTCATGATCGGCAAAAGGCGGTCGCTGGGCTGCAGGAGCGGGACTTGTGAATATTAACGTGCGAAGGCCTTTCCAGAGCCTGACTCTGTAAGCTATCCAATACTCCCAAAGCCAAAGAAACAATGTTGTTCACTCCAATCAGAATAGATCTTGAGGACGTATGAGTTTGACACACTCTTCCTCAAGACGTCGCGCTCCTCGTCTCCATCACCACCACCCACCACCGTGGTATATCGCACCACCACCCTCGTTCGCTCAATAATTTCAGTCTATAACGTTCCTCGCTTGGACTCCCTGTCCTCCCTGGCCTCTTTGGGCAGGGTCTTCTCCAGCGCGCGCCTTCACCCAAGCGATCCACCAAGTCGCCGGCCAGTAGAAACGCAGCTGGCGGTTGAAATCGTTGTAGTCATCCAAGGTCGCTTGTAGGTTACTGATTCTGCTCCAGACGTCCTCTATTGGAGGTTGGAGCTCATCTCCTAGCCGAGCCATCTGGCATTGCTCCATTGCTTTCGATTTTGCTTTTGCTTTTGCTTTCACTCTTGCTTCCGCCACCCCACCATCTTCACCAGTAAGCTGATGGCTTCGATATGTCTGGCCACTCGCTTCCATCTGTGTCTGCTTCAAGCGACAGTGCTGTTGCAGTGAAGTCGAAGTCAGTTGGCTGAGCTTTCCAACCGCTCTTTCAATGGTGAAGTTCGTATTGATCAGGTATATGTGGTAGGGCGTCAGGATGTCCCTGTGGATTTGAGAAAAGCAGGCTTTGGGAGGTCACCACCAATCCCTTCAAGCAGTCTCCCGGGTCGGTAATACTGTCTAGGGTGATGATGTCTTGTCGATGACGGCCATGGGAGTCGACCGTGCGAGAGGGAAGGAAAGCTGCGCAAGCGGCGTCCATAAAGCGACGGTTGAATTTCGCGCGGCGAAGAATGGGGGAGGAGGCCAAGCTGATGTTGACTTCACGCTCGATGGTGTCGAGTCGCACCTTCAATTGGGGAATATGATCCAGTATGGTGGACGTGGTGATGATGAGCGCGGAAGTGGTAGGATTGATGGAGCCTTTAACATAAGAATGGAGCTGGTCTCGAAGGCGGAAAAGGTGGTTCAAGTTGTGTGCATGGGCATCTTGGTGGTGGTGATGGTGATTGGAGAGGGCCGAGAGTGCGACAGCGAAAGCTTCCAATCGCAGCTCGATCTGTGGAAGGTCCTTTCGATGAACATCTAGCTCATGGAGCTCCTGTACAAGACCATCGATGTCTCCCAGGATTTGCCGGCCCAGAGCCCGCGGGGCGAGGGCGTTGAGAGCCTTGAAGGCCCCAGCGCTTTCCTTCTCGTACTCATCTTCGCGGCGAACCAAGTCATCATTGGTAGCTTGTGCAACACAGCTGGCCTGTCTATCTTCCTTTTCTTCTTCTTGTTTTCCTTCTCTTTCATCCACTAACACAGCTGAGCCAATTGCTGGGTAATATCCCCAAGCGGCAAGTTCGCTAATCTCCTCTCGCAATAGCCCGATTTGAATCTGAGCCTGTAAGACAGGATCTCCCGGTTCGGATCGTTCTTTAGAGGGAGCCCATGAGACTGTCGAGGAGGAGGAGGAGGATGAAGAAGAATATAGAGGTAAACAGGGCGAATAACCGAAGAGGCCAAAGAGGGCTCGGGATATAGTTTGTCCAGCGCCGGGTGATATCACTTTTTGGTCCCATTCCCATTCACACGATATTACTGAATTTTCTATTGTCTTTCCCCAACCCATCAGCAGCAGCAGTATCACCAGGGTGACTGCGATGATCCCTTTCCGACCTGGTCGCCCCTTTTTGACCTCGAAACACGCTACGGATACACAATGTATCAGCGGATGTAAAGACTGATGCGTCCTTGCATCGATGCTTCGGATGGAGCCCAAGCGGACGAGCTCGGATGTCGAAAGCCTTGAGAGCTCAACCGCCTGTCCAGCTTCCTTGCCGCTATGTTCATCGGCATGGCCATGGACAGCCGTCGCTTCAGTGGCAGCTTGAGAAATGTCGTGATGGTGATGATGCTGCTGCTGCTGCTGATGATGATGATGATCCGGTACCGTTCCAGACGGCTGAGGCGGAGAAGCACAAGAGGATTCACAAGCCGAGTTGAGAAGAGTACAGCTAGGGAGTCTGCTCTTAGTTTGGAGGGCGCTACTATTTGAGGAGGCGGGAATATGGGTCTGGTGTTGAGCTTGAATGGTCGTTGCCTCCGTCGGGTGCTGTCGACAAGGCTGAATCGCGGTGGGGATGACGGGGTGAGACTGCATCGCTTCTTCTGCAGGCTGCTGCATAGAAGTATGGTGGGATGGGAAGAAGAGTTGGACGGAGAGAGGAGGATGAATGAGAAGATGGGAGGATGAGAACGATAAGAGAGGATGAGTGAGAAGAGAAGACAGGAGATGCGGAGTATATATGAATGAAAAAGCAGCCAGCTTGTGTCGACAACAAGATGAACAATGCGAGACGACGTAAAACCAAGACAGGAAGCTCAGGGTGAGAACGTGTCGCACTGCTTGAAACAATACGAACTTTCCCACCATGGCTGCCTAGGCAATCTGCGCCGTTATCTTCATCTGACCCTCCACTGTTTCGTGTCCATCAGCTTTACCTGCTATTAATTTCGCCCTCGGCGAAAACTTGTTCAGCTAGAGTTGGAGGAGAAGGAGAAGGAGAAGGGAAGACTGAATGGTGGCGTGGGACCAGGGCAGGGGCAGGCAGAGAGCCATACTGACGAGGGGGAATAGATCTATGGGTCACAGGTCATAAAATCAGCTTTCGGATCGTCTTGTCAACTTTTCATGATGAACTTTATGATGAACCCCTGGCGGTTGGCCTCTTTTCTGTGAGACTGTGAGACTGTTCCGAATTAAGTTAGAACTAATCCTCTTTCAGAAAATCAAGACAATGTGACATACGCAAGTTTCAGTATTAACCCTCATTTAGGAAATTCAAGCATAGTTCTACGGCTCAAAATTCATCCACGCAAAAATGATCTGTGGCAAGATCTCCAAGCCTCGTACAACATCTCCCTCCAGAGTAAAGGGATCTGATAGGTTGATGTGTCTTGACTTTTGATTCTGATACTCCAGGCCGTTTGTCGCAAATGGACAGACCGCTCACCCACAGCCGGAAACGTACATACACATTAATCTTAGTTCCTTTGATGATGTCGTTGCATACAAACAAAGCCTGCAACATCTTCCCATCTCTCATCTCTCATCTCTCAACTCCCATCTCTCTCTTTGTCTCTCATGCCAAATCCGGCAGCCCATCCCCTGAATCCCCTGAATCCCCTGAATCCCCTGAATCCCTGATCAAAAAAATCAAAAAAAATACAAAAAATGACCTAACACTTACAAGCAGTGCTGCTACCATCTTCTTCTTTTCATCGCTGCTCTATAGTCATCCCTCACAATTCTTTCACATTGACTTCGAGATCAAGTTGTCCAAGATAAGCAACATCCTGTGCTGCCAGCACCACCTACGGACGCAAGGCTTATGGCAGACCGCAAGAGAAAGACCCCACGAGATGCCAGGAAACGGGACGGATGGCATCTACACGGCTGGGTTCACAGCTTCATGAATTTTGATTTTGAATCTTGTCAGTGCTTGCGTGTTCTCATAGAACAATTCTCACACCCAATCTCTTCACTCTCTTCACTCTTTGGGGTCCCCTTTACTTATATATACACGGTCGTCCACAGATTTCGCCACCCGTCAGAGACAGTTCCTGACCCTGTCCATGCCAGTTCGGGTGATCGTTATTCTCCTTCCTCTTATGGCCCTCTACATCACCGCTCTCTACATCAAAGACCTCTGGATCCATCGCCAACCGACCCATGGAACCAACCCTCATCGTTCCATCGGGCCCCCGCAACTCTGGCTCTTTGACACCACGACACCCTACCACATCACGCCAGACATCAGCAACTTCTGCAGCTATCACTCCTTCGGCCCGCTCATGCAATTCTCCCTGCCCCCTCTCGCTCTCCCTACCAAACATTCCTCCTCCCCCTCCCAGAACGGTCAAGGGCCCGCCTCATCATTGACGTCGGATAAATCGCCTGATGACAATGGAAACAATAGCGGTGGGATCGTCACCGGTCAACCAGACGATGATGATACTCCTCACCCCTTCACCCTCCATCACCACGGCCACCCCGTCCTCGGCTACGGCACCGTCCGACTGCGCATCTTTTCCGGTCCCTACGATTGGCAAACGGAAGATCGATTCCGAACCCAGCCGTCTTCGTACAACACCGTCTTGACCAACGTCCTGCATGTACCAACGCTCCCGGAGCAGGTCATCAGTGTCAGCAAACTGCTGAGCGACGATACCCACGACGCCCGCGGCTACATCGAACATTCCCGGACGGACAAGAACGAATTGAGTTTGAAGCATTATGGAAACCCCGAGTTCCATGCCTGGTCCAGGGGGGGTGCGTATGTGATCGAGGCGAAGAGCTGGGTGGGCGATCATGGAGATGTGAGTTATTTTTTATCCTTTTTTTAAAAACCAAAAAAAAAAAAAAAAAAAAAAAGAGCAGCCTGACTGATATCCGGTCCAAAAAATCTTTCCCTCCCAGCCATTTCTTTCCTGTTAATGATAGTATTCGGAGGATATGAAGGAGGGCGCGAAAGAAGCGAAAGCAACTAACGTTGCCAACTCACAGTGTAACATCACCATCACGGACCGACCCAAATTCGCCGTATGAGCGGACTTTCCACACGGACTTGCCCCCGTCGCCCCCTCCTTCCCAACGCTCTGAAAACCTCCGCTCGCCCGCTCTTTCCGCCATTGTTTCTTTCCGCTTCCCCTTTTGAAATAAAAGCCACTGAAGAGACAGAGGCTGCAGATGCCCCGGACGGAGACAGGGTGCTAGATAGATCCGTCGTTCGTCACGACTCGCGCTTGGTGGTACACAGCATGCTGAACTCAGGCGGGGCCTAGGCCTAAGCCTTTCCAATCAGCCGGGCGAGAAGTCGGCTGGCAAAGTCTTGCTTACTTACATACGTGGGAATGGGATGATGGAAGTGAAGAAATATGCGGGATGGAAATGGGGACTTGGAAGGGCATCGACCCGTCATAGTATTATCATTATTATTCTTCTTCTCTCTCTTTTTCCAGCAGGCAGCAGGCAACCTTGTCAAGGCCAAAAAACCAAGATTCAATACCATTATAGAGCCCAAACTTGCTGCCCTTGCCTTGCGATCGCAGTCAGCAGCCGTTTTCCCGCCATTATCATGATTGGGACCGCAGTCGTCCCCATCTCATCTCCCACCCTTTTCTCCCTGCACTCTTTAACCCAATGTCCCAAATTCCCAAACTAACTTGGGATGGAGTGAGTGTGTGCAGCAGCCGGCGGCGGCGGCCTCATCCATCCATCCACGCATCCATCCATCCATCCACTGGAATCGAGATTCGTGCCGTATTATCCAGCCCGGAAAGTATATTGAGTATACGATACCCCATTGCTTGACCAATCTTGATGCAAAGTCACCCCCTTCCCCCCAGCGGCTTTGCCTGGAGATACGGGCATACCACCCTACTCCCCAGTCTTGGGATGGCGTAAATAAGTACGGCCTCATCTATCTATCCATCCATCCATCCACTGTACGTAATCGGGATCCGGGCTGCATCATCCAGCGCGAAAAGTGTGTCTGAGTGTACTCGCTTGAACAAAGCTTGATCGGAAGTTCGAGTTGTGGTTGGTGGTGCGGTGAGCGAGAACCGTGTCATGGGCTCGCGGTTGTGATGGTGATTGCGAGTCGTGGGTGCTGAGCTGGAGACGGAGAGAGAGAGGAAGCGCGCGCGAGAGAGAGAGACACACATACATTGCGAAGCCGAAGGACGTCTTAAAGGGAACGTGGGGTAGAGAGTTGTTGACTTGGGGATCATGAACGATTTTGTCTCCATCACGGGCCGTCCGCGACATGCTTGAAGATCGGGCGGCGGTCCCTTCTTTGTTTTTTTGTTGATTTCCCCCCCCCCCCGCGAGGACATGATGGGTGACGGATTGAAAGAGTCGAGACGTACACACAGCAGTCGACAATGCAAGGCCGTCTTAAGGCGTGGAAGGAAAAAGGAAGTGATGAAGCTGCATCTGAAAGTTATCTGGATATCCATTTAAAGCTTCACCAATATCGACAAGCCTGCCTCGTTCTAATGCTATAAAGGTTTCACTCTTCCATCCTATCGTAAAGGATAAGACATGGCTTTCCTCCCTCAAGACCCTCCCTACACTGTCGCCCACGCCTGTTCCTTACCCCTGCTGTCTTCGCTTCACCTTGAAAGCTGCCTCCAGATCTTTAAACCAGACCTCGTTCCGTATATCCTTCCTCCTCACCCATATCAAACGATCCAGCCAAGGCAATTGCCATGGCCCCTCCCACCCTAACCACCGTGCCCACCCCCCCGATATTGGTATAAAGATGCGTCTCCGCAGCAGATACAGCTTCAGCCGCGCCGCATCCGTGCCCTCATCCACGAATTCGACAGGCTCCCGTGGGGCGTAGAAGTGGAGGTAGAGCAGACCGGTCACGGACAGGATGGCGAGCATCGTCAGCAGCGACCAGCAGATGAAGCGGTTGCGGCGCTGGCGGTAATTCTCACGCGCCATGTCGGTCAAGAGGCCCCGGGGGAGGTAGAGGTGCGAGCAGCGAAGCCAGAGCGGGGTCTGCATGCTGGGGATCTTTGTCATCGCTCCGCCGCCTGGCTCGTCTCCTTCTTCTTGTTCTTTTTCTTCTTCCCGGTTTTGTGGTACGCCATCGCCGTCGCCGCCGCCGCCCTTGTGGGTTTGTGGACCCTTGTGATCCCGAGCTCTTTCTCCTTCTCCTTCTTCTTCTTCTTCTTTTTCTTCTTCTTCTTCTTTTTCATCATGCCATTTGGTTTCCAGCAGGGTTACCTTCCGCAGGTAGGTTTTGATTATGGCAGGGTTGTCGGGGACGTAGATCATGATGCCGTCGCAGAGGTTGTCGATACAAATATGTTCATGTTCGAATGTGGTGTTGGTCAGGCAGGCCAGCGCAAGGCCAAGGTAGGCGGAGACCTTCATCTCTGGCACAAGTCCTTGGCAGCGGGTGATGGAGCGGCCGGAGCGAGGGGCGTAGGTAGGGCGAGGGACCGATGCCGTGGATGTTGGTATGGAGTCGAGGAAACGGTAGGCTGGGTATTGTTGTGGCGTAAAGGGTGTAGATGGGCATGATGAGGAGCGAGAGGAAGGATCAGTAAAGAAGGTGGGAGTAAAGAGGATGCGGAAAGAGATAAAAGGTAGCACGATGAGCGAGAGGAAGAGGAAGGAGAAGAAGAAGAAGAAGCTGCTGGATGTCCAGAATACGGAAAGTCTGGATAAGGGCATGATGAGTGGAAAGAGGTTGGCGAGGATAATGTAGGTGACAGGTATTGGACTGTGGGATAAGATGATCTTCTACTCATCTCTGGCGATGAACAGAATGAGAAAGTTGATCTGAGCTGGTTCCATCGTCACTTATTCGCTCCAGGTCCAGGGAGGGGGGGATCCCGATGAGACACGGGTCCCTGCACCAGAGGTCCATGCTCCATGGCGGTGGAGGCCATCAGGTCTCTCACCAGGTCCCTCACAATCGCGGCCTTTCATATACCCAGAAGAAAGCAGCAGCGCGCATCAATCCCAGTTGCCGGTAAGCGGAGTAGACGATGGGTTATAGGTAGATTAAAATTGCCTCATAGAAGAAGGAGGGAGGAGCAAGGCGAATAGAGGAATCTGGAGGAATATCAAATTCTGATGGCGATTGCGAGCGTCACAAAAGTAATTCCGCCTCAACCGGATTAATCTTAATCCGTCCGCCCTGCTGAGAGACTTTTATCCGCGACCGATTTTCCATCGTTGATTTTTGCGGATTTTATTGCATCACCGTCCCTTACCACCACAACGACGTCCAAAAAATCTGAAAAAAATCACAAAATATATCCAGTACCTCAAGATCTCAATTCTTCAATTTCAAAGAAATTGAACAAGTTTTGACCTTGCCAATTGGACACACTTTTGACAACTGTGAGCGGAAAATCACTTTTGTCACCGACCCTCGGACCCGTCCGCCGGATGCAGAATTCTTGTCTCATTTC
Source organism: Niebla homalea (assembly GCA_019925105.1). Classification (NCBI taxonomy): domain Eukaryota; kingdom Fungi; phylum Ascomycota; class Lecanoromycetes; order Lecanorales; family Ramalinaceae; genus Niebla; species Niebla homalea. The sequence goes on from JAHGAU010000033.1 coordinate 612,603, forward strand.
CTTTTTCTTTTTCTTGCAATACACGCTTTCATCAACAGCTTCACGCAAAGGCCCGTCCGAAAAATATAAAAACGTCGTCTTCATCCAAAACTCAAGTCAAGATCACTCTCCCAAGCTTTCGTAGCTATGATTTCTTGAACCCACAACTATTGGTGAATGTTCTTCGACGACACGGTTTCCTTCCGCTACGCAGTCACCGCCCTGCTGATCACAAATAGTCCCCCAAAGAGGCCGCCAAGAAATCCAAATATCACTATTGCAGCTGTCGGAGAATACAGTCCATCCCAAGTTAGTACTCGAGCGACCTCTCTGCTTCTTTGCTTCATCGATGTTGACTCCAAAACGCGTCATCCCCTTCACGGCGTGGGACCGTTTCCTGGCATCGAGCTGCTTCTGAGGCTTAGCTAAGGACTCTGCGGAAGAGCTTTTCGTTCCTTGCTTATCGCTATCCTCTTCAGCTTCGGCACTATAGCCGAAAAGATCAAGAAGCGCACTAGGCAAGCTGCTCAGGGCGAGTCTACGCACGAGGCAAGAGCAACGACTACCCCAACGGGTTAAACGAACGGAGCAGAGGAGGGAGACATTAGTACTGGAAGAGGATAATGCAGAGAGCTGTTGGGAGCAACATGTACAATAGTCAAGGACACGCGTGTGTTCCTATTGTCATTGTCGAATCCAAAAGATGTGCCTTTCCGGCATTAAGTCGTGATATGAAATAGTAAAATGTCCACTGTTAAGCGCACCCCTACATTTCGGAATGCTGCGGTCACTTTTCTTAGTCAGCAGGCTCCTCTGTTCCATCAACAACATCGCCATCTCATCAAAAATGCAGGACAGCACCTTGAGTAGGTAAGAAAATGGGGGAGCTGGGAAATCCGTGTCATGATCCTTATATTCCTTATTGTAAAGATACCCACAATGTCTTTGGAACCTTGGTAAAGGGTGCTGCGGGGGTACTGCGGAGGCATGCGGGGCGGCGTCGGCAGCGAGGTGCTGCAAGGGATACTGCAGTGCTCAAGCCCAGCGACGTAATATTCACGAATCGTGTATGGCTTGATAGATCGGACATCTGATTTCCGAAGTCTCGTCTTCTTTATGAGTGAGCATGGGTAATTCATGAGCGCGGCGTTCCGGATTTACGAGTTGCAAATTTGTATGCCTCATGAGACGTGACAAAAGGTTCAACGTACATAGTCAGCCAGCATACATTCTTGGTCGTATAAGATCTTTCCGCAATCATCGTCAAACAATTCGACCGTGAGCTTGAATCGACCTCCCGCGTTTATTCAATAATAACGCCATAGCCACAACTCACCGATCTTCCACACCTCTGCGCCATTAACTTCTTGACGGCTTCTCCTTGATCTTGGTACCCAATAACAACGTGCGCCTCTTGAGCGTAAAATCCAGCCGCGGCGTAACGCATGATTGGTGATCCATAGCTATGTACTATGACAACATCACCGCGGCCTACTGCACGGCAGATGGTGCCAGCTTGGAAATGACGCTCAAAAGTATCTAGAAAGGAGAGTAAAGCCCCAGGCTCAACTAGAGACGCTCCTGAAAGTTTGCCGAGATGACCAGATTCATTTTCCTGGGCTCGTAGGAGGACTGCGTCCGCTTCGGCGAGATTAATCGTACCGACAGCGACGCCTCCACATCTGACCATCATCACGACGTTGCTGATTCTTCCCCCAGTAGTGGTCATCTTTGGATGGATAGACCATTTTTCCTTTGGCAGCTCTCGGGTAGGTTGTTGAGTAGAACGAGCACAAGGCTGGCTCGAGATACCGGACGCGTCTCCAGTCCATACCTCGCCGGCGCCGTTAGGTATGATAGGGATGATGGGAAGCGATACGATAGCGAAGCGGGCTTGCTGCTGAGCGTCATTCGAGACCTTCAGTAGGGACATTGACACGATCGAGACTTTGTCCAGGATAGCTACGATGCCGTGCGTAAGAATTGGCATTTGCCTTTTTGGCCGTTCAGCCCTGTCTTTTGCTCTGCCTGCAAACATCGTCGACAATATGCTCAGCATGTTTTCTCGGTCCATTCCCTCGTTGGGTTTTTTTAACGCCAACCGAAGATGAGTTGCCGCTGTTCTGAGCGAGACCAGCAGGTATGTATCGCGGTAGCCCCAAATACCGTAGAAGTACGTTTCGGCTTCAAGATAGTCCCGGGAAACCCATGGATCCAGAAGGCTATACCAATACCCAAATACTAAAGCCTGAAAACTAAGGAAGGCTCCCATCTGTTCTGGTGTAAACTTGTTGTCCAAATCATCGATGCCACCATCCAGTTTCACGGCTTTATAAAGCCAGTCTCCGATATCATCGGACACATCATCCATCAAGTTAGACAGTGCCACCATAAGGTCTTCCGAGTCGACAGGAAAATGCTCCGATGAGAGATCAGTCAGCTTACCGGGCCAACGTGATGTGCATTCATCATAGTCTTTTACAATGTATTTGATTCCAGTTATCTTCATACGAGCAACAGCCACGAGGGTAACCTTCTTACCTGCTCGCTCACCTCTAAACCAGTACTTTCGGATATCGTTCCTTATCTTCAACGAGCACGGAAAAGTTTCAATTATTTGCTTCGGGTCCCCTGACGGATATGAAACACGCGTAGGAGGCACGGACCTGGACTCCCCGAAAATTTGCGGCTCCCCCAGTTCCCATTCGATGGCATCTGTCAAACCTTGTTTCCCCCCAACTGTATCAAGATAGTGGACGTCGATGTCACCCTCAGTAGCTTTGTCGCACTTATCAAGGCTAATCCTGATACCGACGCGCTCGAGAGCGACGGCCACAGAGTATAGCGTTGCTGACACAAGGCCAAAGCGATAGCTCTTCCCCGCTAGCAGCCATCTCAAGAAGAGCGAAAGCTCTGTCCTCTCCGCGTTATTCAGTTGAGGAATTGCCGTGGATAAGTGAAGCTTAGAGCGACAATCTCTCATAGCACACGTCACAGGGCCCTTCAGACCTCTTACTACGCCGGTAGACCTCCAGGATTCAATATTCGTCTGGATGGTCATTCTAAGTGACTCTTGGACGTCTTCAGCATCGTTCCTGTTCAACAGATCGACAATGAGTTTGACAATGAGGTTGCTGAGCTCTCGTGAGGTGAGGCATTGATCGAGAGCTGTCACTAGGGCTACCATTAGCCATGAAAAGCCTCTGAGCTCCCCATTACTGTCCGTTCGCGATGGTTCGCGGTCCTTGATAGTGGCACCGTGATATATCATGTTGAGCTTGTGCGACCACCAATTTTCCATCAAGGTCACGTCGACGAGCCCTCGACGTTTCAGCACAATGCCATAATCTTCGTTCAGGATGTCAAAGAGCTCTTGATCATTCATGGCTGCACGTAACCAGTTCCCAAAGCTACGGCCGACTTAAAGTAGAGCACCGATGTCACTGACGCTTATTCCTATCTGAAGCAAGCTCCGAGCACCAGTTGTAACGCTTAACGCCATCTTGAGATCTTTGCTGTAAGCTCTTACTTCCGTTGGCTGTCTCAAAATTTATGGTATCGGGTGAAAGAATATTACAGGAATAATAACCAGGAATGAGGCAGGCTTATTTCCCAACCGCCGCCCTGCATGCGCAGGATGACGAGGTTGTAAGAGCTAGGGATTAATAGGGCGTTAAAGCTGTTGCCTCAGCACCTCAGACGTGCTGTGGCTGTGTCACGGGCTAAGCCCCTTCGGGTTAGATCAACATTCGCTAATCCGAAGGTACGTCTGAGGTACTGAGGCAATTAAAGGCTGATCGCACCGACGTTTCCCTTAGTCACCGCTCAACTCCAATGAGATGCGGATGAAACTTGCTCGTCCGCAACCATGCTAGATCGTTTAATTGCGTTAGAGCCGCAATATCTTATAATCTTCGATCCCGTCCTCTGATGCCGTCAATGGCGGGCGTCTCCGTGAACTAAATATATGCAGCGACCAAGCGAAGCAGTGGCTTCGTTGGCCCCAGCACTCGGAACCTCGCCGCTCGATAAATATACAACGGTACGGAAAATGACACTAAAAGTCCTGGACAACGCTAAAATCTCGGGTCGGAAAAACCATTGTCCCGGGGTTTTTTTTTTTTTTCCTCCTTACCTCTATTATAATGCTTATACCGCAACCCCTTAACGACGTAGCAGTCCGTATAGGTATTAAGGACTGGGTATAATATTCATTAAATAATAGGTCTATCTATAAAACCTTTACTTTACCTTATAGCCTCCAAAATATTAAATAAACAGAATATTAATTATAATTTAAACGTTAAAACTTAAATACTTTATCTCGTAAAATATCTGGTACTTATTAAATAATTAAAAGTTATTAATACTATTAAAAACCTTATAAGGCTCTTATATTAATTAATTTACCGTCTTAAGAAATAGGTTTAAACTCGTGGTTTTAATTTGGCCATTTTACCCCTTATTAAGCTCTTTTATATTAAAGATAAAAACGGTTAAAACGACCTATTAAATTACCTTTAAGATTCAAGAGAAACTTATAGCTTACGTACGTAAAAACCGTAATTATAAAGAGATAATAACGGCTTAATATAAGTACTTATTAAGCTTTATATTAATTACTTCCTTAAAAGTTTTCTATAAATTTAAACTTAAATCCTATAAAATATTAAAAAAATTAATACTTATACCCGCGATATTAAGGGATTATCTTATATAAGTAATTAAATATAAGGATTAAACTTTAAACGATTAAAAGAACGTTATTTAAAATAATAAAATAAGTATTATATTAAATACTTAACGGAATAAAATACGGATTTAACGACTTATAAATAAGGTCTTTATTATTATATACGTCCGTTTTAAGATATTAAAAAACTTTAAATTTATATTTTAAGGTTATTTTAATTATTATTATAAAGGCCCTTATTATATTTAGGAAACTAAAACGGTTATAGAAAAAAAGGAATATACTTGAAATCTTAATATATTTAATATAAAACTTAAATTAAAGAAAAAGGCTAAATAAGAACTTAATACCGCGATGCGACGGATGGCTTTACGTAATAAAAATAGCCTAAAACCTTAATAGAGATTTACGGCCGATACGGGCAAAATAAAGGCCTATCCCCCCCCCCCTTTCCGTTGCTGAGTTAATACCGTAAAGGTAATACGGAGTAATAAAAAAGGGGGTATTAACTGGTACTGTTATTAAAAAAAGATACTTATATTTAAGCTTATCTTTTTTACTTATAAGTATTAAAAAACCAGGCCCGGAACTATAATATAAAAGGATAAGGCCTTTATTTATACTTTAAAATATTAAGACGCTGTCTTTTAGCTTTTTAATATTTTACGTTTACCGTAATATAATAACTTACCGGATCTTAATATAATTAAGCCTTATTAATTATGAATAAAATGAAAAACGATTCATTATAATGCCTATTATATATAAGCCGAAATAAAGAAAGTATAGCTTAAATATTAAAATTAAGAACTTATTTAAGATTATATTTAAGCTTAAATTAAACGGATATTTTATTACGTTTAATAAATTATTAATATTAAAAATAATAATACGTACCGTAAGGGCAAAAAGGGTAATATAATTAAGCCGTATAATTCCAAGTAACGACGGGTTAGATATACGGGTATACGGAAGTCTTATAAAGTATAAACCCGGTCTTATAAGTGTTTATCAAGCTTAACCGAATAAAGTAATAATAATAAACTTAACCTAGTCCTTTAAAGCCTTATAATTGACGTTTTAAGCCTATTATGGGTAGTATTTTAAGTATAAGTGTTAAAGACTGAAAAAAAAGGGGAGTGCCAAGCCCCGGAAAAACCCTTACCCGAGATTTTAGCGTTGTCCAGGACTTTTAGTGTCATTTTCCGTACGGCATCCGGGATACCTGTCACGGATGTATGCTACGCAAGCAAAGCAATCCATACGCAGCCGAGCAAGCCATGCGCTAGAGCTCAAAGGGATATAACGGCTTGGCGCGCACATTTATCCCTCGCTTTGCTGCAATGGCAGCATAGCGGGAACCATACCTGTTTGGGTAATGATATCGATAAGTATCCGGTACCCTTATATATACTTTTTATATTAACTATTATCACGTTTTATTAAATAATATATATACTACACTTAAAGTTAAGAAATTCGAAGCGTTTAATAGGTTTAATAGGGTCTTAAAAACTATTAAAAATATCGTAATTAATGAATTAATAATTCAGGAACTTATAGTCCGTATAAATAGTATATAAGATTGGAATTATTAACCTATTTAATACAATCTTAAACCGTTAACGACGTTAATAAAGGATCTGGATTTTATTAAGCTATTTAAGTATTTTAAGCTATTTATACCGGATAATTAATTAAATTATATAATAATTTCTATTAATTATAATATATTTAAGAAACGTATTAACCGATTTACTTAATAATAAGAGTATATAACGGTTTGTAATGAAGGCTTAAGTCCATTTAAACCCCGTAGATAGATTAATAGTAATAATAATAAGATCGGGAATTTTTCGGGTATAATATATTAATTATAGTTTATAAGTAACCCGGATAAGTAATCTTTAGGATCTGTATATAAATACCGGCCGTTCCCCCGAGATTTAATCTATAAGGTTACTTAGAAAGTATTAATACCGCGGGTTTTATTAAAAGATTTAATATAATATAAATGATAAATCAGGATTATTAATAAAATATTAAATTAAATTTAAAGATTTCAGATTCAAGGATTAATCTCCTTAAAAGTAATAATAATTTATTAATTAAAGTATGGGATTTATTATATTACTTTAAAGCCGTATACCGACGGTAAATTAAGCTTAAATAAAAAGTTTTTATGGATAAATAATAATTTATTATAAGGCTTACTTTAAATATATTATAAATATCGCCGTTAAAACGGTAAAAGTAAACTTTAAGATGTACTTACTTTACGTCGATAATTACCTTTTCAGTTTCCGTTTTACGTTTAAAATTATAGGAATTAAGGGTATTTATGAAAGCCGTAAGAAAGGTATATTACTAGAAACGTTAAGGGTAACTATTGAGCTCCTGAAAACCTTACTTTTAGCTCTAAAGTATATCGTTTTTTTAATAACCCTTAACCAGAACGGATCTCCTTTTATACTTTAAATTACTCAGTATCGGTATATATAGAACCGCGAAGATGGACTTAAGAATACTATGTATGTAAATAACTATTAAGTAGATATTATAAAACTCAAAATATTAAGGATACCAAACTATTATTTATAACACGGACGTTATATTAGATACTTAGTTTACTTGATAAGATAATAATACGGTTATCATAATAATAATAACTTATACCATCTGCAAATTTATGAACAAGCATATAAGCACTCCGAGTGCAAGCGAGCAGGTTAAGTAGGTTAAAAGTATATCGCCCTTCGCTTAACCTTTAAGCGCTCGCGAGTATCCGGTTTACTCGTAAGTATTTTACTTGCTTCTAAGTTTTTATTTTTTTTTACTTAACGTTTTTTTAATTAAATTACCCCTTTTAACTACCCCCCTTTAAGGATAAATTACTAGCTTTAAGGGTAACTTTTAACTAAATCAACCGAATCTGTAATCTATTTCTAAAAAACGTTGAATATTACGGCTTATAGGTGGTTTTGGGGTTATTCCTCGCTTTGCTGCGATGGCAGCACCGCGGGAACTATACCTGTTTAGGTAGTAATATCGATAAGTATCCGCTATCTTAATATATCTTTTATTTATTGATAGGAGAACCCTTATATATACCCTTTATATTAACTCTATTATTATAACATTTTAGTAAATAATATATATATATATTATTTAAAGCGGATAAATTTAAAGCTTTTAGTACGTTAAATATAATCTTAGAAACTATTAAAAGTATAGTGGTTAATAAGTCAATAATCGGTAAACTTAAGCCCGTACCGAGAATATATAGGATTTAAATTATTAACTTATATAATATAATCCTAGGCCGTTAACGACGTTTATAAAGGAGTCAAATCTTATTAAGCTTTTTAAGTATTTTAAGTTATTTATACCGGACGAGGAATTAGGTTATATTGTTATTTATATTAATTATAATACGTTTAAAAAAACGTACCGATTAATTCGCTTAATAATAAGAGTACGAGCCGGACGGTAACGGTAATGATCCTAGTCGATTCAGGGCCCGGTAATAAGATCGGTATATTTATAAGTATTATGTTGATAATTAAGGTTTATACAATACCCGGGATAAGGACCCTTTAAGATCTATATATAGATACCGGCCATTCCCCTGAAATTTACTTTATAAAATTACTTGAACGATATTAATATTGTGGATTTTATCTACTCCGGGAAGCGGGACGGGATATATCCCATGGGATAGGGACGGGATAGGGACGGGATAGGGACGGGATAGGGACGGGATAGGGACGGGATAGGGACGGGATAGGGATGGGACGGGATGAAGTGAATAGAATCCCATCCCGTACTAATACGGGATGGGACGGGATGGGATCGGGATATACCAAGATCCCGGTGGCGGATAAAATAAGGGAAAATCTGGCCAAAACAATGAATTAAGGGGTAAAAAAGGGTGATTATTACAAAGATTATCACCCTTTTTTACCCCTTAATTCATTGTTTTGGCCATACCCCTTTTTTACCCCGCGTCTTGGCGGGATCTTGGCATATCCCGATCCCATCCCGCCGGGATAGGGATGGGATGGGATAGGATACAGCCTTATCCCTTCCCACGCGGGATGGGATAAGTAAATCAAAAAACCGTCCCATCCCGTCCCGCTTCCCGGAGTAATTTTATCAATAACTCTATTATAACATAAATAATAAGTTTAAATCGTTAATAGAATATAAATGTTCACTTTAAAGATTTTAGATTTAAAGATTAACCCCTTTAAGAGTAATAACGATTTTTTAATTAAAGTAAAGGATTTATTAAACTACTTTATGGCCGTGTATTAACGGTAGATTAAACCTAGAGGAAACGTTTTTATAGAGGATTAATTAATTTAATATATGGTTCATTCTAAATAAACTATAAATATCGCTGTTAAAGCGGTAAGAATTACCTTTAAAACCTGTTTACTTTATAATCTGTTTACTTTACTTTAGCTATTAACTTTTTAACGTCCGGTTTACGTTTAGAATTATAGGGATTAAGGGTAGTTAGAAAAGCCGTAAACAGCGTATATTATTAAAGATATTAGGAGTAGTTATGGCTTTACTTTTACCTTTAAAATACGTCGTTTTTTCCCATAAATTCTTCTTTAAAACAGATCTCTTTTTATATTTTACATTACTTAGTATCGGTATATATAAAACTGTAAAGATATACTCAAGAATATTAATTATTTAAGTAATGATTAAGTAAATATCGTAAGAACTAAACCGCTAAGGATACCGGATTATTAATTATAATACGGACTCTTTATCGCTTATAAAATAGAATAACAATATAGTTATAATAACAATAATAGCTTATTAATTAATAAGTCGTACAATAATTATTCTTTTAACCTTTATTACCGCAAAAAATATCTTATAAGCCCTATACGTAATCTCCCTTAATAAGAACTTCTTTTTACCGTTTTTAGAGCTGGTTATAGACTATATCACTATAACAAGTATATAAGTAACTTAAAAAGTAATACTTAATAGTAAATGAAGTATTTATATAATAATTATAATAACTGTTATTATTAATAAAAGTTATTTTACTTTATTATTTATATAGCCGCGTTACATATATAACTTTTCTATAAATCTAATTACATTAATATTAAATAAAAGCGGAGTAAGTTTAATAACTTATCGTAATTAACTATATCTATAATTTTATTAAATAAATACGTTAATAATTATATAGCTTTAATACGGATAACATTAAAATATTAATAACGTTATCTTATTTAATATTATTTATTTAAAAAACGGACTAATATTATGTAGAAGGAGGCTTACCGTAGCCGTTCAGTATTATATATAATAAATATAAACGTTATTTATAGAATAAAGTTTACGCAGACTTTATAAGGTTATAGTTATCTATTATATAAAGGCCGATATATATATAAAAAGTAAGCATTACTCCGGGAAGCGGGACGGGATATATCCCATGGGATAGGGATGGGATAGGGATGGGATAGGGATGGGATGGGATGGAGTCGTTTTTATCCCATCCCGTATTAACTTAAGATGGGACGGGATAGGATCGGGATATATTAAGATCCCAGTAACGGATTAAATAAAACGCGTTATAAATAAAGTAAGGAGTTCTCGGGTTAATAATTATAAAGATAATTATAAAAATAATTATAAAGATAATTATAAGGATAATTAAGAAAGTCGTAATATTAAAAGCTTAATCTATTATATAACTTTATTATAATACTATAAAAAAGCTTAAGTAATATTACCTTAAATTTCTTTATTTTTAACTTTTTATTAATATTTAACTTATATGCTTTATTCCTTAAGTTTATTAACTTAAGTTATACTTAAGGAAATTAATAAAAGTAAATCCGCTTTAAAATTAAATATATTTTAAGCTTAAAAAGGGATACCGTTTTAAAGTTAAATTACTTAAATTAATTTAAGATACCGTTCTTTTATTGGTCCGGGGAGTTATAAGTTAAAATATTAACGTTATTTAAAGTAAAATATAATATTATATATATCAATAAAATATCCTTTACATTATTATTATTATTATTATTATTATTATTATCGTTATTATTAATATACTTTATAATTATATTTACGTTATATATTCGTTTCTTTTATTTTTCGTCCTTTTAGTCCTTAAAATTATTATTATTAATTTTTAAATTTATATATAATTAATTTAGCTTGTTTTCTTTTTATTTATAATAATAAATTAATATTTTTACCTAAAAAGTTAAAGGGATAAAGTATTTTTAATTCTTATAATAATACTTAATAATAAAAAAGCAATATTTATATCCAATACCAGCGGAAGCGCTATAAAGGATATCTTAAATTACCTATAATAAAATAAATAGCTTATAAGATAAGTACTTTTATTAAGTTAAAATTCTATTATTTATTTTAAGTAATAATGTTATCTTACTTTAATAAGTTCAATAAATATAAAGATAAGTATAAACTTATTATTATTCTTATATTACTTAAGTTTATCCAGAATAGGATTATTTAATAAGTTTTCTTTATTTAATAAAGTATCTAGGTCCTTTATAATCTGTGTTTATCTATTTAACCTTTAATTTATTAATAAGTCGAGATTAAAACGTAAAACGTATTTATTAAAGGTCTCACGAAGGACAGCCCAATAAACTTCCGCCTATAAGGTTTTACTTACTATTATATATTAATTTTGACCTTTAAAGACCTTATTATTACCTTATAAAAGTAATAAAGCGGCTTATTTATAAAGCGAATTAATCGAACCTTGGGTTTTATTATAATACTTAATTAACTTAATATACGCTATATTTAACCCTTAAATAAACTCTTTCTTTTAAGTAATCCGTTTATATTATAAATAATTATTTTACTTTTGAATATAATTAAAAAACTTATTATATATTATAAAGATAAAATAAAGGATCAGCGATTTAATAATACTTATTATTTTAATAACTTAATAGAATAATTAAGTTAATTCCATTAAATATCCGATATGGTTTTATTCTTTAAAATTAAGCTTTAAAAACCTATTCTTTCCCTTATCTTCTTTTAAGAACGTATTAATATTTTTATAAAGTATTAAGATATAAGTTATTATATAAAAAAATAAATTTTAATAAATCGTTATATCTTAAAATAACTTTAATAATATTTCCTTATGCTTTTTACTTTAATTTAAAATCGGGTGATTTATAGTATTATAAGTATTAATCCTTCTTTATTAAACGGCTATAAAAACCTTTTTACGCTTACTATTAATATTAATATAAATTATAGTTTTCTGAATTTATAGCTTATTAAATAAGTATAAAGATTATTAGAAATCCATCTTATTTTTATTAATATCTTAAAAATACTTATAATTTAATCGTTAATTAATTCGGCTTATTTTTTATTAAATCGATAATCTATATTATCGTTTATTATATTAATTTTAAGGTAACTTAAAAAGGTTTTAAGTAAAAGTTAAATAATATAAGTTAAACATAATAAATATTCTGTTTTTTACTGCGTTTTTACGATATTAATAAATGAATTCCAGCGCGTTTTAACTTCTTAACGTAACGTAGCCGTTATAATATTATTATTATTTATATTATTAATAATAATAATTAAAATATAATTTTTTAACTTATAGCTTTTAATAACCTTTATTATAATAAATATAAACCGCTTATTATTATAAGTACCTTCTATATACTTAAAGCTGATTAATATATTATAATACTCCCAATCTTAATTAATTTAATATATTATAATTATTATATAAAACTATTTATTATTAATAGATTAATTATTTATAGCCAATAAAACCTTATTATTGTTATTAAGAAAATCTTTTAATAAAAGTAACTTAATTTTTTCTAAGCGCTTTATTATATAATTTTTAATTATTATTAAAGATAATAATATAAAACCTCGATTAAAATAAGTGAAAAGTTAACGCGTCTTAATATATTTAATAATAATAAATAATAAAACTATTATAATAACTTATTACCGTAATTACTTTAAGAAATTTTCTTATATTAAAACTTTATTATTAAGTAAAAGTCTTATTCGTTAATTAATAAGGTTTTATAAAATTAAATAAAAAAAAATTTATAATTATCTTTATAATAATCGATTAAAGGGGAAATCTAATTACTTTATTGATTATATTAATTTAAATTAATACTTATCTTAAGTTCTTAATATAATTAATTTTTTTATAATTCTTAATTTCTATATAATTTTTTATTTTTAATATTCTATCCTTTCTCGGGTACCGTAAGCCTTCGTTATATTTCTTATATATAATATAAGGTAACCCTATATTATTATTAATATATATAATACTTTTTTAAAGTACTTTTAAGCGTCGGATTTTTTCTCAATATTTTATATTAGATATTAAGTTAAATACGTTTATACCTATAGGGTATTTCCTTATTATATTAGGAACTCGTTTTTAATAGTTACTTTATATATATAATACCTAGACTTACGCTTTAATCCTGATATTAAAGGGTTTAATATTAGAGGGTTTATATAAATTAAGCTTATATTATTAAACGTATTGAAAAATATAATAATATAATAAAATTAATTATAAATAAAATCTTTAAATAAAATAAAATAATAATTAAATTAAATACTTCTTCTTAATAATAATTAATTAATAAACATAATATCTTATTTACTATAAATAAAGTAACTATAAAAATAATATAAATATATAGGCTTATAATAAGATTAATAATTATCCTTTACGTAAACCCTTTTTAAGAAAACAGTGGAATTTAATTTGAAATCCTTATAAATAAAAAAGACCTTAAAATACAATAAAAACGTATAGGTCCCAGAAAAGTATCTTATAATTAAGGGGTAGATAAAAATGCTTTATATAATCTTTATAGAGTAATTTTTAAAAGCTTATCTTAAAAGGTTATTCTTAGAGAAATATTTCTTTTTTATTTAATTTAAAATAATCTCTATATTATATAAAATAAAAGTTTATTTTTTACCTTTATTTTAATCTTTATATTATTAAGCTCCTTAATATTTATATAGAAAAATAACCTTAAAGAAAGTAATTTATATTTTAAGAATTATAATATTAAAAAATTAAAAAAATTATAACGGGACTATATAAAAGGTTTCTTGAAAAATAATTTTAATATAAAGTGCTATTTATAAATTAAGGAATAAAAATACATTTTATTAATAATCCTTAACGCTTTAATAATTAATAAAAGCTAAATATTATATTATATAAAATTCGTTAATTCTAAAAGTTTATAATATTAATAATATTAAAATTAAGCTTTATAAAATTAATTAAAGAAATAATTAAAGAAATAAAAAGTAAAAAAATATATAAATTTTATTTTATAAATATTAAAGCGTTATAAAAGGTTATAAAAGCCTATCTTATTAATGAATTCCAATATAAAATAATTTATAATAAGCCTTTAATATATAATTAATATATATTTTAATAGTTTTACTTATTATTATATATATAAAACGAATTATATTAATATAAAAGGATATAGAATTAATTTAAACGCTTAAAAATAAGGAACTTTTATTTAAGATTTAAATATTATTATAAAATTTTAATTTTAATTAAAAAATTAAATTTAATAATCTTTTAAAATTATTAAATAATAAAAGATTTAACTTTAATAAATATATCGTAAAAAGAAATTTTATTAAATATATTAAGATTATTTATAATAATCTTTTTATTAATTATAATTTTAATTAAAAGGCTAAATTTTATTATACTTTTTAATTAAATTTTTAATTAAGTTATAAGTTTTTTAATTAAGAAAAATAATTTCATAAGATTAATATTAAATTTAATTATATTCCTTAAATTAAGGACTCCTTATTAATTAAATATATCCTTTTTAAAAAAGGTTATAATAGAAATTATTACCCTTAAAGATTATAATTAATTTATTAATAATTATAATAATACGTTAATAATTAATAAGAATCTTATCCTTAAAGCCGTATATAATTAATATTTAAGTTTCTTTTACCTTTATTACGTTTATTATAGGGTTTTAATTTTACTTTTTAAAGTTATAATTCTCTTATTAAGATATAGGTTTAAATAATATTATTTATTTATCCTATTCGTAATTATTATTATATAAGAATAACTTATAAACGTAAATAACTTTATTACGTTAAATTACCCGTTTTTACTTAAAGAAATATTTATACGGCGGCGGTAAATCCTTATATAAACGGTTAATTTTATATTTAATTAATATAATAATAATTATAAAATTTTAATTAATATATTTCCTTAAAAATATATATAAAAGTTAAGAAATTAGATATTTAATTTATTTATAATTTTTATATTTTACGTTATATAAATTTAATAAAGTTATATTATAAGCGTTTAATTTTTTTAAATTAAATTATATTATAATTATATAATTAAGTATTTTATATATTAATTACGTTTATTAAAAGTTTTTTAATATTAAGTTTATTTAAGCCGGTTTTTTTAATTTCCGTTTATATTAAAAGCGTTATAAATCTCGGGTTTACTGAAATTAAATTAATTATATATATATTATAATAAGGGCTTATATTTATTATTACTTTATTATTACTTAAATCCTTTTATAAAGGATTATTATTATTTTTTATTAATTTTAGCTTTTATATTTTATTTAACTTAAAACCGTAGCTTAAAGTAAAAATATTAATATATTAATTATTAAGAATATTAATAATTATAAACGTAATAAGCATAAAAATAATTTTATTAATTAATATATTGATTATCTATAACGTTCTTTTTAATCTATGTTTTTAATAAAGCCCGGTTTTTAATAATAGCTTTTTTTTATTTATTAATTTTTTTTAATTTAAATAAATAATAGCTTAAAGCGGTCTGGTTAATATATTTTACCTTTTTTAATTATTATTCTAAAGGGTAAAATTAAGTAATCCAATTATGCGATTTTATTATATATAGGTTTTATAAAAGCTTTTCTTCTGCCTTATATTTCTTTTACGGATTAAGCTTTTTATTTTATAGTTTATAAAATAAGTTATCCTAAAGAGTAATATCGTTAATTATAAGAGATTTATCTTTTAAAAATTCTTTTTTATTTTAAGTTTTATTTATGGATTAAGCTTTTTATTACGTAACTTATAAAATAAGTTATCTTAAAGAATAATATCATTAATCGTAAAAGATTTATCCTTTAAATAATTAATACATATAAAAGAAGCGCTTAAACTTTAAACTTTTAAAGCTTTTTATATATAACGATTATTCTTTTCGGATTTTATTTTAAGTAAAAAGTCTATAAAAAGGTTCTTAATATAATTTATAATTATAAGACTTAAAACTATAATATTATAAGGATATTAAAATAAAAAATTACTTAAAAAGTTACTTAATAAAAGAAAAAGGAAACAAAAAATTAAAAATTTAAAATCAGGAATTTTAATAAATATATTAATGAATTTATAAATAAGATAAACATTAAACTTAATTTATCAAAATTTTTAAGGCTAAATCCCGTGGCTAGGAATCTATAAAAAATTATATTTTAATTATTATAAAGATTAATATAAATAATTTAATTAAGCATTAAAATAATAATATTATTAAAATAATATATATTACGTTTATTACCGAGTTTTTAAAATAATCTAAAACCCTTTTTTTTTCAAGTTAATTATAATCGGGATTAACGCGATATAAACCCCGTAAGGATAAAATAATATTATATTTAATAACTTTAATTATTAAAAAGATAAATAAAAAGGTTATTAATTAAAATATTAAGTAATAATGAGATTATATTTATTACTTTATATTATCTAACTTTTTTCTAGGCGAATTTAAAATATTTATTTTTTTAACGTTAAACTTAATCGGGTATAAATCTTAATAATATTAAGATTTACTTTAAATCCGTATTAACCAGTAATTTTACCTTAAAGAATCTTTTACTTTATATTTAACTATATTTATATTTTATATTTATTTAATATTTATTTTTTATATCATTTTAATTATTAAATAATTAATAAATATTATTCTTATATTATTATACGTATATTATACCGTATATAATAACCCGTATTAATTAGACTATTAAAAAATCAATTAAAAGGAGACCTTAATTACCAGTATAAATATATAATATAAAGACTTTAAAAAATTAAAGAATATTAATTATTAAGAAGAAATATAAAGTATAAATAGGGAATAAGTTTTTATTATAATTATTATTATAATTATTAAAATTAATATAATTAATTTAATAAGAGTATTACGTAAAATTAAGCGTTATTAAAAGTTAACTAAATTTTAACTTTTTTTTACGTTAATAATATATTTATATAAAGAGATTATTTTTATATAAATTAAAAAAAACGATTTCCGGTTTTAATAAATAATTATTTATATTATTTAAAAAATAATAAAGGTATATTTTATTTTTACTTTAAATATAAGATTATTAATATAATTCCTTATATTTTATTAATTTTACGTTATAAGTATATAATCTTATTTATATTTACGTTAAGTACGTTATTATTTAAGTTAAAAATAATTAATTAATTAAGGCGATAATATAAGCCGGTAAAATTTTCTTTTTCCCTGCGTTTATAAGTTAATTAAGCTTTATATTATTATTTATAAATATATAGCCGTTAAACGGTTTAACTTATTAACTTAAACGCGGTAATAAATCCCGGGGTGGCAAATCCCAGGGAGGTAAATCCCGGGGTGACAGTACCCGGGGTGCTCTGCGTGGTCGTGGTGGTGGTAATAATAATAATAATCGCGGTAATAAATCCTATTATAGTAATAGCGGTAATAATAATAGCGATAATAATAATAGTAATAACGGGGAAAATAAAGATATTAAAAGCGAGGATAATAGTACTTATACGGATATTATAAATACTTAGGGGGAAGATATTAATACTTAAAAGGATATAGATACTTAAGGGGATATAAATACTTAAAGGGAGAATAATACTTAAAGGGAGAATAATACTTAAAGGGAGAATAATACTTAAAGGGAGAATAATATTAATATTAATATTAACGTTAATATAAATGTATAAATAATTAAGATTATTATTATAAAAATTATTATAATTATTATTATATTTATTATAATCTTTAAAGAATATAATTAATAAATAATTCTTTTTTTAATTTTAATTAATTAATCTCTATTAAATAATATTCTAATAATAAATATTAAGATCTTAATATATCTTTATTTTATCCCGGCGGAATAAAGATAAGATAGGATGGGATTCAGCCTTATCTTATCCTATACGGGATGGGATATATATTGCTAAATCCCGTCCCATCCCGTCCCGCTTCCCGGAGTAGTAAGCATATTGGCAGGGTATTTACGCGGGCAGGCGTTAAAGGGTATTAAGAAATGGCCCGTCTACTTGAATTTATATATATAAGCCCTAATATTGGCTCTTAAACGGCGCTTTACCCCTCATAAAAGGTGCTGCTATTATAATAAAACGAGGGATACCCGAGCGCCAAGAAACTTAATTAAATTATTTAATTGATTGATTGATTGATTTATATATGAATCTAGCTAAGCTAATTTTAACGTTCCATATCGTTAGTGGCTTAATTACCGTATTTATTCCCGCGTAGGAGCGAGACTTAATTTATTCTTTAATTTTATAGCGTTTACGGGAAGGGGAAATTATAATTAAATTAATTTCAGCTTACTTTATTATACGTTAACCCGGTTTAAATAAAAACTTTACCTTATAGTTACTTATTATATTTTTACGATTAAGGTCCGTTTTACTTTTAATTATTAATTATTTTAATTTACTATTTTAAGCCGGAAATTTACTATTAAAATAACGTAACTTTTAAGTACGGGAAACTTATTAAGCCCGATCGGGGGATAAGTCCGATTACGGATTTACTCCTTTTAATAATAATAAAGTAACATAACTATACTACCCTTTTATCTTAATTACTTTTTTAAATTTTCTCCTATAATTAATTTAATTACTTAAATATAAGAAATTATTCATTTTTAACTTGAAAATCGCGTAACCTTTTTTTACCGGCTTTAAAACGGTAATTAAGCTTAAATAAATCAACTATTCGGTACCGGTAAGTTATTAGCTTTTATTAATATTTTATCTATATTAACTACGTAATTTACCGGATAAAATTTAAGGGCTCTTAATCAAAGTCATCTCCCACCCTTAAAATATTTAATTATTCTATAGTTTATCTTCCGTACGTAAAAATGCCATTTCGCTACGCTCGCCCCCAGTTAAATTATTTATAAAACAATTCAACTATTGTTTTACCATTTTAAACGTTTTTTATTTTTTAACTTTCTTTAATTACTCAGTATTAAGGGCCGTACTTGGAATAAGATTATAAGGGTACATATTAATTGAAAGAACAACTATAAAGAGTAAATATATAAATCTTAACCGAAAAAGCCTTTTATTAATGTACGTTAAGTTACCTTACCCTTTATAACTAGTAACCGGGATAGACAACCCGAGTAGCTCGCTTATATATTGCCACCGTAATACTTATAGTCCATCCACCAGGTATACCACTTAATAGCCCTTATAAGCCAGCATACTTATAATACTAAGGACCGCTTAAAGCGCTCGTAAGTTTCATAATCTACTTTTAAGTAATTTACGAGCGGTCTGAGTGAATAAATTCCTTTATTTTGGGGGGCTCTCGATCCGGGCAGGTTATCAATATGCTGATATAATATTATAATAATTAATTCTCAACGAAAATTACTGGATTTCTTATATTATTTATTTGGAAATAGGATTCAAAAGAATTTAAATATTGATTAATATAAATCAGTTATAATTATTATAAAGAAGTCTGAAGTAATTGTCCGGGAAAAAATCAACCTTAAAATAAGGCGTGATTACGCCATCGAGGCGCGCGCTCATTGGTTAAGTGGCGTCGCGCCGACCGCTTAATCCAAAATCATGCAAGACCATTGTTCCGTGTCCTCACCATGTAGCCGCCATCCCATGGTCACTAAAAGCGTCGTTAAACCGTCAGGTGCCAGGTTATCGACATACGCTATCGCTAAACATGTCATCCCTGCCAACAACGACCACGAAGCCGGCTCGGGTGCTCTGGATCAACCCCATCAACAATGACGCCTACGACCAGCCGATTGCAGACCTCATCGCGAGCATCAAACGTCCCGGCGTGGCCGTCGATGTCGTATCCCTCCACCTTCCTCCTCCGATCAACCTGACCAACCTGGAGGATCGCTCCTCTGAGGCCGTCATCTGGGATCCCGTCACCCAGCTCGCCCACTGGGCGGGTAAGAACGGCTACGACGCATGCGCTATCGGTTGCTTCTACGACACGGCCCTGGAGGAGGCTCGCGAAGTCTGCGGACCCACCGTCGTCCGCGCACCCTGCGAAGCCGCGCTCAAGACCATTGATCCGCTTTGTGATAAGTTCTCGGTTATCATCGGAAAGAGCAAGTGGGAGAAGCAGATGCGTGATCGCATCGAGGTTTACGGACACGGGCGCAAGCTCGCCTCGTTCAGGTCCTTCGACCTCCACGTCGACGAGTTGCAGAAGGACAAAAAGAAGACTGAAGATGCCATCCGAAAGGCGGTCGAGCTCGCGATCGATGAGGATGGCGCGCAAGCGATTATCCTGGGATGTACGATCGAGTTCGGATTCTTCCTGGCCTTGCAGAAGGAATTCAAGGTTCCCGTCATCGACGTGGTCTATGCCTGCTATCTGGCAGCGGAGGCGTCCGCCCTCGGCAAGGTCGCGCATGGATGGACGCCGAGCCATGGGGGCAATCTGGCTCCGGCCGATGAAAAGCGCTTGGATGCGAGTGGCGTCTTCAAGCGCGAGGTTCCCATCGGCAACCGCATAGAGGTTCCCGCTTAGAACCGATAGACGGGACAGAGCAGTGGAATCGCGGGTGGGGACGGAGCAAACGCAGGGAATGGATGCCGAGCTGTCGAGAACATGTAGTTGGTCCTCTCGATTTCAGGAGGAAATGCGACCGTAGGATGTTGGTTGGTTGTTGGTCACCACCTCCTTCTGATCTCATGTATCACACCACACTCGTGAGGCCATGTAAGGAGGAGTCTTGAGGGGAGGGAGGCGAGGGAGGCGAGGGAGGGACAGTGACACACCGCCAAAGATTTGTTGATGATCAGCCCGTGGATCAATACAATGAATAGAACTACGACCAGAGAATATTGCGGACTGACATGGGTCCATCACCACAGCACCTCCCACGGAGTCCAATGCATTACATATCATCGCCAGTCGCGATCTGATATTCTATGCATCCAATATTGATAAATATTATCGAGTTTGAGTGGAGGCCAGACGAGGGAGTCGAGGGAGTCGAGCCTTACTCCTCAGCCTAGGTAGGATATACAAAAGCTTCAACAGCAACGATTTGTTGATGATTGGATCGAAAATGTCAAAGATCCATTGATTTGCATACAAATTTTGGACATCGAGTTTGAACATTTCAAAACGCCAACACGAAATGTTGGGAACAGACCACATTATCACACCGGAAAGACGAGCAAAACGAGCGAGACGGCCATGTCTACCAGGTAGCAGCAAGCACGGAGCACTCTGCAGCCTATACAAGCCAAAGACAAAGACCTCCAATCGGGTCCTCTTACTCTTATATAGGCGGGTTCTAGACGATACCAGTCATCATGACATGCTCGTCATGGACCGTCAAACGAGCCCTTTGACCACTTCCTCCCGAACATCTCCAAGGCTCTCTTATCTTCAGCTTAACCAAAGGACTTTATAATTAGGAAAACCTCCCCGAAGTCATTTTGAATCAGTCGATCCTCATTCCTCACCAGTATAATATCTTCGCCAATCCATGAGTAAGGGTCACTGCAAGACAGACACCACCAATCGTTAAACACCACCATCCCAACCTTCTCAAATTAACCAAGAGCCGGACGCTATAACTCAGGAAGAGCAGTCCCGTCACAGATCAGTACCAATCGTCCCTCTTCCTCCACCACCCTCATATTCGCTTCTAGCATGCTCGGAGCTTTAAAGCTTTGGAGCTTTCTCAGCCTTATTACGACGTCCGAGACTATTACTATGACATTCTGAAAGAAGCTGGAACCACGAGAAATGAAATTGGGAAACAGAATAATTCGCTAGTACCATCCATCCTACATAACTTCTATGCGTAAGCCCTTAAGAGAGAAGGATACGTCAGCCACGCCTTGTGCCTTCAGTCGACACAAACTCCCAACATGAAACAACACAAACGTTGAGATGCAGATATCGAAGACATCCCTTCACCGATTGAGACTCTGAAGAGCCGCCACCCACCCCCGTTTGAAGGCCGGCACATCCTTGGCCTCCTCCGCCGTCACCGGCACCTTGGCCAATAATCGCTCCTGGGACCCCTGCCTCTGGCACTCCTTCCCCTGCTCCAACATTAGAACCCGCGCCCCCAAGCGCTTGACTTCCTGCTGCAGCTGCACCATCTCGTCCCGCGCGGCTTCAATCAACTCCTGGAGCTTGTGCTGACTTGGACCTGAAAGCTCTTCGATACAGCGAGGGCCATCATGCACCGGCTCCTTGGACTGCACATCGCCGTCTTCAATATCGCAGTGTTTGCGTTTCTTCGATGGGCGACAAGTCGGGACGGCGGGAGGGGAAATGATCGGCGCCGATGGAAACATTGTTATTTCGTTGTGGCTACTGGGCTTATTGCTGTCGATGTTGCTGTTTAAGCATCGAGGAGATTGTGTTGGCGACGTCAAGGTCACCATCTGTTCTTGGAGGCCAGGGTAATGGTCTGCTTGGTTTACTGTGGACACGCATTCGGTGGATCGATTAGCAACAGACCGACGGCTGAAGATTCAGGTGGGGCTGTTCAGGCTCACGAACATGGGTCCCATGGTGGTAATGTCATGCTGAAATCTGCCCAAGCCTGCTCGTCCCACGCCTGCCAGATGTCTTGGTGGTTGAATGCCTCGCCAGCGGCAAAGGTGTTCTGCAATCATAAGGATATGACTCCAATTGGATATGAAGAGATGAATCAACATTACCTCGGACGACATGTTTAGGTAGTAATACGATACTTGATGGATGGATACCTGATGGATGGAAAATATGGAATATGGAATTGAAGCAGAAAATGCTGTTGAATGTTGTTGGATTTCTTGGTCTTTGCCAGGTTCGAGAATGTGTCTGTGCAGTCGGCTTCATTTATACACCGTCTGGCAGAAAACCCATCAAGGTTAGCGGTCTGGCTCCAGCGAGCGGTCATACACTCCATTCCACATCAAGCTGGATCCCTCATGTAAGAGGGAGACCTTCTACGGACCTTTGACCCAACAAGTGCAGGGAGCCACTTATCGGCTATCCAGCGGTCTGCTGAAACCCGATCTTTCGTCGCGGAAGCCTAAGCGTCCTGGTTATTGCATCAGCCTTCTCCTGCGCATTACACCGGTCGAAAATGTTTTGATTGAATATACAGTTCCCTCAATTAACGTAGAGCCTCTAAGCAACTTTATAAGGCAGTTTTCCATAATGTTTTTAAGCCTTAACGAATAATAAATACTCAATACAAACCAAGCCGTATCACCCTCCACAGTTCAACGACTGTCCCTCTCCGGGCTGCAGCCGCCCGTCAAACATGATCCGTATGCTTAAACGCGACGTAGAAATGTCGATAAGCGCGCCTTAGAGCCCGAGCAGTCTGCTATAACACTATCAGCTGCAAGTTGCAGTAACAGGATCCAGTCTGTACGTTAGGCGTCTGTTATCTGGCGGCATCCCGGGTAATATGTTTGCTGTCGCTGCCGTATATCCCACCAATCTCTGCTCTGCGAGATACAACCCTGTGGCAAAATACTTCCCCATGCTATAATGCACGCCGGAGGTTTGCCTTTGGCTGCCGATTCAGGTCTCCTATCATCACCAGTAGCAAGCAAGCAATCATGACTTCCGCAAGTAAAGCGTTAACGCGATTTAGGTGAGACCTTTAAGGATCATGCGCTTTTATTAATGGAACTAAAGACAGATCCTGCGTGGCAGAGTAATAGCGCCAGGAGTTCAGTACTAAAGTTGGGGAAGGACCTTATGCGCAGGAACGACAGCGCGAGGACTCCCCGCTGCCAGGCCAATCTCGTGGTTATGAAACCTTCTTTACTGCCATAGCGCATTTTTTCCTTAAAAGGCTTAAGCAAGCTGTGTATGGGAAATCACCCTGAGATTGGCTTCAGATACACCGTTAGCTAGCTAATACAAATGACCATTTTCTTTATCGCTTTAGTTGCGTCCCACCAAGTGCACGTTGTCATCATCATCAGTATCGTCAGTCAGAATCATGCGCTCCGTCGTTATTAATCCTGACTCTAATAAGTCCGGTATTCCACCACAGCGTCCAAATTGCATCTTCCATACCTTACGCACAGCCACTTGTATCCAATCTCAGCGCTTATGTCATGGCCACCGATGCGATTAGCAGAGTCTTCACGCAATCACCATAATAATAACGATAATAATAATAACGATAACAAGCATAACATCCTCGAACCTCTCCGCCTCACGTAATCATACCCACGAGATACGCCCCCCACAATCCCAATCGAGACAACAACAACAACAAAAGGGGAGCCGCCACCACTGCCCACCGATACAGACAGCATATATAGGATAGCAGCGATCTGGCAACGGACCTCGACCTAAATCAGGGTGAAGCGGGAGGAGACCGGATGAAGGAGACGGAAAAGGCGGATGGAGGAACGAGGATGGGGGCTGTTAATGGTCGGAGAGAGGTAGATATAGAAGCCTGATAAGGACGGGGGTTCGGTTAAGTGGCGAGAGCGCGGCGTACCACGGTGACGGTCGTGGTGGTGGTGGCGGTGGCGGTGGCACGTATTGAATGAGAAGGCGGAATGCGGCGAAGGCGAAGGGTCTGTAATTAATATTAAATACATTAATCATAACGATTAAAGTGCGATACAGTTAAAAGACTTTTTTAATTTTACCTGGGGTTTTTCCTCTGCATTTATGAGGATATAAATATATTAAACAGTTGATGTTCTTTTATTATACGTTATATAGATAATTATTAAATGGTAAATAATAATATGTTAACGCCGTTAACGCTATTTTATTATTATTACTACTTAATATAAACCTACCGCTAAGGTAGGAGATAATAGTTATAAAAGCTTATCGCTAACCAGAAAAGGGAAAAAACTATAATATTAAAATTATAGTCTTAACGGTTATACGTATAATTAAAAGGTAAAACGATTAACGTACCGCATTAGTTATTTAAATAAATATAGATACAAGATATTATTTCTTTTTAATTAACGTTTACTTATATCTTTAAGTAAAATTTAGCATTAAGTCTTTAATATTAATTTAGAAAATATTTTAAGTAGATATAATTAAAAAGAAATCAAAATGAATATCTCATTAACCAATAAAAATATGAGAAAGTTTAATAATAACCAAAATAAAAATTGATGTATGGATAAGCTTAACTTTATTGTTAGATATCTTAACCTAGGTTAATAAGGGTAAAACTTAACTGAACGTATATTAATAAAAGACCCTTTTAATTAATGTTTATACTTTTACTTTTTTTAATCATTCTCTTGTTTTATATATACCTTTATTAATCATATTATTTTATTAATTACATTCCAAGCACGGGCCTGACATTGATGTTATCGATCTTTCTTCTATATCGTATTAATTATTGTTAAACTTTTTTTTTGGACATTTTTTAATATATAAATATCTATGTTTTATTGCTTTACCCTATTTATATTATATTATATTACAATATAGCAATTCAGCTTACCGCCGACTTCATTCACTATTCCACTTTAATCGTTATATAACTGCTTTACCGAGAAGTTCCCTTTTAAATTAATCCTTATTATATATACGTTTTGAATTTCTTATAGTTCTAAGTTTAAGAAGTTAACTCTTTTTTCACTTGTATTATTCAAATACCTATAAAGATCTAAGTTAATTTATATTTTTATTCTACCTGTAATATATACCGCGGTTCATATTACTCTATCTTTAATAACGACGTTTTTACTGTTTAATTAAAAGCATAGATTATACTATAATAAATAATTAATTAATAAGCTTATTCCGTTCTTTATAACAAAGGTCCGGCTTGAATAATTTATTGTCACGGACATGCATAAAGCATATGGAGTGAGTGGGTGTAATATGTATAATGAGTCGCTATCTAGCTATGAAGGTGCGTAATATAAGTTTGCACGCCAAGCATGCGGAAGAAGGTAAGGCCGCTCCGTGCCAAGGAGTCCTCCCATGGTCCATACCGTAACAATATACTTATAAAAAAGAGAAAAAAGCGACGTTTACGTCGCATTATTCACCATAAAACACTATGAATTTTAATAGCCCCGGTAATAAAGGTGACCAAGAGCAAGCCCCGAGTACATAGATACCGTTAATTGGATGGGTAATTGTTAAGAAATAAAGGGCCGTAACAATCGCATATTGAAAAAACGACCGAAAAGGTGTAAGCCGAGTAATTATTATAATTTACCCGGGATATAATCGTAATTTTTGAGGATTATAATTAAGCTGAATCTCTTAGAAACGTAATCTCTAAGGTATTCCCGAGTTATAATATATTTAATCCGTAAGCAATTTACAAGCGTACCAGCGGTATCCTTGCTTATTAATAAAATTATAATTTTCTTAACGAGTATTACCGATGTTGGCTTTAACATATTTAAAAACGTTATCGTTAGGGATATAAAGGAAGGGATTAAGGTCGTTATTATTAACGGGTTCGGCCTAGTATATTAACGTATTCGCGTAATTTACGGTAAGGAGTTTTTAACCTGGGTAAAAGCCTTAATTTAAGTAGTTACCACGGGGTAAGTAAGGACGTCGATTACGATTAAGTCGTTTATTGTGATCGTAATTAATAATAACGGCATTTAATATTACTTACTATGAGTAAAATATTAAGTAAATGGATTTACTGAAAATACGGTATTACTTAAACTATGCGATTTACTGAATTTACATTTAAGACATAAAGAGATCTATATTTAAACTAAGGAATAGTAAAGGACTCTATAAGGAGGGTTTAAATTTAACAAAGGTTAATTATAATTTACTCTTTAAATTATAATTAAGTTTTTTAACCAAAGTTATAACTTAATTAATAAATATAATTACGGGCTTTTAATCCGTAGCGTTTCTATGTATATACCGTATTTAATTTAGTTAGTTAAGGAGCTAATACTCCGGTATTTTAAACCGTAATTTAAGTACGTTATAAAGAAGATTTATTTTATTATTTTTAAGTAGCTTTTTTTAAACGGAGTTACTTAATTTTAAACTTTATTAACTATAGGCCTTATTTAATTTATTAAGGTTTATAAAGGAAAGGATAAGGTAATCCTTAACGAGCTTAATGGATTTAATATAATTAACGGTTTTAAGTTTCTTAATAAAAGTAAAAAGGTTACCGGTACCGTTAAAGTAACTTAGCTTTTTAACTTAAAAGCGGTTTTTTTTTAATATAAATACCTTCTCTTTCTGTTTATTACTTATATTACTATTATTAAGGTTGTCCTTAATAAAAGGGGTAAAATGGTATCGTTATTTAAATTTGTTACGCGAAAATAAGCATACTTTGAGGGCAATAATTTTATTAATAAGCTCTTTATTCATCTTTTTAATAGTTTTGAATTCTGTATTAAGGGCTATTATTTGATTAACGAGGTTTTATAAAAGTTTAATATTTTCGTCCATTTTTGGAATCTTCTTTTTTCTTAACTTCTTTAACGAGGGTAATGAAGGTTACGGTATCTTTCTTAAGCGAGTAATATGGCCTTACCCGTCTTCTAATATAAGATAACGGGATGTTAAAAGGCCTTTTAAAGGGATCGACGAGTAAGTATTAAAGGAGTATATTTAACGCGGTTATACGAGAGTTATAACGTTACTACCTTATAGTAAGGCAATTAGAAGTTATACTTAAAGCTATAGGAACGTATAGACCCTATACTATTGCTATTATTTATCACGGACATACATAAAGCATATAGAGTAAGTAAATATAATATATATAATAAGTCGCTATCTAGCTATGAAGGTACGTAATATAAGTATGCGCGCCAAGCATGCGGAAGAAGGTAAGGCCGCTCCGTGCCAAGGAATCCTCCCATGGTCCATACCGTGACATTTATCCTTTTCTTTTTTATAACGGTAAACCGATATATATTATTTGACCGGTTAACGTTCAAGTGAATTGTTCTTAAGGGTATTTAATAATTACAGATCCTAAGTATATAAATACGATTAATGTCTCGTATATTTTAAGTAATAACTTAATATCCATTGAAGAAGAGTTTATAGATATATTCATAGATATTCACCAAAATATATTTATTTTTTATTTAATATTTTAAAATACAACTTATTATTAATGATAAAAAATTCCTTTTTACGGTAAAAATCGGCCTGTAAAAATTGGACTTTATATAGACTATTTTATTTATTATATTTATTATATTTATTATACCTATTTATAGATTATATAAGTTTATAAGTATATTTACTTATATATCTATTTTATTTATTATATAACTTTATAAGCTTATAAGCTTTCATTTATTTACGTTATCCTTCCTTAATATAATCCTATAAGTCGTTAATAGCCCCGTATATTCCGTCTTAATATTTGCGTTATAATCCTTTCCGCTGGTAATCCGGTTTCGTATATGTGGATTTTGGTCCTTGCGTTACTCGTAATAATTATAAAGAAAATTAAGAGCTATAGATTTCTTCGATACATTAAACGTACGCAGAAAAGTCTGGAGGATATTAAATGAGATATTGCGTACAGAAATATTAAGTATAAAGAGAAAGGGGTTAGGAAAACTCCTTTTTTTTTTTTAAAAAAAAAGAAAGGCCTAAGTTATTATTTATTAATAAGCTGGATCAGTATCTGCATGGTTAATTGAATCCTTGAAAATGCGATAGAGGCTGGATCGGCGGAATGGAGGCTAACATTTAACAGGAAACGGGTCGTTGCGTTAATAAGTCCTTGACAAAGGCGTGTTGACAGAGCATTCTTCATCGGCAATGACGTATTTATTATAGCGCTGTTGGGATTTGAAAGGTGATCTTCCTCTTTTGGAATTGCTGGATTATCAGTCTATGGATCACCATACCAAGCTCTCCGACGTTATTCTCGAACCAAGCTTCTGTACCCCTTACTTCGATGCTACGAGATTAGAGGTTGTGGAGGCCTTCATCGTACGCAGTACCGAATGTAACAGCAGCCTTCGTGAAGAACAAGCTTGCAAGTCCAGTGTCCCTGTACCATCTCTTTCCCCTATGCTCTTGCAAGGAGATGCCTTGTCTCAGTCGTCATCTAAATCATCGTTAGATCCGTCAGCGCTAAGAGCTGGACTATGGCTACCATAATCGTCATATGCGTCCTCAATGGCAAGAGGAGGGCTAGCGGCTTCGATTGCGCCAGAGGAATTATGATCTGACAGAGTTGTAACCTTAGCCACGTTGGAGATAACCACAGTTTAGTCTGGAGACGTACGTGGAGCGCAGTACCCTCCATATCCCGCGGCTGTATCGCACGACGCTATTCTGCATTGGTCTTGAGGAAGGCTGGTTAGATCTCGTGCGAGATGAAAGTTTTGAGAAGAATGCTTACGTTCCAAGCAAAAATACCTGGAGTGGGCATGCCGTTGTGCCCTACAATTAAGAAAGCAGCAAAAATCTACACCCAACAGGGTGTCAGAACGGTGTGCATGCAAGATGCGTTGGGGTACTTACGAAGTACGCAATAATTGGATGAGGGTTCCTTTTCCCTGTCCCAGCAAGCATGGCAGACATCTTTTCAAGCGTTACCAGAAACCTTACAGCGATAAAGAGCGCTGGAGGAGATACGGTAAGAGCAAAAATCACAATTTTCCATTGCACCGTTCTCGCAGAACTTTTCCTCAGACCGGCAGACATCTATGGGCTGTCTGAGCGATCCACTGTATTCTGGAAGCCGCTTTTGCGACAAGTATTCATTTTGACTTACGGTTATTGCAGAATCGGCTTAAGCTACTTGCGGGCCACGTGCAACCAGGCCTTCGGCACTGATCTGGACGTTCATTAGTTTAGCGCCTTACAATCCACGAGATCGCAGGTGCTTACCGCCTTGAACCATCCTGTTATTGATACAGAACTATGTTATACCTGTCGAGAATGACGGAGAACGAAATGCTTAAATTCGAAGGGAGAGGGGAACGCTTTTTAGGAATTGCCAGCATGCAGCCAGCGCATCGGAGCGTTCTTGTACTTATGACGCTGCTTTAAACAGCCCGAGCGAATGAGGTATGGCCACGAAGCACGAGCTGATAATGGTTGGTCGTCCACCATATCGGCACAGAGCCTCGCATTAGCCTCTCCTCTTCCGGTGGGGCAACTTGCTGCAATTGTGAATCTCAACTTGAAGAAAAAGGCATGGGGCCTTCTGGATCTCGTTGCGGCTCATATGTCATCACTTGCAATGGACGATAAGTCCTCATAGTTGCTATCTTTATAGGCCGATAGTCCGTGTAGAGGGTCAAAATAGGAAGGGACTAAGGTGGATGGGAGCTCTTCAGTAGAGGACATACGGCTCAAAGACTCTTTACGCCATATACGGCTTCTGCCAAGTGGCGATGGGTTCGTTCTCGTGGATCGGTGGCTTCCCTTGGCATCTTCCCAGCCATGACTGCCGAATACGACTGCAGAGTGCTAAAACTAGCGATCGATGCTTCTAAGTATTGTGCAGTAGCGGATCTCTCTAATGACTCATTACGGCTGATATGCCTTATCGCTCACGCCCTGCAGATTCGCCCCAACGACCGTCATTCTCGACCTCGCAATCGTGTTGCTCCTTATAGTCGCACATAATCGCGCAACCTCGCCCTTTTGACCAGCTCCTCTCCCCTCAGCACCTCCTTAACTCGATTAGAAGTGGAGGATCAAGAGACATAGGAAAGAGATGGCAGCATAAAAGAAAGAGCAAGGTGCCTACATACGAAATAATGACTCTCGAATCCGGTCGGAGGGCGTCAGTTTCCAGCCGGACTACCAAAAATACAACCCTCTCAATATTCGAGCGATAGATACATCAGATCTCTTGTCGAGGAACTCGGCCACTCAACTCTTCGAACTTGGCCCGCCAAGTCAGTGAGCAGGCAGAAGATGAGCAGCGCATGGTGTGACCAGTCGCAGTGGTTGTCGCGTGCCATTGCCATCTCGAGCGGAGTACAACGCAGACCTAGAAAGACCAGTCCATTCATAGGGATCACAGAGGAGCACCAGTGGAAGCTTGAAGCGCCTTGCCCATGGGTACTCCGCCAGAACACAGACGGTACATTGCTGTCTCGATAGTATACAAACGTATAAAAAGTGTCGGCCTAAGCCTGTGGAATGGGCCTAAGTCTGCTATTGGCCCTAAGACTGCCATGGAATCTGAGCTCTATACGCTAAGGGTCGACTGTCTTTAACGTTAATTGGCTTTTTAGTTTGACTTCTTGAATGCGCCCAGTGGCAATGGAACAGCGCTCTGCTAAGGCTTCTTTCTGCACCTTAATATCGTTACGGCTGGGTTTTATCGTTGCAGACGTTAAGGGAAGGAGGCCACTGCCTGCCGTATAGGATAAAGGTCAGACGATCGCGCCATCGAATATGCCAACCGTTCCTCTCCTCGTAGGCAGCGGGGCTTGTCCGCGCTAGGCTGGACTAACAGCCTTTACCTCATTTGGCACTCGAGATCATTCTCCTGCTTTCTTTTGAGACCGGTAATACGGCAGTGATCTCGACCTGCCACTATGGAGTTATTGTCATCCGTTCATTGGCGACGATTGGGGCCCTATCATGTATTTAACATTCGTTCACCACCGCTATGAACGCACAGTCGTATTAGTTCAGAAGTTGTCCCTAGCAACTATAGAGGATGCACAGACTCCCAAAGCTGCTGACTGAACATTCTGGCTCCCCGGCGCGGGGCAGAATGTTCAGTCAGTAAGTAGCCTTAGCGGGCGGAGTCCAGTATATTCTGGTAAGCGCGTTGTAGTCTCAGTTCTCAGCCCTTACCCACAAAAGGGCCCTAACGGTAGGCTTACATAATCGGACGCTAGCCTACCGGGGCTCGTTTTGTGGGGGGTCTGAGCAGAAAAGTCGATTTTTCGGGTGGTAAACCCTTTATTTATATGTGAATTATATACTAAGGTAAACCCTTCACAACTTACCCTTATCATCGTACGCGGTACCACGCGATAATTATTACTATAAAATAATTGAAAAGTACAATATATACCTTTTAACTATGCTGAATTAATTAAGGTCTTTATTTTTTTAATTAAATTACAGGTTAATTTATTATTACGTATTATAAATTATAATTTCCGCGTATTATTTAAGTTATCCGGTATTAATAATAATATTATGAAATTTATTAATTAAATTAAAAATTGATTAAACTTTATATATACCTTTAATATTAACATAGTTTACTCCGGATTACTTTATACCTTTAAGGTAATTCTTTATGATTAATAATTACCATCCTTAAGTTTTAACTCTTCTTAATAAATAATGGTTTATTTAATAGTAATAAATAAGTAAGAATCGGGATATATTATTTATATTTAATAAATCTTAAAATAATCGCTTTATTACCTTCCGACGATAGGTATTAGGTATATACGGACCCTCTATGGTTGAATAATCGGTCAGGGCGGGTAAGCTTATGCTAAGCTGGTAACGGACTTAAGGAGCAAATCCACCTTTAAATGCACCCTTAAATGCACCCTCAAATGCACCCCGAATACACCCTCACTTGCACCCTCACCTGCACCCTCACCTGCACCCTCACCTGCACCCTCACCTGCACCCTCACCTGCACCCTCACCTGCACCCTCACCTGCACCCCCAATTGCACCCTCAAATAAGGAGCAAATCCACTTCAAATCCACCCTCAAATAAGGAGCAAATCCACTTCAAATCCACCCTCAAATAAGGAGCAAATCCACCCTTAAATCCACCCTCAAGTGCACCTCAAATCCACCCTTACATATACCCTTATATGCACATGATTTTTGTTAGTGATGAAATGTACGCAGGGTATAATTTTGAGAATGGGCTGGGAACGGTTTACCACCCGAAAAATCGACTTTCCTGCTCAGACCCCCTTCGGGGACCAAGGGCGGTCGATCTCAGACTAAGCGCGTTGATGGAAACATTCTGTCCCATGTTGGAGGGACCCAATGTTTTGTCAGCAGGTCTTTTAGCGTGCTCAAAATCGGTGTCGTTTCCTTGGCATTTATGACTCCACCCCGCCCCCGTAAAATTTGTATATAGATTTTTAAATCCTTGATATTTTTAGATTTATCTTATAGACTTTTTGGTATTAAAGTTATTATATAGTTTATAGGTAGCAATTAAGGTATAATTCGTATATTTATTATGGTATTATATACTCGATCGAACTTTTACTTTATTAACCTTCCTCGTCGCTCCTTTAAGGGTAATTATGGACCTTCCCCTTTACTTTTTTTACTTAACCTTTATAATAACCGTTCTCACGTATTTAGTTCCCAGAGATCCTTAATAAAGATCCGGAACTTCTTAAAAAGCAGAATTAAAAAAAGGTAAAAAGGAAGGCTATTAAAAAAGGCCTATTAAATAAGCTAAAATCAATATATACCCGATAAGGTTTTATTATTATTAAATATTACATTATTAATATTAAGGCTTATAAGAAATAAGATATTTTTTAAAAATATTAAATTAAAAAAGCTATTATTATTAAAGTTATTATTAATTAAATAATTATTAAAAAAGAGGAAAAACGCTTAATTAAAAACAGACGCTTAAGGCTTATAGATTTACTTTAAATAAACGGGGAAGGTAATAATAATAAAGATGGTTAAAGAAAATCTTTAATAAACGACTTAAGGGAATCCTCGTTTTTTAATAAACGTATAATTATTATTAATAATAAGTTTAATACTTTAAAGGAAAAAATTTATCGTTAATGATAAGCTTAACCTTATTTTTATTATATAAAGTATAATTTTAAAGCCTTTTTCTTTAAAGGTAAAGGTTAATTAAAAACTATAGTTAATAATAAATATAATAAAGATAACTTTATTAAAGGAGGCTTTAAGTTTAAAGTATTTAATATTAAAATTAAATAAATAATAAATTAAAAAGGATTTAAAGATAAAATTAAAAACATTAAAGTATCCGTTAAATCGGATTACTTAAAAGCTATATTTAAGCGTACTTTATTTAAATCTTTTAATAATAAAATTTAAAGTAAATAAATTAAATCAATTCTATTATAAAAGTATAAACGGTTTTTAGGATATCAGCTTAATATTATTATTAATGTTATAAATAAGTTTTAAGTTTAATTTTAACTTTAACCTTAACCTTAGCTTAAATGCTTTCTTAAAGATATCGATTTATTAATTAAATCGCCTTTTTATCGTTGTAATAAAACTATTATATTAAAAAAATAATTAAGTAAACAAAAGAATAATAATAAATAAACGGGTAATTATATTAATATATAGGGGCGAGCGTGGCGGAATGGCATTTTTGAGTGCAGAAGATAAACTACAGAATGGTCGAACATTTTAAGGGTAGGGGACGATTTCGCCAAGAGCCCTTAAACCTTATCCGGTAAATTACGTGGTTAATATGGATAAAACAGTAATAAATATCTGACGATTTACCGGTACCCGTAATTAACCTTAAATGAGCCTAGTTATTACATAGGGCCGGTAAAAAGGGGTTACGGGGATTTAACGTTAAAAGGTTAAAGTTGGGATTAAATAAGGTTAATCCGAAAAGTTATATAATAAAGTATTTAAGGTAAAGTTTAAGCGCTAAGAGAAATAAAGTTATATAATTGGGGCCGTTTCCCTTTAATTAAGCTTAATATTAGTATTAAATCCTTACCGCGGATTATAATATTAAAAAATAGAAAATTCTTAGCGGAAATAATAAATTAAGGATTTAAGATAATTATTAATCTTAATCGGGTTAACGTAAAGACTCGGTCGTAATATTAAGGTAAATAACTGCGAGGGAGAGGTTTTTATTTAAATCGGATTAATATTTAGGGTAAGAAGGCTAAGTTAGCCGATTATGGTTTCCTCTTCCCTTTTAAAATTGAAGCGATAAGTTTAAAATAAGTATAAATATTAAGATAACCGTAACTTAACCACCATAATAAAAGTAACTTCTATTAAATCCCGGTTAATAAAAGGAAGTATTATACCCTTTTTTAGCTTAAAAAAAGCCTTAAGGTTAATCTTTTATTACTAATATTAACGGAACGTTTTTTAATTAACCCTTAAACCCTTTAAAGCGGTAATTAATTAATACCGTTGGTTTAAATATTATTAAATTCAGGAAGTTATTAACCACGGTAAGTTATAAGGAAAAAAAGGCTTAATATTAATAAGAAAAAAAGAAGTAAAAAGAAAGAGATTAAAATTGAAATTAAAGGATATAAAGTATAATAAAAATATAAGTTTAAATAAAAGAAATAAAGATTATAAGGTTTTTACGTTTTAATACCGGGGGAGATGAATAAATTATAGCTTATTTATTTTATTAATATTAATTAATTCCTCCGCTTTTATAATAGTATTTCTCGTAATATCCTTACCCTTTAATTTTACCTTATTAAATCTTAAATCCCCTTTTATTTTAAAGGTAACCTTTATACATATATATTTTTACTTTAACTTTATTGACTTTTATTTAGTTATTTAAATAAAGTATTTATTTATTTAATCCGATTAATAAAATATATAAGGATAAGCTAATAATAAATAACTTTTAAAGCTAGAAAAGTTCGTTAATATAGTTTATTAAGAAGAAAAATTTATTTATTAAGGTTAAAGCGATTATAAATAAAGAAATATAAACTATACGGGATTTAAGGACGATATCCGATTTATCCACCCGGATATATTAACGGGGTATAATTAAAGGTTTACTTAAGGGGATAATAAAGTACTTTAATAAGGACTTTAAGGAGTTTAAGGCTATTTACCGTATATATTATAAGCCGGCTCGTTAATTAATTAATATATAACGGCTATATAATAATCTAGTATTACTTTTAAATCCTTATTTATAAATTTATTTATTCGTTTATTTAATTATTTATCTGGTTAATATAAAGCTTAAGTTCTTTTTAATAAGTTTTATAATTACCGTTAAATATATATTTACCTATATTATAACGGAAGTACTCTTTTATAAACTAATCGTATTTACTTACTTTTAAAGCGTACTTTAAAAAAAGCTTAAATTAATTTTAAAACTATACCCAGAGCTTATAATAATAACGTTTTATTTAAACTTTAAGTACGTTAAAAATAAGCTTAATAAAGTTAAAGTCCGGAAAGTAAAAGGATAAGTAATAAATCTTAAGCCTTACCGCTTAAATCGTTTCTTTTATTACCGGATTATAATATTGATTGATTGATTGATTTATACTACGGATCTAGCTAAGCTAATTCCGGCGTTCCTTAATACGCGGCCTTTTAACCTTATTAATAACCGTAAAAACCTGATACTTATAACGTTAAGGCAAAAACCGGCGTTTATTAAACCTTTACCCTCTATCCCTTAAGGTAAAGAATATTAACGGCCGTTTAGAAAGTGGTAATTTATTTATATATTTCTTATATTTTAACTCCTTTATAAAAATCAATAATATTATAACCGTATCTTTATAAAGGCTGCCTTTAAACTCGTTGCTTTTCCGCTTTTTTATATATTTATATTACCTTAATTTTACGTAACGTTTTTAAATGTCCTTATTAATATTTACGTATTTAATATATATTCTTTTTATATTATTATCGTTATTAACTCCTTTAAAGACTTTTAATAAGCGTTTATTATTATATCTTTATAATTATAGAAGATACTTTCCGGTTTATATAATTAATATAACCGGTTTCCGCTTCTCTTTTTTTTCCTTAACCGGTAATAAGCCTTTTTTATAAAGTCTTTAATAACTTTATTTATCTCTATAGTAAAATTAAATTATAATAATCATCCGGTAAATATTATAAATTTAACGGTTACCCGGATACTTCGTTTTATAAATAATATTTAACGG
Source organism: Niebla homalea (assembly GCA_019925105.1). NCBI lineage: Eukaryota > Fungi > Ascomycota > Lecanoromycetes > Lecanorales > Ramalinaceae > Niebla > Niebla homalea. Next base: position 649,530 of record JAHGAU010000033.1, read on the forward strand.
TAATTATAAGTATTAACTTTTATAATAAGTTTTAATTTAACTTCTATAAATAAAAGATAAAAGATAAGGATATATATAACGTTTTACTTTCTTTATTTATATTTATATCCGGCGTTTATCCGACTTCCGGTATATATAGTAAATAGGAAGTAAGTTAAACCGTTTTTATCCGTCCGGAGTTAAATTATTAATACGTTATTATTTTTTTTTATAATATTATAACGGCGGAGATACTTATTAATAATCTTTTTATTATTAAAAGCTAAGTAATAATAACCTTAAGGTATAAAGTCTTTATATTTTTATTAATATTCGGTTTATTTTATTATAGCTTATAAAGCGATTACTATAGTTTTAATTTTTTAAATCCTTTTAATCTTAATCTTTTTTACGTTTAACGGGAGTTTATACGTATTTAAATTAACCTCCGGGATATTAATAAGGTTAATTTTTTTTTAATTTATTCCTATTTCGTCTTAATAAAAAAATGGATAAATATCTTTAATTTATTCTTTTTAACTTAAGGCTTATTAAGATTTTAGCGGATCCGCCCGTTTCTTATTATCGTAATTAAGTATATATATCTTTTTAACCTTATTTAAGCGATTATTTAATTTAATAAAACTTTAATTAATAATATAAAAACCTTAAACTTTAATACCGGGATAAAGGTTACTTTATAAATACCATCAATTACTCTTAAATACCGGTTTTGGACTTTCTATAATATTTAAATAGGCTTTTTTTTATATCCCGGAGTACCCTTAAGTATATATTAAATAACTATAACGTATATTATAGCTAATTTTATTACGGCCTAATAAACGGTCCGGGCCTTTTATAACGTAATTCCTTATATCGATATAACGAGATAAGTAAGGCTTCTTTCCTATAAAGTTATTTTCTTTTAAATTTTTCTTATATAATCCTTTTAATTAAGCTTCTTATTTACTTAAAAATTAAGGACTTTAATATTAATATCCGGTTTTACCGTAATTTTACTTAAGTTTATTATAACTATTATATTATATAGTTTTAAGCTTTTAATTATATAAATGAGTTTATATTTATACGGTATAAATTAAGCTTTATAGGTTTTTACTTATTAAAAATAGACTTTATAAGTTTATTTTAATTTTAAATAATTTATATATATAAAGATATTATAAGTTAAAAAGTAAACGTTATTAATAAAGTTTTTAACTTAAACTTTTTATTTTAACTTAATAAGCTTTTTAATTAATAAACCGTTAAAGAATAAGAATAATATAGGAAAAATAAGTAATTTTTAAGGAATTTCCGTTATAATAAGTTTTATCGGGCTTATTTTTTATCTTAAGTTAATTAACGTAACTTAATTACTTAAGAAACTTTTTATTTATTTAATTAAGAAAAATAATATTTTTTTCTTCCTTAAGTTATATAGTAATTTTTAATAGTTTACTTTATTAAAGGTACTTATAATATTGAAAGAAAGAAGACTTATAATATACCTCTTTTTATAACCTTATATTATATATACGCCGTTAATTAATCCTTTAAGGGCTTATTTTATTGACCGATTTCTCTTTATTTTTATTTATTAATTAAGGAAAAGTCCGTAATTCTTTATATAGTCATTAAGGATCTTTATTATTACCGTTTTTAAAACTTTCCTTAATATATAAAAGAATATAATAAGTTTATAAGACTTTACCTTAAAGTAATCCGGCTTAATAAGCTTCTTAAGGATAATTGTTCTTATTTTTTTAAACTTATATAAATAGTAACCGATATTAAAGTATACTTGAAAAAAAAAAAAAAAACCTTCTTAAACGGCAATATTACTATTAATAGGAATCTATTAAAGATCTTATTCGGTCCCGGGGCTTTATCCTTCTTTAATTTATTAATCGTTTTAATTATTATTTCTTATATTATTACCTTATTTATTAATACGGGATTAAGATATATAATATTATTAATATTATTTAAATTAACCTTTAATAAAGGGGGGAAAAATGTTCCTTTAAGGGCCTTAATCTTATTGTTAAAAATATTAATTAATATATTATCGGATTTCTTAAAGGATAAGAATTTAAAAATAAACTTTGGTTTTTTACTTTATTCTTTATTATACTTTATTAACTTTTAAATATTATGAAATAAAACCGTTAAGTTATATATTGTAAATCGAAAGTATATTTACTTAACCTTTTTAATAGTTTTTTTTTATTTTTCTTGAATAATTTTTAATTAATTAAGTATTTTTTAATTTTTATACTTAAAAGTTTACTTTATTAGCCTTTTCGTTTTTATGGTCGTAATTATATATTTTTTATTTTAATAAGTTTTAACTTTTTAAAAGGGTTTCGTTATTAAGATTATTTTATTAATTATTTCGTTTAATACCTTTATTATTCGCTTTATAAAAAGGTTAATCCGGTTTTTATTATTTAATTAAAAAAAATCCGTGAATTATATTATTATTTTTTCCGTTTTTATATAAACCTTTATTATCTTAACCGTTTTTTACGCCCTCCTTATTGGTAATAATAAGGTTATATTAATGGTTTAATCTAAGGTTATTTATATTGGTATATAATTTGAGTTATATTTTAAGTCTTTTCGCGGCTTATACGTTATAATTACGCCGGTAACCTTTTCTATATTAAAAATTAAATTAATTGTCGTTTTAAATTTATAACTTTTTTATATAATAATCCTTTATAATATTAATAATAAGAAATTAGCTTAAGCAATAATTATTAATAGGTTATCCGATTTAATATAATTTATCGTACGTTCTTTTTTATTTTATATATAATAATATAAGTTAAAGTTTTTAAATAATATATATTTATTTAAAATAATTAAAACTTTTTTAAATAACGGTATTATAAACGGTTTTTCCCTATTAACCGGCAACGGATTATATATATTATAAATATTAAGGTCGCTTTTTAAGTTTTTTTCCCTTATAATACGGAATATATAAAGGTTTTTATTATAATAAGTAATACCTTAGCTATTTATATTAAGCCGCTTATTTATAAAGAAGTATATTTTAGTTATTTTATCCTTTTTAAAGGTTAAATAAAACTCTTCCCCCGGTTTAATAAACGAATATATATACGGACTATACGGTAATTCTTATATTATTATAATATTAATATCTTTGATTTCTTTAAACTTAAATATTGGTATTATTACTTTAATTTTTTTATTACGGACGTTATATTATATTACTCTTAAAAGCGTTAATATATTATATATTAACCTTTATAAAGGCTCCCTTATTTATATCCGTTTAAGTTACGGACTTCTTATTAAAGTCGAGCGTTTTTTAATTTAATATTTTCCTGACTATTATTAAAAACGTAAAATAGTTAACTTTTAAAATCGGGATCATAAGGAGCTTCCTTTTTTTTACTTTATTTATTACCGTTATTTACCCTTTATTATTTAATTAATTAAATTCATATCTTAAAATTATCTTTAATTAACCTGTTAAATTAATTCCGTACGTATTATACCGTTGGATTTTCGCGGTTATCTGGGTCTCCTTACGTTTAATCTTTTTAACTTTTATTATATATTTAGAATCCTATATTAAGTATCCTTCCTTATTATATATAACGTATTTAAACGCGTCCTTTATAAGCCCCTTAATTATTAATTTTATATACTTATAGGTATCATAACCCTTAACGTAAACCGTATATTTTATAATATTAAAGTATTTCGTAATAATATATTTATAATTTTAATATTTAAAATATTAATAAATATCCGCTATTTTATTTTATAATTAAGTTATTTTAAGCGATCCTTCTTTAATAATCCTTTTATTTAAGATATTATTATATATTTTTATTAACGTTACGCTTAATAAAATAATAGAATACCTTTTTATATATCTTAAAGAGTTAAATCTCCTTATTATTGGAGGAAGCTTATAATTAACAATTTTAAGCTTTAAGTAAAGAACCGTATTTTCTTTTTTTTTATATTCCTTAATATAGCTTCTTTTTTAATTTTTATAAAACGTAATAAATATATTTTATTTATTATAATAATAAATAATTACCTTAAAACCTTAATTAACTTATATTTTCTTTTATTAATTTAAGCTTTAAATTTTTTTAAATTTTCTTTTACCTTTAATAACGTTATATTAAGGAAGATATCTTTATTTTATAGTTTACGTACCGCAATAATTTATTTTATTAATAATTTTATTATTATTTTAAAAGTTTTTATTAATTATAGCGGGTTTATTTTTATAATTACGTTTTTTTTTTATTATTAAATAAACGGATTATTATTATTTTTGCCTTCTTTAATATGGTTATTCTTTCCTCCGTTATCCTTTTATTCTCTGCCACAGGTACTTTTTTTATTACCTTTATCATTTAACTTTCTTTTACTTAAAGGGTTACCGTTTTTGTATTTTTATTTTATATTTTTAACCTTAAACCGCCGTCTTTACTTTTTATTAACGCTTTTATTTCCGCCCCTTAAAAGCTTTATAAGCGCTCCGCCTCCTTTAGCTTTATTTTTACCTTTATATAGAAGTCTTTTATACTTTTTAAGTTAATTTATAATATCGGTTAAATTTTTAATATAATGTCCTTTTATTTTATTATAAAGAATCCTTTTAAAGCTTTTACCGTTTCCCCTACCGCCTTTTTATTTTTTTTTACCGGGCGATATATTATCTCCGCTTTTTATTTTTAATCCCTTAAAATCCCGTTTTCCTTATTAACTTTAATTCCCTTTTATATACCCTTAATAGTACTTTTACCGCGGTCTTTCTATTTTTTCCCCCCGCTTATATTCTTCGTTATTAATATTATACCGATTTTCTTACCCTTTTATTTACTTATTATTTCCGTATTATTATTACGTATTTTACGTACTTTAATATATATATTTTATTAACCTTAATTCCTTTATTTACTTTAAGTATTATCCGGTTTATTATTATTATATTACCCGTATACGTCGTCGCCGTTTCTATTAATATAGGCTATTTACCCGTTTATTACCTTATTCTTAACTATTACGTTACTTCTACTTATCGCACTTAATATACTCCCCTCACTATTACTAAAGCTATACATATACGCATCGTTTTGGACCTCTGGGGTCCCTTTGTTCGTCGCCATCCTATCTAAATTATCTCTATTATTCCGGATTATAATATATATTAACGTTATTAAGGCAGATAACGCTATTAAAACCTAAGAATCGATTATAATAAAATAAAAGCTCGTTTCTAAGCTACTTTAAAAAAGCCTTAAGGTTATAGTAGCCTTTATATATACCGGTATAAGGTAAATACCTATTTATAATATACGTAAAAAATACGAATTAACTATTATTATGGTTTATATCGTCTTAAAATTAAGCTAAATCGTTAATAAAATTATATATTATAAATCGTTAATAGCTTATTATTTTAAAAAACGATTTATTGATAAAGACGAGTTACCTTACGGTAAGATTTAATATATCCATTTATTACTTATCCCTTAAAACCTAACTTTAAAAGCTTATTTTTTATTTTTACTTTTAACTTATACTTATTTCTCTTAAAATCCGGTTTACCGTTAATTATAATACCTTTATACCTTACTCTTTACTAAGGAATTTAATTAATTTATCTTAATACTTTTAAGGAAAAGCTCGTAAATATTATATTAAGTTCTTTTTTACCGTTATATAAATCCGGCGTAAATAATTAACCTTTATAAGATAAAATAGATTAATATATTTATATATTTATATATTTTATCTATATCTTTAAGTTATATAAGTTGAGTAATTAACGCGTTTAATAATAACCTTAAGTTTTTAATAATTATAAAAAAACTTACTATAAATAAATTAAGCTTTTAGATCAAAAAAAAGGATTATAATAAGAAGGAGTTAAAGGTTAAAAGGATCTAGGACTCGTACGTTAACTTTAATATTATATTTATTACCGGTATAATATATAAAAGCTTTAATAACAACGGTTTATTAATAATTAAATTAAAAATATTATGGATTTATACATTTATATATAAATTTTGCGGGGTCGGGGTAGAGTTATAAATGCCAAGGAAACGACACCGATTTTGAGCACGCTAATTGGCACTTCTCCCCAGTGTGAAAAGTCGACGAGTTCGACATGTAACAATACCGTACTGGCAGTCATAACATTGCGATTGCTATTTAGAACCGCTTTACCCGGTACTAATATGCAGGAAAGCGCCCGCTGGGCCAGACCCTATAACTACTTGATCGCAACTGGAATCACTGGGCAAGGGCATACCGTTAAGACTTCGTCAATGACTTTCTTCCTGAATCCCAGCTGCCAGAGCAGTGACGTCGTGGGCTAGCTGCGCCGAGTGGGTGATAACGGCGTTGTAAACGGCGTGCAGGGTTACTGAGAGGGGGGGTGTACGCATCACGCTTGGTGCAATATGTTCTGGACGTTTTCTTGGATGCGGTACTGGTATTGTGATGGAGAAGTTTTCTGAGGCGAGGGCAAGGGCGAGGGCACTGAAACTGGATGGTCTGTTGACGAAGCCGGATGGTTCGACGATAGATGTTGCATGTCAGCGAGGGTTCAAGGTCTCCCGTAGGCTACCGCAGTATCCTGCGGGATAATGCGCCCAGCCGAGGTTCCATTTAGCTGAGAGTTACCACCAAAAATGCTCTCGTTAAGCGTACTCTCCTATGGAATACCGTAGTCTCTGAAGATGAAAATTTTAGTAGCCCCTAAAGCCCCCTGGAGCCGGCCCGAATACCACCCCGTAAGCTACCCAAGGCCACCCCAAAAGCCACCCTGACGGCCACTATTCGTAAGGAGTCAAATACATACATGCGCAATAGTATTGGGGTGTGCGTAAGTCCCTTAAAGGCTCAGTGTACGGCGGTAGTGAGAAGTAAGACACCTTAAGAACACCATTTACATTTGCGATGGGAGAGTGTACTCAACGAGCATGAATTTTGGTGGTACTCTTAGCCGCACGGTACTTCGGCGTGGCGCGGTCTCCCGTGGGATATCGCGGTAGTCCATGGGAAACCGCGGTTGCCCATGGGATAAAGTGTGCGGCCCATGGGCTACATGATACCCTCGCTGACATACAAGATAGACGATGAGGGGAGCTCTGGGGGAAATGCTGGAATCGCAGGCGCTGGATGTGGCATAGGATTGAATCCCGATTATGCATTCCGTGAGCCAGGGCTTGGCGCCGCTGGTGAAAAGGCTGTATATACAGCCCATTCAGCGAAGTCAAGACTGCTATATGTACGGCGAATAGAGGAAGATGAATCGATGGAAAGATTGCCTTGGGATAAGTACCGGTATCTACGTATACGGACCGATCAATGTGCCCAGCTTCAAGTGATGACACTGTGGAACCAAGGCCGCCACGTCTGCTCTGCCCAGCGGGTCAAGTAATGTAAGACGGCAATGATTTTGTAGGTATCGAAGCAGGTCCTCGTGCTCCCAATGCCCAGCATCTGCCACACCAGCGTGCGCCGTTCTCCTCCATCCTTGACCTGCGATACGATCAGGAGATGCCACTCGTGCCCCTGCACAATGATCAACGGCATCGCGGGGATGACCAGGTCCTCCGAGACCCGCGGTTGCGGGGAGCGATAATCGGGCAGCTTGCGCAAGCGCGTCATCAGCGAGGAGATCCAGATGGCCAGCTGTGGTTTCCCATCTGTCCAGCTCTTGTTTGGTGCCTTGGTCTCGATGTTGATCGCAATCGGCATGTCTATAGCCTCTCTCATCGTCACGTTATTCCAGCTCTTGACATAGGCAGAGGGTAAAGGTTGTAGCTTGCTCCATGCGGCAGTGATCTTCGGATCCGGTTTCAGGACGAAGGCATAGTCAACGACGCGCCTGGGAAGTCTATGGTCGTCGGGTATGAGGTCTTTAGGGTCAACGGAGGCGGTTCTTCTGCGCAGGTTGCCCGCCCATCAGCATCATCTCCTAGCTAGAAGCTAGTGGTAAGGGAAGGGAGACTGGGCTGGGATGGCAGGCTTACAGGGAACAGATTCCCAGCGTTTGAGCATGAAGCGAAGAGCTGAGTGCCTCATCAAGGACCTTGTGATGAACCTGATCATTCCAAGTGAATTCGTGCGCTCGCCTTGCTTCGCAGCTCATGGCTTTATTGACCAGATCCTGCACTGTTTCCAGTGGGACGACGGAGCCGAGTTTTTGAGGGTACTTGGGATCGTGGGCTTCGGGATAGGCGAAGCGTTTGCGTTGAAAAGGATTGAGGGGGCTTTTGCTGCTGGCGTAGTGGGCTAGCTCTTTCTTCTTTGCGACAAATTAGCACCCCTGCCCTGCACTATAGACTGGAAATCGTCTCTCTCTAACCGTGTGACCGAGTATGCCTCTGTTGTCTGCTAGAGGCTGAATGCCATCCAGCAAGGCTTGCACATCTTCAGCCATCTCTATTTCCGGCCAGTTGAAATCGTAGAACAACACCGGCATTTCAGCATGTTCAAGTATGGTCATCTGTTTTGTCGGACTAACGCGACCACTTTGGTGGGATACGATAGCATCGGTATCGCCGCTCTCGGCACTGGCCGAAGAGCTAGAATCTGGACGAGGGAGGAAGGGTTTACTCTTCACGGGATTGCTATGCCTGGTCTGCCTGGTCTGCATTTTCGATGGCCTTGGTGTTTCCTCATTGTCGGTCATAGCTCTTGAATCAATGCGCTTTCTCTTGTATGCTCTGGTAAAGGGATATACGGGACGGCAGTTCTCTTTATCGTCCTCGTCGAAGCGGTCTAGTGAAGGTGCAGTGGATCTGCGCAGAACCAAACTGGGTCAGCTGTACTTTCATACTTCGTTCCCTCCTTGTAAGTTGCAATCAACAGGAAGGAACGTACATGTCTTGCTGCGTTTCTGAGATGTGGTCAAGCCAATCTTCAATTCCCATGTTATTAGAGTCACGAAGAATTCGATCAGAGTGAATGACGACGTGAATAATATTCATGTCAACAATGAATATAAACAAAAGGCTGGCTCGCTGGCAAAACCTCGGCTGAATCCGGAGCGGCAAGACTGTACGGATCTTGCGTTTATCCGAGCTACGTCTGCAGGAAATTTACAGCAAAGTGCTCTAATATACACGTGTAATGCGAGTTTCTTGGCACGGCTATGACGTCTCAACAATCCGTGCCCCTTTGCACACACTCCCTCAGATCCCCAACTCTCTCTCTCTCTCTCTCTCTCTCTCTCTCTCAAAGTACTAGCAGCAGCAGCAGTACCAATAAGATCACCACCTCATTCCGCCCGCCTCGCCCGCTTCATCCTTCTCCTCCCACCTGTCCCGCAGCACCCTCCTCTCTCCCCCGGCTCGCCGCCTGCGCTCTCATCACTCTCACCCTCATCTTCACAGATGAGGGTGATGAGGGTGATGAGGGTGATGTGAGGGTGATGAGGGTGATGAGGGTGATGTGAGGGTCATGAGGGTCATGAGGGTGATGTGAGGGTCATGAGGGTGATGTGAGGGTCATGAGGGCGATGAGAGTGCAGATGCGGGTGCGGCGGAGGGTGAGTGGTGAGGGTAAGTGGTAAGGGTGATGAGTGTTGACGGCGGTGAAGGTTGAGGCTGATGCCGACACAATCTAAGTCTCCCGGGTACGTACTCCTTAAAAAGCGCCCTAAGGAGGCAATCGATATTAAGGATACATAAAACATAGTCGATGCTGATCCACAAGGATGATCAAATCCACGCAGACTTTCTCGCCGTTTGATTGCTGTTGAGGGTGTCAATATCAACTCCTCGCATCCATTCTTCCATTGACGGCTAAGCGTCGTATTCTGGCACATTTCTGGCCCCAATTGGATCGTAGACTGGAGGCTCGTAATCACGATTCTCTTCGCAACCTGGCGCTGGATCATTGCTGGCCCGGTTGATGTCCCTCATTCGCGTCTGCATCACCCATGTTGGCGGCCATAGCTGCCCCATGGGCGATTTCATTCTCAGTCGTGGTCGGTTTATTGTCAGCCATAGCTCAGAGGGCGCATTGATATTCTGTTAAGAATTGATGTCGGCTATGAAGGATTGGATAAAAGCTGTCACGGATGACACTTTTGAGCCTTTATGTAAGTCTGTTCTCTCAACCTTGGCCCTCCCTGTATCGTTAATGAGCGGGCAATATGCAGGGCAAGAGGGGCTGTTCGTCGTTACAGCCATTCACATCATTGCTGGACGCACAGAATGCGTTATGATGTAAATGATAATGGTCCTCGGTGAGACTGATCGCTAGATCGATTGCAGATCGGCTCAGCTATTCACGTTATACTCATCGGCGCAACCTATTGATCACTAGGTAGACTGACAATCGGCTCAGCCATTCACGTCATCATCATCGGTGAAACCCGTTGATCATTGGACAGACTGCTGATCGGCTCAGCCATCCACGTCACACTCGCATACGATGTGCATGGTGGATAAGGCTGGAACTTGGTCAATTGCCGAGGTTAATTAGTTGGCGTCCGAACAGGCCTTTACGCCCTTATCATCTCCCTATCGTTATCAGAAGCGATCTCCTAGATCGAAAGGGTTCGGATGTCAATGGCAAAGTGGATAGGTCACAGCTAAGGTATTGATCCGACAACCTGGTTCTTGAAACTCCCATTGGAAAAGATATAATGCGATTTCAATACACGAAATTAGATGAGAATGCTCGTCAGATCAGATTGATCGATTTGCATGCCGGCAAGGCGGACCAAGAGCTGAGACTGACTCTGCGACATGTTTCCCTGTCCGCTGCAAATTTCGCTCAACGTAAACGGCTGCCAATTAGCGAGTTACAGAAGACACTTCCTAGTGGCTGGGTCGTTGAAGAGACTAGCCAGTATAGATATCGATACTTATTCGAAGATGCAGACGAAAACACAAGTTGGCACCATCCAGACGCGAGTTGTGATCCAACTTTATGGCAAGAGCTCGAGGAGCTTCCTCCTCAAGACTTCGAGCCCGCCTATGAAGCGCTTTCCTATGTTTGGGGTTCGCAAGAGAACCCTGAAGTAGCTTTCATCGATTCAGCGCCTGCTTTCGAAAGCGATTCATCCACGCTTGATGAGCTGCCAACGATCTCGATAGGGCAAAATCTCTCGAATGGACTTCGAGCGCTCCGATATCCAGACAACCCTCGCACGCTATGGGTTGATGCTATCTGCATCGATCAAACAAATAACGAGGAGCGTAGCTCGCAGGTCAAGCATATGCATGAGGTCTACAAGCTAGCCCAAAGAGTAGTCGTGTGGCTTGGCCCAAGTACGTCCAGTACTTATTTGGCTATGGAAACCTTTGATTACCTGGGATCCCAAGTGGAAGTCAGCCGGAGACATGCTCGCTTTCGTTCACCCAAGGCAGTAGAACCCGATTGGTTCAGAGCTGCAACGGAATTACCCTATGATGAAAAGACATGGCAGGCCATTGACGAATTCCTGAACTGCTCTTGGTTTGAGCGTCTGTGGATATGGCAGGAGATTCAATTGGCCAATTCCCGATCTTTGGTAGTTTGTGGATCGCATCAACTTGACTGGCAATGTTTCAGGCGCGCTCTGATCTGCTTATACACAAAGGATAAGCTTCCCTTTCCAGGTCTGCGACGACGCTTCGAGATGATTGAGCCACTCGCCTACGAAAGACACACTAGCTCTGCATACCTACTGCTGGAGATCAGCCGGCAACGTCTTTGCAGTGAGCCTAAAGATCATATCTATGGAATGCTGAGCATCTGCGGTCCACATCTGGCGAACGAAATCATGCCTAACTACAGCCCTGACGTACCTTACCATGAGGTATTCAAGGACGTCTTCCTCAAGTACTCTGAACGGGTCCAACGTCTCGACCTGCTCTCTGAATGTGAGCAAACCGGGAAAGGACATAGCGGGCCGTCTTGGGTGCCAGATTGGTCAGTCAGGCGGAGTACGTATCCGTTGTATGGCTTCACATTTGCTAGTGGTGTCTCTTCTGCCAAGATAGACTGTATCACATCAAATATTCTACAAGTCCAAGGCGTTCAGGCAGGAATGATCTGTAGTGTTACAGAACCAGCCCCAGCGGACGACCTCGAAATAATGAAGACTTGGAAAACTCGAGAACCTACTGATATGAGAACGGCAACTTATCCCACAGGCGGGAGCCTACTGGAGGCGTACTGCTCGACGCTTCGTGCATCATTCCTCCTCGAAAGGTGGCCACAGCATGCAGGAGTTTCAACAGCTGATTGGACTTCCCAGTATCTACAGTCGCTCTCCGATTATTCTGCTGAAGTGCCAGGAAGTTTGGATACGCTAAATAACGTCGACGTGTCCTGGTGTCTTAAAATAGTCAGAGAGCGGACGATCTTCCGGATTGACAATGGTCATATTGGGATAGGTCCTTCCTCCACCAGAGTTGGCGATATAGTTTGCATTCTGCTGGGCTGCAAATCGCCCATGGTGCTTCGACCATTAACAGGTGGTGGCGGCCACAGCGGCTACACTGTAGTTGGCGAATGCTACGTATATGGTCTCGACGATGGCTCAGTCTTGCTCGGACCCTTGCCTTCCAACTTCAGAGTTCAACTGGGCAAAGTCGAATCTGGTCATACGGCAACCCATCGCTATCGAAACCTGACCACAAACGAGGTCACAGAAGATGATCCACGGCTGCAGCCCCTCCCGTCTGGTTGGGTTAAAATCAATCGTGGAAGAGAGCCTGACGACCCTACGTTATTCGGGTGCTATAGGCACATCCCGACGGGAAGGCAGATGAACTCTGATCCAAGACTACAGCCTAATGCACTCAAGGATCGCGGGGTTGAATTGCGGACTTTCGATCTCAAGTAACTTCCTAGTCTGAGATCGACCGCCCTTGGTCCCGGAGGGTTCCCGAAAGGGTCTAAGAAAAAGTCTTATGGATTCAGCAGAAAAGCCTGGAGATCCGCCCGACTCGAGCTAATGAACCGTCCATTATTCTTTCTCTCCTCGTTGTCTTTTCTTGAAGATAAGCTCTTGAATCATTTCCTGTTATTTATTTTTTTACAGTGAATAAGGTTTTTAAGGGTCCTGCAAGATATGAGAACGAGGACCGAAAACAATTGGATGGACATCGTTGGATCGCATCATGTCAAGATTAATAGCCTCAGGTATTCGCCTCAGGTGTCTTGGAAAGGTGTAGGAAAATTTGAGAGAACAAGCTGGGAAACCTGGGTGATGATACCGACGCACCAAGCCCACATTAATCCTCAACCTCAGCGTTCAGCATTGGCTTCTGGTTCCGGGTTTTTTCGCAAACAGCAGCATCAGCGGCAGCAGCGGCGGCTCCGCCAAGAAAGTGCCTATAAGCAAGGCGCATATCCAAGCCATTAGCTCAGTCATGGGTGGATTGGTGCGGCACCTCCAGACCCGCAGACCTGCTTAAAGAAGCGGAGGATGGCGACAGCTGACGATAAATAGTATGACGCCAAGGTACACGTAGAAGAATCATAGACATAACGTTTCAGATCCTGCGAGACCACAATGATCTGCATGATGTGAAGACGCGATGGTGACGTACGGAGGGACTCTCTCGGCTGACGAGGAATGAAGAAAAAGGGCGAAGGACATGCGGCGAGTGTTATTGACGGTGTCTTGCGGCACCTTCATCCTCCCTGATAGGCCGTGCAGGCGGACATTCCACCTGGTCTCTGGACGCGTTGGAAGGTGGTAGGTCTGCGGTAGTGGAATGTGCTGATTGAAATCCAACCCTAAGATACCCGAAGCAGTGACAGATACTTCTCGCCAACTTCCCCTTTAACGGAGCGCTAGTCTCTGACTTCTCTACGGAGTCTTATTCATGTTATTTTTCACGAGCGCATCTCTTTTCAACAGTATCTCTGCACCCTCGCATAAAGCTGAAAGGGAAGGTCCTCAATGAACCTTGATCGGGCCCATTGACGATGCGATTCCTCACAAATCATGGTCAGTCCTTTGTTCTGGGAGTCTCTGGGAGATTTGTATGCTCACAAGATGCTGAGAGAAAAGTGCTGTGACAAGACCAGAAGTCTGATGACTGTCAGATCAGTTCGAGACTGCCATCTTTGGCATTAATCGTATTCGATCTTGCGAAAATTGCAATTGCGTTTTCGCATATTCCTGTCGGCAATCACAAATTTGAAATTCACGGCAGGAAGGATTGCGCCGGTAAATTTTGACAATTGCTGTGGAGCCAATCAGTGGCCGGGAATAAACATTCTGTCCCAGAATTGTGGGACGGAATGTTTAGGTCGGGCGGAGCAACAAGTCTTGGCAGCTGCTAATCAACACTTTCGTTCTCCTCCGCAAAGACTTTGTTTGTCACCTTATTCTGAAGAAGCACTACACCTTGGTTTGTCAGAACATTCACATTTGCAAATGCTTTCTGCTCCTTTTTAACGCTGATAGATCTCACCGCTGTAACCAATGATCAATGCGAGGGGCAGCACTTCATGCGCACTCAAGTCCTGCTATGGCAAAGAGACAGCGCTACTTCTGACTGCGGTGATTGGGGTCAATGGCACGGCTTAATAACGCAGGTCCGCTGTTGCCTCGCCCAAAGCGTAAAGATGATACGCCAAGTGATGATGAGGAGGATCACGAGAGCGATGTGCAGCCGCTCGACCGGGTTGCATCCTCTAGCCCTACACGGCAGAGCTTGACTATTGAGGTTCAGTCAAAGCTGGACGTAGAGAAGGTCTTCAATGGCACCGACATCACCCAGTTCCTCGCCACCTCAGACCTTGATGAGGCTCTTGACTTGGGACAGCAGATCATCATCAAGAGATCGCAAATGATTGAGGCGGTGAATTCTCAATGTGCTTGGGACATCTCCATGGTGTGGAAATCGATCGATAAGCTCCGGATGGAGCGTCCAGAAAAGTCGGCCACGATCAACAAATGGCAAAAGGGTGTAGCACGGCAGCTAGAGAACAACAGTGAGGGCATTGCGTATTATCTTCGCCTTTCCGAAAAGACCTTGATCCGACTGTCAGCGTACGGAAAGCGTATCTACGACAGTTGGGGCGTCCTTCCGACCCAGGTCCTCCCCAAAGAAAAGTATGATACGGAGCGGCCACTGTCGAAAAGCTTGCTCCAACAAATGGCCAAGCTCACCAACTACGTAAGTAGGGAAGAAGGCCAGCAATTGTTGTCCGACAGCATTGAGAGGCGCCAGGATCAAAACACAAGGTCAACCTATGACAGGCGTAACCCCTACCTGGTCCGCAGCGATCTTCGGGCCGTGATCAAAACGCAGCAGACGAAGAAACGAGGTCGTGTTGAAGAGGAGGATGACGCGGATGGCACAGGTGACAGAGCTGAGTCAAGATCCGTCAAGCGTCAGAAAAGGTTAGTCAACAAAAAGGACGAAGAAGAAGAAGGAAAAGAAGAGGAGGAGGATGACCACGACAATGATGACGAGCACGACGAGACGGATCCTAAATTGGGGGTGCCGCCGGCGGGGGGTGATACCCAAGGCACTCCACTCAGCCATTCGTCATCACTTTCACCTCCACCTGTGATTATTCGTGAAGGAGAACTCGCAGAAGAGAATATGGAGCCATGCTCGTCTCCAATCGTCACTAGAGGAGAAACCATCGACGAAAACGATGGACATGAATTTGTGAGTGCCGCAGAAATTTCCCCGCTATTTGAATGTTTGAGAAGACATGGCACTGATCTCTTTCGAACAGTCCTATACAAGCATCGAATTACCACGAAGGGCGCCCCCAATGCCCGACTACGAATCACCCACTCCACCCCATCTGACCCGACGCACGATGCATGAGACGGGTTCCAAGCATGTAGACTTGCTATCATCGCCTACACACGTCGCGCACGGTGCAGGAGCTATTCAAGGTGTTGCTATAACCGACCTTGAAATGGTACTGAACACCCTTCATCCAGGGCACAAGCTCTCATCGACTGCCATCCAAGAGACTCTCGCCTTCTGCGTACCTGCAGATTCTCATCTGATAGATCCTCTCTACTTTAATTCGGACTTTTCAGATCGATCAGGTTTGAGTAGGCGACTTGCCAAATCCGTCAAGCGAATTCTCATCCCTTTACATGATCGACAACTTCTTCACTGGACTCTGGCGGTGTTCAACCTCGAATACTTTTCAATCTCTATCTATGATTCCCTCCCTCACCAGACAGTGGATCCGGCTCTCGCTGAGCGGTTGCAAAAGTTCGCAACGGGGATTGTCGGCAGACCGCAGGAATGGACTTTCCAGTCAGCCAATTGTCCCAAACAATCGAATGGGACTGATTGTGGGGTCCATGTCATCGCGAATGCCCTTTTCATCATGACAAACAACGACCTCCCCCAGAAACATGACTGCAGCGCATGGAGATTGATCTGTCGCACCCTGCTTGGCGAAAGCATCCAAGACATCCGGCTCGACATACTGGAGCGTTTTCGGTCCCCAACAAATATCAGGAACCTCGAGGAAGCAGCGGGTGTCCATCCTTTTCAACTCCAGAACCCCGATGAATCTTCTTTCGCAACCTGTCTGCGCAAAATCAAGCAACTGGCCCAAAACAATCTCGTCCAAGTACAAGCACAGCAGCGCAAGCTACGCAACCATTGCGACTCTGCTGTCGCCATCACCAATGTCCTCGAAGCGGTTCGCCGACGGTTTGCCACCGAGACCCTCTTCCTCTCCGATCAGCTCCTCAAAAATGAGCAGCTCCTCACCGAGCATGCCGCCTTCATTCAACGGCACCACATGCGCTCCGACCTCTCTTCCAGCCAAGATGATTTCTCGATAATGCAGGCAACCCAAGGTAGCCAAGATCTTCTCGCCAGTTTGCGCGCAACCCAAACGAATATGGCGAGGCAGCTCGAGAAAAAGGCAACAAAAAAGAAGGCGGTACATGATGGAATGCTCAAGTCGAAGAGTTTAGTCACAATGGCCAAGCAGATCCAAACCAGGTACGAAGGAGAATTGGACATTTCGGATTCGGCGAGTAGGCAGATTCGGGGGACGGTGCAGAAATGGCGGGATATGATTGCAGACGCGCTGTCGGGGCTTGATGAGACTCTGGCGTCGTAAGCCTGATCAGACTGCTGATTTCGTTGTCGCCAGCGTCCGCTGCTGAGATGGTCATCAAAAGCAATATTGTGTATTTATCAAACATTCGCAATCCATGATTGGCATCCACTCAAAGGGACCGAGTTTCAAGATTCCTCTTCCGCAGATGGCGGAGTTATATCACATAGTGGTTCCTCATAGCTGACAAAAAATTCAATACACATCTCCTTCATACGCCAATGGAATTCATCATGGGAGGGATGTTGCCCTCTTGAATCACAATCCGTCTAGGCTTTAGGTTGCCTTCCGACTGCTCTTCATTTATCACAATCCATGTATGATTCTCGCCTCCTCGACAAAGATCCCCAAAACGACTCCAATTTCCAGTGCTGGGCTTGCCCCAACTCCATTTCCATTAATCAATGTATATATGCCCCTCTTGCCATGAAACCTGCGTCGCCTCGTACGAGCTATCCTTCGGGTCGGCCGTCTCGTTGGGAAAAGACATGGAGGATCCTTTCTTCGCGCTATAAGTTCGCCATTTGCCACTCTCTCTCAGGCGGCCGTTGACTGAAGATGAGATGGCATACTGGGATTTATCACCTTTCCGATCCGGCAGAAACAAGGATAACAAATGAAAGAGCGAGCCCACATCCTACAGCCTCCGATAACATCCACCAGAGCAGAGCGTTTCGCTATCTACTCCCGATACCTTATCCTACTAATAAATCCT
Organism: Niebla homalea; assembly: GCA_019925105.1. Classification (NCBI taxonomy): domain Eukaryota; kingdom Fungi; phylum Ascomycota; class Lecanoromycetes; order Lecanorales; family Ramalinaceae; genus Niebla; species Niebla homalea. The sequence continues at coordinate 667,312 of JAHGAU010000033.1, forward strand.
ATCTGCGCTCCGTTATCTTCTCGAGACCAATCACTGCGAGAGCTGCCGTGTTATCATCTCGTTTATGACGGACTAATGATGCAAAGTCATCCCTACAACATCGATTCCCTACCTACATACCACAGCGGGCGGACGCAATCTCGCCTCATCTCCCTAAAGCGAATGCACAATATCAAAAGCCGTTCGAATCCGATGAACCCTGGAGGCGGTACAATCTAAGGCGCACTCTTAACCGAATGCTGAAGTCTCAGTCCGGCGTGTATCCGTGGTCGACGCTCATTATCTCGTTCGTCTGCGCTTTTATACGCCCTCCTTTATTGTTGATTCAGCCCGGTAGTAACTGTACCTCTGCCAACTGATATTCTTGACAGGCTCACGCGAACACTGTTGATGCGTGCATCTCCCTTCTTAAATTTGCTGGACAATCCGCCAGTCAATTGGGCGGTATTGGTTTTTGCATCTTATCCGTTTCCGGTGAGGGCTTTGCGGGGCTTGGTAATTCTGTCTGTAAGCCACGTGAACTGATTTATTGGACCGGTCGTTCGCCCGCAAAACGTAGCGGCGTTATCGGTTAAGGGGGAATTTCCTCGCTTGCTAATGGGATCTCCCTGCCCCTGACCTGGAAAGGCCTTTGGTGATTCGAGAGCATTGATTGGGGGAGTGTGTGCTCCCGATATGGTCTGATCGCATTGTACGTTGTTGTGGGGAGCATGGAGCTTTCATGGAGACCTGCCGTTGACGGGAGCTTGCTCTGGAAAAAATCGATTGGGCATGCATTGGCCTTAAATGGCGACAGGATTTTATGGGCATGGGTTCGCACCTAGAGTGTTGAATAAGGGACAAAAGCTCATTAAAGCACGGATGAGGGGTATAATTTGATACATTTCAATTGGCTCGCCAACGTCAAGACAACTCAAGCAGGTCCAGTAATTTGAAGGAAGTCAGTCCTAGAAGAGAATGCAATGGTAGGCTGTACCATCACAAGTGAGATCATCATTGTCACAAAAAGATATATTGACCTAGATATCGGAACGGCGAATGGAACAACAGCATATAAGAAAGCTTTTACTTAAGATGAAACCCTCTTCAAAGCTTTACATGGCACGTCAATCGGTCTTTCTTCTTTACAACTTTCCATTCTGTCATCCCCGGGGTCCAGACTTCCAATAAACCTCGTAAAGTATCAAGAAGACAGGTGTGACCAGATTCCTACGGCGTCCAAGCTGCCAGTCCTGGCCAGTCCAACGCAGGAACACGATGACAGCATACTGACTGGATTTTGGCAGCGAGTGTTGCGACGAAAATGCGATCAATCACCGATGATCGATCCTGGATTCACGTGAAGTTTAAAACTGACGGTAGAGATATACGCTCTGCAGAGGCGTAGTTCTTTCACAGAGCGGGTGTCACCTTTCATAGGCTGATGCTCCTGACGAGGAACGACAGCCCATCCATGCAACTTTTCTCATCTGTCGTCGAATATGCGCTGTTGCCGCCTACCGGGCTCCATTCAATGCACAATATTTTTGATTTCAATAGCGTACATGTCTGATCGTCGTAGTTTTATAATAACATAACGAATGTTCCCTCTCAAGGTTTCAATCCATATTTAATAATATTCGTGATGTAGCTACGTCGATGAAAAAAAGGACGACCGAGAGGAAAAGCGAAACAAAAACGGGTGAAGCACCCATATCAACAGGGACTTTGGTAGGAAGATGATTAGTAGCTAGATGGTGTGTCTTAGATTTTGTAAGAGAGAGTAAGCCTCCTGGAAAATGTACGCTGTATGATTGGTGACGCCCGCTTTATAGAGCTTGTAGCTTTGCGAACCTTTTAAATGGATCTGTCTCCCTTAAGGGGGTTTCATCTGCCTCGATGATTTGAACGTCTGAAGGGATCAATCAGACAGCATCCCATGGCTGATATTAACATTGCAGATCCAGTTTTCGGAGGCAGGTACGGGGCGTCGTCCCTTTTTGAGCTTCAGAAGCTTAATGGCCGATTGTACTGTATACCTTAATGGCGAGGGTTACGCGTTGTCATTATCACAGTGAAGATTGTGCGTATCCAGGCTTGGTACGCACGCAGCCCTTTGTAGAAGGCAATGCAGCGCGCTGATCATGCACAGTTACTTGTGACAGGGTCCGACAAATGGTTAAGCCACCAAATGCCCTGAATCTCTATCGTTCACTCAGGCTTCCGGCCAAGAGTTGCCTTCTTCTAAAATGCGAAACGTTCAATCTGAGATGCTGCGGCGATTCTGTATTGTCAACCCGCCTTCGGCTTCTCAAATCATCACAGCTGTCCGAGTGTCCTACTCAAGCATCTTCCCTACCGACTCCAATTGAATTATCTTTTCAGACAAAACGGATCGTCCTTCAGCGACATCATCTTCTTTTTTCTTCTCTTTCGAGTCAGGACGAGGGATGAATTGATATTCTGCGACTGTGCACTATGGGGGCTGGGGAATATGGGCTACTAGAAGCTGGATCCAACTTCGTTGCGGCCAATTGCTGTCATTATTGCTATTGGCTTTTACTTCCAGCCCTGTGAGGAGACGAGGTTTGGTTGGAAAGGACCATTGCCGTTGTCCGTTTGAAGATCGTACGTGTTGCGAGGGATACTTCCGTGGGACCTGTGTGAGTTGCGTAACGGTGAAGCTCTCCCAACTCTGGTCACCGATAGAGCCTTATTTCCCTTCATCCATCTCACTAATTCTTGAGAAGTAATATCGACTCCATTTAATGGGCGTCGTTATCGGGACGTCGTTATCGGTTTGAACATCAGACATGAATTGATGGAATGCGACCGTACGATGTGGGCTGAACTTGTAGGGAAGAATGTGGGTGGGGAATTTTCTTCCCCCCTTTTGAAAATGAGTCAGCTATGCCTTCATCTCATCGCATCAAATCTCAGTGTCAGATGGATCAAGGGTTTCTTCGATAAATGCCGCTGCCTGTTTGGTGATTGACCAAGGACTGAAGGACTGATGAAACAAGACCGTGGAAATGTACAAGTGGTGATGGAAGCATGACATGCATCCGTCGCCATCTCTTGATCCTATCGTATGAGATCTCAGTAAGAGTTGGTCCAAGGCCTTCTTCAATAATCGCACTTGTTCCTTTGATAATCGGTAACCAAATGATGAAATGCGACCGTGCGATGTATATGTTTCCTCTCCAGTCAAACATTTGTCGTCACTGCCATACGATAAGCAGTAAGAGCCGATGCCGGGAAAGCTAGCCTAAGGTAAGCAAACATCGGTTGACCTGAAGAAGAGAAAGAGTTTGATGTTGGACCAAGTACGACCAACAAATAAAAGCAGACAAGGAGAGTTGGGGGCGACCAGCTGTTGGCCTTGGCAACAAAACATTCTGTCCCACGGGAGCGGGACAGAATGATTTGTCAGCAGCCTTGGCGGGGCCTTCCATTTTCTCTAGTTGGTCTGCTGTTTTTGTTTTGCACCCTCATAAATTGGCCAACCAGGCCAGATTCGCTGGCCGTGGCAAGCTTTCATAGGACCCAAAGAGAGCATGGACATACTCCAAGATTCAAGAGGTGGAAAGTTACTACAGAGTATCAGCACGGATGTTGTCGCTCTTGGCCATCCTCTCAACGCCGTTGGCATCAGGACAGCCAACGACTACGCTCTTCGGCAGAGTCGCCAGCAGTCAAGGGCATGACATGCCTTGCCGCTGAACAGGCGGAAGAGAAGCTACTGCTTCGATAGCAGGAAACGGCCCCCCGATCTGTCATTGCCCTGAATAGGTGATTGCGCCCAAGGGTCATTCTTTTTGGTGTGGATCGCAAGAGCTCTTACTGATGTGGGATCACAGAATGCTTGATTTGGAGCCTTATACACTCGGTCTTACCTCTGCTGAGTGATCCTCCTACGCAATAGCGGCAAAACCGCCAACCAAATCCCCCTTCCTGTCCTCCCCTCAGCCCTTCGCTTCTTCGACACTACATGGTCAGACTTGCCGCAAGAGCCATTAGGCCAAGACCTCTGAAAGGCACATGGTTACCTCGGAGCAAGAACGACTGGTCCTGCTGAAATCACATGAAGAGATCTATCTGCGATAGATGAGCAATGGTCTCAGAAGCATAATCGAAGGTCTCGAACTCGAGTCAGATAATCGGCTTAAGCTACGGCCACGTCGCATCGCTAGCTACGCCCATGAAATCTACTTGAATGATACCTCAAATTAGGGAAGCTTGTCAGCCGGGTGATAGTGACGTTCACATGGTCTCCTCTCCATCAGCAAAAGCAAAAGCATGGATACAGGCGCACTCGGCTACAGGATAGGTAGCATACGCTGGTACATCTATTGTTTGAATCATACTCTTTATCCTCACGCAAGCGTCGGGCACTTCCTCGCCTTCTGTCAAGTCCTTCGCACGCGTTGATCCAATAATACAAATGCCCAAGTCGGCTTCGGCTAGCACGTCGTTGCACGGAAGGGGCTTGAATTCCTACATCCCACATTCAATGCGCACCGCATCAGCCGCCTTAATGACTTATAGGCAATATTGTTATGCAAGCAAGGGCATTTCCCCGTTATGCCACTGCAAAAGCTCTGCACAGGACTGACTTTGTACCGATATAGGAAAGAGAGCTCAAGACTACAACCCTGATGGCCTTGGCCTGTCCACGAAGCGTTTGATGGATAAAGGCAACTTGCTTATCTCTGACCTCCTACAGAGGCTTGAACAACTCCTCAACAGACACATGCACGTGGCATTGGAGCGAATATCTGGATCGACATCTCCAGCTCCCACCTGTCACCGTCATTAATACTACAGCCACAAACCTTCCTGAACCCTCTTTACACAACTCCATTCATGTGCGTCACAACGACACGCACCTTTTCGCGTAATCATATCGCAAATGTAGAGCAGAAGTGCCATAATCGCTGCATCCAGCCTCTCAAGCTCTCCACCTACAGAACGGAGGATTGCCAATTCTGCTTGTCCAAGAAGAAGAAGGGGAAGAGGTATCCCGGGCCATATGATCCTAGCAAGCACTCAGCAAGTCATGCGTAAGTGCCCCGTTTCAAGAAAAGCCATGGAGTAGCTGATGAAGTAACAAAGGAACAGAACAGGCGGAATCGGCTCCTTTTTGCCGACCTGCAAGATTGGATCCGAATACAACTATCAGGCAAATCATTCGACCATCTGCGGAGTTGTCATCCAGCCCCACTTGTACTGTGACTGCAGCAATGCGAATGCGTCCGGACTACAAAGAGCAAAGGGAGAAGTGGTCTGCGTGGCTCATAATGAATGTCCCGGGTATGTGGAATAAAGTCAATGCAATCGTATTTTTATTGAGAAAAGGGAAGACTTCTCTCCCCATGCGTCTTTTCCTCTCCTCTTCTCTCCCTTCCTTATCATCGACCTTCTCATCCTCCTCCAGTCTCTCCATAAGACATAGCGACCAAACGATTCTATATACCCGTTTTCCTACAATAACCCCCCGGCCGCTTGTCAAAACCTCCGCTCTCCCCGAATCAGAACGGATCATCCATCATTTCCCCTCCTCCCAAAACAATTGTTCGCAATAGATATGGCTCTATCCACCCGTAACCCCACGCCAGTCTGTTTTTTCCTCCATTCACCTCCCCATCATACTGACCCTCTGCGCTTATAACCAACACTGACAATGACTAGTGCACAGAGTGTCGACCCGCGGCTGGGCGCTTCATCCAGTCTTTACTACGCTGCGTCCATCTCGACAAACTTTCATCCCTCCGATACAATACCCACCGCCAGCATCCGTGGCTGCTCAAGCGAACCATCATCCCTCGATTCCGCGTCGTACCCTTGGCAATGCAATCTACAAGACCCTCGCCCCCGAGATATCGCAAATTCAATCGCCGTCATCAGGGATGACGACCCATCACAAGACAAAAAGCGGGTGGGATTAGTTGTTAACCTATGGCCGTTCCCGTCGATAGTTAATACGGAAAACCCCATGGTCGCTTCCGTCAGGGGCAGGGAGGCTTATGGGTCCGTCTGTCCGCCTACTTTTGATCTTGTCGTCGATCGGTATGCATTGATAATGGATGAAGTCAGAGCACAAGTGGGGGGGGTATTGATGATGAGTTTGCTGCTCCACTGGGGTCAGCTCATACGTCAGGAGATTCCAATAAGTTTCGGTAGCGTGTAAGCGGATTAAGTCTCGTTTTCATGCTAGGTATTCATCTCGCTCCTTCGTTGGCCGGTAATAAGGGTGGGAGTTTTGGGTGGGAGGAATCCACAATCGTGGGTGTAACTTTTATCGCAGGTAGCTTGTATAAATCGCGCCAGCAGTACCGTTTTGAGCCTTACCTGAGTCGGAAGATCTATAGCCGCAGGACTCAAGTATGTAAGAATGATAAAGAGAGAAGATTTTGGCGAAAAAGGTGTTCGAACCATTTCAGATGTTCTATCAGAATATGTACCATCAAATCACACATACCAGTGTCCCCTTTCACCGACGCCACCTAAGCGTATCCGCCGTGAACTCCACCAATGCCTCCCAAGCGGACGGAGCTCCCTTCTCTCCACCACCCTTTCTCCCATCGCTGTCTTCGTGCAGAGGAGAAGTAGTCGCATGCGGGAGGGACAAGGGCGATAGGGATGACTGAGACAGCCCGTGATCAGTATGGGTGGTGAAACTTGATGGAGTAGTAGTGGCAGGCAGCAAGCATTGATGACTCTCTCAAATCTGAAAAGAGAAGAGGGGGGGCGGGGGGCTAGCAAATAAACTCACGCAACCAGTCCTCGACGGACAACAGCTCACGCCCAGCCTCCCGCAGTACTCGCATGCCGGCTGGCCGGAAGTCGGTTGACATAGTAGAGGGGTCCAGGAAGGTCCGACAAAGTCTGTTTTACATGGTGGTGGTGGTGGAGGAGGAGGATTCGTACTTGGTGGCTCGGCCAGGGGTGCAGCAGCTCGATTGAGCGGTTCAGAACCATCGCATATGGGTGGTGCAGCACGTTTCCCAGCTTTCTCGCGTCCGCTCCGTCTGCGCCCGTCGACCGTCCTAGCAGGAACGGTGCGAATGGAGATGCGCCTCCGCCGCAACAGGAGGGTTTTCCATGCGTTCGAGGCCAGATAGCGCCGCTTGGACCAGTATGCGATATGCTTGCACAGCGGCTTCCAATGCACGCTGTCAACCAGGGCGCGCTCCCAGACGATGAGGTCCTGGAGATCGCGCATCAAGCGACGGACGACGTCGGATTCGGCCTCGTTCTGGTGGAAGGTCTCCTTGCCTGAATTGAGGATGGCGTCGATCTCGGGGTACAGAGCGCTTTGCCACACTTGCTGTCCCGCGTCGAGCAATGATTTGTAACGCTCATGATGGATTTGGTCGTCCGGCCAGTCGAAGAAGACGAAGACCGTGGTAGAGCTGCAGGATTTCATGGGCCACGGGGTAGGCTTCTTTGTCTTTTTTGTTTGGGGAGCCATGGCTGCTGTGGCTCTTGTGCCTGAGTTTGCGAAAGGTAGCTGTAGACGATGGAGATTTGAGAGGATGTGCGGAACGTGGGGGGAAGGACTGCATTTAACAGATCTTTCATTAGAAAGCAGAATCGGGTTGCATTTAACCCAAAACCATAAGCGTAGGCTCCATGGGCTCGCCAGGCTATGCGATGTACATTAACGCACTCTGGCGTCGACGTAGGCTGGCGATAAATGTACTCTAACAATCATATGCAGTCTAGCGATTCAGCGCCATAGCGGCCATGGACTCTATGAGGTCGTATGAGGAGGAAGCAGCCTAGCGACAAGATTTGATGATCATGCAGACTGGCGATTACGTGACCCGGCGACTATGCAGCCCGGCACCCGGCAATAGTTGCATAACTTATCTGAATGTACCGAGGTTTCTGCGATAAAAGTTGCTTGTAGCGCACAAAGCTTCTTGCAGTTTGTTGAATTGAGCAACCCTTCAGTCGATGCTGCCCAGTCCCTAAATGAACGTAAGAATATCCGCTCGAACATCCTATTTTACAAAACGCAGGTTTCTCCCCATCTGCAAGGGCGACTTGGATCAATCCGGCTTGAAGAAGATGGCGTTGGCGTGAACTCGTGGGGAAATAGCTCCACAAGGTGAAGCAAATAATATCGGAGAAGGAGTACAGTTGCTGTCTGTTCACTGCTCTTGAGAGTTGTTCCCACATGCTCTTTCATTCTTGACCGAAAGAACTGGACAGTGCAACGCCGATCAGACGAGGACACACTCAGGCCACGTTCGTATGTATGGGCACCCTCCTTTCTGACGGCGCCAATGGCCGCGGTAATCGCGATTACTCTGGGAAGCATCAGTCTTGGAAGTGGGACAGGAATGAGGACAAGTGTCGATGGATGCGTCTCAGTACCGATGGAGTCACATCTGTTGAAATTGTAAGGGTGGGTAATCATCAAAGCCCGGGAGTTTTCAAGGCGCAATGGGGCGTACGGCCATCTTTACCAAGTGCCCTGCCACTTCTTCGACAGTCTCCTAAAAGAGACTCGCCGAAGTCGCTTACCTCCCGGAAGATCCGCGCGATCACGCGACGGTGTCCGAGCGCTGTGGCTCCCGTGGGGGAGGACATGGTGGCGGATGTCGTTCCGGGTGCCTCTAAAAGCGTGTTCGCCCGAGAGCTGGCCAGTTCAAGCAGAGGTGAGGCCAGTGGCAGAACAAGTGCGAATGAATCTCTGGATGAGGAGGCGCCGTCCACATTGCAGCCTTGCTACTACCATCTAAGGGTTGTGAGTATATTGAATAAGTTATATGTAAAGCTCTGTGAGCTTTTTCATCAGCAACTGCAATTCGTGTGGGAAGAGAAAGAACTTGCCTGTCCTCGAGTCCATGTTTGCCAGATTCCGACCGTTCTGATTTCAGCAATCCGATTGGGGTACTGCGCGGCAGAACGCCACCAAGTTCAAATTCCAGAGCTTTACCCACAGCTATCGTTCCCTGGATCCCTGGAGAGGCCAGGCTGCCGGTCTCATGGGTTATTAGTCATCGTGCGAGAAAAGGGATCCCAAAAGCGTCACCTATTACGGACCCAATTATTGATAGCTTCCCTAACAGGCATCCTCGTCTGAACAAAGGAGCCTGAGGATAATAGGGCGTCCTCCCACGGAAAGCGGAGGCTCTCTGTCATGTATCGTGCATCGCAGCGCGGCTGTCTCGGAAGCGATAGTGCGTGGACACATACGCATTTTGCCTCTCTCGGGTAGGAAAGGAAAGTAGGTACGGCCGCTGAGTCTGATCCACAGGTATAATGAGCGTCCAATGCTATATGCCGAAAGCTTTGCGGTAATCCATCTACCTAATGAATCTTGCTCCTGGCAACTGATCAGGCACACACAATGAGAGTTCGCAATCTACCAAACTCAGCAGCTAGCTGATATCACCAAGACAACGATGCGCATGTCTTGCTCGTCGCCTTGTGCTCCAAAGCCTCCGTCTTGGGTCCGCCAGCGTCCAGCAACACGGGGAAGGCGTCCACCCAAGAGAAAAGGCTGCCGGCAGGTCAAGAGAAGATCGCTTTCGGGGTAGGGTCGTTGATACCGAATGGTGGTGTTAAGAGGATATAATAGCTGATTTCCTGCTGCTGTTCTTACTTATCCAAAGTGAACCTCGTCGTGCGCGATAGCGAGGACTTTACCTGCTAGCCGTTCGTTATACTGACTCTGCTCGAAGACGTATACTAACCGCCATAGACAGCACTCCATGCGGAGCAGTCTGACAAGTAGGCACTTAGCGCCCAAAAATCCAGGCCAACGAAGGCCTTAAGACCGAAGTTAGTAGACCTCTGGCGTCTTTTCCATGCTGATTCAGGCATTCCAGAGCCACTGGGCGATGTGTACGTATGAACTCAAGTAAAAGAGCATGCTTAATCCTGTCAGCTGACCCGGCATAAAGGTTGGCTCGTTCTCACCTGAGAAATCCTGTTTCAGAATAGAGGAGGAATATAGGTGGGTATAGCAATGAGCACCGAGTAGGTTAATAGCTACTCAGTGTTGTCAATGGACGAGGAGGGAAAAGGCAGGCTAGGTGCGTACGAGAAATTGAGTCAAAGTCATTTCGCATGATTCATTGAGTTATATCCATAGGCAGCCTCTCTAGGTATTGAGCAGAGAAGCAGCAGCAGCAGGTGATTGTCACGAGGTTCCATCAACCTACCTGATACCTTGCCAATTACACGCAGCGCCAGTCTCGTCCACGTTGCCGTTCCTGTTTATCAATCGCGCACGCAATCCCTGCCTATTGAAAAGATAAGTAAGCTCATTCTTTGTTCAGCACGTCAGCCGGAGGGTGCCGAGCCGACTGAACGGTAGTGGGTTTGGTTCGCTTCGCACGTAAATTCGTGTTCGCTATACCGTAAGGAAAGAGAGCTGTAGAATTTTTGGCACGGGCAGCAGCGGCATCACTATCTTTGGGCCAGTCTTTGGTGACGTCTTGGTATAGACAGGCAATGTCCCACGGCGCAGGCTGGTCCATGTAGCCATTGTATTTCTCTTGTCCCGCCTCTTTCCCCATTGCTGCTTCTGATGCTGCCGTAGTACTGGGAATCACTTGGCAGTCGTCCTCGGGATCCAAGTAGAGATTTGGCTCTCCAACTGCAGGGACGTTCGACGTATGTAGGTAGCCATCGTCGTTTGGTTGGCGGTAGTCGTAGATGAGCCACATAGATACCGGATCGGTTGAGAGGTTCAATGCACAAGCATAACGGGTGGTTTGGGCTTGACCGTCCTTGCTCTTCTCGACCAGCCAGCCGATGGCGAGGAAGATGTCTCCTGCACTCTCGTCTCGTACCCACGTCTCCTCCTTGTTGTCTTCGCTCTTGTTATCTTCCCTCTTGACATGCTTATGTTTGGTCTTGGGCGCCACAAAGAACCGATCTCCGTCGCAATGTAGGCGCCAATATGTACAATCAACAGCGAGGGTGACATCAGACCAACTCTTGCTCTTCCCAGAGTAGCTATCTTCGAGCTCTTCCATGTCTTCCAGCATGCCATCACGCTCGATCCCCGAGAATCGAAAGATGAGCTCTGAGGGTAGGAGAGTGAATTGCGTTTCGTCGCGAGACTGGACCACGATTGGATGCGCATTCTGGTTCAGCAACAGAGTAGCTCCGACTTGCTCTGGATCCCCCTCATTAATCTGTGCCAGGATTGCGGTTTTGAAATTCTGGGATTTTGTTGCTTCGTGGCTGACTTTGGCCAGTTCTTTGGAGGGCTTATCCTCGCTCTGGAGGATCTTCCGGAGTCCCGATATCTGCTGATCAAATTCCGCTTTCCTCCTCTGTATGGCATAAGCGGTGTCTTGGTAGATATACCAAGCTTCGTTCCGAGAGCGTTCCAAGTCGTACGACTCCTTTATCCCCTCCTCGAACCTATAAAAGTCTGCTTTCACATCTGTATCCGACTTGTGTGTATATAACCAGCTTGCCATATCTTCTGCTGAACTGACAGAAGCTTCCGGGAAGCGGGTGAAAGGGTCAGAGAGTAACACTGCTGGCAACTTCACAGATGGGAGATTTTGCACAATGGATAAGGAAGCACTGCTGGCGGGGACGTGATGATGAGGTAGAGACATCGAACGTGACTTGTAATGCATGGCTGACATTTTGTTTGGATGAAGTGGAGGTTGACTAAGGTCGTGGTAAAAAGGCATTTAAGCACAGAGAATCGATATGGAAGATGTTTGGGGGGATCGGATGGATCGCTTGCAGTTTGATACTTGCGATGTTTGCGTACACTTTGGTGTTGTACTGTGTCGAGAGCTGAAGTTGACGGACATTCGGCAGGGGCTATTGGTCTATTGGTCCTACGTGGCGTGATGTTTTATGAGGATGTGTCAAGAGCAAGTGTCGGTGAGTGAGATTTTCGGGGAATAATACCTCTCAACAACGGATCTAAAACCTCCCGTACCCATCTAAGCCCCATCAAGCTAGGGTGTGGGTGGCTATCGTCTCTGGGGCTGATAGTATCAGGCGCTGCAACGAATTCGCACTATTTGCACGCCGCTGACGGCTCAGGTGCGTCCGTGGACGGGTTTAGACGGGTTCGGGTGGATGGCGCGAAAAGTCCTGGACAGAGCTAAGCTCTGTAATTAGCGTTATCTATCGTGGACTGTAAACTTTGGGTAGGAAGTACCCTGTAAATTACAAAAAGCTTCGGGACCCCTCTCAATGTTAGCCATCGCAATATGCGCAAATGGGTGCAGGGTGCAGGGGAAGGGTGAGTAAGCCGAATCACTTGTATTGAGTCTACCACTATGCTTGTCTAATTACACCGTGACAACGACCGTATTTGTGTCCATCTCAAGGACCGTTTGATGACCGTATACTCACCGTACCTTATGCACCGATGCACCTGTAATACCGTTAATAAAAGGCCGTCTGGTAGGCCTTTATGCGATAGGGTCTTCAATGCAGGGGCTGCCAAGACAACCGCGGAATACCCCCGTATATTACCGCGGAATACCCCCGTATATTACTCCCTCTTTAAAGCTGCGATAAATTTACGATAATAATACCGCTATTAACCCACTAAATATAATCCGAGCTTTAATCGATTTATTTTAAAGGGTTATTTTAATAAGGGCTTTATTATAATATTTACGAGTTAATTTTTAATATTAATATACTTTATTAAGATAAAGCCTTTTTATACCTTTTCCCGAATAAAGTGGTATTAAACGTCGATATACTTAATCCGTAAGTAATTCTCCGGGTTCTTAATAAGAGAAATACTACCGTTATTATTATTAAATAGAATAATAAGCCCGTAACCTTTAAAAAATCCGGTCTTATTAATTTACCTTATAAATTAAATATTCGTTTTATACTTTTCAGAAAAAGCCATATACTTAACTTCCATAATAAAGGTAATAATAGTACGTTATTTCCGAATATATTATACGTATATTATACCGGTATTTAATATTATAAAGCCGTATAATAACCTTTTATTATTTTTATTATTAATAAATACGGTATTTACGAAGTATTTAAATAATCCGTTATTACGTCGGAAGTATAAACTTAAATTTAATATACTCTATCACCTAGTTGTGAACGGTTGCAGCCTGCAACCGTTCATTCCTCCCGCCGGGGGAATTCCGCGATTGCCAAGAATGGAGGCTCCTATCACCTAGTTGTGATTCACTCGACCCTCCAGTGAATCATTTCCTCACCCGGGGGGAATTCCGCGATGCGCCGCTAGACCCTCCAGTGAATCATTTTTTGAAGTGATTCACTGGAGGGGTTTTTTTCTACAGAATCCTTAACTCTCTATACGAAAGGTGTAGATCTCAGCACGGGCTTTAAAACGAGCCCCATTTGGCCTAAAACGGTCAGCGGGCGATTTACTTATCGATTTTACCACGTTTTGGAATTTTGGAGGTTCAAGTTGAAGTTCGCTTCCCGGCGTTAAAGCTTACTTTTTAACCCGTTATTCCTTTATAAAATCTAGTAATTTAACTTTATAGCCTGAGTTAAGAGCTTTTTAACGATGTCGGAAAAATAAAAATCCGTCCATTATTACCTATTATAGTATTAAGCTATATATCCTATAGTTTTAATTTTACGGTTTTTTTAAGTGTATCCGGAGGATTATTAACCCTTTTTATTTAAGTTTTAATTTAGAAAAAAAATATAAAAAATAACGGTTATAACGGTACCGGAATTACTATAATCCGGGATATATTAATAAATATATTATTAACTTAATAATAATAATTATTTCTTTTTTTTTATTAATTTTTTTATTTAATTTATTCCTTAAATATCTTGGTATAAAATGGCCGTTAACGTCGCCTCCTTATGCCAAGACTTCTAATAAAATCCTTATTTAATTTAACTCTTATTATTCATAACCCTTAACCGGTAAAAACCCCTTTATATTAATAAGATTATTAGTTATTTAACTATTAAGGCCCTACTTTAATAGGGATAATAAAGGGTAAATAATAAAGTGTAAATACTTAATATAAGAGAAAAGGGTAAACAATTAATTGAATAATAAAGGGTAAATAGTTAATTAAGTCATAAAGGGTAAACAATAAATTAAATAATAAACGGTAAATAATTAATTAAATAATAAAGGGTAAATAAATAATTAATTAATAAAGGTAAATAATTAAATAAATAATGAACGTTAAATACTAAAAAGTAAATAGTATAGGGTAAAGAACAACTCAAAATAATAAAGGGTAATTATTTAAATAATAAAGGGTAATTATTGAAATAATAAAGGGTGAATAGTTAATTAAATAAAGAAAGGGAGAAAATTAATTAAATAAAAACAGGATATAATAATTAAATAGTAAAATGTAAAGGATTTAAATGAAGTAAAAAAGGTACATAATTAATGAATATTAAAGGGTTAATAATTAACTAAATAATAAGTAATAAATAATTAAATAAATAAATGATAAGGGATAAAATTAAATAATAAAAAGTAAGTAATTACTTAAATAATAAAAGGTAAATAATTAATTAAATAATAAAGTATAAATAGTTAATTAAATAATAAAGAGTAAATAATTAATTAAGTAATAAAGGGTAAATAAATGAATAATAAAAGTTAAATAATTAATTAAGTAATAAAGGGTAAATAGTTAGTTAAATAATAAAGGTAAATAGGTAAATAAATAATAAAGGTAAATAGGTAAATAAATAATAAAGACTTTAAACAAAAAATAAAGGTTTAATAATGAAAGGTGAATAATAAAGGGTAAATAATTATTTGAATAATAAGGGGTAAATAATTAATTGAAAATAAAGGGAAAGTAAATAATTAAATAATAAAGGAAAAAAAGTTAATTAAATAATAAAGGGTAAGTAAATAATTAAATAATAAAGGGAAAATAGTTAAATAAATAAAAAAGGGTAAATAAATAAATAATAAGGGGTAAATAATTAATTAAATAAAAAAGGGTAAATAAATAAATAAATATTAAAGAGTAAATAATTAATTAAATAATAGAAAGTAAATATTTAAAAAAATAATAAAGGCTAAATAATAAAAAGTGAATAATATAGGATAAAGAATTAGTCAAATAATAAAGGGTAAATAAATCAATAATAAAGGGTAAATTATTAATTAAATAATAGAGGATAAATAAATAAATAATAAAGGTTAAATAAATAATTAATGAAATAATAAAAATTACATATTTAAATAAATAATAAAACGTCCAAATAAATAATAATGGTTAAATAATAAAAAGTAAATATTATAAAATAAAGAATTCATTAAATAATACAGGGTAAAGTATAAGGTAAAGATTTAATTAAATAATATAGGGTAAATAAGTAATTAAGTAAATTAACTTTAAGTAATAAAAAGGTTAAATAAATAATAATAAATAAATAATTATTTAAATAATAAAAGGTAATTAATTAAAGAAGTAATAAAGGGTAAAATAAAATAATTAATAAAAGATAAATAATTAATAAAATAATAAAAAGTAAAAATATAAAAAAGTAATAAAAGGGGTAAGTAAATAATAAAAATTAAATAATAAAAAATTAAAAATATAAGGTATATAATAAGAAAGAAAAAGTAAAAAGTAAATAAAATAAATAGTTATAATAAGTAAAAAAAGAAAAATAATAAAAAAAAGGTATATAAGTTTTAATACGTTTATTTAACAAAATATAAAGGTAATAATAAAAATAAAAAGAGAAATAAATATATAGGGGAAATAATTAATAAGAAAATAAAAAAGTAAAAAAGATTATTAATAAATAAGGTTTAATTATAAAGGTTAAAAAAGAAAAAATTAAAGGGTAAAGTTAAATATAAAAAAAAGGGTTAAAATAATAAAAGATACATAAAAAAGGTTAAAAAGGAAATTTTAATAATAAAGAATAAATAATAAAAACGGAAAGTTTAATAATAAAAAGTAATTAATAAAAAGCAAAAAAATTGATATTAAGTAAATAATAATAATAGGAAACTATTACTTAGTACTTATCACTTATAGGCTTTACGCAATTATTCCCTTTCCCGGGGAAACCTTGGCGGCTAAAAGTGTTAGCCTTTAGGCAATTATTTTTTAAAGTAATTACTTAGAAAGTAATTCTTAAACCGATTTAAAAACTTTTGATAATAAAGTTATAGAGCCCGGTAAGCCCTATAAAATAAGTTTTTATTTATTTAAATCCGATAACTCCTTATTTAATTATAGATTTTTAAACTATTTCAAATTTTTAATAATTAATAATTAAGTTTACTTCTTAGCGTTAATTTTTAACTTTTATTCGGTTATTCCTTAGAAAAATATAGTAATTTAACTTTTTTTATATAAATTTCAGCCTTTTAATAATATCGGAAAAATAAAAATCCGTTTATTAACGCTTATTATAATATTAATATTAATTTTATACGGCGTAAATTTTTTAACTTTAAAGGGTATATTTTAAAAGTTATTAAGATTTATTATATATTTTTTCTATTAATAAATAATTATTAAATATAAACCTTATAATAATACCGGAATTATTATAATCCGTTTATTATTAATAATAATATCCTTAAAATAAAATCGAAATACGGTTTTTATAATTAATATTTATAATTAATATCTTAATATAGGGAAGTATTAACGTCGCCTTTCTATATTAAGACCGGGTATATATATCCGTTATTTCCGTTTTATTTATAGTATTAAGTAAACCGGATTAATATTTCCTCTATTTAAACTTTTAAAGAATTAATTATTTCTTTAGCTTAGAGATCTTAGGATAATTTTCTATCCGGCTCGGACTTTTCCGGATGATTATTTATCCGGCTCGGACTTTTTCGGCTTTTTATTTTTTCCGATTAATTATTAATTACGTAGGTACGTTATAATTTTAGCGTATAATCTTAAATATATAAAGACCTTTCTTTTTTTCAGATTTTCTCTTTTCTTTATTATACTTAAATTACCTATTTATACTATACCCAGCAATACCTTATTTAGTCCCAACTTTACCTTTTACTATTTACCTTTGACCCTTTACCCTTTACCCTTATTTTCGGCTTACCTTTACCTTTACCTTCGGCTTACCTTTACCCTTACCTTCAGCTTACCCTTACCCTTACCTTTACCTTACCTTACTCTTACCTTTATTTTACCTTACCTTACTCTTACCTTTACCTTTACCTTACCTTACTCTTACCTATATTTTACCTTACTCTTACCTTTACCTTACCTTACTTTACTCTTACCTTTACTTTACCTTACTTTACTTTTACCTTACTCTTACCTTACTTTTACTTTATTTTACCCTACCTTACCCTTCCCTTTATCTATAATAACTTTAAGTTAATTATTTATTAAAGAGGTTTTTATTTTTATATTTATTTATAACGCTTTAATCTATTGTGATTATAAATATACCGTCCGTTCTACCGAAATCCGTAATTATTTCCGGATTAAATATTCTTAAATTCCGACTTAAATAAGGGGTAAAATTATATCTTATTTATTTAAAGTTTATTTAAATAATATTACCTTCTTTATTAAGGTTATTAAGCCTATTAATTTATTACCGGTTAATACCGGTTTTAAATGTACTATCTATAGTTATATTTATTTATTATAAAGTAATATAATTAAACATTATTGATCTTTTTACCGGGATATATATAACCCGCAAAAAATAGGGGGTTATAGACGGAAAAATCAACCGGAAAAATCAAATACCTAGTAAATATCCGTTTAGTATCAACGGTTTTTTAATTCCGGCCTAGATCGATATTATTTTAAAGTATTTAATACTTAAAATAATAAACCTATTATTATTACTGAAAATACCGACGTTTACGCTTCAATTATTTCTACTGGACTTAAAAAACTTATAAATCGGACTAAGGAAAATACGGAAAAAGTTAATAAAACAGTTATTGAACCCGGTAAACTTAACGTTAATATATGGCTTACTTATACCGGATAGATAAAACACTTATTGAATTTTAACCTTATTATAGCCCGTTCTTAGCTTAAAGCCCCTAAAATACCTTTATTAAATAAATTAAATTATTTATCGGTTTTATTATTATATACGATTAATTAATTAATATAAGTTTTATTTCGGAAAACGGTTTTAATTAGTAAAGCTAATAAGGTAAGTTAAAATTCAATTGAATTTATTAATCGAAAAGAAACCGGTAATATTATTAACGAAAAACCCTTTATAATATATATTGGACTGGATACGATCGACAATTATATAGACGTTTAACGGGGTATTTATAATTATTTATGGAATACCCGGGCTATTCCCGATCGACTTAATTACCGATATACCCAGTTATTAAAGGGTTTATTTATTAAAATTATAAAAATTACCAAGGGGATTACTAGGTATAATTTATTATTTTTTATATTTATATTTTTATTCCTACCTTTTTTATTTTTATTTTATTTTTATTTAATATTTAAAAATACCCTTTTTTTATATTTTTATTAAATTTATTTACCCCTTTTTATTTTATTAATTATTATAATAATAAGTCTAGGAGTAAGTCTGAGTTAGACGAGCAATTTACCCTTACCCTTATCCTTACCCCCTTAAAGAAACGTTATTACGTTTTTTCCTGAGCCTTTTAAGTTAGGATTTATCTGATAACGATTATAAAAGTCCTTTACTTAACGGCTTAACAATATACGGAATCTTATCGGATTTTACTTAACTTCCCTCTTTAGCTTATATTTCGAAATTAAGCGCTATTATTATTTTTTCCTAGGCCCTTATCCTTTTAAGGGCTTATTCACTTTAACCCGAGATACCCGAGCTTAATACCCAATTAATTTACTTTAATAATAATTTTATAACGGATTTTACGTTAAATACTGAATAATAACCTATTAATATTTTTATTAAAATTAAAGAATTAATAAAAACCTATTTATTTATTATTAGAATTAACCTCCCCCCTTAACCCTTTAATTTTATCTTTAAATTACGGAGTTATAGTTTTACTTTAAATTATAATTAAACCGAAGAAAGTACGATATCCTGGGAAAATAATAAAGTTTTTTATAAAAACCTTTTATTATCTATAGATTAATATAGGTTTATTATTTTTAGATTACTGGAAACAGTAAGTTTTCATTTATTTTAAAACCTTTTATTTATCTTAAAAAAAGATTTATTATTCCTTAATTTTTTAGCCTTTTCTAATAACGTTTCGAATTCTTTACCGGATTAAAATTTCTTTATAAATAAAAGAAACCGTACTTATTTACCTTTAAACGGTAACTTATAGCTTTATAAAAAAATCCATCGGGAACCGTTATTATAAAAACGTTTTATTACCTTTGAAAATAATAATACCAATTAAAAACTTTAAAAGGTATAACGTCTTTTCCAGGAAAACCGGAAATTTAAAGATGAACTTATAATATTATTATAGCTTACTTAAAAAGGGCCTGCCCGCGGCCCGGAAATATACTTACTCCGTTATAAGAATTACGCTAATAATAAACGGAACGTATTTTTTTAAAACGGTTTCCTTATGTTCGTTACTTCCTATTATAAGGGGTTCGTTAGTTCAGTAAAATCTAAGGTTATTAATCGTTTTATACCTTTAGAAGTTACTATACTCTTTATTTATTACCTTTAACTATTTATTCCTTTAAAAACGAATTTATCGAATTTATTCCTTGATAATCCGGATATTACCCTTTACTTATAATTTAAGAGGGATTTATTAATTATAAAAAAACCAAAAAAAATTAAAAAAAATAAAAAAAAAAAAAAACGAGCTTGACGTTAAACGGTAATTACCTTAGATTCTGAGGAGAAAGGTAATTTAAATTAATAGGGGTTGAAAGATATCCTTTACCGTTATAATACTTAGAATATTAATTCTTTCAATAAGGCTTTATTTAAAGAGTTTAAGTTACGGATCGGAGTTAATATCGGTATTTCGGCTTAACGTTATATTATTATTATAATTTTTCGACATTATTACGGTAAATTAAAAACTTAATACTATTAATATCTGGACTTCATATAAAGTACGGATAGCTGACCAATAAGAGAGGCTGTATACAGTAAGTCATCTGCCAAGTCTTGGATCTGAACTTTATGTGAAGTACGGATACTACATTTCAGTGTATCTTTAAAGTTATTTACTTAATCCATTAACTTTATATATAAGAGTTGTAAAGTAAAGTAAGCGCATTCAAACAAGCCTCTGTTGATAAAATTTTATAGGGTGGTTGTTGAGAAGTGAAAGGATTAAGATTTTACCACCAAAGGTGATCCACCCTCACCTGCACCCTCACCTGCCACCACCCTCACCACCACCCTTACCACCACCCTCACCACCACCCTCACCACCACCCTCACTTGCACCCTCACCTGCAAGTGCACCACTACCCTCACTTGCACCCTCACTTACACCCTCACCTGCACCCTCACCTGCAGGTGCACCACCACCCTCACTTACACCCTCACTTACACCCTCACCTGCACCCTCACCTGCACCCTCACCTGCACCCTCACCTGCAGGTGCACCACCACCCTCACCTGCAGGTGCACCACCACCCTCACTTGCACCCTCACTTACACCCTCACCTGCACCCTCACCTGCACCCTCACCTGCACCCTCACCTGCAGGTGCACCACCACCCTCACCACCACCCTCACCACCACCCTCACCTGCACCCTTACCTGCACCCTCACCTGCACCCTCACTTGCACCCTCACCTGCACCCTCACCTGCAAGTGCACCACTACCCTCACTTGCACCCTCACTTACACCCTCACCTGCACCCTTACCTGCACCCTCACCTGCACTCTCACTTGCACCCTTACCTGCATTCTCACCTGCACCCTCACCTGCACCCTCACCTGCACTCTCACTTGCACCCTCACCTGTACCCTCACCTGCACCCTCACCTGCACCCTCACCTGCACCCTCACCTGCACCCTCACCTGCACTCTCACTTGCACCCTTACCTGCACCCTCACCTGCACCCTCACCTGCACCCTCACCTGCACCCTCACCTGCACCCTCACCTGCACCCTCACCTGCACCCTCACCTGCACCCTCACTTGCAAGTGCACCACTACCCTCACTTATACCCTCACCACCACCCTCACCTGCACCCTCACCTGCAAGTGCACCACTACCCTCACCACCACCCTCACTTGCACCCTCACCTGCACCCTCACTTGCACCCTCACCTGCACCCTCACTTGCACCCTCACCTGCACCCTCACTTGCACCCTCACCTGCACCCCCAGCAAACCCTTTACTAAGCCCTTTACCAGGCCCTTTACCAGGCCTCTTAGCAAGCACTTCACCGGGTGCCCCCACCGCAATAGGCCCAAAAATACCGTGATTTGCATAAAGAATCCGAGAGCTGAGTAAAGCCTTTTACCTGTACCCTTACTTTACCCTTAGGAAGGCCTTTATTAAGCCGTTTAATAAGCTCTTTATTAAGCCTTTTATTAAGTCCTTTATTAAGTTTTATATTAAACCCTTTATTAAACTTTTTATTAAGTTTTTTATTAAATTATTTAATTAAAAATTAAATATAATAAAATAATAGAAAAACGTTATTATAAATAAAAATATTTAAGTTAAAATAAAAAAGAATAAATATTAAAAAAAAAATATAAAAAAAGGTTATAATAATATCGGAATTATTATAATCCGGTATATATTAATAGATATATTATTTACTTAATAATAATAATTATTTTTTTTTACTTATTAATTTTTTTATTTAATTAATTCCTTAAATATCTTAATATAAAATAACCGTTAACGTCGCCTCCTTATATTAAGACTTTTAATAAAGACTTAATAAAATTTAATTCTTATTATTTATAATCTTTAACCGGTAAAAACCCTTTATATTAATAAGATTATTAATTATTTATTTATTAAGGCTTTACTTTAATAAGGATAATAAAAGGTAAATAATAAAAGGTGAATAATAAAGTATAAATAATTAATTAAATAATAAAGGGTAAATAATAAATTAAGTAATAAACGGTAAATAAATAATCAAATAATAAAGGGTAAATAAATTATTAATTAATAAAGGTAAATAATTAAATAAATAATAAACGTTAAATAATAAAAGGTAAATAATATAGGGTAAAGAATAACTTAAAATAATAAAGGGTCATTATTTAAATAATAAAGGGTAAATAATTAATTAAATAAAAAAAGGGAAAAAATTAAAAATAAAAATAAAAATTAATAATTAAATAATAAAATATAAAGAATGAAATAAAGCAAAAAAGGGGTTACTAATTAACTAAATAATAAGTAATAAATAATTAAAAAAATAATAAGGGATAAAATTAAATAGTAAAAAGTAAGTAATTACTTAAATAATAAAAAGTAAATAATGAATTAAATAATAAAGTATAAATAGTTAATTAAATTATAAAGGGTAAATAATCGGTTAAATAATAAAGGGTAAAAAATTAATTAAATAATAAAGGGTAAGTAATTAATTAAATAATAAAAGTTAAATAAAGAATTAAATAATAAAGCAGAAAGTAAATAATTAAGATAATAATAAAAGGTAATTAAATAAATAATAAAGGATAAAGGCTTAATTAAATAATAAGGTATAAAAAATTAATTTATAGAAAAAAACAATAATAATTAAAGAATAAATAGTTACGTAAAGAATTAAATAAATAATAAAAAGTAAATAAATAGTTAAATAATAACTAGTAAATAATTAATTAAATAATAAGAAATATAATTAAATAATAAAAAGTATATAATTACTTTAATAATAAAGGGTAAATAATTGATTAAATAATAAAAGGTAAATAGTTAATATAATAATAAAGGGTAAATAGTTAATATAATAATAAAGGGTAAATAAATAATTAAAAAATAAAGGGTAAAGAGTTAATTAAATGAAAAAGGGTAAATAGTTAATTAAATAATAAAGGATAAAAAGTTAAATAAATAATAAAGGATAAATAGTTAAATAAATAATAAAGGATAAGTTAAATAATAAAAATTAAAGAATTAATTATATAATAGAAAGTAAATATTAAAGGGTTTAAATAAATAATAAAAGGTTAAAAAATAAAAGGTTAATATTATAAAATAAATATTTAAAAAATAAAAAAAATAAAATAAATTATTAAATAATAAGATATAAATAGTTAATTAAATAAAAAGCGTTAAAATAAATAATAAAAAATAAATAATTTATTAAATAATAAATAATAATAAAAAAAACAATTAAATAATAAAGCATAAATAAATAATTAACTTTTTAAATAAATATATAAAAAGTAATAAAAGGTTTAAATAAATAATAATGGTTAAATATTAAAAAATAAATAATATAAAGTATATAATAAAAGGTAAAGGGTAAAAAGTAAAAAGTAAGGAGTAAAAATAAATATAATAAAAAAAAAATATATAAATAAATAATAAAAACGTTTAAATAAAACTATTTAATAAAAATTAAAAGAAATTATAAAAAGAAAAAAAATGATAAAAAGAAAAAAATTAATTGAAAAATAAAAAGTAAAATAAGAATATTAATAAATAAAATTATATATTAAAGGGTAAATAAAGAATAATTTAAAGGGGAAAGTTAAATATAAAACTTAATAAGTTAATTAAATAAAAAAAAATAAATTAAAGAAAGAATATAGCGGAAGGTTAAATAATAAAGGGTAAATAATAAAATAAAAAAAATATAAAATTATATAATTAATAATAATAATAAGTATAAAAAACGCGAAAAGTACAGAAAAATTAAAATAAAAAGTAAAAAGTAAAAAGTAAAATTAATTATAAAGGGTAAAGGGTAAAGTTAAATATAAATAATAAAAAGTAATATTAAGAATTAAAATAAAAAGGGTAAATAAAATATAATAAAAAAGGATGAATAAAAGGAAAAAGTAAATAAAAGATAAATAAATAATAGATAAAAAGTTTAAAAAAGTATAAATAAAAGGTAAATAGAAAAGGGTAAATAATAAGGGATAATATAAAATAAAGCGTAAATAATAAGGGGTAAAAAATAAAGGGTGAATAATAAAGGGTAAATAATAAGGGATAAAATAAAAAAAAAATAAAAATAGATATTAAATTTATTTTAAAAAAATAATAAAAAAAATAAAAAGCGCAGAAAAAAGAAGGTTAAAGATAAAGGGTAAAAGGTAAAATTAAAAATAAATAATAAAGATAAAAAAATAAAAGTAAAAAATAAAATTAAAAATTAAAAATAAAAGTAAAATAAAAATTAAAAAGGTTATTAATTTAAAAGAAAAAGGATAAAAATAGAATTAAAAAAAAAAAAAGGTTAATAATAAATAAAAAAGGGTAAATATAAAAATAAAAACAGAATATTAAATAAAAATTATAAAGGGAATAATAAAATTTAAATATTAAAAAAATAAATAAAAAAAATAAATAAAAAAAATAAATAAAAAATAAAAAATAATAAAAAACTATTACCTAGTACTTATCGCTTATAGGCTCCACGTAATTATTCCCTTTCCCGGGGAAACCTTGGCGGTTAAAAGTATTAATTTTTAGGCAATTATTTTTTAAAGTAATTATTTAAAGGGTAATTCTTAAACCGATTTAGAAACTTTTGGTAATAAAGTTATAAAGCTTGGTAAGTTTTATAAAACGAGCTTTTACTTATTTAAATCTGATAACTCTTTATTTAATTATAGATTTTTAAATTATTTCGAATTCCTAATAATTAATAGTTAAGTTTACTTCCCGGCGTTAATTTTTAATTTTTATTCGGTTATTCCCCGGAAAAATATAGTAATTTAACTTTTTTCATATAAATTTCGGCTTTTTAACGGTATCGGAAAAATAAAAATCTTATTACTTAATACTTATTGCTTATAGGCTTTACGCAATTATTCCCTTTCCCGGGGAAACCTTAGCGGCTAAAAGTATTAACCTTTAGGTAATTATTTTTTAAAGTAATTACTTAAAGGGTAATTCTTAAACCGATTTAAAAACTTTTGGTAATAAAGTTATAAAGCCCGGTAAGCTTTATAAAACGAGCTTTTATTTATTTAAATCCGATAACTTTTTATTTAGTTATAGATTTTTAAATTATTTTAAATTCTTAATAATTAATAATTAAGTTTACTTCCTAACGTTAATTTTTAACTTTTATTCAGCTATTCCCCGGAGAAATATAGTAATTTAACTTTTTTCATATAAATTTTAGTTTTTTAACGGTATCGGAAAAATAAAAATCCGTTTATTAATGCTTATTATAATATTAATATTAACCTTATATAGCGTAAATTTTTTAACTTTAAAGGATATATCCTAAAAGTTATTAAGATTTATTATATATTTTTTCTATTAATAAGAAATTATTAAATATAAACCTTATAATAATACCGGAATTACTATAATCCGTTTATTATTAATAATAATATCCTTAAAATAAAATCGAAATACGGTTTTTATAATTAATATTTATAATTAATATCTTAATATAGGGAAGTATTAACGTTGCCTTTTTATACTAAGACCGGGTATATATATCCGTTATTTCCGTTTTATTTATAATATTAAGTAAACCGGATTAATATTTCCCCTATTTAAATTATTACTTAATACTTATCGCTTATAGGCTTTACGTAATTATTCCCCCGCCCGGGAAAACCTCGGCGGCTAAAAGTATTAACCTTTAAGTAATCATTTTTTAAAGTAATTACTTAAAAAATAATTCTTAAACCGATTTAAAAACTTTTAATAATAAAGTTATAAAGCCCGGTAAGCTTTATAAAATAAGCTTTTATTTATTTAAATCCAATAACTCCTTATTTAGTTATAAATTTTTAAATTATTTTGAATTCTTAATAATTAATAGTTAAGTTTGTTTCCCGGCGTTAATTTTTAACTTTTATTCGGTTATTCCCCGGAGAAATATAGTAATTTAACTTTTTTTATATAAATTTCGGCTTTTTAACGGTATCAAAAAAATAAAAATCCGTTTATTATTACCCATAATAATATTAAGCTATATACCTTATAGTTTTAGTTTTACGGTATTTTTAAGTATATCCGGAGTATTATTAATCCTTTTTATTTATCTTTTAATTTAGAAAAAAAAAGAAAAAAATAACAATTATAATAATACCGGAATTATTATAATCCGGCTTATATTAATAAATATATTATTTACTTAATAATAATAAGTAATATTTATTTCCTTTTTTTTTATTTATTTTTTATTTAAATAATTTTTTAAATATCTTAACATAAGATAACCGTTAACGTGGCCTCTTTATACCAAGACTTTTAATAAAATCCTTACTTAATTTAGCCCTTATTATTTATAACCTTTAACCGGGAAAAACCCTTTTATATTAATAAGATAATTAATTATTTATCTATTAAGGCCTTAATTTAATAAGGATAATAACGGGTAAATAATAAAAGGTAAATAATAAAGTGTAAATAGTTAATATAATAATAAAGGGTAAACTATTAATTGAATAATAAAGGGTAAATAATAAATTAAATAATAAAGGGTAAATAATAAATTAAATAATAAAGGGTAAATAATAAACTAAATAATAAGTAATAAATACTTAAATAAATAATAAGGGATAAAATTAAATAATAAAAAATAAATACTTACTTAAATAATAAAAAGTATAAGATTAATTAAATAATAAAGTGTAAATAATTAATATAAAAATAAAGGGTAAATAATTAATTAAATAATAAAGGGTAAATACTTAATTAAATAATAAGGGGTAAATAGTTAACTAAAAATAAAGGGTAAGTAAATATTAGGGTACTAAAGTAGGTAGGTCTTAGTAATGAATAAATAATAGCTATAAAGGTAACTATGATATAGGTAATATACGCATAATAGGTGTGTACGCCAAGCCCCCCCCGGGAGCTAGTCCTTATGGGGTAAGTAGGCCGAGCATAGGAGCAAGGCCACTTAAAACCATAACAGTAAATAATAGAATAATAAAGGGAAAATAGTTAAGTAAATAAAAAAGGGTAAATAAATAAATAATAAGGGGTAAATAATTAATTAAATAGGAAAGGGTAAATAAATAAATAAATATTAAAGAGTAAATAAGTAATTAAATAGTAGAAAGTAAATTTTTAAATAAATAATAAAGGATAATAAAAAGTAAATAATATAGGGTGAAGAGTTAATTAAATAATAAAGGGTAGAAAATCAATAATAAAGGGTAAATTATCAATTAAATAATAAAGGGTAAATAAATAAATAATGGAGGGTAAATAATTAATAAAATAATAAAAAGTAACTAAAATAAAAGTAAAAGTTTAAATAAAAATAGGTTAAATAATAAAAAGTAAATATTAAAAGTAATTAAATAAAATAATATAAGTAAAGATTTAATTAAATAATATTAAATAAGTGATTAAATAAAAGGTATAAATAATTAATTTTAAGTAATAAAAATTAAATTAAATAATATATTTAAAAATAAAAGGTAAAGATTTAATTAAATAATAAAGGGTAAAATAAAATAAATAATAAAATAAATAATTAATTTTAAGTAATAAAAGGTTAAATAAAATAATTATTTAATTTAAATTGTTTTTACTTTTTATTAATTACTTTTTATTATTAAACTTTCCGTTTTTATTATTTATTATTTATTCTTTATTATTAAATTTTCCCATTTAAACTTTTTTTTTTTATCTATCTTTTAATATTTAATTACCCTTTTTATTTATATTTAACTTTACTTTTTAGCCTTTTCTTATTTACTTTCTATTATTAAACCTTATTTATTAATATTCTTTATTTCTTTTTTTATTTTCTTATTATTTATTTCCTTTATATATTTATTTCTTTTTTTATTTTTATTATTACCTTTATACTTTTTTAAATAAACTTATTAAAACTTATATACCTTTTTTTTATTATTTTTCTTTTTTTTTACTTATTAAATCTATTTATTTTATTTACTTTTTACTTTTCTATTTTATTATATATTTTATTTTTATTTTTATTTTTTTATTTAACTTTTATTATTTATATAAACCTTTTACTATTTATTTATATATTTACTTTTTATTATTTTATTAATTATTTATCTTTTATTAATTATTTTATTTCACCCTTTATTACTTCTTCAATTTATTACCTTTTTTTTTATTTAAATAATTATTTATCCATTATGATTTATTTAACCTTTTTATTACTTAAAATTAATTATTTATACCTCATTATTTAATCACTTATTTACTTTATATTATTTAATCAAATCTTTACCTTATACTTTACCCTATATTATTCAATTAATTCTTTACCTTATAATATTTACTTTTGATTATTTAACCTTTTTTATTTATTTAAACGTTTTATTATTTATTTAAATATTTACTTTTTATTATTTTATTAATTATTTACCCTCTATTGTTTATCTATTTACCCTTTATTATTTAATTGATAAGTTAGCCTTTATTATTGATTTATTTACCCTTTATTATTTAATTAACTCTTCCCCTATATTATTTACTTTTTATTATTTAACCTTTACTATTTATTTAAATATTTACTTTCTACTAATTAATTACTTATTTACTCTTTAATATTTGTTTATTTATTTACCCTTTCTTATTTAATTAATTATTTACCCCTTTTTATTTATTTATTTACCCTTTTTTATTTATCCAATTATTTTCCCTTTATTATTTTATTATTTACTTAACCTTTATTTTTAATTAATTATTTACCCTTATTATTTAATTAAGTATTACCCCTTTATTATTTAATCAGTTATTTACCCTTTATTCTTATGTTAATTATTTACACTTTATTATTTAATTAATCTTATACTTTTTATTATTTAAGTAAGTATTTACCCTTTATTATTTAATCTTATCCCTTATTGTTTATTTAAGTGTTTATTACTTATTATTTAGTTAATTATTTACCCTTTATTATTCAATTTACTATTTACCTACTATGATTTAACTAATTATTTACCCTTTATTATTTAATTAATTATTTACCCTTTATTATTTAATTAATTATTTACCCTTTATTATTCAATTTACTATTTACCTATTATGATTTAACTAATTATTTACCCTTTATTATTTAATTAGTTATTTACCCTTTATTACCATATTAATTATTTACACTTTATTATTCACCTTTTATTATTTACCCTTTATTATCCTTATTAAAGTAAGGCCTTAATAGATAAATACTTAATAGTCTTATTAATATAAAAGGGTTTTTCCCGGTTAAAGGTTATAAGTAATAAGGGTTAAATTAAGTAAGGGTTTCATTAAAAGTCTTGGCATAAGGAAGCGACGCTAACGGTTATCCTATGCTAAGATATTTAAAAAATTAAAAATTAATAAGAAAAAGGAAGTAAGTATTATTTATTATTATTAAGTAAATAATATATTTATTAATATAATCCGGATTATAATAATTCCGGTACCGTTATAACCGTTATTTTTTTCTTTTTTTTTTAAATCAAAAGATAAATAAAAAGGATTAATAATACTCCGGATGCACCCGAAAATACCGTAAAAGTAAGACTATAAAATATATAACTTAATATTATTATAAGTAATAATAGACGGATTTTTATTTTTCCGACATTATTAAGAAGCTGAAGTTTATATAAAGAAAGTTAAATTACTAGATTTCCCCGGGGAATAGCCGAATAAAAGTTAAAAATTAACGCCGGGAAGTAAACTTAATTATTAATTATTAGGAATTCGAAATAATTTAAAAATCTATAACTAAATAAGGAGTTATCGGATTTAAGTAAGTAGGAGCTCGTTTTATAGGGCTTACCGGGCTCTATAACTTTGCCACCAAAAGTTTCTAAATCGGTTTAAGAATTACCCTATAAGTAATCACTCTAAAAAATGATTGCCAAAAGGCTAATACTTTTAGCCGCCGAGGTTTCCCGGGAGGGGGAATGATTGCGTGGAGCCTACAAGCGATGAGTACTAGGTGATAGATTTTATTAATTATTTATTATTTATTATTTATTTAATTTTTTTATTATTTAATTAATTACGTTTACCTTATTATTTTATTAATTATTTATTTTTTTTACTATTTAATTAAATATTTACCTTTTATTATTTAATTAATTTCTTATTTTATATTATTTAATTAGTTTTTTACCCTTTTTAATTTACCTTTTTATTACTTAACCTTTATTATATATTTAAATATTTTATTCTTTATTTAATTATTTACTTTTTAATATTTAATCTTTATTATCTATTTAAACGTTTTATTATTTATATAAATATTTACTTCCTATTATTTAATTACTTATTTAATTTTTATTATTTTATTAATTATTTACCTTTTTTATTTATTTATTTACCCTTTATTAATTAATTAATGATTTACCTTTTATTATTTATTTATTTATCCTTTATTAATTAATTAATGATTTACCTTTTATTATTTATTTATTTATCCTTTATTAATTAATTAATGATTTACTTTATATTATTTATTTATTTATCCTTTATTATTTAATTAATTATTTTCCTTTATTATTTAATTATTTATTTATCCTTTATTATTTAATTAGCTATTTACCCTTTATTATTTTAATAAATAATTTATACTTTATTATTTAATTAATAATTTACCCTTTATTATTTAATTAATTATTTACCCTTTATTATTATATTAACTTTTTATACTTTCTTTTTTACTTAAATATTTAAATTTCTTATTTAAGTAATTAATTACCCTTTATTATTCAATTTTATGCCTTATTATTTAATTAATTATTTAAATAATAATATTTAATTCTTTAATTATTATTTATTATTTATTTAACCTTTTACCTTTTATTATTTAATTATTATTATTTTTTTTATTTAATTAATTCTTTACCCCTTATTATTTAATTAACCTTTTATCTTTTATTATTTAATTAATTACCTTTAATTATTTAATTAAGACTTTATCCTTTATTATTTAACTTTTAGTATTTAATTTTATTATTTATTTTAACTCGTTTTATTCTTTAATTAATTATTTAACTTTTATTATTTAATTAAGTATTTTCCCTTTATTACTTAATTAATTATTTACCCTTTATTATTTATTTAACTATTTACCCTGTACTATTTAGTTATTTATTTATATTTTATTATTTAAGTAATTATTTACGCTCTATTATTTAATAAACTATTTATCCTTTAGTTTTTAACCTTATTTATAATTATTCTTTACTTATTTTTTATAATTTAATTAATTTTTTCTTTTTATATCTTTTTTTATTTTATCGTTTTTTTTTATTCGCCTTTTTTAATTAAACTTATTAAAGCCTTTTTAATTTTTTTCTATATTTATCTTTTTTTACTTATTTTATTTACTTTTACCCTTTATAATTTACTTTTTACCGTTTATTATATACCTTATATTATATACCTTTTATTGCTTAACCTTTATTATTTATTTAAATCTTTATTATTTATTTATATATTTACTTTCTAATATTTAATTAATTATTTATTCTTTATTATTTAATTAATACTTTACCCTTTATTATTTACTTAGTGATTTACCCGTTATTATTTAAATAATGATTTATCTTTTATTATTCATTTAATACTTTATTTCTTAATTAATTACTTATACCTTTTTTTTTTTTTTTTAATTAATTAGTTATTTTTTATTATTTAATTAATTTATTACCCTATATTATTCACCTTTTATAATTTAACCTTTATTACTTATTTAAACCTTTTATTATTTATTTAATTATTTATTTACCGTTATTTAATTACTTTTTACCCTTTCTTTTTTAATTAATTATTTATACTTTATTATATATTTTTTTACCGATTATTATTCAATCAACTATTTACCGTTTATTATTTAATTAATTATTTACCCTTTAATCCTTATTAAAATAAGGTTTTAATAGATAAATATTTAATAATCTTATTAATATAAAGGGGTTTTTACCGGTTAAAGGTTATAAATAATAAGAGTTAAATTAAGTATAGACTTTATTAAAAGTCTTAGCATAAAGAGGCGACGTTAACGGTTATCCTATACCAAGATATTTAAGGAAATAATTAAATAAAAAAATTAATAAGGGAAAAGAAATAATTATTATTATTAAGTAAATAATATATTTATTAATCTATTCCGGATTATAGTAACTCCGGTACCATTATTATTATTTTTTTTAACTTTCTTAATTAAGTTAAAAAGTAAATAAAAAGGATTAATAATACTCTGGATATATTTAAAAAAACCGTAAAATAAAATTATAGGATATATAATTTAATATTATAATAGGTAAGGATAAACGGATTTTTATTTTTTTAATATTATTAAAAACCGCTTATTTAAGGTTAAAAAGTTAAATTACTAGATTTTAAAAAGGAATAATAAGTTAAAAAATAAGATTTAGCGCCGGGAAATAAAGTTATTTAAGAATATTGAAAATCTTAAAAAGTTTTAAAATCTATAATTAAATAAGGAGTTATCGGATTTAAGTAAATAAAGGCTCGTTTTATAGGGCTTAATCAGCTCTATAACTTTTTTATATAAAGTTAATAAATTCAATAAGGTTTTACCCTACGTCCCTTAAATTAAAGCCCGGAAGGGATTAAGGGTACCCTGTCGATCTTAGCCTTATCCTTCCCCATAGTCCCGGAAGGAATACAGCCTCAATCCCTTCGAGATTAAGTGTTAGCCTATATACCTTTTTTTTATATCTATATTTTTTTTTACTTATTATATTTACCTTTATTTTTTATATTTTACCATTTATTATATACCTTATATTATTTATTTTTTATTATTTAACTTTTATTATTTAACCTTTATTATTTATTTAAACTTTTTACTATTTATTTAAATATTTACTTTTTATTATTTTATCAATTATTTACCCTCTATTATTTATTTATTTACCTTTTATTATTTAATTAATAATTTACTTTTTTTTATTGATTTATTTACCTTTTATTATTTAATTATTTACACTTTATTATTTAATTAATCTTATACTTTTTATTATTTAAGTAAGTATTTACCCTTTATTATTTAATTTTATCCCTTATTATTTATTTAAGTATTTATTACTTATTATTTAATTAATTATTTACCTTTTATTATTTAATTTACTATTTACCCTTTATTATTTAATTAATTATTTACCCTTTATTATTTAATTAATAATTTACCCTTTATTATTATAATAATTATTTATACTTTATTATTTACCTTTTATTATTTACCCTTTATTATCCTTATTAAATTAAAATCTTAATAGATAAATAATTAATTATCTTATTAATATAAAAGGGTTTTTCCTGGTTAAAGGTTATAAATAATAAAAGTTAAATTAAGTAAGGATTTCATTAAAAGTCTTAATATAAGGAGGCAACGTTAATAATTATCCTATATTAAGATATTTAAAAAATTATTTAAATAAAAAAATTAATAAGAAAAAAAAAATAAATATTACTTATTATTATTAAGTAAAGAATATATTTATTAATATAATCCGGATTATAATAATTCCGGTATTATTATAATTATTATTCTTTTCTTTTTTTTTAAATTAAAAAATAAATAAAAAGGATTAATAATATTCCGGATATACTTAAAAATATTATAAAAATAAAATTATAAAATATATAGCTTTATATTATTATAAATAATAATAAACGGATTTTTATTTTTCCGATACCGTTAAGAAGTTAAAGTTTATATAAAAAAAGTTAAATTATTAAATTTCCTTAAGGAATAATTAAATAAAAATTAAAAATTAATGCCGGGAAATAAATTTAATTATTAATTATTAAGAATTTAAAATAATTTAAAAATTGATAATTAAATAAGGAATTATTGGATTTAAGTAAATAAAAACTTATTTTATTAGGCTTATTAAGCTTTATAATTTTATTATTAAAAATTTTTAAATCGGTTTAAGAATTACTTTATAAATAATTACTTTAAAAAATAATTACTTAAAGGTTAATATTTTTAATTATTAAGGTTTCCCGGAAAAAAATAATCGCTTAAAACCTATAATCAATTAATATTAAATAATAAGTTAAATAAAGCTTATTTTATAGCCTATATTAAGCTTTATATTTTTCCTATATAAAATTAAAGGATCCAATTTAAAAAAATTTTTAAATTATTTATTTTTAAAAATAAATAATTTAAGAATATAATAAAAATAAGGCGGAATTCCCCTTAACGGAAAGAATAAATAAGTAAAAACTATAATTATTTAAAGTTAAATAGTAAGCTTATATATCTTTTTTAATTATTTTTCTTTTTTTACTTATTATATTTATTTTTTTTTTATTTACTTTTTACTTTTTCTTTTTATTATTTATTTTATATTTTTTATTTTTTTTATTTAACTTTTATTATTTATTTAAACCTTTTATTATTTATATATATATTCACTTTTTATTATTTTATTAATTATTTATCTTTTATTAATTATTTTATTTTACTTTTTATTATTTTTTTAATTTAATAATTTTTATTATTTAAATAATTATTTATTTATTATTATTTATTTAACCTTTTTATTATTTAAAATTAATTATTTATATTTTATTATTTAATTACTTATTTACCCTATATTATTTAATTAAATCTTTACTTTATATTTTACCCTATATTATATAATTAATTTTTACCTTATAATATTTACTTTTTATTATTTAATTTTTATTATTAATTTATACGTTTTATTATTTAATTAAATATTTACTTTTTATTATTTTATTAATTATTTACTTTTAATTATTTATTTATTTACTTTTTTTTTTTATTTAATTATTTTCCCTTTATTATTTTATTATTTACTTAACCTTTATTTTTAACTTTTTACCCCTTATTATTTAATTAAGTATTTAACCTTTATTAATTAATCAGTTATTTACTTTTAATTTTTATATTAATTATTTATACTTTATTATTTAATTAATCTTATACTTTTTATTATTTAAGTAAGTATTTACTTTTTATTATTTAATCTTATTCCTTATTATTTATTTAAGTATTTATTACTTATTATTTAGTTAATTATTTAACTTTTTTTTATTTAATTTATTATTTATTCTTTATTATAAAATTAATTATTTATGCTTTATTATTTACCTTTTATTATTTACCCTTAATTATTTATATCAAAGTAAGGTTTAAATATATAAATAATTAATAATCTTATTAATATAAAGGGGTTTTTACCGGTTAAAGGTTATAAATAATAAGAGTTAAATTTAATAAAGGCTTTATTAAAAAAGTCTTAATATAAAGAAGCGACGTTAATAATTATCCTATATTAAAATATTTAAGAAATTAATTAAATAAAAAAATCAATAATAAAAAAGAAATAATTATTATTTATTATTATTAAGTAAATAATATATTTATTAATCTATTCCGGATTATAATAATTCCGATATTATTATAATTTTTTTTTATATTTTTTTTTTAATATTTATTTTTTTTTATTTTAACTTAAATATTTTTATTTATAATAACGTTTTTCTATTATCTTATTATATTTAATTTTTAATTAAATAATTTAATTAAAAACTTAATAAAGGGATTAATAAAAGGGTTAATATAAAACTTAATAAACAACTTAATAAAAGGCTTAATAAAAAGCTTATTAGACGGCTTAATAAAGGCCTTCCTAAGGGTAAAGTAAGGGTGCAGGTAAAGGGCTTTACTCAGCTCTCGGATTCTTCATGCAAATCACGGTATTTTTGGGCCTATTGCGGTGGGGGCACCCTGTGAAGTGCTTGCTAAGAGGCCTGGTAAAAGGCCTGGTAAAGGGCCTGGTAAAGGGCTTAGTAAAGGGTTTGCTGGGGGTGCAGGTGAGGGTGCAAGTGAGGGTGCAGGTGAGGGTGTAAGTGAGGGTGCAAGTAAGGGTAGTGGTGCACTTGCAGGTAAGGGTGCAGGTGAGGGTGGTGGTAAGGGTAGTGGTGCACTTGCAGGTGAGGGTGCAGGTGAGGGTGGTGGTGAGGGTGGTGGTGCACCTGCAGGTAAGGGTGCAGGTGAGGGTGCAAGTAAGGGTGCAGGTGAGGGTACAAGTGAGGGTGGTGGTGAGGGTGCAAGTGAGGGTGCAAGTGAGGGTGCAAGTGAGGGTGCAAGTGAGGGTGCAAGTGAGGGTGCAAGTGAGGGTGCAAGTGAGGGTGGTGGTGAGGGTGGTGGTGAGGGTGCAAGTGAGGGTGCAAGTGAGGGTGCAAGTGAGGGTGCAAGTGAGGGTGCAAGTGAGGGTGCAAGTGAGGGTGCAAGTGAGGGTGCAAGTGAGGGTGTAAATAAGGGTGCAAGTGAGGGTGCAAGTAAGGGTAGTGGTGCACTTGCAGGTAAGGGTGCAGATAAGGGTGCAAGTGAGGGTGCAGGTGAGGGTGCAGGTAAGGGTGCAGGTGAGGGTGGTGGTGAGGGTGGTGGTGAGGCTGCAGGTGAGGGTGGATCACCTTTAATGGTAAAATCTTAATCCTTTTATTTCTCAACAACCACCCTATAAAATTTTATCAACAGAGGCTTGTTTGAATGCGCTTACTTCACTCTACAACTCTTATATATAAAGTTAATGGATTAAGTAGATAACTCTAAAGATGCACTAAGATAAAGTATCCGTACTTCACATAAAGTTCAGATCCAAGACTTGGCAGATGACTCACTGCATGCAGCCTCTCCTATTGGTCAGCTATCCGTACTTCACATGAAGTCCAGACATTAATAGTGTTAGTTTTATTACTTATTTAAATATTTATATTTTATTATATTATTAATTATTTACCCTTTATTATTTATTTATATACCCTTTATTATTTAATTAATAATTTACCGTTTATTATTAAATTATTTACCCTTTTTTATTTAATTAATTCTTTACTTTATATTATTTACTTTCTATTATTTAACCTTTACTATTTATTTAAATATTTACTTTCTATTATTTAATTACTTATTTACTTTTTAATATTTATTTATTTATTTACCCTTTATTATTTAATTGATTATTTTCCCCTTATTATTTATTTATTTACTTTTTTTTTATTTACTTAATTATTTACCTTTTATTAATTTATTATTTACTTACCCTTTATTTTTAATTAATTATTTACCCTTTATTATTCTATTAAGTATTTACCCTTTATTATTTAATTAATAATTTACCCTTTATAATTATATTATTTATTTATACTTTATTATTCACCTTTTATTATTTACCCTTTATTATCCTTATTAAATTAAGGCCTTAATAGATAAATAAATTAATTATCTTATTAATATAAAAGGGTTTTTCCCGGTTAAAGGTTATAAATAATAAGGGTTAAATTAAGTAAAAATTTTATTAAAAATCTTAATATAAGGAGGTAACGTTAATTATTATCTTATATTAAGATATTTAAAAAATTATTTAAATAAAAAAATTAATAAGAAAAAAAAAAAAAAAGTAAGTATTACTTATTATTATTAAGTAAATAATATATTTATTAATATAATCCGGATTATAATAATTCCGGTACCGTTATAACCGTTATTTTTTTCTTTTATTTTCTTAATTAAAAGATATATAAAAAGCATTAATAATACTCCGGATATACCTAAAAATACCGTAAAATTAAAACTATAAGATATATAGTTTAATACTATAATAAATAATAATAAACGGATTTTTATTTTTTTGATACCGTTATAAAGCCGGAATTTATATAAGAAAAGTTAAATTACCAGATTTCTCCAGGGAATAACCGAATAAAAGTTAAAAATTAACGTTAAGAAATAAACTTAATTATTAATTACCAGGAATTCGGAATCTTTCGAAAATCGATAATTAAAGAAGGAATTATCGGATTTAAGTGAATAAGGGCTCGTTTTATAGGGCTTCCCGGGCTTTATAACTTTACTATTAAAAGTTTCTAAATCGGTTTAAGGATTACTTTATAAGTAATTACTTTAAAAAATGATTACTTAAAGGTTAATACTTTTAACCGCCGAGGTTTTCCCGGGAAAATAAATAACTACTTAAAGCCTATAAGCAGTTAATATTAAATAATAGTTTTCTATATTTTATCTTTTTTTTTACTTCTTATATTTATTTTTATCTTTTATTTTTTACCCTTTACCCTTTATTATATACCCTATATTATTTATCCTTTATTACTTAATACTTATTATTTATTTTAACCTTTTTTTATTAACTTATATATTTATTTTTTATTATTTAATTTATTATTTAATTTCTTATTTAATTTATTATTTAATTTATTATTTAATTCATTATTATTTATATTATTCTTTATTATTTATTATTTAATTATTATTATTTATTTAAACATATTATTATTTAAATATTGTTTTATTTAAACGTTTCTTTATTTAAATATTTTATTATTTAACCGCTTTATTATTTAATTAATTACTTATATTTTATTATTTAATTAATTCTTTACTTTTATTATTTATTTTCTATTTTTTAATCTTTATAGTTTATTTAAATACTTTATTATTTACTTAATTATTTAGTTTTTATTATTTAAATAACTATTTACCCTTTATTATTTTATTAACTATTTACCTTTTATTATTTAATTAACTATTTACCCTTTATTATTCAATTAATTATTTACTTTTTATTATTTAATTAATTATTTACCCTTTATTATTCAATTAATTATTTACTTTTTATTATTTAATTAATTCTTTCTTGCTTTTTATTTAATTAATTACTTCGCCTTTATTATTTAATTAATTACTTTTTATCATTTAATTAATTCTTTACCCTTTATTATTTTTTATTATTCAACTTTTTTTATTTATTTAAATTTCTTTATTATTTATTTAACTATTTAACCTTTATTATATATTTAAATTTATTATTTTATTAATTACTTACCTTTATTATTTTTTTAATAATTTATCCTTTATTACTTAATTAATTATTTTGTTTTTATTTTTTAATTAATTATTTACCTTTTTTATTTAATTTAATATATATCCTTTATTATTTATATATTTACCTTTTATTATCTAATTAATTATTAATACTTTATTATTTAATTAACTATTTACCCTTTATTATTTAATTAACTATTTATTTTTTCTTATTTAATAATTATCTACCCTTTTTTATTTAGTTAACTATTTATCTTTTCTTGTTTATTTAAACTATTTACCATTTCTTATTTAATAATTATTTACCCTTTTTTATTTAGTTAATTATTTATCTTTTACTATTTAATTAACTTATTACCTTTTCTTATTTAATAATTATTTAATTATTCTTATTTAATTAATTATTTATTATTTATTATTTAATTAATTCCTTACCCTTTATTATTTAAGTAAGTCTTTCCCCCTTTTTATTTAATTGATTAATTACCCTTTATTATTTATTTAGTTATTTTTTTTATTTAAATAATTCTTTATCTTTTTTTATTTACCTTTTATTATTTAACCTTTTTAACCCTTTAAATTTTTGGTTATTTATTTAACTCTTTATTTTTAATATTTACCTTTTAATATTTAACCTTTGTTATTTATTTAAATTTTATATTATCTATTTAACTATTTACGTTTATTATTTAATTATTTATTTATTATTTATTACCTAATTAATTATTTACCCTTTATTCTTTATTAATTTACCCTTTATTATTCAATTAACTATTTACCCTTTAATATTTAATTAACTATTTACCTTTTATTATTCAATTATTCATTTACCCTTTATTATAATATTAATTATTTATTCTTTATTATTTACCTTTTATTATTTATCCTTTATTATCCATATTAAAATAAGCCCTTAATATATATATAATTAATAATTTTATTAATATAAAGGGGTTTTTACCGGTTAAAGGTTATAAATAATAAGAGTTAAATTAAACAGAGGCTTTATTAAAAGTCTTAATATAAGGAGGCGACGTTAACGGCTATCCTATGCCAAGACATTTAAGAAATTAATTAAATAAAAAAGGAAAAAGACGTAATTATTATTTATTATGATTAAGTAAATAATATATTTATTAATATAATCCGGATTATTATAATTCCGGTATTATTATAAAGCTTTTTTTTCCGGCTATTTTATGAATTTAATAATTTATATAAAGGATTAAAAATAAGCCGGATATAACTTAAAACCTTAAGGAATTATTAAATAAACCCTATTGGTCAATACTATCGTAACCGTTAATAGACGGATTTTTATTTTTCCGATATTATTAAAAAGCGAAAAATTATATGAAAAAAGTTAAATTACCACTTTTTCCCGAGGAATAGCCGATCGAAAAGTAATAATTAGCGCCGGGAAGCAAACTTAAACCTTTACCCTCCGAATTCCCAAAGTTAATAAAATCGATAATTAAATAATTACTGCTCGGACGAACCTTAAAGGTATCGGGATTAATAGGCCGTACTGAGATCTATACCTTTTATATATAAAGCTAATAAATCCGGGCCGGTTCTACCCTTGAAAGAGTTATCCGCAGAAATAACTCTTTAAAGGGTTAAGTCCGAGAAGGCCGAACTAACGCCGGGAGGGCAAATAACTCTTTAGAGGGTGGAAAGAGTGAAAACTAGG